>CM040128.1:200063027-200654625 GCA_022559845.1 Amorphophallus konjac | reverse complement strand
GTCTTTCTTGATAATCTTGCTAGCTACATGACTTTGCCAGAAACCCGAAACACGTAATTCATCCAGGGAATGGAAGAGTTCAAGGAATATGCCAACCATAGGGAACAACCCCGATAAAAGCATGAAATGTGAGAAATTGGGAGAATTGGCATCCACTAAGGATGCCGCTAATTCTATATTTCACGTCCAACAAAAAGGGCGCCAATTCCAGGATTAACTTGATTTAAATAAATTTATTTTAAATAGGTGTCTGTGTACGGAGGCACCAATTCTTTAATTCACGTCACTTCAAGAAGATGTTATTGCTATATTTTTCTAATTATTTGCTTTAATAATTAAATATATGAATTCGCATCTCTATGGAGAGGCATTATTTCATTAATTCGTGTCTACTCATGTAGACGCTAATTCTATATTTTTCCAATTATTTGGTTTATCAATTAATTACATGAATTGGTGTCCCTACGGAAGGATGATATTTCTTTAATTCGTGTTTGTTTACACAGACGCTAATTCTTCTCTCTTACAAATTGACATGCATCCCGCATATACATTTATAGACACATGCAATTGTTCATTTCTTTTTAAGGAATATGAACAGTACCACTTTGATTCCTATCTAGATTTTCATGGATCAAAAGATACGATAATCAAGAGAAAAATGCAAGGATCCTAAAAACATGCTCATATAAATTTTAGCATACTTGGTTCCATAGATATTAAAATTTTAAACATAGGTGAATTTATTTAATCATTCAAGAATTCGTGTCAGCTGTAGTGGACGTTAATTAATTGACGTCTTGGTTCTGGATGCTAATTCAAAAATACACGTCTTCTTAGAGAGTCACCAACTAATTGGCGTCCACTGCTCTGGTCACCAATTCTTCATGAACCAGAAATTTGGCAAACCTGCGGAAGATTAACGTGAAAAGTGTCTGCATGCTTCTACTATTAAGTGTTTTGCCTAGATATAGAGAATACCTATCTGATTGAATCAAAGAGGAAGAAGAAAAAATGGAATGAGCGCCTAGAACCCCCTTTCTCCTTTGAATCCTTCCCAATGTGGTAAGGCAAAGTGGGTGATTAGAGGGCCTATTTATAGGAAAAATTTGTCCAAACAGTAAGTTTCCTTTCCCTTACAATTTAAACTTCTCACCACCTAATTCCATGTTCATGGCCCATTTGTCAACTATTCCACTAACCAAGCTTTTAACAAGGTATGGGCAAAACTAAGATTCCCGGTGCTTTGCTATAGGGTTTTTAAGTTTGGGCCATCCTTCTAGAATTATACTAATTTAATCATAAAAAATGGGTGTTTAAAATGGACTACCCATTTTACCCTATTTAGCCCAGTACTCCAATTTCAACCCAATAAGGTTTGTCCAATAGCCCAATTGTTAATCATAATCAAGTTAGCCCATTAACTTCAATTTCAGCCCATTAAGGTTTGTCCCATAGTCTAATTGTTGATTTCTAAGGAATTTGATTTGGTCTCTTGAAAATTAAGCTATTTAATTTTTAATTTATTTTAAGAAAAATTCCATTATATAATTTCATAATTTCATTGATACTTTATATATTTATCTATAAATATTTTCTTCTTCTTCTTTTTTTTAGTTACTACATCCTCTCCAACTTAAAAGAATTTGATCCTCCAAATTCACATCACGTAAATTTGTAACTTAAAATTTCAATAGAGAGTTTAAATTTCTAACCTAGGATCAAATCTGGATATCTTTTCGTGATCGAATCCTCTAATTCCCAAGTAGCTTCTTCGAATCCTCGTTTGCCCCATTGGATTTTAACCATCGGTATAGCTCTATTCCGTAGCTGGTGTAACTTCCGATCCAATACCTTGATTGGTCTTTTCTCATAGGATAAATCCTTATGTAGTTTCAAGTCATCGAATTGAATCACATGTGAAGGTTCATACACATATTTTCTCAGCATAGATACATGAAATATATCATGAATACCAGCTAATTGTGGAGGCAAAGCCAACTTATATACCACTTCCCCGATTCTTTCCAGAATCTCGAAGGGGCCAATAAATCTTGGACTCAATTTTCCTTTGACACCAAACCTTTTGAATCCTCGTGTGGGTGATACCTTCAAAAAGACATGCTCCCCCACTTGAAATTCAATGTCTTTTCTCCTATTGTCGGCATAACTCTTTTGCCGTGATTTAACAATTTTCAGCCTTTCCCTGATCAACTGGATGTTCTGAGTGGTATCTTGAATAATATCTGGACCCAATAATCCTTTCTCTCGAACCTCACTCCAGTATAGAGGTGATCTACAACTCCTGTCATACAGTTCTTCAAAAGGTGTCATTTGAATGTTAGACTGATAGCTATTGTTATATGCAAATTCAATCAAAGATAGGTGCTCATGCCAACTTCCACCAAAATCAATCATACAAGCTCTCAACATATCTTCAATGATCTGGTTCATCCTCTTAGTTTGTCCATCTGTTTGAGGGTGAAATGATGTGCTAAAGTTCAACCGGGTACCCAAAGATGATTGCAACGCTTTCCAGAAGTGAGAAGTGAATCTCGGGTCTCTGTCCGAAACAATTGAAGTTGGAATACCATGTAGCCTTACAACCTCCTTGATATACAGTGCATCTAGAACATCCATAGTCTATCTACTTTTGATGGGTAAGAAGTGAGCAAACTTAGTTAATCGGTCCACAATCACCCATATGGCATCGAATCCACTTCGGGTCTTTGGCAATCCAATAATGAAGTCCATGCCAATACCATCCCATTTCCACTCCGATATCTCAAGAGTTTTCAGCTTCCGAGCCGGTTTGAGATGTTCAACTTTAACTTGTTGGCAAACCAAACATCGGCTTACGAACTCGGCTATCTCTCTTTTCATGTTGGGCCACCAGAAGGTTCTTTTTAGATCTTGGTACATTTTTATGGTACCTGGATGAATGGTGTACCTCGATCGATGTGCCTCCTCCATGATTTTATCCTTGATGACAAAATAATCAGGCACACAAGTCCTTTCTCGAAAAAGCAGCCTTCCATCGTTAGCCAAAAGAAAATCTGATCATTGATCTAATTTCTCTTTAATTTCAACAATCAACGGATCATCACCTTGCAGCTCTTTAATTTCTAAGAGTAACTTGGATTGGAGACTGTTGTGCCCCGGGCTGTTTTGACGAAGACCGTGTGTGAAAAAGTCTTCTTGATATCATCTCTATGATTTGCATTGTCGTATCCTTGATCAAAGTGAGCTTTGAATAGCACATTGAATGTTTGAGTGAAGTTCAGATTATTCATGGATAAAATGAATGTTTGATTAATTTGAGTCATGTTAAAAAAGAAATTGTGAATGATGTGTTGAATGTTAATTCATTGCACTGACTTTGTTGTGCTTTGCACTGACTTATGTTCACCTTTGCACCGACCCTAACAATGGGTTTTACACATCTTGCACCGACCTGCTCAACCATTGCACCTACCCAATCTTTGGTGCTTCACAATATTCCACCGACCCAACCACTCATATGCATTGACCATTAGTTCATATGCACAGACATTGTTGAATGCATTGAGTGTTTGAGGATTTCATTTGCTATGCTTGAAGTTTGAAATGAATGACAATTTGAATAAGTGTAGGTTCATTGTGGAATTTCCTCTCAAATCTTGATTCAAGGTAAGAAATCATTAGTTATTGCATCTCAATATGAAGGGAATGATTTTTGGTTGAAATCTGGTTTTACATTTGGCAATCTCTCTTAACATTGCATATCCAATTTATCTTGAAGTTTGATTAAGGATATGGGGTGTTCCATTTGATTTTACTAAGTTTTCAAGCATGTCAGGTAAGACCCTAGAAGTCGACACTTAGTTTACACTTTTCTGCTGTGCATTGATTTTGCTAACGTAGGCAGAAAGTGTCGACTCTTAGAGTCGACACTTTCACCTAGGTTCAGTTAGTTTTGTGAAGTCAGAAGCTTCGTGAAAAAGTGTCGACCTGGGAAGTGGACACTTTCAGTTTGTATGCCGTTTTGTTCTCAAATCAGAACGGGGCTGAAAAAGTGTCGACCTGGTGAGTCAACACTTTTCACCTGTGTTCTGATTTTTGGGTTTTGGCAGAACACTCGCCAATAAGAGTCGACTCTATGAGTCGACACTTGTTCCGAGCGTTCTGATCGGGCTTTCCGATTTTGGATTCGAACCCATTAGTTTTAGGTCCGATGGCCATGGTTCTTTACCACATTGCCCTTAGGGTTTACATCTATGTTTGTATGTGGTATGGAGAGGTATTTGCTGGGGTATATTGGTCTAAATGGCTTGTTTACTCCTTGATATATATGGCCACCGTTTTGTCCGATCAAAAACATTCATGGAGTTCAACGAGTTCATCTTTTCTTGTAGGAGAGGAAAGGCGTGTTCGCACACTGCTGGAGGAGAAGGAAGACGACACCGAGTTCGATCTCCAGGAGTCCGAGCTTCGATCTGGAGGCCGTAGCTGCTTCCTTGTTGTCTACTGCTTCCGGCGTTCCATTCTTCAAGACTGGCTTCTTCCCTCACTCTTGGTTCTTTCATTCCAGTGCTCCCTTCACTCATCTCCGAGTTTGTTTGAAGATTTAAGGGGAAGATCAATATTGTTTATCATCTTTTGAGCTTAGATTGTTAATCTTAGACTGGGCTTTGTATTTTCCCATTTTTATTTGTCTTAGACGGTTTCGGAGCTTGCTCCGTGTGTGTGCGATTTCTCGTCGTCGTGCGAGAACCCACGTGTGTGGGCCATCCTGCCCGTGTGTGTGGTGGTTGCTGCCATCGTGCAGCGTTGTTTAGTGGAATCCTCTCGAGTTGAGAGGGGTGGACGTAGTACGGCACTTGGGTGCATCCGAACCACCTAAAAAATCATTGTGCCATGGTTTGCTCTTTGTGTGATTGTTGATATATCCTATCCGTTCATATAACAAGTGTGATTTGGTGAGACGAGAGATTTATCAACTGTCCGTTCATTTATTATCATCCGAGTGATCATCATCTAGTGCTGTGGAGCTGTGAGTGCTTGTTTGCTTGTCACTTAAATATTCTAATTAAGCTTGATTAAGTGAGCTTCATCATTTCATATCATTATCTCTGCATTTTATTGAGAGAGTGTCCGTGTTGATCTACCATCTCTGCAATTGGATTTTAATTTTGTGAAAAAGGGGCGCAATCAATTCACCCCCCTCTCGATTGCTTTCCTAACCGGGCCAACAATTGGTATCAGAGCCTTGGCTTTGTTTTCATCTAGAAACCTTGCAGTTTAGAGAGATCTGTTAGGAATGGCTAACAATCTTAACAAGGGGTTAATGCCCGAAGGGCATTTTATTCATAGGCCACCTTTCTTTGATGGTACTAACTACCCCCATTGGAAGAATAGGATGACTGCCTTTCTACATGCTCAAAGTCATGAAATATGGACTGTCATTAAGAATGGTCCGTACACTTTACGCCCAGATGAGGAAATGTGGAATGATGATAGTATCAAGTGGGCCACTGTGAATTTTAATGCATTAAATATTATTCAGTGTGCTATTCACCCGAATGAATATGCTCGTGTTTCTATGTGCAACAGCGCGAAAGAAATGTGGGATAAGCTCAAGATAATTTATGAAGGCACCACAGAGGTCAAGGAAACGAAAGCGAACGTGTTGATCCGAGATTACGAGCTATTCCATATGAAAGAGGAAGAGAATATCTCCGAGATATTCGTACGTCTCATGGAGATCACAAATGGGTTGAAGTCACTCGGAAGGGAGTTTAAAGATACAGATTTGGTAAGGAAAGTGCTGAGGTCCCTATCACCAAGCTGGCACACCAAGGCAACCGTGATAGAGGATGTGAAGGATTTGTCTACCCTCACCGTAGATGCGCTCATAGGGTCTTTAATGGCCTATGAGATTAACATAAAGAGGACGGAAGAGGACACAAAGAAGAAGAAGTCTATAGCATTAAAGGCAAACTCGGAGTCCATCTCAAGCCAAGAGGATTCAATGGGAACCATTGACGATGAGGAAGTTTCCATGTTGACAAGAAAAGTTAGATAGTTTCTGCACCAAAGGAGAAGATTTGGCAAAAAGTTCAAGAAAGGAAAGAAGCAGCCGAAGCAAAGGAATGAACCACTAAAAGTGGCTGAAGTAATGTGCTATGAGTGTAAGAAGATGGGGCACATGAGAGGTGAATGTCCCGAGTTGTAGAAAAAGAAAGGAAAAATGATCAAGGGCAAGAAGCCCAAGGCAATGAAAGCAACGTGGAGCGATGAGGACGAGGATGAGCCTACGTCCGATGAAGAAGAAGATATTGAAGAGCTGGTAAAGAACATGTGTCTTATGGCCAAGAGCGACCATGAACAGGTAATCTCTGACTCAGAGTTTATCACAAATGAACAATGGGAACTTGCATATGAGGAATTAGATGAAAAATACAAAAGAATGAAAAATGAGAATAGAACCTTGAAGAAGAAGATTCATGAAATAATACATTCATCTAATTCATATGAGAAATGCAGTTTCTTTGAAATGCAAGTTAAAATTTTCAAAAATGCCAAATGACACTTTGGAATCAAAGTTGCTTTTGTTTGAAGATGAAATTGCATGTTTAGAAGTGGAAAAGAAAAATGCTTTTAAAATCAAAGATGAAATCCAAGAAAAACATGATAGGTTGAAAAAAGAGCTGGAAGAACTGAATGTTAAAATGGCTGAATGTGAGAAAGTCAAGGAAGAATTGAAGAAGAAAAATGAAAAACTCATCACATATTTGAATGAAATGAAGAATGCTAATGAAAAGATGTCGAAAGGTAAGGAAAAACAAGTTGTGAAGAGTTTAAATTTCATGCATGGCAACAAAAATGCTTTTCATTATGCTGTTAAGAGTTCACCATATCATGGAGAGTGTTCACACACACACAATGATACACAAACTGTTAATTCTCATTTCCCCTATACTTCTACACATGTAAATAACAGGAAAAATTTTGGTAGGAAGAGACCCACTTGTTTTTATTGTGGGAGAGTAGGGCATGACATGTACATATGTCAATTAATGAAGTATGATGATGACATATTTTTCAGCAAGTATAGTGAAACTTTTGTGAATGCTAACATCAAGGAACCCAAGCTTGCTTGGGTACCCAAATCAAAATGAGCTCGTTTGCTTATTGGTGCAGGTCTGCATGAAAGTGACAGAGAATAAATGGTACCTGGATAGCGGATGCTCCAAGCACATGACGGGGAATAAATAACTTTTTGTAGACCTAGCAGAGAAAAATGGAGGAATGGTAATTTTTGGCGGACAGGACAGAGGTAAGATCATAGGCATTGGGAGAATTGGCAAGGATCTCAACCATTGCATCAAAGATGTATTACTTGTTAGAGGTCTTCACCATAACTTGTTGAGTATAAGTCAACTCTGTGACAAGGGTCATAAGGTCGTATTTGAGTCTTCTCACTGCACAATTGTTGATGCCAATTCACATGAAATCAAATTCATAGGAGTGAGGAGTAACAACACTTATCAGGTTGACTTTAATGAAATTGCATCTGAAAATTTGTGTCTAGTTGCAAACAAGAATGAAGATATTTGGTTGTGGCATCGCTGCCTTGGGCATGCTAGTTTTAATGTCATTAGGAAGCTGAATCGTCATGGCTTAGTTAGAGGTCTTCCTAGTTTAAAATTTGAAACTTCAAAAGTTTGTGAAACATGTAATAAAAGAAAACAAACCACAACGTCATTTAAATGCAAAAACATTGTTTCAACTGAAAAATTGCTTCAATTGTTGCATCGGGATCTGTTTGGTCCCACCAGGACTCGCAGTCTTGGAGGGAAGCTTTATGAATTTGTGATTGTCGACGATTTTTCGCGATATGCATGGGTTTTGTATCTAGCTAATAAGAGTGATGCATGCAATGAATTCATTGATTTTTGTGCTAGAGTTCAAAATGAAAAAGGTTATTCAATTCAGAAATTTCAAAGTGACCACGGAAAAGAATTTGAAAATCATGAGTTTGATGAATTTTACAGGAAGCGGGGGTACGAACATCAATTCTCACCACCTAGGACCCCGCAACAGAACAGAGTGGTCGAAAGGAAGAACAGGACGCTCGTGGAGATGGCGCGTACCATGTTAGCTGAAAATGGTCTTCCACGGTATCTATGGGCAGAGGCAGTGAATATTGCTTGCTACATTACCAATCGGTCAATGGTAAGACCGATCCTTAAGAAAACTCCCTACGAGCTGTACAAAGGTAAGAAACCCAACATATCACATTTTAAACCATTTGGATCCATCTACTATATCTTGAACAATGGTAAGGATAATTTGGAAAAATTTGATGCTAAGAGTGATAAATGGATTTTCCTCGGGTATTCTCTATCATCTAGAGCTTACCGTGTTTATAATTCTAGAACTCTTGTTGTCGAGGAGAGTCCACATGTAGTAGTTGATGAATACACCATGAGAAAATCAAATGATGATGATCATTTTCTGGTTACAAGTGAGAGTGATGTAGAAAGAGGAGAGTCGAGCAAACAAGGTGAGGCAGGAGATAAAGATCAAGAAAAAGAGAAAGAAAAGGAGCAAGAGCAACAAGAGGAACAAGTACATCCGACTCTACCATACCAATGGACAACACTCAAAGACCATCTCTTAGAGAATGCGATTGGCGATGTCAATGAAGGAATTCGAACACGGGCTTCAATGAGGGAAGTTGAAATTCATGATAATTTAGCTTTACTTTCTAGCATTGAACTTAAATCTTTAGATGATGCTCTTAATGACAATTCTTGGGTTCTCGCCATGCAAGAAGAACTACACCAATTCCAAAGGAATCGGGTGTGGTTCCTTGTGCCCCGGCCTGATAATCATCCTATAATCGGAACTAAGTGGGTTTTCCGAAACAAACTTAGTGAAGATGGGGTGGTTGTAAGGAATAAGGCAAGGTTGGTAGCCAAGGGCTACTCCTAAGAATTTGGTATTGATTTTGATGAATCTTTCGCTCCTGTAGCTAGATTAGAAGCTGTACGAATCTTACTTGCTTATGCTTGTCATAGGAACATCAAGCTGTTTCAAATGGACGTGAAGAGTGCCTTCCTCAATGGAGTAATCAAGGAAGAAGTATACGTGGAGCAACCGTCGGGCTTTGAAGATGAAAGATTTTCGGACCACGTCTACAAATTAGACAAGGCACTGTATGGATTAAAACAGGCTCCCCGGGCATGGTATGATTGTTTAAGTTCATTTCTTATTGATAATGACTTCAAACGAGATAACATAGATCAGACATTGTTTACAAAGACTTGTGATCAACGTGCTTTAATTGTTCAAGTTTATGTAGATGACATAATTTTTGGAGCCTCAGATTTGAAAATGAATGATGAATTTGCTCAACTCATGCAGGGAGAGTTCGAGATGAGCTTGATGGGCGAGCTGAACTTCTTCTTGGGACTTCAAATAAAACAACTGGACGATGGAATCTTCATCAACCAGAAGAACTACAGACAAGAGATAGTGAAGGAATTCCAATTAGAAACTGCCAAGCCGTTTGCTACACCTATGTCCACCTCACTGAAATTGGAAGAAGAAAAAGGTAACAAAGTTGATCCAAAACTTTTTAGGGGTATGATAGGTTCATTGTTATATCTGACTGCTAGTAGGCTTGACATACATTTTAGTGTCTGTCTCTGTGCAAGATATCAATCTTATCCCAGGGATTCTCATTTGTCAGCCGTGAAAAGAATCTTCAGCTGTTTAAATGGAACACTTAACCTTGGTTTGTGGTATCCTAAAAATAACTCATTTGATTTACATGCTTTCACTGATTCTGATTATGCTGGATGTAAAATGGATTGTAAGAGCACAAGCAGTCACTGTCAGTTTCTAGGGGGCTGCATGGTCTCATAGGCCTCAAAGAAACAACATTGTGTGGCTTTATCAACTGCCGAAGCTGAGTACGTGGCTGTAGGCAGTTGTGCGGCTCAAGTTCTATGGATCCAACATCAATTGCTTGATTTTAGTTTTTGTTTGAAAAACACTCCCATCATGTGTGATAACACGTCTGCAATAAACTTATCCAAAAATCATGTCCAACACTCTCGCACTAAACACATTGAGGTTAGACATCACTTCATAAGAGATCATATTAATAAAGGTGATTTTGAGCTAGTTTTTGTTGACACAAAACACCAACTTGCAGATATTTTTATAAAACCTCTAAACTCTGATCAGTTTTGCTTTCTTAGGAGAGAATTAGGAGTGTGCAGGTTAGATAGTTAAATCCTTTTGAGTTGCTTTGTACATACACACTTTACACTTTTTCATAATGAAACTGTTCATAATGCTTTATCTTTTGCACATAAAAATTTTTTCCATGGCGTTTACATTTCAAACTTTACTTTTTGTGCATATCACAGTGAATAACAATTTACTTTTCATACATGCTTTTATCTTCTCGCATCCGCATGTACATAACTGCATAAACTTCATACTTGTGTGCATGAATGCCATGATTTCTGATATATCAAATGTCGATTGCCGAAGGTTGGATTATGTCCAGCTGGAAGCTTTCCTCATGCGTGATGGTGGTCTTCAGACCAATGTACTCTGCCACGTACCGGTAATCAACCTGCTTGAAAATTCCATTTTGATACATGCTTGAGTGTATATAAAATACACACCTTTCAGTTTTGATATCTCCTATGACCTTACTCCCTTGCTAAATAAAATTGCTTTGACGTAGACATGTTGTTACATGACACATATTAAGGGGAAGGTTTTTGTTATAACTGTGCATACACTTAGGGGGAGACATCACAATGAATAGACTAATTCATCTCTTATACTCTATGCAATCTCTCACATCACTTGCACGTTTGAGATTAATGACTCTAACTAATAAGGATTTCACCTATTCCACTCAGCACATTTGAGGGCTCTTGATCCCCTAAATAGAAATCACGTGTCTCGTGAGAAAAAAGCTGTCAGCCCCACAAAAAATGTGAATAAGTGTGATTTGACACCGAGTAATCAGGAATCCCCCCTGAAATAAAGGAAGAAACTTGCATTGAAAAGTGTCTTATCCACATAATCATAAGTGATGATACTGAGTAACTGGGAAATACCCCTGAAATAAAGGGCATGACTCGTGTCAAAAGGTTAGTCATCTTGTTATTTAAAAAGAAAAAAAATAAAAATAATTTTGGGGTTGTGCGAAGCTACCAAAAGTCGAGCACAGTGTATGGAAGTATAGGGAGGAAAAGTTCCTACTTGTGTTCCTTAGAAAATCTGAAAATCCATATTGTTTAGATTTCATTGCTCATCCTTCACATATACATCTAGGGAGTGATTGTCAGAATGTACATTTTGAATCAGTCATATTTCATGAGTAATGCAGTACCACTTCTTGTAAGCACTACCCTTTTAATATTGCTCATGAAACTCATGTTCTCGGTCGATAGCATTATACTTAACCTGTTCATATAGAACATGCTTGCTATTATATACAATAATGAATGCATAAGTGCTTGAATGATCAATCATTACATGTGCATCTCATTGAGTCAATTGTGCATATGAGGCTTTGCTTCCATGTTTCTCATAATCCTCTATTTGACTCTGACGAAAAGGGGGAGAAATAAAGTTAAGTTTGCATGATGCTTGTTTTGATAGTTGAACAGTTGAAAGGGGGAGAAATGTTAAAAGGGGGAGTTATAAAAAGGTTGCTTGTTGCTTTTGCTATTTTGAATGGAATTGATGGGAGCTGAAAGTTAGAAAATGCTTGTTTTGACAAAAAACAAAACAAAAACAAAAATAAAAAGCTTTTATCTTTCATGCAAATCTTTGTGATATTTTAAAGGGTTTTATCTTCGTCAAAAAGGGGGAGATTGTTATGCCCCGGGCTGTTTTGACGAAGACTATGTGTGAAAAAGACTTCTTGATATCCTCTCTATGATTTGCATTGCCATATCCTTGATAAAAGTGAGCTTTGAATGGCACGTTGAATGTTTGAGTGAAGTTCAGATTATTCATGGATAAAACGAATGTTTGATTAATTTGAGTCATGTTAAAAAAGAAATTGTGAATGCTGTGTTGAATGTTAATTCATTGCATTGACTTTGTTGTGCTTTGCACTGACTTATGTTCACCTTTGCACCGACCCTTATAATGGGTTTTACACATCTTGCACCGACCTGCTCAGTCTTTCACTGACCTGCTCAACCATTGCACCGACCCAATCTTTCGTGCTTCACAATATTGCACCGACCCAACCACTCATATGCATTGACCATTAGTTCATATGCACAGACATTGTTGAATGCATTGAGTGTTTGAGGATTTCATTTGCTATGCTTGAAGTTTGAAATGAATGACAATTTGAATAAGTGCAGGTTCATTATGGAATTTCTTCTCAAATCTTGATTCAAGGTAAGAAATCATGTGTTATTGCATCTCAATATGAAGGGAATGATTTTTGGTTGAAATATGGTTTTACATATGGCAATCTCTCTTAACATTGCATATTTAATTGATCTTGAAGTTTGATTGAGATATGGGGTATTCCATTTGATTTTACTAAGTTTTCAAGCATGTCAGGTAAAGTGTCGACTCTAGAAGTCGACACTTAGTTTACACTTCTCTGCTGTGCGTTGATTTTGCCAACGCAGGCAGAAAGTGTCGACTCCTAGAGTCAACACTTTCACCTGGGTTCAGTTA
Source organism: Amorphophallus konjac (assembly GCA_022559845.1). Classification (NCBI taxonomy): domain Eukaryota; kingdom Viridiplantae; phylum Streptophyta; class Magnoliopsida; order Alismatales; family Araceae; genus Amorphophallus; species Amorphophallus konjac. The sequence goes on along the minus strand of CM040128.1, from coordinate 200,641,902 downwards.
GTTTTGTGAAGTCAGAAGCTTCGTGAAAAAGTGTCGACCTGGGAAGTTGACACTTTCAGTTTGTATGCCGTTTTGTTCTCAAAACAGAATGGGGCTGAAGAAGTGTCAACCTGGTGAGTCGACACTTTTCCCCTGTGTTCTGATTTTTGGGTTTTGGCAGAACACTCGCCAACAAGAGTCGACTCTATGAGTCGACACTTGTTCCGAGCGTTCCGATCGGGCTTTCCGATTTTGGATTCGAACCCATTAGTTTTAGGTTCGATGGCCATGGTTCTTTACCACATTGCCCTTAGGGTTTACATCTATGTTTGTATGTGGTATGGAGAGGTATTTTCTGGTGTATATTGGTCTAAATGGCTTGTTTACTCCTTGATATATATGGCCACCATTTTGTCCGATCAAAAACATTCATGGAGTTCAATGAGTTCATCTTTTCTTGTAGGAGAGGTAAGGGGTGTTCGCACACTGCTGGAGGAGAAGGAAGACGACGCCGAGTTCGATCTCCAAGAGTCCGAGCTTTGATCTAGAGGCCGCAGCTGCTTCCTCGTCGTCCACTGCTTCGGGCGTTCCATTCTTCAAGACCGGCTTCTTCCCTCACTCTTGGTTCTATCATTCCAGTGCTCCCTTATGTAACGCCCGGTAATTTTGAAATAGGAATGAATATATTTAGGTATTGAAAAGAGTAAGAAAATCTATACATAATTGATAATTACATATTTCTACAAATAAGTTTATAAAGTTAAATAAATAAAATTTAGACATATTATCTTCAAAATAAATTAAAACCAATAAATAATCAAGGCCAGACCCTATTTACAACCCCATGATTCCCTAATGGGCCTTACAAAAAAAAGATCGTACACTCTACCCTTAAATTTTAAGGAATTATGAATTTAGTATTATTTTAAGTAGCCATTTAAAGTCATAATGTATTTTTATTTGAATTAATAATCAATTAACCTTAAAGAAAGTACCAATTTGGGATTTTTTTAAATAATTTATAAAATTTAATATTTCATAGTTAATACATTATAATTTTTATTTAATGGAAGAAGGGTATGTTAATAAGATTTAATACATTAAAGATGATTAAAAGAAGAAAGAATGGGCATATATACAATTTTGGTTAAATAAGGGTGAGAAAAAAATGACAAAAAAAAGGAATCACGACCATCTAAATGGTCGTTGATTGTTATTAACGACATAAACAAAGTCGTTAACCGTATAAAGACATGTAGATAAGGATAATAGGGGTATATCTATAATATTGGTTCTTTGAAGGTGAAGGGAAAATAGTTCAAAATGAAATGACGACCATGTAAATGGTCCCTATTTTAGTAATTAACGACATGCACCATGTCGTCATTTTCTTAATGATAAGTAGTATGAATGAATTGTGTCACTTCTCATTTTTAAGGAATTTTGCAAAACAAATTACATGACAAATTAGAGGAAAATGTAAGTATCCTACCTATAAAATTTCATAATAAAATTCCATCAAATTTTTCAGATAAAAATCTTTAAAGATAAGAGGATATATATACGATTTTGGGTTTTTGAAGGTTAAAACCAGACACATGAATAGCGTCGAACTATTTAGGCGTCATTTAAGTAATCAACGACTTATCACATGTCGTCATTTCCTTAACGATGAATAGTGTGAATGAATAGTGCCACTTTTTATTTAAAAAAAATTTTATGAAACAAATTATATGAAAAATAAGATAAAAATGTAAGGATCCTAGCCATGAAATTCATAAATAGATTCCACCAATTTTTAAAGATAATAAATCATTGAAGTTAAATGTAGTGTTTTAACCGAATAATCGGGTTAAAATTTATTCTAGCATATTTTTAATAAAATAAACTTATGAAAATTATCATAAAAATCTAGGGATCATAAAAACATGTATTTTTCTATTTTTATTAACATGATTCATTAGATATAAAATTTTAAATGATGGAATTGTTGTTAATAAATAAATATAAATACATAATAGTGAATAATGCCCCCTCCTTGGATGCTATATCATGAATTGAAGACTCTCCCAGTGGCGTCATTTATCGAAATAACGCCCCTCCTCTAGGCGTCATTTTTTTTGCAATGTTCGGTTCAAACTGGGAAGTAACTGTGTTTTGGAAAGTATTATTTAGTAGGAGTAATTATAGGGAAATTTCAATACTATTAGGATTGCTTGCGTGGAATTTTAAAACCCATTCGAACTCTTAAACTTCGATAGATTCCCAACCTTATAAATACCCTGCCAGACCCCCAAAGCATTGCTCTACGAGTTGTTCTGTTGCTACTCTTCCTCCCACGGCTGAGCGTTAAGAAGCCCGATACTAGCTTCTTCCCCGTTTTGCAGGACGAGGCTTATACATAGTTAAGCTCCAATCTTCTGACATTCTGTTCGACTCTTATTCCAAAGAGCAAGCTCATCTGCTTCCTCTTTATTCTCTGCACCAACGAGGAGAACGTCTCCTTCGAACCCCTGCTGCTTCTTTTCCTTCCTCTACCACTACTGCGTCGTGGGTGTTGCAATGAGAAGATGTTGCTTCTCTTCTCCTTCGCGTGAAGTTGCTGAAGGGAGGCGGCAGGCTACCACAGCTATCTACTAAAGCAATACATTCTTCCTTTTTCCTACTGTGGTGCTGTTCTTCTGCTAGAAGAAGCAAGCTATTGTCGTGGTTTCAATCTGCTTTGAAGCTGCCCTTCTGTTAAGTTCTTTGTTGAAAATAGAGTATCGGAGATTTGGAAATTTCATCACCGTTCTTCACGTTCTAGCCCCTAAACTTCAAACCAAGGTAGGTGTTCTCAAGTTTCAAGCCAAACATTGTAATTACTAAGTTTACTGCATGCATCTAGGTCATTAAGAGGCTTAAAGTATTCAAGTTTTAATTATTTTTGCATACACTGGGAAATAGCGACCCTATATAGGGCGCTATTTCAACTAACGACTAAACACACAGTAGTCAATTCCTTTGGTAATTAATAATTACCCATGTTTGAAATTTAATAACCATGTAATCTGATGTCTAAATTGATAAATGATCATAGTTCTGAAATCCTGTTATTTTTCTCTACATGACCATGTGATTATTTCTGTAAAATTCCTTTTATTTAAAAAGTGCTACTGTTCATGATTGAATTACATAAAGATTGAAATGACGACATGCACCCTACCATTAAATTGAAATATGACGCCCCTGACCTAGGCGCTATTTACTGAAACGGTGACTTAGCCTAGGGCGCCATTTATTTAATATTTGAAAGTTGAGAATTCTACAGATCTTAATATATTTTAGAACTTGGAAACAACGACTGAATGAACAGTCATTATATATTGAAATAGCGACCCTTCCCAGGGCGCTAACTCTTAAATTGAAGACTTGGTCTAAGGCGCCATTTACCTGAGATTCTGATTTTCGTGGTTTTCTGTAACCCTTGATAATGGGTTATGTATCTAGGCACTATATTCTGTTCCGTGAGTATAGTCCCACGTTTCACGATGTTTTATCGATTACCCCTTAAACTCTTGGTGATATACGAGCCCTCCGTTGGACATTCCGTTCCTTCAGACTGGTAAGTTAGTCATTAAGACGTCTATAAGTCTCCTCATAGCCTTGGATTCCCTCAAGGCCGATTGAGCAGGTTGTACCACTAAAACCCATGAAACTATCCATTTACCATGTCACTCTAAAGAAACATGGTATACCGGCCCTCATGGTATGCTATTTAGCAGCTATGAGATTAATTCTTAAGCTAATAGCATAGGAAACCATGCTATTGCTATTCATCTTGAATTACGTGCCTCTTCGTAGACACCAATTCTTTTACCTTATCATGTATAAAGAACGAGCGCTCATGTGTATATGAACGCTTATTCTTAACGCCATGGCACCCACTAGGGAGCCAATTCCACCTAGTTTTCCGATATATTCCGCAAGATCTACCTTAAATTCCTACAAGTTTCATTCCTTTGGAATTCTACGTTGGCTATAACTATCATGGATATCAAAAAATACATTATACAATGCCTGCGCATATAAGGGCCCGATCTGGTCATGGGAGGAGCACCCGAAAGTACTAGTGCCCATGGGAGTTGTAATGATCGCGGTGTGGCATTGCACCGAAGTACTCGTCGTTCTTGAGACATTCCACTTACTCTCTCTCTCGTGACTTTACATGATATTACTTACGTGCGTGACTCATCGTGGTACTTGCTAGAACTCTAAATAGCCAATCTCTCATGCTTGGTACTATCTTTAACTCTTACTTTTCTCGTTTTACTAGAAATTTCATATCTCGGTTTAATCGATATACTTGCATTCTACTTTTACGATCATTCATGTATATTAGCCTTGCATCCATGTAACATGTAATTACTTAAAGCTAGCTTGTTCTTGAGATATAATTTCTACTGAGCTTTCGCTCATCCAGTTTACTCTAACATTTTTCAGGTATTCAGGTGGCTAGCGAGACCGAGACTCACATTGGAGGGACAAGTGTGCCAGCGAGCTTCGAAAACTAGTGGACCCGTGTCTTTTATCTTTCTTGAGTCTAGATAGTATTTCCTATTAATTGTCTAGCCAAGTTCGCTAGCGTGTCTTTGGTCGTTTCTTTCCATTATGATGTAGTTGAGTCTGCCAGTTTTGAAATTTGAAATTGTAAGAGACTTATATTTGAAATAAGATTTTTATTGTTGCTCCAAATTGTTTGGTCTCATGCCATTGCTCTTGATCGTTCACGACTGTTTAACTGCCACGTTCCGAGCAAACGACACGTTCCGCTGCTATCGGTTCGGGGTGTGACAGAGGTGGTATCAGAGCTTCGGCTTTCACAACCTGAAGTTATTAGGTTCCAGTGATAGGTCAAGTATCCTTGTCAGTTATATCAGAGCCCCGGCTTTCAAATCCTTATGTCATTATGTCCTAGAGATAGGTGAAGAATCCTTGTCAGTCATATCAGAGCTTCGGCTTTCACATCCTCAAGTTATTAGGTTTCAATGATAGGTCAAGGATCCTTGTCAGTCATATCAGAATTTCAGCTTTCATATTCTTAAGTTATTATGTTCCAGTGATAGGTCATCCATGTCAGTCATATCAGAGCTTCGGCTTTCATATCCTCCAGTTATTAGGTTCCAGTGATAGGTCATCCCTGTCAGTCATATCAAAGCTTCAGCTTTCACATCCTCAAGTTATTAGATTCAAGTGATAGGTTGAGTATCCTTGTCGGTCATCCTATAGGAATTCCGTGAGAGATGGGTAGAACTTGGGGTTAAAGTTACAAAGGAAAAGATATTTACATTTCATTAACATTAATTCCTGAGTCAATAAATTATCTCCCCACTTATCCTTGCAGGAACCTAGATAAAATGGAAGCAACAAGCCAAGTTTTGTTCTCAAGATGGTACTAGTAGATGTCCAAGCTTATGCGGACCTTGTTAGGAGAGTCCAGGAGCTAGAGAAGGCGATGGAAGAAAAAGAAAGAGTTGAAGGGAAAGATCAAGCCCATGATTCGGGGAAGTTCACCACTATCAAGAAAAGGATAAACGAGGGTGATATTTCATAAAAGTGTAAGAAATGCCAGAAATGTAAGAAGTGTAATAAGAAGAGAACTTCGACAGATCACTCGCAAGGTAAGTGTAAAGCTTCTGGAAGATATGGTCACCAATCGAAAAAGTGTTGGTGGAGTTCGGGAGCATGCTTGCATTGCGGGAGCTTAGACCATAAGATAGCGGAATGCCCTATTTTGATTAAGAAGCTTCCTAGAGAAACTCAAGCTGTGGCCGAACTTGCCAAAAGAGAAGTTGTGGAAGGTACCCCTCATCTGCAATCCGAAATTTGTTCTTTTCCATTCAATATACTTCCTTACCTGTGTAGGGTCATAACGAGTTATAGCTAATCCCCCGTCTAGAGTAGAAGGTGATGTGAATTTGGAGACCAAATTCTTTTAAGTGGGGGAGGGTGTAACGCCCGGTAATTTTGAAATGGGAATGAATATATTTAGGTATTGAAAAGAAGAAGAAAATCTATACATAATTGATAATTACATATTTCTACAAATAAGTTTATAAAGTTAAATAAATAAAATTTAAAAATATTATCTTCAAAATAAATTAAAACCAATAAATAATCAAGGCCAGACCCTGTTTACAACCCCATGATTCCCTAATGGGCCTTACAAAAAAAAGATCGTAGACTCTACCCTTAAATTTTAAGGGATTATGAATTTAGTATTATTTTAAGTAGTCATTTAAAGTCATAATGTATTTTTATTTGAATTAATAATCAATTAACCTTAAAGAAAGTATCAATTTGGGATTTTTTTATAATAAATTAGAAACTTTAATATTTCATAGTTAATACATTATAATTTTTATTTAATGGAAGAAGGGTATGTTAATAAGATTTAATACATTAAAGATGATTAAAAGAAGAAAGAATGGGCGTATATACAATTTTGGTTAAATAAGGGTGAGAAAGAAACGACAAAAAAAAGGAATCACGACCATCTAAATGGTCGTTGATTGTCATTGACGACATAAATAAAGTCGTTAACCGTATAAAGACATGTAGATAAGGATAATAGGGGTATATCTATAATATTAGTCCTTTGAAGGTGAAGGGAAAATAGTTCAAAATGAAACGACGACCATGTAAATGGTCGCTGTTTTAGTCACTAACGACATGCACCATGTCGTCATTTTCTTAATGATAAGTAGTATGAATGAATTGTGTCACTTCTCATTTTAAAGGACTTTTGCTAAACAAATTACATGACAAATTAGAGGAAAATGTAAGTATCCTACCAATAAAATTTCATAATAAAATTCCATCAAATTTTTCAGATAAAAATCTTTAAAGATAGGAGGATATATATACGATTTTGGGTTTTTGAAGGTTAAAATCAGACACATGAATAGCGCCCAACTATTTAGGCGTCATTTAAGTAATCAATGACATATCACATGTCGTCATTTCCTTAATGATGAATAGTGTGAATGAATAGTGCCGCTTTTTATTTAAAAGAAATTTTATGAAATAAATTATATAAAAAATAAGATAAAAATGTAAGGATCCTTGCCATGAAATTTTATAAATAGATTCCACCAATTTTTAAAGATAAAAAATCATTGAAGTTAAATGCAGTGTTTTAACCGAATAATCGGGTTAAAATTTATACTAGCATATTTTTAATAAAATAAACTTATGAAAATTATCATAAAAATCTAGGGATCATAAAAACATGTATTTTTCTATTTTTATTAACATGATTCATTAGATATAAAATTTTAAATGATGGAATTGTTGTTAATAAATAAATATAAATACATAATAGTGAATAACGCCCCCTCCTTGGACGCTATATCATGAATTGAAGACTCTCCCAGTGGCGTCATTTATCGAAATAACCTCCTCTGGGCGTCATTTTTTTTGCAATGTTCGGTTCAAACTGGGAAGTAACTGTGTTTTGTAAAGTATTATTTAGTAGGAGTAATTATAGGGAAATTTCAATACTATTAGGATTGCTTGCGTGGAATTTTAAAACCCGTTCGAACTCTTAAACTTCGATAGATTCCCAACCTTATAAATACCCTGCCAGACCCCCAAAGCATTGCTCTACGAGTTGTTCTGTTGCTACTCTTCCTCCCACGGCTGAGCGTTAAGAAGCCCGATACTAGCTTCTTCCCCGTTTTGCAGGACGAGGCTTATACATAGTTAAGCTCCAATCTTCTGACATTCTGTTCGACTCTTATTCCAAAGAGCAAGCTCATCTGCTTCCTCTTTATTCTCTGCACCAACGAGGAGAACGTCTCCTTCGAACCCCTGAAGCTGCTTCTTTTCCTTCATCTACCACTACTGCGTCGTGGGTGTTGCAATGAGAAGATGTTGCTTCTCTTCTCCTTCGCGTGAAGTTGCTGAAGGGAGGCGGCAGGCTACCACAGCTATCTACTGAAGCAATACGTTCTTCCTTTTTCCTACTGTGGTGCTGTTCTTCTGCTAGAAGAAGCAAGCTATTGTCGTGGTTTCAATCTGCTTTGAAGCTGCCCTTCTGTTAAGTTCTTTGTTGAAAATAGAGTATCGGAGATTTAGAAATTTCATCACCGTTCTTCACGTTCTAGCCCCTAAACTTCAAACCAAGGTAGGTGTTCTCAAGTTTCAAGCCAAACATTGTAATTACTAAGTTTACTGCATGCATCTAGGTCATTAAGAGGCTTAAAGTATTCAAGTTTTAATTATTTTTGCATACACAGGGAAATAGCGACCCTATATAGGGCGCTATTTCAACTAACGACTAAACACACAGTAGTCAATTCCTTTGGTAATTAATAATTACCCATGTTTGAAATTTAATAACCATGTAATCTGATGTCTAAATTGATACATGATCATAGTTCTGAAATCCTGTTATTTTTCTCTACATGACTATGTGATTATTTCTGTAAAATTCCTTTTATTTAAAAAGTGCTACTGTTCATGATTGAATTACATAAAGATTGAAATGACGACATGCACCCTACCATTAAATTGAAATATGACGCCCCTGACCTAGGCGCTATTTACTGAAACGGTGACTTAGCCTAGGGCGCCATTTATTTAATATTTGAAAGTTGAGAATTCTACAGATCTTAATATATTTTAGAACTTGGAAACAACGACTGAATGAACAGTCGTTATATATTGAAATAGCGACCCTTCCCAGGGCGCTAACTCTTAAATTGAAGACTTGGTCTAAGGCGCCATTTACCTGAGATTCTGATTTTCGTGGTTTTCTGTAACCCTTGATAATGGGTTATGTATCTAGGCACTATATTCCGTTCCGTGAGTATAGTCCCACGTTTCACGATATTTTATCGATTACCCCTTAAACTCTTGGTGACATACGAGCCCTCCGTTGGACATTCCGTTCCTTCGGACTGGTAAGTTAGTCATTAAGACGTCTGTAAGTCTCCTCGTAGCCTTGGATTCCCTCAAGGCCGATTGAGCATGTTGTACCACTAAAACCCATGAAACTATCCATTTACCATGTCACTCTAAAGAAACATGGTATACCGGCCCTCATGGTATGCTATTTAGCAGCTATGAGATTAATTCTTAAGCTAATAGCATAGGAAACCATGCTATTGCTATTCATCTTGAATTGCGTGCCTCTTCGTAGACACCAATTCTATTACCTTATCATGTATAAAGAACGAGCGCTCATGTGTATATGAACGCTTATTCTTAACGCCATGGCACCCACTAGGGAGCCAATTCCACCTAGTTTTCCGATATATTCCGCAAGATCTACCTTAAATTCCTACAAGTTTCATTCCTTTGGAATTCTACGTTGGCTATAACTATCATGGATATCGAAAAATACATTATACAATGCCTGCGCATATAAGGGCCCGATCTGGTCATGGGAGGAGCACCCAAAAGTACTAGTGCCCATGGGAGTTGTAATGATCGCGGTGTGGCATTGCACCGAAGTACTCGTCGTTCTTGAGACATTCCACTTACTCTCTCTCTCGTGACTTTACATGATATTACTTGCGTGCGTGACTCATCGTGGTACTTGCTAGAACTCTAAATAGCCAATCTCTCATGCTTGATACTATCTTTAACTCTTACTTTTCTCGTTTTACTAGAAATTTCATATCTCGGTTTAATCGATATACTTGCATTCTACTTTTACGATCATTCATGTATATTAGCCTTGCATCCATGTAACATGTAATTACTTAAAGCTAGCTTGTTCTTGAGATATAATTTCTACTGAGCTTTCGCTCATCCAGTTTACTCTAACATTTTTCAGGTATTCAGGTGGCTAGCGAGACCGAGACTCACATTGGAGGGACAAGTGTGCCAGCGAGCTTCGAAAACTAGTGGACCCGTGTCTTTTATCTTTCTTGAGTCTAGATAGTATTTCCTATTAATTGTCTAGCCAAGTTCGCTAGCGTGTCTTTGGTCGTTTCTTTCCATTATGATGTAGTTGAGTCTGCCAGTTTTGAAATTTGAAATTGTAAGAGACTTATATTTGAAATAAGATTTTTATTGTTGCTCCAAATTGTTTGGTCTCATGCCATTGCTCTTGATCGTTCACGACTGTTTAACTGCCACGTTCCGAGCAAACGACACGTTCCGCTGCTATCGGTTCGGGGTGTGACAGAGGTGGTATCAGAGCTTCGGCTTTCACAACCTGAAGTTATTAGGTTCCAGTGATAGGTCAAGTATCCTTGTCAGTTATATCAGAGCCCCGACTTTCAAATCCTTAGGTCATTATGTCCTAGAGATAGGTCAAGAATCCTTGTCAGTCATATCAGAGCTTCGGCTTTCACATCCTCAAGTTATTAGGTTTCAATGATAGGTCAAGTATCCTTGTCAGTCATATCAGAGCTTCAGCTTTCATATTCTTAAGTTATTAGGTTCCAGTGATAGGTCATCCCTGTCAGTCATATCAGAGCTTCGGCTTTCATATCCTCCAGTTATTAGGTTCCAGTGATAGGTCATCCCTATCAGTCATATCAAAGCTTCAGCTTTCACATCCTCAAGTTATTAGATTCAAGTGATAGGTTGAGTATCCTTGTCGGTCATCCAATAGGAATTCCGTGAGAGATGGGTAGAACATGGGGTTAAAGTTACAAAGGAAAAGATATTTACATTTCATTAACATTAATTCTTGAGTCAATAAATTATATGCCCACTTATCCTTGCAGGAACCTAGATAAAATGGAAGCAACAAGCCAAGTTTTGTTCTCAAGATGGTACTAGTAGATGTCCAAGCTTATGCGGACCTTATTAGGAGAGTCCAGGAGTTAGAGAAGGCGATGGAAGAAAAAGAAAGAGTTGAAGGGAAAGATCAAGCCCATGATTCGGGGAAGTTCACCACTATCAAGAAAAGGATAAACGAGGGTGATATTTCATAAAAGTGTAAGAAATGCCAGAAATGTAAGAAGTGTAATAAGAAGAGAACTTCGACAGATCACTCGCAAGGTAAGTCTAAAGCTTCTGGAAGATATGGTCACCAATCGAAAAAGTGTTGGTGGAGTTCGGGAGCATGCTTGCGTTGCGGGAGCTTAGACCATAAGATAGCGGAATGCCCTATTTTGATTAAGAAGCTTCCTAGAGAAACTCAAGCTGTGGCCGAACTTGCCAAAAGAGAAGTTGTGGAAGGTACCCCTCATCTACAATCCGAAATTTGTTCTTTTCCATTCAATATACTTCCTTACTTGTGTAGGGTCAAAACGAGATATAGCTAATCCCCCGTCTAGAGTAGAAGGTGATGTGAATTTGGAGACCAAATTCTTTTAAGTGGGGGAGGGTGTAACGCCCGGTAATTTTGAAATAGGAATGAATATATTTATGTATTGAAAAGAAGAAGAAAATCTATACATAATTGATAATTACATATTTCTACAAATAAGTTTATAGAGTTAAATAAATAAAATTTAAAAATATTATCTTCAAAATAAATTAAAACCAATAAATAATCAAGGCCAGACCCTGTTTACAACCCCATGATTCCCTAATGGGCCTTACAAAAAAAAGATCGTAGACTCTACCCTTAAATTTTAAGGGATTATGAATTTAGTATTATTTTAAGTAGTCATTTAAAGTCATAATGTATTTTTATTTGAATTAATAATCAATTAACCTTAAAGAAAATATCAATTTGGGATTTTTTATAATAAATTAGAAACTTTAATATTTCATAGTTAATACATTATAATTTTTATTTAATGGAAGAAGGGTATGTTAATAAGATTTAATACATTAAAGATGATTAAAAGAAGAAAGAATGGGCGTATATACAATTTTGGTTAAATAAGGGTGAGAAAGAAACGACAAAAAAAAAGGAATCACGACCATCTAAATGGTCGTTGATTGTCATTGACGACATAAATAAAGTCGTTAACCGTATAAAGACATGTAGATAAGGATAATAGGGGTATATCTATAATATTAGTCCTTTGAAGGTGAAGGGAAAATAGTTCAAAATGAAACGACGACCATGTAAATGGTCGCTGTTTTAGTAACTAACGACATGCACCATGTCGTCATTTTCTTAATGATAAGTAGTATGAATGAATTGTGTCACTTCTCATTTTAAAGGACTTTTGCAAAACAAATTACATGACAAATTAGAGGAAAATGTAAGTATCCTACCCATAAAATTTCATAAGAAAATTCCATCAAATTTTTCAGATAAAAATCTTTAAAGATAGGAGGATATATATACGATTTTGGGTTTTTGAAGGTTAAAATCAGACACATGAATAGCGCCCTACTATTTAGGCGTCATTTAAGTAATCAATGACATATCACATGTCGTCATTTCCTTAATGATGAATAGTGTGAATGAATAGTGTCGCTTTTTATTTAAAAGAAATTTTATGAAATAAATTATATAAAAAATAAGATAAAAATGTAAGGATCCTAGCCATGAAATTTTATAAATAGATTCCACCAATTTTTAAAGATAAAAAATCATTGAAGTTAAATGCAGTGTTTTAACCGAATAATCGGGTTAAAATTTATACTAGCATATTTTTAATAAAATAAACTTATGAAAATTATCATAAAAATCTAGGGATCATAAAAACATGTATTTTTCTATTTTTATTAACATGATTCATTAGATATAAAATTTTAAATGATGGAATTGTTGTTAATAAATAAATATAAATACATAATAGTGAATAACGCCCCCTCCTTGGACGCTATATCATGAATTGAAGACTCTCCCAGTGGCGTCATTTATCGAAATAACCTCCTCTGGGCGTCATTTTTTTTGCAATGTTCGGTTCAAACTGGGAAGTAACTGTGTTTTGTAAAGTATTATTTAGTAGGAGTAATTATAGGGAAATTTCAATAATATTAGGATTGCTTGCGTGGAATTTTAAAACCCGTTCGAACTCTTAAACTTCGATAGATTCCCAACCTTATAAATACCCTGCCAGACCCCCAAAGCATTGCTCTACGAGTTGTTCTGTTGCTACTCTTCCTCCCACGGCTGAGCGTTAAGAAGCCCGATACTAGCTTCTTCCCCGTTTTGCAGGATGAGGCTTATACATAGTTAAGCTCCAATCTTCTGACATTCTGTTCGACTCTTATTCCAAAGAGCAAGCTCATCTGCTTCCTCTTTATTCTCTGCACCAACGAGGAGAACGTCTCCTTCGAACCCCTGAAGCTGCTTTTTTTCCTTCATCTACCACTACTGCGTCGTGGGTGTTGCAATGAGAAGATGTTGCTTCTCTTCTCCTTCGCGTGAAGTTGCTGAAGGGAGGCGGCAGGCTACCACAGCTATCTACTGAAGCAATACGTTCTTCCTTTTTCCTACTGTGGTGCTGTTCTTCTGCTAGAAGAAGCAAGCTATTGTCGTGGTTTCAATCTGCTTTGAAGCTGCCCTTCTGTTAAGTTCTTTGTTGAAAATAGAGTATCGAAGATTTGGAAATTTCATCACCGTTCTTCATGTTCTAGCCCCTAAACTTCAAACCAAGGTAGGTGTTCTCAAGTTTCAAGCCAAACATTGTAATTACTAAGTTTACTGCATGCATCTAGGTCATTAAGAGGCTTAAAGTATTCAAGTTTTAATTATTTTTGCATACACTGGGAAATAGCGACCCTCTATAGGGCGCTATTTCAACTAACGACTAAACACACAGTAGTCAATTCCTTTGGTAATTAATAATTACCCATGTTTGAAATTTAATAACCATGTAATCTGATGTCTAAATTGATACATGATCATAGTTCTGAAATCCTGTTATTTTTCTCTACATGACTATGTGATTATTTCTGTAAAATTCCTTTTATTTAAAAAGTGCTACTGTTCATGATTGAATTACATAAAGATTGAAATGACGACATGCACCCTACCATTAAATTGAAATATGACGCCCCTGACCTAGGCGCTATTTACTGAAACGGTGACTTAGCCTAGGGCGCCAATTATTTAATATTTGAAAGTTGAGAATTCTACAGATCTTAATATATTTTAGAACTTGGAAACAACGACTGAATGAACAGTCGTTATATATTGAAATAGCGACCCTTCCCAGGGCGCTAACTCTTAAATTGAAGACTTGGTCTAAGGCGCCATTTACCTGAGATTCTGATTTTCGTGGTTTTCTGTAACCCTTGATAATGGGTTATGCATCTAGGCACTATATTCCGTTCCGTGAGTATAGTCCCACGTTTCACGATATTTTATCGATTACCCCTTAAACTCTTGGTGACATACGAGCCCTCCGTTGGACATTCCGTTCCTTCAGACTGGTAAGTTAGTCATTAAGACGTCTGTAAGTCTCCTCGTAGCCTTGAATTCCCTCAAGGCCGATTGAGCATGTTGTACCACTAAAACCCATGAAACTATCCATTTACCATGTCACTCTAAAGAAACATGGTATACCGGCCCTCATGGTATGCTATTTAGCAGCTATGAGATTAATTCTTAAGCTAATAGCATAGGAAACCATGCTATTGCTATTCATCTTGAATTGCGTGCCTCTTCGTAGACACCAATTCTTTTACCTTATCATGTATAAAGAACGAGCGCTCATGTGTATATGAACGCTTATTCTTAACGCCATGGCACCCACTAGGGAGCCAATTCCACCTAGTTTTCCGATATATTCCGCAAAATCTACCTTAAATTCCTACAAGTTTCATTCCTTTGGAATTCTACGTTGGCTATAACTATCATGGATATCGAAAAATACATTATACAATGCCTGCGCATATAAGGGCCCGATCTGGTCATGGGAGGAGCACCCGAAAGTACTAGTGCCCATGGGAGTTGTAATGATCGCGGTGTGGCATTGCACCGAAGTACTCGTCGTTCTTGAGACATTCCACTTACTCTCTCTCTCGTGACTTTACATGATATTACTTGCGTGCGTGACTCATCGTGGTACTTGCTAGAACTCTAAATAGCCAATCTCTCATGCTTGATACTATCTTTAACTCTTACTTTTCTCGTTTTACTAGAAATTTCATATCTCGGTTTAATCGATATACTTGCATTCTACTTTTACGATCATTCATGTATATTAGCCTTGCATCCATGTAACATGTAATTACTTAAAGCTAGCTTGTTCTTGAGATATAATTTCTACTGAGCTTTCGCTCATCCAGTTTACTCTAACATTTTTCAGGTATTCAGGTGGCTAGCGAGACCGAGACTCACATTGGAGGGACAAGTGTGCCAGCGAGCTTCGAAAACTAGTGGACCCGTGTCTTTTATCTTTCTTGAGTCTAGATAGTATTTCCTATTAATTGTCTAGCCAAGTTCGCTAGCGTGTCTTTGGTCGTTTCTTTCCATTATGATGTAGTTGAGTCTGCCAGTTTTAAAATTTGAAATTTTAAGAGACTTATATTTGAAATAAGATTTTTATTGTTGCTCCAAATTATTTGGTCTCATGCCATTGCTCTTGATCGTTCACGACTGTTTAACTGCCACGTTCCGAGCAAACGACACGTTCCGCTGCTATCGGTTCGGGGTGTGACAGAGGTGGTATCAGAGCTTCGGCTTTCACAAGCTGAAGTTATTAGGTTCCAGTGATAGGTCAAGTATCCTTGTCAGTTATATCAGAGCCCCGGCTTTCAAATCCTTATGTCATTATGTCCTAGAGATAGGTCAAGAATCCTTGTCAGTCATATCAGAGCTTCGGCTTTCACATCCTCAAGTTATTAGGTTTCAATGATAGGTCAAGTATCCTTGTCAGTCATATCAGAGCTTCAGCTTTCATATTCCTAAGTTATTAGGTTCCAGTGATAGGTCATCCCTGTCAGTCATATCAGAGCTTCGGCTTTCATATCCTCCAGTTATTAGGTTCCAGTGATAGGTCATCCCTGTCAGTCATATCAAAGCTTCAGCTTTCACATCCTAAAGTTATTAGATTCAAGTGATAGGTTGAGTATCCTTGTCGGTCATCCAATAGGAATTCCGTGAGAGATGGGTAAAACTTGGGGTTAAAGTTACAAAGGAAAAGATATTTACATTTCATTAACATTAATTCTTGAGTTAATAAATTATCTCCCCACTTATCCTTGCAGGAACCTAGATAAAATTGAAGCAACAAGCCAAGTTTTGTTCTCAAGATGGTACTAGTAGATGTCCAAGCTTATGCGGACCTTGTTAGGAGAGTCCAGGAGCTAGAGAAGGCGATGGAAGAAAAAGAAAGAGTTGAAGGGAAAGATCAAGCCCATGATTCGGGGAAGTTCACCACTATCAAGAAAAGGATAAACGAGGGTGATATTTCATAAAAGTGTAAGAAATGCCAGAAATGTAAGAAGTGTAATAAGAAGAGAACTTCGACAGATCACTCGCAAGGTAAGTGTAAAGCTTCTGAAAGATATGGTCACCAATCGAAAAAGTGTTGGTGGAGTTCGGGAGCATGCTTGCGTTGCGAGAGCTTAGACCATAAGATAGCGGAATGCCCTATTTTGATTAAGAAGCTTCCTAGAGAAACTCAAGCTGTGGCCGAACTTGCCAAAAGAGAAGTTGTGGAAGGTACCCCTCATCTGCAATCCGAAATTTGTTCTTTTCCATTCAATATACTTCCTTACCTGTGTAGGGTCATAACGAGTTATAGCTAATCCCCCGTCTAGAGTAGAAGGTGATGTGAATTTGGAGACCAAATTCTTTTAAGTGGGGGAGGGTGTAACGCCCGATAATTTTGAAATAGGAATGAATATATTTAGGTATTGAAAAGAAGAAGAAAATCTATACATAATTGATAGTTACATATTTCTACAAATAAGTTTATAAAGTTAAATAAATAAAATTTAAAAATATTATCTTCAAAATAAATTAAAACCAATAAATAATCAAGACCAGACCCTGTTTACAACCCCATGATTCCCTAATGGGCCTTACAAAAAAAAGATCGTAGACTCTACCCTTAAATTTTAAGGGATTATGAATTTAGTATTATTTTAAGTAGTCATTTAAAGTCATAATGTATTTTTATTTGAATTAATAATCAATTAACCTTAAAGAAAATATCAATTTGGGATTTTTTATAATAAATTAGAAACTTTAATATTTCATAGTTAATACATTATAATTTTTATTTAATGGAAGAAGGGTATGTTAATAAGATTTAATACATTAAAGATGATTAAAAGAAGAAAGAATGGGCGTATATACAATTTTGGTTAAATAAGGGTGAGAAAGAAACGACAAAAAAAAGGAATCACGACCATCTAAATGGTCGTTGATTGTCATTGACGACATAAATAAAGTCGTTAACCGTATAAAGACATGTAGATAAGGATAATAGGGGTATATCTATAATATTAGTCCTTTGAAGGTGAAGGGAAAATAGTTCAAAATGAAACGACGACCATGTAAATGGTCGCTGTTTTAGTAACTAACGACATGCACCATGTCGTCATTTTCTTAATGATAAGTAGTATGAATGAATTGTGTCACTTCTCATTTTAAAGGACTTTTGCAAAACAAATTACATGACAAATTAGAGGAAAATGTAAGTATCCTACCCATAAAATTTCATAATAAAATTCCATCAAATTTTTCAGATAAAAATCTTTAAAGATAGGAGGATATATATACGATTTTGGGTTTTTGAAGGTTAAAATCAGACACATGAATAGCACCCAACTATTTAGGCGTCATTTAAGTAATCAATGACATATCACATGTCGTCATTTCCTTAATGATGAATAGTGTGAATGAATAATGCCGCTTTTTATTTAAAAGAAATTTTATGAAATAAATTATATAAAAAATAAGATAAAAATGTAAGGATCTTAGCCATGAAATTTTATAAATAGATTCTGTTGATTGGATTAAAATCCACACTTAAACAAAAAAAATGATAAGAATAAGCAATAAAAATAACAATAAAATAGCACGAGGTGCTAAAAGGAGGTTGTGATCGCCAGAGACACGAGGGTCTCAAAGAGGATATTGATATGGGGAGATGATCGCAAAATACCTCAAAAGATGCGGGGGATGTGACTACTCCTTTTCTCTTCAAGATCGGCCGGCCGACGAAGAGAGTCTTTTCAATTAATTACCCTTGCAAAATAAAGTCAACAACACCAAATAGATATGGATTAGAAACAATGGTGTAGCATCAAATTCAATAAAAATATAGGTGAGCATGAAAGATATGAACCATACACACCTTAAGGGGATTGCCCTTAAACCCCTATGCAATGAGGGTGTGGGAGATATATGATGAATGAAGATGCAAAATATGAATAAGGGGAAAAGAGTGCAAGAGTTGCACTAAGGGGAGATGTTCAACATAGTTGAACAAAGGAAATATGCATAGAGAGAGGGATATGATGCATGCGTATGTATCAACTAATAAAAATAAACTAAAAGAGAAAAAGGAGGGATAAGAAAAATCTGGTTTTTTGCTCCTTTGGCTTTTGATACTCGATGGGGAAAGGTCTTCAGTTGGATGAAGACTTGAACCGTGAAGAAGCCTCCCCTTAGCCAAGAACAACACCTGCGTAAGAAGAAGACAACAAAAGAAACAAAACAAAACAGAAAAAGGAGGAGAACGAAGGGAGGAGAGGAGAAGAAGACAGAAGAGGAAGAACGACGGGGGGAGAAGAAGAAGGGCGTCCAACCCAACAGAGTTGCAGAAGCAATCCTATATAGGTCGAATCAAAAAGATAGAAGGATAAGAACGGACAAGAGCCTAAGGGGGAAAGGATTAAGCTGGGCAAGAGCCCAAACGAAGCAGGAGTCTAACGAGGCGAGGACTCTCTGGGGGAAAGGGCTGCGAAGCCAGAAGATGAAACACGCCCTTGGTCAGGGCGTCAATTCACGAATTGACGACCTGTCATAGGGCGTCTTTTCAAAACACGCCCTGGGTCAGGGCGTTTCTTCCTGGATTATTTTTAGAAATAAACATTTCTTTATTTGGAAATTGTAAGAAACGCCTCAGGGAGAGGCGTTAATTGAAACAGGCCCGAAGGTAGGGCGTGAATTAACATTTTTCAAATATTTATTCTTTTTTGAAAATTGGATAATTCCAGGAATTGACGCCCTCACCAGAGGTCGTCACTTTTTCAAGAAACGCCCCCAATCAGGTCGTGATTCAAAAAAAACGCCCTTTCCAAAGGCGTTACCCCAAAAATCATAAAAATGGAGATAAATGCCCAAAAAATCCAGACAAATAGGAAAAATAGGAAAAATAGGGAAAAATAGGGAAAAAAAGGGGAAATTCAAGAAAAATGGGGAAAACCACTCAAACAAAGCTAATTTGAGGGTCAAATCGGGACATTACAAGGCAATATGAGATGTACTCACAGTAACGTCAATTTTGGCGTGTCTACAGCTGCCCCGCCTTGGTGTCTGCTTTGCAAGGGAGCAGAGCAAACTGAAAAGTAGATGCCAAGGTGTGATGAGACACGCAATCAACATCACTTGATGAGAATGAAATCAAAAGCTCGAGATGAAGCAAATCTCGGGAAATCCAACGAAATCAACAATGTTTGGATAAAAGGGGAGATGTGCACGCGGTGCACGAAGGAGATAAAATAAAATGATCAACTTCCAGCGTGGTGGAAGCACCCCAGGTCACAAACCTGTAGATTTCACCATTGGGGAGCGGTTACCAGCCAGTGGACGTGCTGCAACCAAGGTTGATCAAAGGAAAGGATTGAAATAAGATGATAAAAATCCAAACAAAGAGCTTTCGAGAAAATCACCCAAAACAGCAACAAAACGAACTGAAGATTCAATCCGGTAATGAATATCTCATATTGAAGATTAAGATCAATTTCAACCCTCAAAGTCAGCTCATCAGAACGATTTTTCAACAATTGTTTCAAATTCCTACATGAATGCATGCTGGGTCTAAAAGGAAAAATTAAATCAAATGAAAATATAAGATAATCAAGGATCATATTGCTAAGCTGCCAAGACTGAGTCAAGAAACCGATTTCACGAGCTGATACTAAGCCGAAGCCCGTTTATCCACGCACCAACTCATAAAAAGGAACCATTGTCCCCAGTCTCGGACGGCTCAATGGCCTATCCGTATGACTAAGATGCCTCTGGAATCGTCATCGTTTTTGATGAAGGGGAACTCAAATTCCAGATTTACCAAAGTCACAAGGTCCTTGATATAATCTAGTAGCATATGTAACATATAGTAAAATGCATACAGGGAGATGGTGATAAGCATGGGGGAACTGAGAAATGAGCTGCCGTCACCGTGGGGCTTGGATGATGATGCCCAGTCGGTGGGACCAAGAGCTTCTTCCTGCGCTCAAAGATTCATCAGCCAAGATATAAAGGATAACAAGCAATGAATAAGGCATTTAAGCATAGCATGGATCATAGCATCAATAGCATGTCACAACATAGTAACCATTATGAGTTGAATCATGATATTGCAAAGCATCATTGTTTGTTATTTTGTCATGAGGATGCCAATCTGGCTAATCAAGTTTTGGAGTTGAATGATCAAGATCTGATAATGTCCATCGGCAGAATTGATCTAGAGAAATTAGCAGGAGTTGATTGAAAGATCTGGAGATGAATAATTAGAATGATAATCAGGAGATATAATAATGATAATCAGAATGATATAGGGAGATGATAATCAAAAATGCCCAGGGTGACATGTCATGAGAATATCGGGAGAATCAATAGATTGATAGCAATGAGTGGAGATAGGACTCATCCCATGCTCTTGGTCCTTGCAAAGCTATTCCTGTAAAACACCATCAGAAAATACAATGTAATTTTTTTTTGTTTTTGGAACATGTAAATTTTTATGAGTTTTGAAAATATTTGAATTTTTATGAATTTTGAAAAATATTTGAATTTTTATTATGAATTTTGAAAGTATTCAATTTTTTGATTGATTTTGCTCAGGAAATATTCAATTTTTTGTGGATTTTGGTTTAGACATTGTTAATGCAGCATCAAAGGGTTGTTTTTGAACCACTGGCTAGGGGTCCTCGTTCCTTCCCCTTTTGCTTAAAACTGCCCAAAGCCGGGCGTGCATTGAAAGTGGCGTCCTATAACCGACTGCCTATGGTCAACGGTGCCCCTACCAAGGCCATACCCGAGAAACATTCGGTCTTAGAGGGAGAAGAGAAGAATAATTGGAGATAAGCTTTATACAGGATGGGAGATATCAAGACTTGAATTCCTTCCAAGGTGTTAACCCTCAAAGAGGTAGTCTGTTGCGTCGGGGCTTTATGCCTTTGATTTTTAGACCCTTGACATGCATACGACCAGGGTTTTCCCTGCGGGGACTTTGCCACTCTTGTCATGCCATAATTCACAATTTTGCTTTTATCGAAATTCTGACTTGATTTCATAATGGCCCTTTTGGCGAGATGTATATCATGAAAACTTATATGAAAACTCATATTGATTTTGGGTCAAGACTGCCCCTATTTGAGACTCCTCTCGTATTGGGAATTACTTAGGTTGGTCATCTCATCCGTCAACCTCTTGCCCCTGCACGCGGCCGAGCAAAGAAGAGAAAAGACTTTCAGATATACTCATGGCATGGCCAAAGTAGCAACGGTGTTTTGACAAAAGGAGCCGGCTAAGGACGCCGTGAAGTGTGTGAGGTGCCCAGCTGAGGGTTACTCTTAACAAGCAGGGAGATAATGTTGAATTCCCAACGCGGGGTTCTTTTATTAACCTGAGGTGCTGCAAAAAAACAAGCCTAAAGGACTCTTTTGAGAACGATTTCAATTAAACAAAAGCTTAAGATAAAGGTTTAAAACACCACTCTTAATCTCATTAAGAAGCACTTCATTTTGGAAATCATGCGTGAAGTAATGAGAAAATGATATCATTAAAATGCATACTTACGCCAATATGTTACCTTGCAACCTTTGTAGAAGCAGCTGTCAGAGGCGAGGTTGATCATCATGGGATTTGTCCTCTTTGGGAGTCAAAAGGATTGGAAGCAAAGGATTTTGGGAGTGGCTTAACAAGAATGAGTGGTGCCAAGACCAGACTCAGACGAATAAGGAGAAAAAGGAAAAGAGGCGAGGGCTAGAACTCCCTTGCTAAGGCGTGGAGACCCTGATCACATGGAACAGTCTACAGAAGAAGCGGAAAATTAGGAGGTGGAGTGAGGACTAAAGCCTCTAAAGCAGTGGGAGAAAGGGCAGATGCCCAAGGCAGTGGATGTGGAAGAAGTTGGGTCAGACCCAGAATCAGGAGGAATTAGAAGAAGAAATTGATAGATGGAAAGAGGCGGATCTGGTGGGTCCGGAGGTAGTGGAGGTGAATCATGATAGGAGGAAAAATCAGGAGGCTCCGGAGGGATAACGAAAGAAGGGACGCGATGCCCTGGGAAGAAATAGAGAAAAAGATGATGAAAAAGGAGGAAGAAAATGAAGGATGTGATATCCCGGAGGAGCAGAAAGATGAATCGGAAGAAAGATGGATGGTCCGGAGGTTCCGGAGGAATGAGATGGAAAGGGGCGTGATGCCCTGGAAAATGATAGAGAGAATAAGACGGAGAATCCGGAGGTTCCGGAGGAATGATGGAAGGAGGGACGCGATGCCCAAGAAGGTCCGGAGGTTCGGGAGGTAGCAAATGGAGAGGGGCACGATGCCCAAAGGATAAAGAGAGGGGTGAAAGATCCGGAGGTTCCGGAGGAAGAGGATGGAAAGGGGCGTGACGCCCAAGGAAAAGACTGAGACAATCAGATGGGGAATCCGGAGGTTCTGGAGGAAGAGGATGGAAAGGGGCGTGATGCCCGAGGGGAAAGTCCGAGGTTCCGGAGGGATAACGAAATCAGAAAGGGCGCGATGCCCAAAGAGGAGGGATAAAATTCCTGGAGGTTCCAGGGAGATAGCAGGAAAGGTGATGCGATGCCCCAAGGGGAGTGAATTAAAGAAAGATGAAGATGAATAGGATGAGAAGTGCGGAATATCCGGAGGCGCCGGAAGGTGAGGAAGATACGGGTTTGGAAACCCGGGAAGAAGAAGGTGCAAATGCATGCGAATGCAGTAGAACGGATGTGATGAATGCACAAATGCGACAGAATGCATGGAATGCAAAGAACGTGAAGAACATGAAGGGCGAGAGAATGAGATCCTCCTCTTTACCCTTGGAATGGCCCATGAAGCGAAAGATGAGAATAGGGATGAAGTTGAATGGGAGGTGGGTAAAGAAGTGGAAGGCCCCTTAGCATCAAGATAACTGCCCCTCCACGGCAGTGAAAGTGTATAGTCAATTGGCCCAATAAAAGGAGCTTCAATAAGTGGCAACCCCCTTGGAAGGTAAAGATCAACAATGTGAGGGAGTTGGAGAGTTGGAACGGGAAGCATCGTGTTGCCCATTGAATGTGGTATATATGGAATGTTGAGCAAAATGGGCATTCGCCCCTTGTAAGGAATAATAAATTCAGAATTCGAAAGTAGGAACAAGGGGTGCCCTGCCCGGCCCTTAGACGACATCAACACCCGGCATTCTCCTCTGAGCAAGGGCAGCGGCTTAGCCTCTTCAATCGTGGTCGGCACAATAACCCGGATTGGCACCCGGCAAATGAATTCCTGTATCTTGAACGGCATAGCCACAGCCAAATCCTTGCTGCCCGGCTCTTGATCATCTTCGTCACCTGTGCTTGTAGAAGGCCCCCCATTCCGAGTAGTAGAGGGGGGTGAAGCGGAGGCGAAAGGCTCCATGAATAGTGATGGTGTAATAGAAGGCGTTGGAGAAAGGATAAGTGGAGGTTCAAACACGTCGAGTTTCTCCCTCTGCTCGGAAGCAGTTGGGATTAGCTCTAGTGCAAAAAGGGGTGGATCCTGCTCAGGATTAGCCATGGGTAAAAAAGAAAGGTTAAGTGGGGGAATAGGCAAAATGGGTTTTGGGGTTAAAGGGATAATGGAGGGTTGAGGTGGTGGTAATGGGATGTTAATTGGGGAAGGTTCAATGGTGGATTCAATGGAGGCCGGTGGTGTGGCGGTTAATGGCTTAATAGGTAGAGGTTTAATGGAAGACTCGGTGGAGGCTAAAGGCTCAATATGTGGAGGTTTTATAGTGGAAGGCTTGGGGGAGGCTGGTGTTGTGAAGGTTGATGGCATAGTGGATGGAGGTGTAATTAGTGGAGGTTTAATGGGTGACGGTTTGGTGTGGAGGAAATGCCGAACATGGCGAACGATGTTAGGAGTGGGAGTAGACTCAAAATGCACCGGCGTGGGTGATTGGAGTATCGACCCATCGTCGTAACACCAAGAGGTTTTGGAAATAGGGGTTAGATTGGGGACGATGACTTTGTCCTGAGCAGGGGGTTCGTCAAATGATAGTGGAGGGAGCGGGAAATTAACGAAACTCGGAAGGGGTGCCTGTATAACTTCATCATCATATACTGCCTCGGACTCTTCAATTGTCAGTTCTTCCTCGCTTGGAATGCCGATACCATAATCATCCCTCCTGTCTTTCCATTCTCTCTCCATCTTTGTAATCTCGTCCAAAGCGGCATGGAGAGGATTGACTGGAGTAGGAGGAGCCGTGACCCTCTTTATTTGTTCCTCCATCAAAGTAATCTTATCAAGTAGGGACCGTTGGAGGGGTGTAACCTGAACAACAGAGGGTTGGCAGGGCCTTGAAGGAGGAGGGGCCGCATAAAAAGGCCGTGGAGGGGAATTAATGGGCCGACCCATAGAAGAACCCGGATGGGCCGGATTGCAATGAATAAATGGGCCTTGGGGCCGTGATCGAGAGGGAATAGAAGGAGGCGGGTGATGGGCCACCCGAGTAGAATGAACAGGAGGAGATGGGTAATGGGCTACCCGATCAGGATTGGAAGGAGGAGGTGGGTGATGGGCCACCCGTGTAGAATTGGAGGGAGATGCATGAGATGTACCCTCAACGGCGGCCTTAAGGGCTTGGATCTGTTGAGGGGTAAGATGATCTAATGCATGCAAAATCTGGGAGACCTTCTCATCATTGGGACGAGAGGGCTTAATGGGAATAGTTGCCCGAAATTGAGTTGAAGGACCATTGGATTGGACATTGCCCAAGGGTCGGGCAACACCATAAGAGTGAGGATGTGGTCCTTTGAAAGTATGGTGAGAATTTTGAACATGTTGAAAGTGAGGATTATAAGAAGTGCTAGGTTGTGCATCCTCATGAATTGAATTAAACATGTTATTTTGTCTATCAAAGTAAGCCATTCAAGCAATTTAGTGTGCAAACAATTTGCAAAGAAACACACAAGTTGTGATGGTTACCTTGATTTCTTATGTTTGAATCTTGGTGAATTAATGATTTTATGCAAATTGATATGATTCACACAAGGGGAGGAACCTAGTTTCAAATATGATTCAACTCCAATGCCAACTAGGAACACTCTCTCACCACGTTTAGGCCAACTAATTCGGGACTTCAAAAGGGTACAACCTGCCCGGCGTCCGTGAGGGAATCCACGGGTGCGGGGACTTACGGAGGCTTGGAAAAGGGATTTCTGGTCCAAAGAGACGGAATGCTCAATGGAGGGTCGTCCCGATTCCAAGAGGGGGTGTGGAATCCTAGTGAGGAGAGAGGAGGTCTCCCAAACCAATGCAAATGAATGAAAGAAATGCAATATGTGCAAGGGAATATGCAAATCACCAATAGAGCCAAATAATCAATATAAATCAAAGAAGCACGAAGAAGTGGAGGCTCTGTGAAATCACAGGAAAGAGACGACCTGCGGAAGGTCGCTACCAATAAAGATGCGCCTCTGAGTTAGGCGCTATCCAATAAAAGGACGCCCCTGACAGCGGGCGTCAAATCACAAGAAACGCCTTAATGTGCGACGCTAATCAATAAAGAAACGCCCTGGAGAAGGGCGTGAATTCAAAGGCAGCGTAATAAAACCAAGGGAAATCAGGATATATGCTGGAAAACGCCCTGTCAGAGGGCGTAAAATATGAATAAGACGCCCTTGGTTAGGGCGTTAAATAAAGAACGCCTCTGACAGGGGCGTTAATTCACTCTTTTCCAGAAAATCTTCCCCGGCCAGAAACGACAAACACTCACAATCACGTGATCATGGCAATCAACAGAATAAGCATGCTCATCAATTTCTTGAATAAGTGGAATTCTAAAGAAAAAAATAACAAACTGACCAATCACTTAGGGAAGAGTGCAAAGCACAATGGAGGGTGTCCGAGGGGCACAAAAGGGAGACGCACCGAGGGTGCAAATAAGGGAGATGGCACACGCGGGTGCCTAAGGGGAAAGGGGTAATGAAAGAAGAACACAAGGTGTCCCACCGTGATCGCCAATTTGTAGATTGAATTAAAATCCACATCTTAAACAAAAAAAATGATAAGAATAAGTAATAAAAATAACAATAAAATAGCACGAGGTGCTAAAAGGAGGTTGTGATCGCCAGAGACACGAGGGTCTCAAAGAGGAGATTGATATGGGGAGATGATCGCAAAATACCTCAAAAGATGCGGGGTATGTGAGTACTCCTTTTCTCTTCAAGATCGGCCGGCCGACGAAGAGAGTCTTTTCAATTAATTACCCTTGCAAAACAAAGACAACAACACCAAAAAGATATGGATTAGAAACAATGGTGTAGCATCAAATTCAATAAAAATATAGGTGAGCATGAAAGATATGAACCATACACACCTTAAGGGGATTGCCCTTAAACCCCTATGCAATGAGGGTGTGGGAGATATATGATGAATGAAGATGCAAAATATGAATAAGGGGAAAAGAGTGCAAGAGTTGCACTAAGGGGAGATGTTCAACATAGTTAAACAAAGGAAATATGCATAGAGAGAGGGATATGATGCATGCGTATGTATCAACTAATAAAAATAAACTAAAAGAGAAAAAGGAGGGATAAGAAAAATCTGGTTTTTTGCTCCTTTGGCTTTTGATACTCGATGGGGAAAGGTCTTCAGTTGGATGAAGACTTGAACCGTGAAGAAGCCTCCCCTTAGCCAAGAACAACACCTGCGTAAGAAGAAGACAACAAAAGAAACAAAACAAAACAGAAAAAGGAGGAGAACGAAGGGAGGAGAGGAGAAGAAGACAGAAGAGGAAGAACGACGGGGGGAGAAGAAGAAGGGCGTCCAACCCAACAGAGCTGCAGAAGCAATTCTATATAGGTCGAATCAAAAAGATAGAAGGATAAGAACGGGCAAGAGCCTAAGGGGGAAAGGATTAAGCTGGGCAAGAGCCCAAACGAAGCAGGAGTCTAACGAGGCAAGGACTCTCTGGGGAAAAGGGCTGTGAAGCCAGAAGATGAAACACGCCCTTGGTCAGGGCGTCAATTCACGAATTGACGACCTGTCATAGGGCGTCTTTTCAAAACACGCCCTGGGTCAGGGCGTTTCTTCCTGGATTATTTTTAGAAATAAACATTTCTTTATTTGGAAATTGTAAGAAACGCCTCAGGGAGAGGCGTTAATTGAAACACGCCCGAAGGTAGGGCGTGAATTAACATTTTTCAAATATTTATTCTTTTTCGAAAATTGGATAATTCCAGGAATTGACGCCCTCACCAGAGGTCGTCACTTTTTCAAGAAACGCCCCCAATCAGGTCGTGATTCAAAAAAAATGCCCTTTCCAAAGGCGTTACCCCAAAAATCATAAAATGGAGATAAATGCCCAAAAAATCCAGACAAATAGGAAAAATAGGGAAAATTGGGAAAAATAGGAAAAATAGGGGAAAAAGGGGAAATTCAAGAAAAATGGGGAAAACCACTCAAACAAAGCTAATTTGAGAGTCAAATCGGGACATTACAAGGCAATATGAGATGTACTCACAGTAACGTCAATTTTGGCGTGTCTACAGATTCCACCAATTTTTAAAGATAAAAAATCATTGAAGTTAAATGCAGTGTTTTAACCGAATAATCGGGTTAAAATTTATACTAGCATATTTTTAATAAAATAAACTTATGAAAATTATCATAAAAATCTAGGGATCATAAAAACATGTATTTTTCTATTTTTATTAACATGATTCATTAGATATAAAATTTTAAATGATGGAATTATTGTTAATAAATAAATATAAATACATAATAGTGAATAACGCCCCCTCCTTGGACGCTATATCATGAATTGAAGACTCTCCCAGTGACGTCATTCATCGAAATAACCTCCTCTGGGCGTCATTTTTTTTGCAATGTTCAGTTCAAACTGGGAAGTAACTGTGTTTTGGAAAGTATTATTTAGTAGGAGTAATTATAGGGAAATTTCAATACTATTAGGATTGCTTGCGTGGAATTTTAAAACCCGTTCGAACTCTTAAACTTCGATAGATTCCCAACCTTATAAATACCCTGCCAGACCCCCAAAGCATTGCTCTACGAGTTGTTCTGTTGCTACTCTTCCTCCCACGGCTGAGCGTTAAGAAGCCCGATACTAGCTTCTTCCCCGTTTTGCAGGACGAGGCTTATACATAGTTAAGCTCCAATCTTCTGACATTCTGTTCGACTCTTATTCCAAAGAGCAAGCTCATCTGCTTCCTCTTTATTCTCTGCACCAACGAGGAGAACGTCTCCTTCGAACCCCTGAAGCTGCTTCTTTTCCTTCATCTACCACTACTGCGTCGTGGGTGTTGCAATGAGAAGATGTTGCTTCTCTTCTCCTTCACGTGAAGTTGCTGAAGGGAGGCGGCAGGCTACCACAGCTATCTACTGAAGCAATACGTTCTTCCTTTTTCCTACTGTGGTACTGTTCTTCTGCTAGAAGAAGCAAGCTATTGTCGTGGTTTCAATCTGCTTTGAAGCTGCCCTTCTGTTAAGTTCTTTGTTGATAATAGAGTATCGGAGATTTGGAAATTTCATCACCGTTCTTCACGTTCTAGCCCCTAAACTTCAAACCAAGGTAGGTGTTCTCAAGTTTCAAGCCAAACATTGTAATTACTAAGTTTACTGCATGCATCTAGGTCATTAAGAGGCTTAAAGTATTCAAGTTTTAATTATTTTTGCATACACAGGGAAATAGCGACCCTATATAGGGCGCTATTTCAACTAACGACTAAACACACAGTAGTCAATTCCTTTAGTAATTAATAATTACCCATGTTTGAAATTTAATAACATGTAATCTGATGTCTAAATTGATACATGATCATAGTTCTGAAATCCTGTTATTTTTCTCTACATGACTATGTGATTATTTCTGTAAAATTCCTTTTATTTAAAAAGTGTTACTGTTCATGATTGAATTACATAAAGATTTAAATGACGACATGCACCCTTCCATTAAATTGAAATATGACGCCCCTGACCTAGGCACTATTTACTGAAATGATGACTTTGCCCAGGGCGCCATTTATTTAATATTTGAAAGTTGAGAATTCTACAGATCTTAATATATTTTAGAACTTGGAAACAACGACTTAATGAACAGTCGTTATAAATTGAAATAGCGACCCTGCCCGGGGCGCTAACTCTTAAATTGAAGACTTGGTCTAAGGCGCCATTTACCTGAGATTCTGATTTTCGTGGTTTTCTGTAACTCTTGACAATGGGTTATGTATCTAGGCACTATATTCCGTTCCGTGAGTATAGTCCCACGTTTCACGATGTTTTATCGATTACCCCTTAAACTCTTGGTGACATACGAGCCTCCGTTGGACATTCTGTTCCTTCAGACTGGTAAGTTAGTCATTAAGACCTCCGTAAGTCTCCTCGTAGCCTTGGATTCCTTCAAGACCGATTGAGCAGGTTGTACCATTAAAACCCATGAAACTATCCATTTATCATGTCGCTCTAAAGAAATATGGTATACCGGCCCTCATGGCATGCTATTTAGCCGCTATGAGATTAACTCTTAAGCTAATAGCATAGGAAACCATGCTATTGCTATTCATCTTGAATTACGTGCCTCTTCGTAGACACCAATTCTGATGCGGGATAGATGACCGACTCGGGCTAAGACGTACGACTGACTCGTTGTGCGGCCAGCACTAGGACACTAAGGCAAGCCGGGCGGCTTACCACCGTGGTATTCTCCGGGTGGAGACGTCTCTCAACAGCGACTCTCTTGAGCCCGACGATCGTCCCTTGCGAGGGAAACGTGGGGATCGCGGCGATTAAGAAACCACCGTCGCCAAGGGTACCGATTCGAGTTCGGTGCTCGACTGGAGCTATGGAACGGGCGCTCACAACTCACACTCACGGTGATTTTGCAGCTGACTAATGGCCCTATTCTCATAAACGCATCAATATAGAAAGCACACTAAATCAGCAAATGTAGATGTCGGAACGAGCACGTACCTCCACGAAAGGCGTGGGGAAGAACTCCCGGCCGATTTCCGAACAACTCCAATACACAAATGATTAACTTTACAATTTCAGAACTGAACACCCACTCCACACAGGGAGGTATCGGGCTACAATTGATAATTTTGGGGTTGCTGGAACCCGGGTTGACGGGCCACACTCGCAGGAGGCGAGGGACGCGTGCCGGAGCCGCTCAGGTACGCCGACGGAAAGCCGACCCGATTCTATCCACGCTGGTTACCCTGCACAGCAAACTTGCGGAGGCCGGTACGGCCAGATCCGATACCCGATCGGAGCGCCGTTTGTTGGAGAATGTTGGCGACATGATGTAGTTTCTTCACTCCGTATGGCGTGATCAGATCTTTTCAGATCTGGGCGCAGTAACGTTTCTTCTCAGCTTCTGGTTTTGAGCTCCCAGAACGACGCAGCGACACGGTAAAATGATGGAAAAATAGCTGCCGATGTCGGATTGAGACGTTCTTTGTGGGAGATTGTTGGCGACGTCAAGAGAAAGACGTAATCCGAAGATCCCTCATAGATCTCAACCGGATGAGTCGAGGAGGACTCTGGAAGTCGGCTCTGGTTTGGGGCCGGATCTGCTCAGATCTCTTGCGCGATCTCACGAGAATTGCCGCCACGAACAGCACGGTGATCAGATCGAGGAAAGACCAGAGGCAACGCGAAGACGACTCGAAATCCTACGATCTCTCTTCAGGAACTAGCTTCAGATGGCATCGGGGTTGGGCTGGAGAAATTAAAACACAGTCACCTCCAGATCTGGGCAGCAATCAGGGACCGATCTGCGCGCCTCCACGAAACGAATTACTGCCGTCGCTCACGAACTCCGATTGATGCGAAACCAGCGCTGAAATTTTCCTAACTCTCAGAGGTATCACTAGGATTTTTGTGTGGAACAAGGAGGTAAGGGGAAGAGTGAGATACAAGGTCGAGTCACACGACCCAATTCTGTCCCGTCACAGGACAGAACCAAGGGAGTCACACCCAAGGAAGAACAAGAGAATCACTCTCTTAAACACACTTTCTTTCATAAAACTTTCATTCACTTCTTTACAAACACTATACATGGCTTTAAATAGGCAAATGCAAGGGGTAGGGGGAGGGGAGGTCGATGGAACAAGGGGGAGGGGAAGGGGGATGCGCCCCTTTGACAAGGATGGGAGGGGGAGACCAAGAAGGGGGACAAGGGGACATGGTTGCTCACCTACCTTTGAAATTTCAAGTAAAAGGTGGTATGTTGCAGCCATTTTTGTCATTGACCAGCAGCCTTTTAATACTCCCATGTGGTAAATGGGGAGGGGAAGAAGAAAAATCAAATTTCCCTAGCCTAATACAACAAAACATGGAGCGCCCCATACTTGGGCCTCCAATTGGGCCATTTTGGCCATGGCTTAAGCCCACTCCGTCATTCTTGTTTAGCCCTTTCCATAGATCCCATGAGTGAAGGGAGCCCATTCTAGATAGCCCAACCTAGATAGCCCATGTAGGAAGGAAGCCCAATTGGGTCATGCATGGCTTATGGATCCATTACAATGGACCAAGGCCACTCCTTTCTTAAGGAATGCTTAAGGGCCTTAACCAATTGGCCCTTTAAGAGCCTTACAACCAGCCCATTATGCAAACCCAAGTAGAATGTTCATTACAAGCCCAATTTCAATGCAAAAAGTTGTCCCCAATTTGAAGGGAAGTCGATGTAGTCCACTTGGCGCTCCGCGTATGGCACCGTCGGTTTGCCGACGTGTCACTTGATCGTCCTGGTGTCCGCACCAATTCTCCCCGAGTGGGAGGAACTCGACCCCGTCGAGTAAGGGTCCCGAAGCTTGAGCACTCCGCATGTGATCAAGACGTTGATCATCGTGGGGCATCCTCGTCAATGCACTATGAAGCGGTGGTATGCTCCATTCCTGGTGGTGATCACCTGCTCATCCAGTATACAATCTATATGCATGCGTTGAGGCTGGAAGAGGTGGACTCTCGGGTGAGGGGTCACTCCCAATAGAAAGATAAAGCTCGAAACTCACTAGGGATCACCGCGGGTTTCGATATGCTACCAGACTAGAAACATGGAACGTCGAACTGACACCATAGTCATACGGTAGTTCAATAACATACGCATTTGAACCCAATTGTTTCGTGACTCGGGAAGGGCGGGTATCGCGGGCCTAGAGTTGCTTTACGGCCCTAAGAGGAACCGTTCAGGTATGACCCTGATCATGACGTACTCTCCTTTTGAATCCACGGATATGTAGCATGCATCGGCTACCTCCTTATACGTGCTTGACTGGCCTTTTATTGAGACACGACTTATGCAAACCATATGTATGAAAGAGAACAACTAGAGAGACAAACAAACACACACACACATGACTTTAGACAAACCTATGGTTAGTCCGACCTACGCATGGACGATGGTGGACCAGGACACCCAAATGTGTGCCATGCATGCAAGGACTTCCTATCAGATGTGGGTGTGGGTGGGCTAAGAGGTTCATCACCACTACATGTAGGTAAGGCATGCCATGCTTCCCAATAATCGGACCTATTGCTATGTGGAGTTTGATTGGCCCGAGTGGGAAGAGAGTGGTAGGGGACTTCCTTGACAAAGTAGAGGGGAAGTGGTGGGTCACGAGACCCACTAGAGAAGGGATCGAATGGGTCAAAGAATGTGTGACCCCCCGATTTCTCCATTACATAGTCCCATGTTTGAAATTCATGAAGGTGATGGTCACCTCCATCCATCGTGGTAGATGGGATAGTGTATAGAAGGTAGGGCTCCTCCCTCAGGATAAAAGGAGTGAAGTCGGGCTCGGCCGGTAACGGGAGGAGTAGAAGAACCTCCGTGGTAACATGACCCACGGTGTACACGGAGGTAATGGACCCGAAGGTGGAATGGGTGAAGCTACGACCGGTGGGTCGGTCGAAGCCTGGGGCCAACAAGTGCGTAAATGCCAACTGCCAGTCTAACCCTTTAAGAAGGTCATCCAATGAATCCACATAGTGACTAGACCGGAAGGTGGTGTGAAATGAGTTACTTGACACTAGAGGTAGTGTGGGGTCCATGGACGGGAAGGGAGATGGGACCAAGCCATCTTTGAGCCAGCTAAGGAGTGGCTCGGCGATGAAAAGCATTCCCGTAAGAAACACGGGTGGCTCGGGCGGAGGTGGCTCCAAACAAGACGGATCCGGATGAAGTTTGGAAGGAGAGGATGGCAACGGAGCACTCACGGGTGATGAAGGAGGGATCTCCATAATGGGGAGAGGGCTTGGGGACCCCTTAGGTGGGGCCGGGTTGGGGCTACGGGCTATGGCCTCCCTAGGTGCGGGTATGGCTACCTCCTGCCTCGAAGGTGGGCAAGGGGAGACTAATGACTCAAAATAAGCGCACCTCCTATCCACCCGATCCGAAATCATTTGCACAAGTTCGGCAACGGTCCGGGTTGGAGTAGGGGTATCAGAGTGGACTCGCCCGTAATCATCCGACCTAGGCTTGGGTCTAGGCTCATCTACGTGTAGGACTCGTTGCCTCCGACTAGGACCCACTTGGTTGGAGGTGATTGGGTGGGGTCGATTGGAGGTGATCGGTTGGGGAACGTAGACCTTCCTAAGCTCTCTCTTCATGTCCCACCATGACTCGATGGGCCCTTGCCTCCTAACCTCTCTCAAACGTGCAATGTAGTCCCACTTTTTGGTGGCCTCATGAAGAAGCCGCTCTTTGGCGAAAGAGAATTGCATTGCCTCGGACATAGTATAACACTCAAAATATGCGTCCATGGCGGCTTCCCACTTGAGGTAGTCACTCGGGACCTTGGTTCCATAGAAGTTCGAGGCTTCGGGCCTACGGATGTGGTGGGGTTGGATTCCCCATCCTTGGTGGTGTCGCCACCATTCATGTGAACTAGGTGTTTGGGAACCCATGGGACTCGGAGAGCTAAGGGATGAACATGCCGACACTAGGACATGACACTAGACCGACTATGCAAGGTTGGAATGCATGCACACTAAGGACAAGACACCAAGACTCGGTACGTGGCGGAGTTAATCGATCCGAAGATCACTCGCGCAAGTGTGCGGCCTTCCCGATAGGCATAGCCTAATGTTTGGACAACACCTTTTTATATACCGGGTTATTGGAATGCAAATGCAACCTTGGACTTAAATGACCCTAGACTTAAATGATGCTCTGATACCAAACTGATGCGGGACAGATGACCGACTCGGGCTAAGACGTACGACCGACTCGTTGTGCGGCCAGCACTAGCACACTAAGGCAAGCCGGGCGGCTGACCATCGTGGTATTCTCTGGGTGGAGACGTCTCTCAACAGCGACTCTCTTGAGCCCGACGATCGTCCCTTGCAAGGGAAACATGGGGATCACGGCGATTAAGAAACCACCGTCGCCTAGGGTACCGATTCGAGTTTGGTGCTCAACTGGAGCTATGGAATGGGCGCTCACAACTCACACTCACGGTGATTTTGCAGCTAGCTAACGGCCCTATTCTCACAAACGTAGTAATATAGAAAGCACACTAAATCAGCAAATGTAGATGTCAGAATGAGCACGTACCTCCACGAAAGGCGTGGGGAAGAACTCCCGGCCGATTTCCGAACAACCCCAATACACAAATGATTAACTTTACAATTTCAGAACAGAACACCCACTCTACACAGGGAGGTATCGGGCTACAATTGATAATTTTGGGGTTGCTAGAATCCGGGTTGACGGGCCACACTCGCAGGAGGAGATGGACGCGTGCCGGAGCCGCTCGGGTACGCCGACGGAAAGCCGACCCGGTTCTATCCACGCTGGTCACCCTGCGCAGTGAACTTGCGGAGGCCGGTACGGCCAGATCCGATACCCGATCGGAGCGCCGTTTGTTGGAGAATGTCGGCGATAGGATGTAGTTTCTTAACTCCGAAGGGCGCGATCAGATCTTTTCAGATCTGGGCGCAGTAATGTTTCTTCTCAGCTTCTATTTTTGAGCTCCCAGAACGACGCAGTAACACGATAAAATGATGTAAAAATAGCTTCCGGTGTCGGATTGAGACGTTCTTTGTGGGAGATTGTTGGCGACGTCAAGAGAAAGACGTACTCCGAAGATCCCTCACAGATCTCAACCGAATGAGTCGGGGAGGACTCTGGAAGTCGGCTCTGGTTCGGGGCCGGATTTGCTCAGATCTCTTGCGCGATCTCACGAGAATTGCCACCACGAATAGCACGGTGATCAGATCGAGGCGAGACCAGCGGAAACACGAAGACGACTTGAAATCCTACGATCTCTCTTTGGGAACCAGCTTCAGATGGCGTCGGGGTTGGGCTGGAGAAATTAAAACACAGTCACCTCCAGATCTGGGCAGCAATCAGGGACCGATCTGCGCGCCTCCATGAAATGAATTACTGCTGTCGCTCACGAACTCCGATTGACGTGAAACTAGCGCTGAAATTTTCCTAACTCTCAGAGGTATCAATGGGATTTTTAATGGAAGAAGGAGGTTAGGGGAAGAGGGGGATACAAGGTCGAGTCACACGACCCAATTCTGTCCCATCACAGGACAGAACCAAGGGAGTCACACCCAAGGAAGAACAAGAGAATCACTCTCTTAAACACACTTTCTTTCATAAAACTTTCATTCACTTCTTTACAAACACTATACATGGCTTTAAATAGGCAAATGCAAGGGGTAGGGAGAGGGGATGTCGATGGAACAAGGGGGAGGGGAAGGGGGTTGCGCCCCTTTGACAAGGATGGGAGGGGGAGACCAAGAAGGGGGACAAGGGGACATGGTTGCTCACCTACCTTTGAAATTTCAAGTAAAAGGTGGTAGGTTGCAGCCATTTTTGTCATTGACCAGCAGCCTTTTAATACTCCCATGTGGTAAATGGGGAGGGGAAGAAGAAAAATCAAATTTCCCTAGCCTAATACAACAAAACATGGGGCGCCCCCTACTTGGGCCTCCAATTGGGCCATTTTGGCCATGGCTTAAGTCCTCTCCATCATTCTTGTTTAGCCCTTTCCATAGAGCCCATGAGTGAAGGGAGCCCATTCTAGATAGCCCATGTAGGAAGGAAGCCCAATTGGGCCATGCATACAATGGACCAAGGCCACTCCTTTCTTAAGGAATACTTAAGGGTCTTAACCAATTGGCCCTTTAAGAGCCTTAGAACCAGCCCATTATGCAAACCCAAGTAGAATGTTCATTACAAGCCCAATTTTAATGTAAAAAGAGTCCAAATTGAAGTCAAATTGTCCCCAATTTGAAGGGAAGCCGATGTAGTCCACTTGGCGCTCCGCGTATGGCACCGTCGGTTCGCCGACATGTCACTTGATCGTCCTGGTGTCCGCATCAAATTCTTTTACCTTATCATGTATAAAGAACGAGTGCTCATGTGTATATGAATGCTTATTCTTAACACCATGGCACCCACTAGGGAGCCAATTCCACCTAGTTTTCCGATACATTCCGTAAGATCTACCTTAAATTCCTACAAGTTTCATTCCTTTGGAATTCTACATTGGCTATAACTATCGTGGATGTCGAAAAATACATTACACAATGCCTGCGCATATAAGGGCCCGATCTGGTCCTGGGAGGAGCACCCGAAAGTACTAGTGCCCATGGGAGTTGTAATGAGCGCGGTGTGGCATTGCACCGAAGTACTCAGCGTTCTAGAGACATTCCACTTACTCTCTCTCTCTCGTGACTTTACATGATATTACTTGCATGCGTGACTCGTCGTGGTACTTTCTAGAACTCTAAATAGCCAATCTCTCATGCTTGATACTATCTTTAACTCTTGCTTTTCTCATTTTACTAGAAATTTCATATCTCGGTTTAATCGATATACTTGCATTCTACTTTTACGATCATTCATGTATATTATCCTTGCATCCATGTAACATGTAATTACTTAAAGCTAGCTTGTTCTTGATATATAATTCCTACTGAGCTTTCGCTCATCCAGTTTACTCTAACATTTTTCAGGTATTCAGGTGGCTAGCGAGACCGAGACTCACATGGGAGGGACAAGTGTGCCAGCGAGCTTCAAAAACTAGTGGACCCGTGTCTTTTATCTTTCTTGAGTCCAGATAGTATTTCCTATTAATTGTCTAGCCAAGTTCGCTAGCGTGTCTTTGGTCGTTTCTTTCCATTATGATGTAGTCGAGTCTGCCAATTTTGAAATTTGAAATTGTAAGAGACTTAAATTTGAAATAAGATTTTTATTGTTGCTCCAAATTGTTTGGTCTCAGGCCATTGCTAAAGATCATTCACGACTGTTTAACTGCCACGTTCCGAGCAAACGACACGTTTCGCTGTTATCTTTTCGGGGCGTGACACCTTAACTCATCTCCGACTTTGTTTGAAGATTTAAGGGGAACATCAATGTTGTTTATCATCTTTTGAGCTTAGATTGTTAATCTTAGACTGGGCTTTGTATTTTCCCATCTTTATTTGTCTTAGACGATTTCGGAGCTTGCTCCCTGTGTGTGCGATTTCTCGTCGTCGTGCGAGAACCCACGTGTGTGGGTCGTCATGCCCGTGTGTGTGGTGGTTGCTGCCGTCGTGCAGCGTTGTTTAGTGGAATCCTCTCGAGTTGAGAGGGGTGGACGTAGGACGACACTTGGGTGCGTCTGAACCACCTAAAAAATCACTATGCCATGGTTTGCTCTTTGTGTGATTGTTGATATATCCTATCCGTTCATATAACGAGTGTGATTCGGTGAGACGAGAGATTTATCAAATGTCCGTTCATTTATTGTCATCTAAGTGATCATCATCTAGCGTTGTGGAGCTGTGAGTGCTTGTTTGCTTGTCACTTAAATATTCTAATTAAGCTTGATTAAGTGAGCTTCATCATTTCATATCATTATCTCTGCATTTTATTGAGAGAGTGTCCGTGTTGATCTACCATCTCTGCGATTGGATTTTAATTTTGTGAAAAAGGGGCGCAATCAATTCACCCCCTCTCGATTGCTTTCCTAACCGGGCCAACAGAGACTAAGATTTGGAATTAAGACTTTCTCTCCCTTCTTCTCCATATTGAGGCCGAAACTTGCCATTTGCTCTAACAAGTGTCATTCTTTAATCATCATGCTTGATAATAATGCCATCAGCTTCCTGCTAAGAGTATCTGCAACGGGAATACCTTTTCTTGGATGGTAATGTATAGAGAAATCAAAATCCTTTAAGTACTCTAGCCACCTTCTTTACCTCATATTGAGTTCTTTTGGGGAGAATAGGTACTTGAGGCTCTTGTGATTAGAATACACAATAAATGCTTCACCATAGAGATAATGCCACTAGATCTTCAAGGCGAAGACTACAACAGCCAGCTCTAAGTCATGCACGGGATAATTCTCCTCATGCTTTTTCAATTGCCTTGAGGAATAAGCAATCACGTTGCCATGCTGCATCAATACACAGCCCAAGCCAATTCCGGATGCATTAGTATAGACTTCAAATCCTCCTCCTTTAGTAGGCAAGGTAAGTATAGGGGCAGTAGTCAGACAATCTTTCAGAGTTTGAAAGCTCTTCTCACATTCCTCGATCCATACAAAAGGAGTCTCCTTCCTTGTCAACCTTGTCAAAGAAACCGCGATCTTGGAGAAATCCTTAATAAATTTTCTATAATATCCTGCCAATCCCAAGAAGCTTCAAATTTCGATCACGCTAGTGGATCTCTCCCAGTTCCTTATAGCCTCGACCTTTGAAGGATCAACTGCAATACCCTTATGGGAAATTATGTGACCTAGAAAAGAAACTTTTCCTAACCAGAAATCACACTTGCTAAACTTAGCATATAATATGTGATCTCTTAATAATTGTAGGGCTTTCTTGAGATGTTCTTCATGCTACATTTTGGACTTTGAGTTAATCAAAATGTCGCCAATAAAGACCACCACAAATTGATCAAGGTATGGCCTAAATACACTATTCATCAACTGCATAAATGCGGCAGGCACATTGGTTAGGCCGAAAGGCATGACAGTGAGCTCATAGTGTCTATACCTACTCCTGAATGTTATTTTGTGAATATCCTCTTCGTTGATTTTTCATTGATGAAAACCAGATCTGAGGTCAATTTTTGAAAAATATGGAGATCCAGAAATCTGGTCAAATAATTCATCAATTCTCGGCAATGGATACTTGTTCTTGATTGTAAGCTAGTTCAATTGTCGAAAGTCAATACACAATCTCATTGATCCATCCTTCTTCTTGACAAATAGAACATGAGCTCCCCAAGGTGAAGTGCTTGGTTGGATAAATTCTTTATCCAATAACTCCATCAATTGTTCTTTCAACTCCTTCATTTCGGTAGGGGACATCCGATAAGGAGCCTTAGATATCGGTATAGCTCCCAGAATCAAATCAATGGAGAAGATCGCTTCTCTCTCCGGAGGAATACTAGGCAACTCGTCCGGAAATATACCAGAATAATCTCTAATGATAGGAATATCCTCTAGATTGGGTTCCTTATGCTCGGCCATAGTAATAGAAATTAAGAAAGCCACACAACCCTTCTTCAATAATTTATCGGCTTTAAGGGCCGAAATAAGAGATAGGTGTCGAGAATACCTGACACCAGAAAATAAGAGTTTGGGGTACCCACTAAAGGTCACCATACCCAACTTGCAGCTAACACTGGCACCGTGTGTAGATAACTAGTCAGCTCCCAAAATAATATCATGTGCTTCCATCTCCATGCATACTAAGTCAACAGGTAGGTTGCAACCGCTAACTAGTACTTCGCTAGTAGGGTATGTTGGACGGTATGAGAGGTTCTAGAGGGGGGGTGAATAGATCCTATACCAACTTTTTGGATTCAACAAACAAGCTGTAGAAGATAGCACTATGATTATCACAAGCAAAGTCAAGCTGTGGAATAACAGAGTAAAGAGATAAGGGATACTCTTGACAAAACAAGCCACCTGTCAAGAGAGGATAGGAGATATGGAAAGCAAACCACAACACAAGGCTTTTAAGGTGGTTCGGCTGCACCTCGGCACACCTACGTCCACCCCTCACCAACACGGTGAGGCTTCCACTCTTTGGGCAAAAGAAACACACACACACACACACACACACACACACACACACACACACACACACACACACACACACACACACACACACACACACACACACACACACACACACACACACACACACACACACACACACACACACACGAGGACAAGTCCTCAAAGCACACGGGGAAGAGATCCCACAAGGAAGAAAAAAAATAAAATAAGAAGACAAACCCACACACACTGCAACTGCAGCTTACACGGTGACTGAACCCACACACAAGATATTTTGAGAGTGAAGAACAATACAACGAAAGAATAAAATGAAACACTTCATCAGAATGGAAGAGAAACGAGCTGGGCTGTGAGTTAGATCAATTGTTGAAGAGTAGGATGGGTGAAGGAGATGAATGGCTGCACTCTTTTCTCCTTTCCTACACAGAACTCTCTCTTGGACGGTAAGGGCAGACTCTCTTTCTTTTTCTTCTCACAGGTTCCCATGTCCTAGGCTCCTTTAGGCTTACAGTAGCTATGGCAGCAGTAGCTCCACCAGAGGAGGAGGCATCCAATTTATAGGCTCAAGCAGCCGAGAAATTTTCCCTCCAAAAAGAAGTTCTGCAATTTCGAATTGCTGGAATAAATAAATGATGTTTGACCAGGGAAACCTGTAGATTTTTAATTTCTGTTAGCAGAGAGGACGTCCTTTTTTCATAGATGTTCTTCCTTCAGACACAATCCTGGCTGGCTGGTGCAGGGGACAGAACTGGCAGTGAGAGAGATTTTTCCAAGGTATTGTACTGACAGATATATGGAGTAAAGTGTTCCTCTGGACACTTATGATGATAGGGACGTTTGGGAGATCATAGGAATCTCTTCCAGCCCTCAAAAACCAAGTATTCAGAGGTTTACATCGGACCTTATTGCCCTCTGTACGTTTTTCCAAAAGATAGATTTGTCAGAAGACTTTTGAGTTTACCCTTTAGTGAGGTTGACCTGCTGAGAGATTGAGGTCGACACTGCTTTGAAAATGAGTGATTATAATGGCTTCTGGAATGATCCTGAGGTCGACCTCCTGTAAGAGTGAGGTCGACAGTACTTGCGATGTCCGCTTTCCAGAGTGCTGGTTACGATCGTGAGGTCGACACTTCTTGAAGGTGAGGTCGACACGGTGTGGCACAGCAGAATGCTCATGAAAAGGGTCGACACTTGGAGTCGACTCTTTTGTCTTGGAAGCTTGAAGAGGTTGATACGCCTGAAGGCGAGGTCGAGGCAGCCATGAGGAAGAGCATTTATAACGCTTTCTGTGAGGGTCTGAGGTCAACCTCCTAAGAGCTTGAGGTCGACACTGCTCATTGTGAAGTTGACCTTCTTCATACACTTGATAACTAGCATAAGGCTAGTAAGGTCGACACTGGGAGACTGAGGTCGACCTTCTTCACACCTGGTCATTCAAAATGCACATCATGAGTTTCAAAGTAAATTAACCAACGACTTTTAGTGAGACATCATCAAAATAACATTTATACAACATTCTCCCCCTTTTTGATGATGGCAACTATGAGTCATTGTGCTTACTATTTTGTCATAAAATTTGGGGCGACTCATGCAAATTTTAGACATAACAACATGATATGCTATGGACATAGAATGTAACAGCAAAAACTTACTCTCCCCTTTTGACAACTAACTCTCTTAAACAGAACTTTCTCTCCCCTTTGACATACTAACTCTCTCTCCCCCTTTGTCATCAGCAAATACAAGAGGGGTAGTGTAGAACTCAAAAGAAGGATTCAAGACTAAGACATATTCGAGAAATAGACTGAAGCAACCCTCAAAACAGATATCTCTCAGCACATAAGCATGTCATGATAGTAGAGTAAGAATGGATGGATTAAAGTGAATAACTTGTGTCAGGAATTTAAGCAGTTGGAGGAGTACTCAAAATAGAATTACTAAAGTTGATGCATATAATAGAACTGAAGTCTGGAACGAACCCATTCAGTTTAACTTATGAGACCTAGTGATTCTTGAGGATTAACTATCATGAGTATTGAAGTCAAACAAGCTGGAGTGGTGAGAACTTTCTAAACTTGCACTTCTGATATTTACATAGGTCGAGCTGACAGTCAAGATAAACATACACCTTTTTACGTGAGGAATCACATTTGTTAGATGCAAATGCCCCAGTTACTCAGTGCAGTTAACTTATCATGCCTCATTTTGATCAGAGATAGCTTGCCATTTCATGTCTACTCCACTACCACTTCATTGGTGAAGGGTGACAATTTCTCAATCAGCATGAGCCATTGCTCTGTTAAGCTCTTTTAGCCCCTTTTAATTTTTTTTTATGAATAAAACTTCTTATCAGATCAGAGTGAAGCAAGACATTATCTTTTGACGTGAACCACCTCACGTCTCAGGTGAAGTGCATCCAGTTACTCAACAAGTCTTGACCATTGCTCTACAATGAGTGCTTGAATAAGTCTCACTAGATATGGTCGTTTGATTACAATACTCAATAGAAGTATATCAGCCAAAATTATCACTGAAAAGCATAAGCAGACCATGGAGCATAGAACTTAATCATGAAAGGCATCATCAGAACTAAGCCTATAGAGTCTCTCCACTAAGTTACTCGTTTTCAGAATGTAAAGTTGTTGACCTTAAGCCTCATTATATTTAAACAACCACGATAAAATATCATGTAGGAGAGTGCTTGTTACGACCACCAATTGGGCACTGGCCCAATTGTGTACAATTTGGGCCTATGAACTCAATGAGCTAGAAATTTAGACAGATTATTGAAAAATCGTTATAAAATTCGTAACTTAACATAGGAAGGTCAGAATTAGATGAAACCAAAGCCCATGCAACGACCATTGGGTAAGGAGTAACTTTGGTGAAGAGTATACCTTCTGAAAAAGAGGCCTAATAGGGGGTAAGAGGGAATTTGAGATAATGGGTCAAAATAGTTACAGAAAACACAGTCATCTGTTAAAATAAGGATATCTTGGTCCACAGTCAACCAAATGGGATGAAACCTAGCTCATTAGAAAACTTGGGCCCTTACCCAAACTCTTCTATTGAAGTGGAATCCTAATTCGCATCAGAACTCAAGGTTCTAAGCCCTTTGGCTGCCAACTGTCACGAAGAGGTGTGGCTGTTAGGAGAATTTGAATGTAATTAATGGAAAATTCATACCTTCGTCTGTGGTTAATGAAATGACCTGAAACTAAGGCCATAATTTTGCATGGGATGTTAGCTACAACTTCTCTATTAAGGTCGAGGCCAAATACTGCCTGGATACTAGAGTTATGCCCGGAATACCTCGGGCTACCGAAAGGTCACGACTAGAACAAGGAAGGATAAATGTTAATTTGCGAAAATCATAACTCGTGATAGGGATAATGAAAGTTGATGAAACTATGACCCAGAGTTAGATAAAGACGTCCTCTTGATTTCATCTGAAGATGTCCCAGCCTGAATCTAGACGGAAGAGCGTGAACAATAGAATTTATGACCGGAGGTCGAAAGGTCACACCTGTTCAAACCCGAAGAGGTGCTTAGCATTAACTCCTCCTTAAACCTGCGACCTTGGGAGCAGGATGGAGCCTAGAAGGTTGTGGGTAGAACCTTGGGAGACTTGAAAACTATATGAGGAGATGGGTTTCATGGGTGGTAAGCCTTTAGCAACCATTCCCATCAACCCTCTGCCACCTTCTACCCTTCTTGAGTAAGAAAGAGAGGTGAGGAACCTTGGCCCTGCGTAGGAGGGCGGACCTACAGTTCCAAGGACGACGGGCAAAGTCTTGGGAGGATCTGGGGTGTGGATCTCATCCTCGGATCAAAAGGTGAATCTTAGGAGAATCTGGGGTGAGGATATCATCCCCCGATCGTCAGTTTAACATTTCAAGGTAAGCACCTAACCTCAAAATTTAGGGGTCAACAGTGCATTAGAATGATTTTGAAGTATTTTTCTGTAATTTAAAGAGGGTCTAAGGGTACGTGGGATCGTCCAACATGTTCATTTTCTATTTTTGCATCAAGTCTCTGCCCGAGTTTAAAGTCTCTGGTATAAGGTCAATACACATTGGGGATAGGCCATATAAGGTC
Source organism: Amorphophallus konjac (assembly GCA_022559845.1). Taxonomy (NCBI): domain Eukaryota; kingdom Viridiplantae; phylum Streptophyta; class Magnoliopsida; order Alismatales; family Araceae; genus Amorphophallus; species Amorphophallus konjac. Next base: position 200,597,544 of record CM040128.1, on the reverse strand, counting down.
GATGCACATTTGAGAATGACATGTATAAGGTCGATGCACATTTGGGTTGGGCCTGTATAAAGTCGATGCACATTTGGGAATGGCCTGTATAAGGTCGATGCACATTTGGGTTAGGCCTGTATAAGGTCGATGCACATTTGGGAATGGCCTGTATAAGGTCGATGCACATTTGGGAATGAGCTGTATAAAGTCGATGCACATTTGGGTTAGGCCTGCATAAGCTCGATGCACTTTTGGGAATGGCCTGTATAAGATCGACGCACATTTGGATTAGGCCTGTATAAGGTCGATGAACATTGGGGATAGGCCATATAAGGTCGATGAACATTTGGGAATGGCCTGTGAAGAGGCGAAATCTCGCGCTGCGTCCTGAGCGGGCCGTGGATCACCAGAAGATGAAACTGCAAGACAGGAAAACGTATCAGAGGGCCCAGGGGATCTCCCTGGGGAAAAACCCTTCGATGGCTAAGTCAGTAGAGCTGCGGTGGAAGTAATGAGAGGAGGAGGAAAGCTGGTGCGCGAGACTCCTCTCCACCAAAAGGGGGGTGAAGCGGATTGCTCAGGAGTTTTTCCTTTTTTTCCTTACCGGAGGGTAGCCCTGACTTAAGTAGTATACCGCCTTCAAGAGTCCTATAAGCTGAGGGGTCTCCGGCGGGAGTTACGTCCTCAACGTGGGCTTTCATGGCCTTTATCGTGGGGGCGTTATCGCCTTGAAGCCCGGCGGCTTCTTGATTCCCCTGTCCGTTGGGGACTCTTAACGGCAGCACGAACGACTAGTGTCTGGTCCGGCCGAGCTACTGAAACGCCAGCCCTGTCCGGGTGATGAGCATAGCTCAGAAAAAGGGGGGGTCGGATAGGTCGGCTGGCGCCTGTCTCTCCCGAGCGGGGAGACGGCTTAGACCGGACCCTCCTTGTGACCTGACCATCACTCGGGCCCTCCGAGCCTAGGGGCCGCCGGGGAGAGTTGGTTCCTCGAGTGTTTGTTCATTGGGCTTTCCTTTCCTGAGTGGGTGTTGACACCCATTTTTAGCTTGCAAGTTGAGTCATTTCTCTTATTCATCATTTTGATGTCCCGAATTACCCATTGTTTTGGACCCTTCCTTGGATGGATTTCGAGTCTATTTCATTATTCCATTCTATTTGAGCCTTGGAGATCATTATTTCATAGAGCCCTGGAGCCTATCTTGTCACCTTCCGGCCTTCAAAGTCAACTTACGGCCCATTTAGGCCGGCTTCCCTCAAGCATTCAGCCCCCTTTCACTGTGCAGTCTTGAAAACGGTCCTTTTCCACCCCCTTCCTTTCCTCTTTTCAAAATGTGTCCTTCACCAAAGTTGTTCATCTTTTAAATCCCTACAATTCCTTCTTTTATGTCATTGGCCAGTTCTGCACCGATTTCAAGTTATTTACATTTTTCCGGCAGACTGCACTATTCACCTATGTCCCGGTATTTTCTCTCTCTGTTCTAGCCCCATTTTCTCTCTCTTCTAATCATTTTCTCATCTTACTTTCTTCATGAAAGTTGTTCCTCTATCTGTTATCTACAATTTCTTTGTTTACCACTTTTTCTAATTCTACACCGTTTTCAAGATACGCTTCAATTTCTAAAGTTGCGCGAGCCTGGCAGCTGAACGGTCAACAGTTGACCGTTCCTTGAGTTGAACGGTCACAAGGTGACCGTTCAACAGTAAAACGGTCAACAGTTGACCGTCCATGAACAGTAACTTTTTTTATTTTTTTTATTTTTTCTTTTATTTTTATTATTTTTGAAATGTCAAAGAACGGTCTTCTTGAGACCGTTTATGTCAAAAAACGATCTGTTGATGACCGTTTATCCCTTTTTTGGCCAAAAGTCGCCCGATCGACCCCAAGTCTGGGCACAACTCAATGAACGGTCTACCGTTCGACCGTCCATCTACCAGAGAGTCCAAAAAGTCCTGAACTCCATCTTCTTCACCGCCGGATTCTAAGGCCGAAACCTGTGCAACGGGGCCTCCTTCCATGGACTCTATCTTCCAGATCCTTCCACCAAAAAGAGTCCCGTTTGTTCCTATGTCTTATCCTATCTATTATCTCGAGATTGATCCATAGATCTCGAGATTTTGTTGACTTTATCTTCTGGAATCGTGGTAGAAAGTTGGGGATTTCACCACTTTTTCTATATAAACCTGCCCAGTTCGCCTGCGCGACGGGGGGGCTCTTCTTGGACTTGGGGCGAAGCCATGCCAAATCGTCGTCTCAAACCTTCGACCCCAGGCTATTGAGGGAAGTACAAGCTTCATTTTGATACTTTATTTGCTGGATTTCATCTTCGTTTACCCTCCTAACTTCGCCTATACTTTTTGCAAATCATCACGAGTTCTAGAACCTGTGCGACGGGGCGCCCTTCGTCGACTCGGGGCGGAGTCATCCGGCATCCTCTTCGTCCTCCATTGGTCTCATCTTGAAGAGGGGAGTATCTTCTTCATTTTTCATCTCTCCAGGCTCTCTTTCTTCATACCTAGGCTTAGTTCTCTCCCTCTACTTTTCATAAATCATCACAGTTTTACACTTAGTTTTTTTTTTGCACTGTTTCGGCACGTTCATGAATTTTTCTCCATTTTGCACAATGGTTTTCTCTCTATTCTCTCCATCAAATTCTATGATTTCAAATCCTATGCATGCACAACACTCCCACCTTGTTTTTGCACCCACTCATAGGGGTTAAAAACCCTCCCCCGGTGTGTTCTCCCCCTTTCTTTCATGCTACTTCATCATTTTGGGACATATGCTACACATGTTTCTAATGGGTTTTCTCTTATGTTTGTGGCTTTGTTTTGCAGGAGACTATTGATAGAACGTGAGGCCCTTGCTTCCTAGCCGGCTAGGAAGTGAGGAGGTGCACCTACATCGGCTCCCCGCATCCCATTTTAAGCGCGATCACACGTTGTAGCGGCTTCCCGTTAGGCCGCGTCTTCCTCCATATTTTCCAAGGTACACGGCGCCATCTTCATCCTTTCTTCATCATTTTGGTGCTGTAAGTCCTTGGTGGCGATCACGGTTAGTTCTCTATTCATTGTCACCCCTTTTCGTTTCATGAACTTTCACGTTTATATGCATGGTTATATCGTTTAGCTCGGGGCGGGATAGATTGAAACATTTACATCCTACAGTTTTTTGGCGATCACGGTGGGACACCTAGTGCCCATCATGTTATATTTTTAGTCTCTTGCATGTTGGGTGGGAGTTCATGCATGTTTGGATAGTCTTCTCCACGTTTCTCTATCATTCTGTCCATTTTCGGGTCTATCAGGGTTGTACGGTCTATCGTAGGGCCGCCTAACGCGTTAAACGGCCTCTCCAAGACCGCCCAAACCCTCTGGGGTGATAAACGGTCCTCCCTGGACCGTCCAACACTTGGACGGTCATCCATTAGACCGCTCAAAGGGTATAAACGGTCATCCAGGGACCTTTTAACTGTTCTGGCCTAGCAGGATTTCTATTCACAGGGGCCTTATTCATTTGAGCATAACTTTGTCTCCCAATGTCGGATTGAGCTGATTCTTGTTGCATTGTGTTGTCCTTTGTATTGTCTTTCCATCCATAGGTCATTTACATCATTTAGACATCATTTGCATATTTAAAAGTTGTCTCTATTTTTGCATTTTGTACATCTAGTCTTAGGCAGATTTGGGATAGATTCACAGGGGCCATGTTCATTCGGGCATAACTTTGTCTCCCGATGTCGGATTGAGCTGATTTTTGTTGCATTGTGCTGTCCTTTGTATTGTCTTTCCATACATATAGAGTTTGCATCATTTAGACATCATTTGCATATTTAAAAGTTGCCTCTATTTTTGCATTTTGTGCATCTAGTCTTAGGCATATTTTGGGCAAACACAAGGGTACATTTTCCTTTGATGATTTTTCTTATCTTTTAGTGCCTAGTTGTCCCTATTTTAGGTCTTGCATCATTGTTATTCATATTGTTTTACATTTTTCATAAATTTTTGTAATGTTAGCATGATTTCATGATTGTCTTGATTTGTTAGACTTAGGCTAGAAATTGCATGCACCCCGGTGCACATAGAATCATGCATATTGGCATATTGTAGTTGCATTCCCCCTCGATAAGTGATCCTCTCGCTCCCATATTCCTTGGGCTCGACTAGGTGATCTTATCTGGGACCTGTGTAAGTCCCCGCGAGCCGTAGATTCCCACACGGACGCCGGGCCGGTTGTATCTTTCCACCTCTCAGGCTTGCATTTGCATACGTTGTGAAGGAATTAACCTTAGTCAAACCAAAGTTTGGACCTTATTCCCTATAAGACACCTATCTTGAGGGAATTAATCTCAATTCAAATCATTAAAGGGTCCACCCAAAACTTTGACAATAAAATACTTCCCATCATATTAACTTGTTTGACTTGGGTGAAATCCTTCATATTGTTTGTGTTGTGTGGGCTTGTCCAAGCCCACTTGTGTTATTTTGTGTTGCATCCCCCATCATCCATATAGGTTTTGTTGTTAGGCTCATTTAGGGTAGTCCATTCTGTGTGTCCATTTGTCTAGTCTCATTGTCCTAGGTTTCTTTTTCTTTTTCTTTGCATTATTGAGTCAGCCCCCCTCCTTTGAGCAGTTACTTCCCTCATTGGATTTCCCTGATTTTCCTGTATAAAGTCTCCATTTACCCTCATGGAGCATCATTTTTCTCCTGTATATTACCCTTCTTCCTCCTCGTCTTCTTATCCCCGCGTGGATTCCTCTTCCCATGCGGGCCCATCACCTTATTCCTCCATTGGACCCTATTCTTCTAACGGGCCTTCTTGTCCCGCCCGTGCTGCTGTTGGACCAATCAATTCTCATTCCCACCTTCGTAATTCTTCCATGCCCATGTATTCCTCAATTCTCGGAGCGGGCTTTCCTTCTTCTCAGGTCGGATCCCCTTATCCGGCCCATCAACATTATCCTGGTCTAAATTCATCATCTCTTGCTCAAGCTGGCCCATATCCTTCTCGGACTCTTCCTACCGAGGAGATGATCGCTCAGACCCAACGCCAACTTGATGAATTGCAACGGCAAATCAGTCCTCAAACTTCTTTGGATATCCCATTTGCATTCTGAGGTCTTCAGCTTCCCCCACGTCAACAGATTCCGGCTTATCGTCGCTATGGTGGAGTCGGTGACCCCTACGTGCATTTGAAGGAGTTCTTATATGAGTCGGCCCAGTTCCAGCATGATCAACGCTTGATGGCCTATTTGTTTGGCCTATCTTTAGAGGGTCCGGCCAAGGATTGGTTCTTCACGTTACCGCAAGAGCAGGTAATGAATTTTCAAGCAGTTCAAGCAAGATTCATTCAGCAGTACCAGGATCAGGTTGGGCCCAGACATTCTTTGGTTGATCTGGCCCAAGAGAAGATGACGCCCGACGAGGAATTCTCCACGTTTGCCGACCGCTGGCGTCACCTAGCCGCGCAAGTTCGGGGCATATTCCGGAGGGCGAGCAGATCAAGATGGTTATTTCTAACGCAACGCCCGAGCTTAGATGTATCTTAGCCCTGAACAATATCACATCCTGGCAACAGCTTTACAATCGAGCCCGCTTCGTTAGCCAACAACTCCTAGTTTCCTTTGACCATGAGTCTCCTCCACCGTCACCTTCTACATACACTTTCCCTCCGCCCTTCACCGTAAGTCAGCCCTCCACCTTATATCCCTCCACGAGTCGACCGTCCACTCCCACACACCCGTATACCTCCATGTGCTCCACCGCATACCAACAATCCACGAGTCGGCCCTCCGCTATTTTATCTCCTCATACCCCTCCACCTCCAGTCAAGGAAACACCACACCTCAAGTGGGTAGATGCCATCCATTACAATCCCACTCCCCCCACGCCGCCACATCATTCCAGCCCTCCGCCTTCACCTACGCAATTCCCCTTACCTACGCAACCTCCGCTTCCACCCCTGCAACCTTCTCTATCACCTTCCCATATCCCTCGACACCCACCGTACCCGAAGCGGGCTCCTTCTCCGCCGTTGCCAGAATCTTTCGCAAACATTTTCAGGGCTTTGATGGCCACCCATGCTTTGCAGCTCCCTCCGGTTGTGCCTTGCCGACCCACAGTCGGGAATTTGCTCCAGTTCAGTGAATTCCACCATCAACAGGGGCATTTGATTGAGGACTGTCCCGAGTTCCGAGAGTTTATTTGAAGCTTGGAAGACAAGAGGATGATTGATTGGGCTGTCATACGCCAAGTTATTTTAGATCTCAGTAGCAAGCAACAGCAGCAGCAAGCCGTGCCGCCTAGGCAACCGTCCCTACTTCAAGATCAGGGGCACCCTGGTGTTTCTTTAGTTAATAAGATACCTGCTCCGTTACCTACTTCTTCCTCCATCCCATCTCCTCCACAACCTTTACCTACCCCAGCCTCCGCTCGGGCAACCTCTCTTTCACCCTCCGTTTCCACCACCACACCTATCCCCAACGCCTCTCGACGAGTCGTGAAGATACGTCGAAGAGAGCAACCACCTGCCTCTTCCCCCACTATGCCACTACCTTTCTCTCCTCCTTCTTCCCCACCCTTACCTTCACCTCCATCCCCTTCACCTTCACCATCTTCATCAACCACATCACTCCCTTTGCCACCCTCATCACCTTTGCCACCGCCGCCACCACTTCCTTCACTCCCCCTTTCGCCATCATCCTCTGAGCCCGAGCAGGCCGAGCCCAAACCCACACCTCCACTTTTGCCTTTACCTCCACCCATGCCCGTCATCATCATTATTCCCCCATCACTTGCACCATCGCCACCCGCGCCCTTCAAACCTCCTCCTTCTAACCTTCCTCTACCACTTCCCACTTCGCAGAGCAGGTACACTACCTTTGGTGCCCCTTGGGTCTGGTCCCCAGAGAGATAATGAGCCGAGCCAGGTTTCGATTGTGCATTTCAAGATTCAAGTTGTCATTTACCGCATGCCAATCTGGGTCCTGGTCCCTGACTATTTTCGGGATAATGAGCCTACATTTTCAGAAATAGTTGCAAAGAAGAGTTCACTCGCAGTAGTGCCAGTTTCTTCACGAGCGAGGCTGATGGCAATCCCATCGCTCACCGGGGGATTCACTATCGATGCTGTTATTTCTCCTCGCTCAATTGATGTTCAGTTCACTGGCCGAGAGGGGTTCTCTACTCGGATTATGCTAACCCATACGGCCGCCCGGAGCCTGATGGATTCCTTATTCAAGGGGCAATTGGCTGCATCTTCTGCACTTTCCAAGGACATTCTGCACTTGCTGTGCAACCTCCCTCAATTTATTAGCATGCCGGCCACGTCAACGCCGCGTATTGATCTCTCTCAGCTTTGTCCTGCTCTTCTAGTACGGGAGTTATGCTTCGAGCCTGATTGCCGAGTGGCGTTGTCGAACCTCTATGTTCTAGTGCCAAGAGACAAAACTCCGTGGCTTCATGATATTCATTCAGTTGAGAAGTTGTTTGCCCAAGAATGTCTGCATCTTGTTAGCACTGGGGGTCTAGGGGCAGCCGCCCCAATGAAGCTGCATATTCATGACCGGGCCAGGCCATCTGCTAGGTGGGCCCGCTATTTGAGAAGACATTACAGATTGAGGAGCCTGGGAAGTCGAGCCCGCGCCAGGCGGCGTTGTTTCAAGAAGATTGCGGCTAAGAAGAGGTGGCGACATAAGTTCAAGGGCCGTCAGTTGTGCACTCAGGGGTCCACTGCCTCATCTCCTTCTTCAGTGCATTCATCTTTTCTGTTGCTCAGTTCTTATCCGTGGGTGGTGTACCTTCCACCACCTGACCATATTTGCACCATCTTTTCCTATCCCCACCATTCTAGGCCTCGGCCTATGTCTTCCTCTTCCCCTGAGTCAGGGGCATCTTCTAGTTTTTCTTCCCGGACATGTCCGGATTTCACTGCTCGTCTCTTTCCCCCAACCTTGTTAGGAATCCCTTGCGCTCGTTCCCTGACTTTGTCGGGTGATTTTTCTGATCCTTCCCCGATTTTGTCGGGTGGTTTCCATTTCTTTTCCCTGACCTTGTCGGGTGTTCATACATTCTCTTCCCCGCCTCTGTCGGGTGATCGCTATTCATCTTCTCCGACCATGTTGGATGATTCTTCTCCTCCTCTTTCTTCTCACTCCTCCTCACCCTTTCAGGGTCACCACCCTTTTTCTTGCTATTTTCGAGGCTTTAGCCCACCTTGATCTCAGTTAATCCATGTTTATTCTGTATCTGGTTCCTTGTTATCAGGGCCTCAGTGCCTTAACGAGGGAGTTCTAGCCCTCGTCTCTCTTCCTTTTTATCCCTTCTTCGTCCAGTATGATGTCTGCCACTCCTCTATGTCGAGGAATCCAATCCTTTGCTATCCTTTCATCCTTTATCCTGACAAGCAAGGAAAATAAAGTTCGTGCTCCTCAAAGCTCGATGATCGAGATCGCTTCAGGATGCTGGTTTCCACGCCATGGATTTGCAAAGGTATCTTTATTTTGGGCAAGAAACGTGCTTTCATTTCCATTATTTCTATTATTTCTGCACATAATTTCTTAACATGATTGAGTGGCTTTAGGAGTCTTTGTTTAATTGGATCTTAACTTTGTGTCAAATAAAAAAGTTAACTTCTGCAGCATCCTTAGGCTGGTGATGGCTCCGCGCTGGGAGTCTAGTTCCTTTCCTTGATTGTGGAGGGTGACCTTTAGGCATGGGTTTTTCACACACTTCACGGCGAGCCATAGCCGACCCCTCTAGTGCAATAACGTTGCTGCTTTGGCCATACTTTGGGTATGCACGAAGGTCTTTTCTTTTCTCTGCTCGGCCAAGTGCAGGGGCAAGAGATGGATGGATAAGATGACCAACCTAGGCACTCCCCAATACGAGAGAGGTCTCAAATAGGGGCAGTCTTGACCCTCAAAAGTGAGCTTGCATACTATATCTGGCCAATAAGGGCTACCAAAATGAGAAAATGAATCAATGCAAAATTATGAATCAAAGGCATGGCAAGAGTGGCAGTACAGTTCCCCGCGGGACGTCATGAGCCCGGTCGCATGCATGCCTAATAAATATGGGTCTAAAAAACAAAGACACAAAGTCCCGGCGCAACAGGTTATCTCTTTGAGGGGTAGTGCCCTGGAAGGAATTCGAGCCTTGATATCTCCCATCCTGCACGAAGCTTGTCTCCAATTTATCTTCTGCATCTCCCTCTTAGGCTGGGTTGTATCCCGGGTATGGCCTTAGTAGGGGCACCGTTCTTTAGAAGCAGTCGGTTGTGGTAAGCCACCCTCACATGCACGCCCTGCTTAAGGGAGGCCTTTAATGAGAGGGGCCGGAATGACGATCCCTGGCCAGTAGTTTGAGCCTGTCTTTAGGTACTGCGGATTGCTATGTCAAAATCAAAAAATCTAAAAAAATCAAATATTATCAAAAATCTAAAAAAATCAAATACCTCACAATTTCAAAAAAAAAATCAAATATTTCAAAAAACCAAAAAAATCAAATACTTCAGAAAAATCCAGAAAAATGAAATACTGTTGAAAATTTCAAAAAAAAAATAAAAAAGATTACAAAAATTCAAAAAATGTGTCTTTTTCATACATTTACATTTATTTTAAGGACAGATACGTAATCTGTTTACTAAGTGTGCAAGTTGCAAGTACTCAGGCGTTCCTTGCTATATCTTTGTGCTCTGCCTCCTGTCCACATATTTGATCTGTTCTTTCCTTCTTCAATCTTATCTCTCGATCTGTTCCGAAGCTCATGTCCTTCTCAGCTATTGTTTGCAATGATCATATCTTTATGAGAGGGCTTTGCCTCACGATTATGAACCTGGCGGTTCTGCTTCATTCTGATCTTGGGTTTTGATTGAAGGGCGTATCTGTTTATGTCTTTTATCCCGCCGTATGCTTGTCACGTGTTTATGTCCCACCGTATTGTCCCACACATGTTGTTTTGTCCTTCACCGAGTGTTGTTAGTTGTCTTGCACATGTTGTTAGTCACCCCTTTATGTCCCATGTTCTTGTCCCAACCGTGAGGTCATCCGTCATGTTCTTGTCCCAACCGTGTGTTGTCCCACCGCGTTGTTGTCTTGTCACACCGTGTTCATGCATGCATGTTGTTTGTTCATGCCATTGCATATGTGCTCGTGTGCCTTTGTTATGTTATGTTGCATTGTCTCCCATTTCATTTGACCGCTATGTTATGTCGTGTTGTTTGTCGTTCAGTTGATAGTTATGTTATTTTGTCTATGTTTACACTTGCTTGTTTATCATATTTGTCTTATATATGAAAAAATAAAAAAAATCAAAAAATAAAAATAATTAAAAAATGTCATTTTCGCCTGCACAGGTAAGTCAGGTATGGCCTTCTATCCCTACTCATTGTTGCATTACTATATGGTATCTATATTGTTATATTATCTCGAGAACCGGCTGGTCATTCATGTGTTCCAGGATCTGACGTTCCCCTCTAACAAAAACGATGATGATCTAGGTGCACATGTTTAATCATCGGATAGGCCGTTAGGTTGGGAAAATTAGGGAATGATGGTTCTATCACGCACGCCGTGGTTGCGGATAGTGTCTTGACCCTGATCGTTCCAATCTAGCAATACCATTCTCGAGTGCTTTCTATTTTATGTTTTCTTTGCATTCGTTTTAACGATTTCGTTATTTTAGCCCAGCATGCATCATGTCATCTTTTGAGCATTCACGCCTCGTGATCCGTTCAAGGGTTTCTCCTCTGCAATGGTTAGTTGCACTTAAGTTTCTTGGATAAGAGATCTTTATTCCACTCTGAATTTGAACGATTTCTCTAAACTACCTGCTTAGTTTGGTTGGCCAGCGTGATTCCTGTCTGGATTTTATCCCTGTTACACTTTTCCTACTTTTTACGTTATGTTCCTTTCAACCCCCTCATCGTCTGTGGATTGTGTCCCCGATGGGCCTGGTCGTGCTTCCTTTTTTTCCTGTTAGTTTAGTTCTCCAGACATGTCTCATCCACGTCATCTAGTCTTGGTGGTTAGTTCGGCGATTTCGGGAGGATTTATATCGCTTGTTGGTTGTGATGGGTGTCTTTTTTCCTTGATGCCTGCTTATCAGTTCTCTCCGCTTCATCTCTGCTTCATCTCCATTTCATGTCGCTGTCGCTTTCGCTCCATCTCCTTCCATTTCACCTCCGCATCACTTTCGCTCATTCCCTTGCAAAGCAGACATCAAGGAGGGGCATCTGTTGACACCCATTTTTAGCTTGCAAGTTGAGTCATTTCTCTTATTCATCATTTTGATGCCCCGAATTACCCATTGTTTTGGACCCTTCCTTGGATGGATTTCGAGTCCATTTCATTATTCCATTCTATTTGAGCCTTGGAGATCATTATTTCATAGAGCCCTGGAGCCTATCTTGTCACCTTCCGGCCTTCAAAGTCAACTTACGGCCCATTTAGGCCGGCTTCCCTCAAGCATTCAGCCCCCTTTCACTGTGCAGTCTTGAAAACGGTCCTTTTTCACCCCCTTCCTTTCCTCTTTTAAAAATGTGTCCTTCACCAAAGTTGTTCATCTTTTAAATCCCTACAATTCCTTCTTTTATGTCATTGGCCAGTTCTGCACCGATTTCAAGTTATTTACGTTTTTCCGGCAGACTGCACTATTCACCTATGTCCCGGTATTTTCTCTCTCTGTTCTAGCCCCATTTTCTCTCTCTTCTAATCATTTTCTCATCTTACTTTCTTCATGAAAGTTGTTCCTCTATCTGTTATCTACAATTTCTTTGTTTACCACTTTTTCTAATTCTACACCGTTTTCAAGATACGCTTCAATTTCTAAAGTTGCGCGAGCCTGGCAGCTGAACGGTCAACAGTTGACCGTTCCTTGAGTTGAACGGTCACAAGGTGACCGTTCAACAGTAAAACGGTCAACAGTTGACCGTCCATGAACAGAAACTTTTTTTATTTTTTCTTATTTTTTCTTTTATTTTTATTATTTTTGAAATGTCAAAGAACGGTCTTCTTGAGACCGTTTATGTCAAAAAACGGTCTGTTGATGACCGTTTACCCCTTTTTTGGCCAAAAGTCGCCCGATCGACCCCAAGTCTGGGCGGTCTGCCCCTAGACCGTCCAACTCAATGAACGGTCTATCGTTTGACCGTCCATCTACCAGAGAGTCCAAAAAGTCCTGAACTCCATCTTCTTCGCCGCCGGATTCTAAGGCCGAAACCTATGCAACGGGGCCTCCTTCCATGGACTCTATCTTCCAGATCCTTCCACCAAAAAGAGTCCCGTTTGTTCCTATGTCTTATCCTATCTATTATCTCGAGATTGATCTATAGATCTCGAGATTTTGTTGACTCTATCTTCTGGAATCGTGGCAGAAAGTTGGGGATTTCACCACTTTTTCTATATAAACCTGCCCAGTTCGCCTGCGCGACGGGGGGGCTCTTCTTGGACTTGGGGCGAAGCCATGCCAAATCGTCGTCTCAAACCTTCGACCCCAGGCTATTGAGGGAAGTACAAGCTTCATTTTGATACTTTATTTGCTGGATTTCATCTTCGTTTACCCTCCTAACTTCGCCCATACTTTTTGCAAATCATCACGAGTTCTTGAACCTGTGCGACGGGGCGCCCTTCGTCGACTCGGGGCGGAGTCATCCGGCATCCTCTTCGTCCTCCATTGGTCTCATCTTGAAGAGGGGAGTATCTTCTTCATTTTTCATCTCTCCGGGCTCTCTTTCTTCATACCTAGGCTTAGTTCTCTCCCTCTACTTTTCATAAATCGTCACAGTTTTACACTTAGTTTTTTTTTTGCACTGTTTCGGCACGTTCATGCATTTTTCTCCATTTTGCACAACGGTTTTCTCTCTATTCTCTCCATCAAATTCTATGATTTCAAATCCTATGCATGCACAACACTCCCACCTTGTTTTTGCACCCACTCATAGGGGTTAAAAACCCTCCCCCGGTGCGTTCTCCCCCTTTCTTTCATGCTACTTCATCATTTTTGGACATATGCTACACATGTTTCTAATGGGTTTTCTCTTATGTTTGTGGCTTTGTTTTGCAGGAGACTATTGATAGAACGTGAGGCCCTTGCTTCCTAGCCGGCTAGGAAGTGAGGAGGTGCACCTACATCGGCTCCCCGCATCCCATTTTAAGCGCGATCACACGTTGTAGTGGCTTCCCGTTAGGCCGCGTCTTCCTCCATATTTTCCAAGGTACACGGCGCCATCTTCATCCTTTCTTCATCATTTTGGTGCTGTAAGTCCTTGGTGGCGATCACGGTTAGTTCTCTATTCATTGTCACCCCTTTTCGTTTCATGCACTTTCACGTTTATATGCATGGTTATATCGTTTAGCTCGGGGCGGGATAGATTGAAACATTTACATCCTACAGTGAGCCCTGTGGGCTATCACTCGGGTGAGCTTGCCTCGTTGGACCCTGTTGGGTCTTGTTGGGCTGCTCTTTGGGTGGGCTACAGAAATCCCCCTCTCCACTTGTTCCCCTCCTACTCCTGAGCCATGGAGGCTCGGTTGAGTAGTTTTTGAGGCTTTAGACCGGCGTGGCTCAGGTGGGTGGAATTCTATTGGCGTTTATGAAGCCACGTGTAGTGGTCGCCGGGGCCCGTAATGATGATCCTGACGGATTTGAAACGAAGGGGCCCCCCTTTTCTCGGAGCACGGAATGATGCGCTGCCTCCCTCCAGGGTTTTATAGGCGTTGGGCGCTGTTCGTCGTTCTAGGCTTCCAGGGTTTCGGGCTTTCCTTAGTCTCTTAGCTTTTGGGGCTCCTTGATGCACCGTGAGGGCACAGTGGAGGCGCGAAGTCTTGCGACGGCGTTCGAGGAGTTGGCGAGGATAACCGCGGAGGCGGTCCGGCAACTTCCTTCCCCCCCGGAGTCCTCGAGCTCGTACGAGGGATCATCTTCCGGCTCGATGGCTGGTTCGCCTCTGGAAATCGGGCAGGTGAGGCGGGAGCCCGTCCCCAACCGTAGTGAGTTGGGGGAGGCCGAGGTGAGGAAGCTGGAGCATCGCTTTTGTTTGCCTCTCAGGTATAGCTTTGCTGCCGCCGCACCGTACGAGATGAGTCTGGACGACCGAACGGGGCACATTTGCACGTTCCTTCTGGCTTGGAAAAGCGGGTTCCGCCTTCCCTTCGAGCCCCTTGTACTCCAGATTCTCGAATTTTTCCGGTTGGCGCCCATTCAGTTGGTGGCCAACTCGTACCTCCTCCTTTCCGCCTTTCGGATCCTCTGTCGTCAGCACGACATTTTTCCTTTCTTGGACCTCTTTCATTATTTTTTCGAGTTGAAGGCGCACCCGTCGGCGGGGAAGGGCTTCTACTTTATCCAAGCGAGGAGGAACAGGAGTTGCATCTCCCTCGCGGCGAAGGACTCTTCGCACAAGGGGTGGAAAACCCAATTCTTCTGGGTGAAGGCGGAGGCGACGGATGAGTTTTGGAGATGTCGGATCTCGCCTAATTTCCATCCGAACATTCCTCCTCGCCAGGAGGAGTTCCCTCCCCACGTGGAGTGGCAGGCCGCCCATCTGCTGGATAACCGCCAATCGACCGAGGAGCTGGTGATGCCGGAGAATATCGAACGGTGTCTGCTTACGCGGTTGAAGTCGACAGGTACCGCCCTCTAGGTTGTTCCCCTGGGGTGGTAGTTACTTTTCTTCTCCTGACCGGGTCTTCTTTCTTTGCTGTAGACGTGAGGCGGGAACTTCTGGAGGAAACTGCTGAGGTCATCGATATGGGAGAAGATGACTCGGCGGCCGACGAGCCGGAGGCTCCTGTGGGTCGCGCCCAAGCCCGAGATAAGGGCAAGGGGGTGGCCCCCGGGGGGACTTCACGGCCAGCTGGCACAAAGCGCAAGGATCCCATGGCGGGAAAGTTGCGGGAGGCCGCGAAGGCCAAGAAACGGGCCAAGAAGGCAAGTCTCCCTCCTACCGCCGGGGGCGACTCTGGCTCGGCGGCGCTCCCCTCTTGGGGGCAAGATGGGGCCGACCCCTCGGGGCCAGCTCCCCCATCTGCCAGGCGAGAGGGGGCCGTGGAGACCGGGGGCCCTTCAGAGGACGGTGATAGGTCGGCTCTCCCCCCCACGGGGGTAGAGGGGGCCGATGCTGAAGTAGCTGACACCGAGAGTCGGGGGTAGGCCGGAGGCGGTGACGTCCCGGTCGTCGAGGTGCGGGCCGAGACAGGCGGGGCTGGGGGTTCGCCCGCGAGGGCGTTGCAGCCCCAGGTGCTTGGAGCTCCCAGTGCAATTGGTCCCGCGGCACCGGTCGAGGTTGGGGGTTCGCCCAGGGAGGCGTCGCAACCCCAACCGACCGTGGCGCGTGAGGTGGCCGGTCCCGTTGCTCGAGCAGAGCCCTCTGGTGGAGTGCCCCAGGCGGAGCGGTCTCCTTTGCCGGAGTCCTTGGAAAGGCTCGGCATTATGGGCGACCTGTATCGGGTCTGCCGATCGATTGCCGCGAGGACGAAGGGGGGAGAAAGGCGCAGTACCCCCCCGGGCTCCTCGATGTTCTGATGGAGGGCGGCCTAGTCATAGCTTGGTCGGCGGCTTTGATGGCGGAGGCGCACGCACGGACGGAGGCGGAGCGGTCGAACCTTGCCTGGACCCTCGGGGGATGCGAGAGGAAGCTGGCCCGATTAAAGGGGGAGCATGAGGGGCTCCGGCAGGAGTTCTCCGCGTTCCGAGAGGTGGCGCGGGTGAGCCGACTGGAAGCCAGGGTGCTGACCGAACAGCTCGCCAAGACCAGAGAGTCTCTTGAGAGGGCAAGCCGATCCTTGGAGGAGGAGCGTCTGCGTCGCCTCGAGCTGGACAATCGCTGGGAGCTCAAGCGCGCCGAGCTGCTAGATCGGGCGGAGATGGCGGAGCGTCTCCGAGCTGAGGCTGAGGTGGACCGGGCCCGGGCAGAGGAACGTGCGGCCGAGGTGGAGCGGGCTCGGGTCGAGCTCGTCGGAAGGGCGGGACGGATCGAGGCGGAGGCAATCGAGCGTTACAGGAGCTCGGATGCTTACTCGGCCGACCTGTTGGAAGCCGCCCTACCTTACTACGAGGTAGCGCTACGCCGAGGTGCTTGAAAGGGGTTCAAGTAGGGCTATCGCAGGGTTGTAGACTGCGCCAATGAACAAAACTCCGCGGTCGAGTTCCCCTTTGGCCAGTGTTATGACTCGGATGAGTCGGTTTCCAGCTCTTCTTCGTCGGTCGGGGAAGATTCGGAGGGGTCGCCTCCGTCGAGGTCACCGGCTCCAGGCGTCTCGGGAGGGCTCACGACTGAGACAGTTCTCGCACAGGCGAGGTCAGTGTCCGAGCCGGCCGTCACCGAAGGCGCCGGGGGTGACGCGTCTCCTTCCGCCGGTCTCGAGCGTCAAAGTGGGCCCGAGGCCTGATGTATTTTGCCTCTTTCCCTTTTTGTCTCTCTTTCCTCTTTTTAGAGGGTTTCCTTTTGGTACGATAATAAATGACTTGCTCTGTTTGAGTACTATCCTTGCCGTGATTTGGTTGGCGAATCTTGAGTGGTTGAGAGGTGCCGATATGTCCTGCACGGTTTTCGCACGCTGTTTTGGTAGGTTTCTGACAGGGCGTCCATTCGTCCCCTCACGCTTTGAATGTCAGGCCGCTTCGTGAATCCCGCGAGGGCGGGAAACGAGGAGTTGGAGGTGACTGTTCAGGGGAGAAATCCTTCGGCGTGTTTCCGAGGGGGGCATTTAAGGCGTGTAGCCTCCTTTGGCCTATAAGAAGGACCAAAAGGTGCCCTTTCCTCTCCACCGCTTGGGATTTTCTCTAACAGTCTTTCCTCGTTCCTTCCTCTTCACTCTGCGTTGTGCCCTTGTATTCGGAGCATGGAGGATCCTTCGGAGGGCGATGCCGCCGATGACGGGGAGCGGCTGGCTCCTGCTGTCCTGTGATGTTGAACGGATCCCACGGTCGCCGCGCGTGCACGAGACGGGTCCGACGGTCGTCGCGCGGATCTGGGGAGGACTTCGGAGTGTAGACGCACGCCGTTGGCCTCTTCTTAGCTCCGGCGAGGCTTCCGGGTGGACGCCGAGGCGGAGGACAGATGGGGGCATCAGGGGAGTCTGCCGTCACTTCCCTCCGTGTGAGGGGAGGAGGCGTATCCGGCTCCCTCCTCACGAGGCCTTCCTCCGTCTGTAGCCTCTTTCTCCCTCTTCTGCTCTTCATTTCTTTCACTCTTCGGGGGCTGCTTGCTCTCTCCTTCCTTCCAAGGAGTTGGCAGATTGGAAGAGGGGAGGCCTTCACGGCGCTCCTTTTTCCTGGTTGTTGCCAACTTGGGAGGTGGCCTTCCTCAATGTTTAAAGGTGGCCTTCCTCCTGAAGTCCCTCTGTCACCTTTGTCACGGGCCATCCGAGCCAACTGGCTCGACCACCTTTTGTCCGAGCCAGTTTCCGCACGAGGCAGAGTCAGTGGCTGGATGCGGGGAGATCAAGACCGAGTCAGTCGAGCGATGACCCCTTGAAACGATGTTAGACGGACTTTTGCTTTATTTTTGCTATGTGATGCACTGGCATTTACCTACCTGATGTACAAATGGTTTGGAATGAAAAGAAACAGGGATTCTATTATGTCCATCTTGCTGTATAATTTCAAAAGTAGAATCTGCGTAGTGCGGCTGCGTTCCACGTCCGAGGGATAGGCTCCCCTTCCATTGTCGCTAACCTGTACGCACCTTTCCCGAGCGTCTCGACCACTCGGTATGGACCTTCCCAGTTGGGGGATAGCTTGCCCACCGCCTCCAGTGGTCGAGAGGCTTCGGCCTTCCTGAGGACGAAGTTCCCTGGTTGGAAACGTCTGTCTCGGACTTTGGCGTTGTAGTATCGAGTGAGGCGGCGCTGGTACTCCGTTGCCCAGACGTTCGCATTCTCTCGGAGTTCGCTTGTCAGGTCGAGGTTCTCGAGCAATTTTTGCCCGTTGGCCTCGGGTGAGAAGTTGATCACTCGGAGAGACGGATTGGCGATCTCCAACGGAACGACGGCTTCGGTGCCATATACCAACTGAAAGGGGCTTTCACCGGTTGCCGTCCTGGGGGTTGTTCGGTGCGACCACAGTACGCTAGGCAATTCCTCGAGCCAGCTACCCTTAGCCTTGCCGAGTCTGGTTTTTATGCCTTTCAAGATAGTCTTGTTGGCATTTTCAACCAGCCCGTTGGCCTGAGGGTGGGCGACCGAAGTGAAGTGGCTGCAGATATTTAGGTCGGCGCATCTGTCTCGGAAGTACCGAGAGTCGAATTGCCAACCGTTATCGCTTACTATCACTCGGGGGATGCCAAAGCGACAAATGATCGATTTCCAAACGAAGCCCCAAACGACTGTCTCGGTGATCCTTGCCGTAGCCTCGGCCTCGATCCACTTGGTGAAGTAGTCGATGGCGACGATGATGAACTTCTTCTGGGACTGGGCCGTTGGGAATGGCCCAAGGATATCGATTCCCCACCGAGCGAAAGGGTAAGGCTCGGCTAGGGTGACAAGTTCCGTAGCCGGCTGATGGACCAAGTGGTCGAACCGCTGGCATCGGTCGCACTGTTGAACATAGGCTGAGTAGTCGCACTGCAGGGTGGGCCACCAGTACCCCTGTCGTAACAGGATTCTGGCCAGCGACCGTGCCCCTGAGTGCGCTCCGCACAGGCCTTCATGAATCTCTTGGATGGCTCGGCCTGCCTCGTCGGGACCGAGGCACTTCAGGAGGGGACCGGAGAACGATCTTCGGTAGAGGGCGTTGTCAAGGAGGACGAAGCGCCGAGCTTGATACTTCATTCGGCAGGCTTCTCGAGGGTCGGAGGGCTCTTGGGAGTCTTGTAGCCAGGACAGATAGGGGGAGCACCAGTCACTTGGGGTGGCTGAGTCAATAGCGAGGAGCTCCGTGTCGATGCTCGGGCGCTCTAGCTCTTCTAGGAGGACCGATCGTGTACCTTCCGGGTCTAGGGAGGAGGCCAGTCGAGAGAGGGCATCCGCCCGGGAGTTTTGCTCCCGAGCTATCCGGACTACCTCAAATCCCTCGAACTGTCGGGCCAGGCTCCGGACCAACTGAAGGTATTTGATCATGGGTACCTCCCGAGCCTCATACTCGCCGTTGACCTGACCTGCGACTAGTTGAGAGTCGGTGTGGATCCTAACTCGCTCGACCCCCAGCCGTCGGGCCATGCGTGCTCCCGAGGTAAGGGCCTCGTACTCGGAAGCGTTGTTGGACGCCTGAAAGTTGAATCTTAAGGTGTACTGTAGCTCTATCCCTTCGGGGGACCTTAGGAGGATCCCTGCACCACTGCCTGCCGAATTGGACGATCCATCGACGAACAGTTCCCAGGCTGGCCCGGTTGTGGTCGGAGGCCTGTCCTCGGTAGGGATGGTGCTTTCGGCAATGAAGTCGGCGAGCGCTTGGACTTTGATTGCTGATCGTGGCCGGTACGAGATGTCGTAGGCCCCGAGCATGATGGCCCATTTGACGAGTCACCCCGAGGCCTCGGGGTGGGCCAGAATCTTCTTCAGCGGCTCGCCGGTTAGCACGGTGATGGGGTGCCCCTGGAAGTAGGGGCGGAGGCGCCTCGCGGAGTTGACCAACGCTAGCACGAGTTTCTCGGTTGCGGGGTACCTCCATTCGGCCCCACTGAGCACCTTGCTGGTGTAGTATACCGGTCTTTCGATTCCCGAGTCATTTCTGACTAGGACCGAGCTGACCGTGGATGGCATCGCCGAGAGGTAGAGCAGCAAGACCTCGCCTAGGACGGGCTTGGAGAGCACCGGTGATTAGGCCAAGAATTCCTTAAGCTCGACGAATGCTGTCTGGCATTCCTCATCCCATGCGAACGTAGCAGATGCTAGCTTGGGCCCCCTCATCAATTTGAAGAAGGGCAAGCATCGTTCGGCCGCACGGGACAGGAAACGGCTGAGAGCGGCGACACGCCCTGTCAGACGCTGGACATCTTTAAGGCACGTGGGCGGGCGCATGTCCAGGATGGCCTGGACTTTATCGGGGTTGGCCTCGATCCCGCGATGAGTGACTAGGAAACCCAGGAACTTCCCGGATTTTACTCCAAAGGCGCACTTGGCGGGGTTGAGCTTCATGTTGTACTTCAGGAGGGTGCCGAAGGTTTCAGCAAGGTCGGCGAAGTGGTCTTGGGCCTTGGGGGTCTTGACGAGCATGTCATCGATGTAAGCCTCGACGTTCCGACCTAGCTATCCCTTGAACACGTGGTTTACCAGCCGCTGATATGTGGCTCCGGCGTTCTTTAACCCGAAGGGCATCCGGGTGTAGCAGTACACGCCGCAGTCAGTGATGAAGGCTGTCTTCTCGACGTCTTCTGGATTTATTCTGATCTGGTGATAACCTGAATAGGCATCCAGGAAACTGAGTATCTCATTGCCCGAGGTTGAATCAACTAATTGGTCGATGCTCGGTAGCGGATAGCAGTCCTTGGGGGTAGCCTTATTCAGATCGGTGAAGTCCACGCACATTCGCCACTTACTTGTGGTTTTTGGCACCAGGACGACATTGGCTAGCCACGTAGGGTACAGGACTGGCCTGAAGAGGCCTGTCTCTTGTCCCTTGGTGACCTGCGCCTTGATGACTGCCTGCTTCTCGGGTGCATGCTTTCTTCTCCGTTGCTGTACGGGCCTGACGGTGGGGTCGAGGCTGAGCTTGTGCATCACGGTCTCCCCTGGTATGCCAGGGAGTTGATCATCGGCCCAAGCGAAGACTTGAGCGTACTCAGAAAGAAATTTCTTGTATTGCTGCTGTTCCTTGGATAATAGGTCGGCTCCGATCCTTACTCCGAGGGCCGGGTCATCGTTTAGGAATACCGTTAGCAATTCGCCACCGGGCTCGGCGGTTACGGTCTTCCCTTCGATTCCCTTGGGGCCCTTATCCCCTCCGTCCGGCCTTGAGGCTTCCACCGAGATGTTGTAGCACCTTCTAACCGTGTCTTGGTTACCTCGGACTTCCCCCAACCCGTTTTTGGTGGGAAACTTCATTTTTTGGTGATAGGTAGATGGTACGGCCTTTATTCGGCTGAGAATTTTCCGGCCGAAAATGGCGTTGTACGCTATCATACCCTTGATCACTATGAAGTCCACCATGACCGTAACAGTTTTGGGCGGGGTGCCGATGGTGACCGGCAGGCTTAGGGCTCCCTCGGGGTAGGTGGCCAGGCCGTTAAACCCGCAAAGGGGGGTTCGGATCGGGCGGAGCTTGGATGGGTCTTCCCCCATCTTAAGGAAACAGTCATAAGATAATACATCGGGGGCGCTTCCATTGTCAATGAGAATCCTATCGATGTTACAATGGTTTATTGTGGCCGAGATGACGAGGGCATCATCATGCGGGGTGCTTAGCCCTTCCAGGTCTTGGTCGGAGAAGACTATGACCTGGGGCTCCCTCGGCGGGCCCCCTGAGGGCTCTGAGACCCAGCTGGCCCGCTCGGCATGGCGCTTCCTTCCTCGGCTGGTGTCGCCGCCCGATGCCGTTCCTCCAGAGATGACGTTGATGTGGACCCCTCGGGGGGCGTTGTCGATCTCCTCGGCGGTGTCTTTGTCTTCTTTGTGCCCAGCTGCGAACCAGGCCAGGTGCCCCTGATGGATGAGGCGTTCGATCTCGTCCTGGAGCTGGTGACAGTCGCCGGTGTGGTGCCCGTAGTCGCCGTGGAACAGGCAATGTCTGTCGCGCTTGCGGTTCTTCGACCTCATTGGTTCAGGCTGGCGGAGGAGTCCCGAGTCTTTGATGTCTTCATAGATCTCGTAGACTGGCGTGGTCAACGGGGTGTACCGCTCATACCTCCGTTTGTGCTCTCCTTCCCGATCACGCTTCTTGCCCGAGTCAGGGTTTGACTCGGGGGCCCGCTTCTTGTCCCCCTCTCGACCCGAGCCGGTTGTGTCTCGACAGGCGCTGAGTACTTCTTCGCACTCGGGGTGGCACAGTGCCAGAGTCACTAGCTCGGCAAGGGTCGAGGGAGGGTGGAGGACCAGTTCGCGGCGGAGATTTTCATCCCGGGTGCCCCTAGTCAGAGCGGTCGTGGCTGAGGCCACATCCAGGCGGGGAATCCTGAGGGCTTCCGATTTAAATCGGTGGACGTAAGCCCGGAGCCTTTCCCCTTGTGCCTGTTTGAGGGCTAGGAGCCTCGCTACTGACCTCGGGGGGGCGCTTCCGGCGAAACTCTCCTTGAAGACTCGCCCGAATTGCCTGAAGTCCCGGATGGACCCAGGGGCGAGGGCCCGGAACCACGCCTGAGCGCCTTGGACCAGGGTGGCCGCAAAGGCTCGGCATTTAATAGGATCCGGTGTTCCATGCAGAGTCACCAGGGCGTCGAAGCTGTCGTAGTGGTCGGTTGGGTCGCCCTGGCCATCATAGAGCTTGAAGGTAGGAATGGAGGTTCTGGGAGATACCTCTGCCTTCAAGATGTGCTTGGAGAAAGGGGATTTCTCCTCATCCTTCGGGAGGGAGGTCTTCTGCAGGGCACGGAGGGCGCGCTCTTGCTCTGCGAAGCGTCTTTCGAAATCCCTCAGCCGAAGGGATAGTTCCGGCTGCGGTCGCGCCGTGCGGCTGGGTGGAGCGTCGTGGCGATCCTCAGGACCGCCGGCGCTCGGGCGTGGAGGCCTCGCCCCCTGTTTCCCTCTCCTGGGCATGGAGGAAGCCTCTTGCTCCGGGGGTGGAGCTTGCGAGGGTCCTCCCGCGTTGTTGCGGATGAGCTGCTGACCGCGGAGGGTGAAGCGACCTCCAGCGGTATGCTGGGACGCACTTCGACGGGGGGGGCTCCCGGACGGGGCGCGAGACCTGGCATCCCTTGCCGCCTGGGCCCTCATGAGCTCCAAGAGGACGTCAAGCTTCTTATTGAGAGCCTGGAAGATCTCGTCGCCGCCGTCGGGGGCTACCCCCGTCGCCGTCGGAGGGGGCGGCGGCCCGTTGGTGGGGACGCTGGTGTTGGAGGGAGGGTTCTGTGAGGCCCTAGAGGGGTCATCTCCCGCCGCCACCACGGCCTTACCCTTCTCGACGGCGGATCTCCTCCCTGAGCTTCTTCTCACCATCTTGGCTCTTCGTGCGTTTCCCACAGACGGCGCCAGATGAAGAGGTGAAATCTCGCGCTTGCGTCCTGAGCGGGCCGTGGATCACCAGAAGATGAAACTGCAAGACAGGAAAACGTATCAAAGGGCCCAGGGGATCTCCCTAGGGCAAAACCCTCCGATGGCTAAGTCAGTAGAGCTGCGGTGGAAGTAATGAGGGGAGGAGGAAAGCTGGTGCGCGAGACTCCACTCCACCAAAAGGGGGGTGAAGCGGATTGCTCAGGAGTTTTTCCTTTTTTTTTACCGGAGGGTAGCCCTGGCTTAAGTAGTATACAGCCTTCAAGAGTCCTGTAAGCTGAGGGGTCTCCGGCGGGAGTTACGTCCTCAACGTGGGCTTTCATGGCCTTTATCGTGGGGACGTTATCGCCTTGAAGCCCGGCGGCTTCTTGATTCCCCTGTCCGTTGGGAACTCTTAACGGCAGCACGAACGGCTAGTGTCTAGTCCGGCCGAGCTACTGAAACGCCAGCCCTGTCCGGGCGATGAGCATAGCTCGGAAAAAGGGGGGGTTGGATAGGTCGGCTGGCGCCTGTCTCTCTCGAGCGGGGAGACGGCTTAGACCGGACCCTCCTTGTGACCTGACCATCACTCGGGCCCTCCGAGCCTAGGGGCCGCCGGGGAGAGTTGGTTCCTCGAGTGTTTGTTCATTGGGCTTTCCTTTCCTGAGTGGGCCCTGTGGGCTATCACTCGGGTGAGCTTGCCTCGTTGGACCCTGTTGGGTCTTGTTGGGCTGCTCTTTGGGTGGGCTACAGAAATCCCCCTCTCCACTATCGGCACGGAGGGACGGAGGGACGCCCCATCAGAAACCTACCAAAACAGCGTACGAAAACCGTGCAGGACATATCGGCACCTCTCAACCACTCAAGATTCGCCAACCAAATCATGGCAAGGATAGTACTCAAACAGAGCAAGTCATTTATTATCGTACCAAAAGGAAACCCTCTAAAAAGAGGAAAGAGAGACAAAAAGGGAAAGAGGCAAAATACATCAGGCCTCGGGCCCACTTTGACGCTCGAGACCGGCGGAAAGAGACGCGTCACCCCCGGCGCCTTCGGTCACGGCCGGCTCGGACACTGACCTCGCCTGTGCGAGAACTGTCTCAGTCGTGAGCCCTCCCGAGACGCCCGGAGCCGGTGACCCCGACGGAGGCGACCCCTCCGAATCTTCCCCGACCGACGAAGAAGAGCGGGAAATCGACTCATCCGAGTCATAACACTGGCCAAAGGGGAACTCGACCGTGGAGTTTTATTCATTGGCGCAGTCTACCGCCAGGCGATAGCCCTGCTTGAACCCCTTTCGGGCACCTCGGCGTAGCGCTACCTCGTAGTAAGGTAGGGCGGCTTCCAACAGGTCGGCTGAGTAAGCATCCGAGCTCCTGTAACGCTCAATTGCCTCCGCCTCGATCTGTCACGCCTTTCTGATGAGCTCGACCCGAGCCCGCTCCGCCTCGACCGCACGTTCCTCTGCCCGGGCCCAGTCCACCTCAGCCTCAGCTCGGAGACGCTCCGCCATCTCCGCCCGATCTAGCAGCTCGGCACGCTCGAGCTCCCAGCGATTGTCCAGCTCGAGGCGACGCAGACGCTCCTCCTCTAAGGATCGGCTTGCCCTCTCAAGAGACTCTCAGGTCTTGGTGAGCTGTTCGGTCAGCACCCCGGCTTCCAGTCGGCTCGCCCGCGCCACCTCTCGGAACGCGGAGAACTCCTGCCGGAGCCCCTCATGCTCCCCCTTTAGTCGGGCCAGCTTCCTCTCGCATCCCCCGAGGGTCCAGGCAAGGTTCGACCGCTCCGCCTCCGTCCGTGCGTGCGCCTCCACCATCAAAGCCGCCGACCGAGCTATGACCAGGCCGCCCTCCATCAGAACATCGAGGAGCCCGGGGGGGGGGGGGGGGGTACTGCGCCTTTATCCCCCCTTCGTCCTCGCGGCAATCGATCGGCAGACCCGATACAGGTCGCCCGTAATGCCGAGCCTTTCCAAGGAATCCGGCAAAGGAGACCGCTCCGCCCGGGGCACTCCACCAGAGGGCTCTGCTCGAGCAACGGGACCGGCCACCTCGCACGCCACGGTCGGTTGGGGTTACGACGCCTCTCTGGGCGAACCCCCAACCTCGACAGGTGCCGCTGGACCAACCGCACTGGAGCTCCAAGCACCTGGGGCTGCAACGCCCTCGCGGGCGAACCCCCAGCCCCGCCTGTCTCGGCCCGCACCTCGGTGACCCGGACGCCACCGCCTCCGGCCGACCCCCGGCCCTCAGTGTCATCTACTTCAGCATCGGCCCCCTATACCCCCGTGGGGGGGAGAGCCGACCTATCGCCGTCCTCTGAAGGGCCCCCGGTCTCCTCGGCCCCCTCTCGCCTGGCAGATGGGGGAGCTGGCCCCGAGGGGTCGGCCCCATCTTGCCCCCGAGAGGGGAGCACCGCCGAGCCAGAGTCACCTCCGGCGGTAGGAGGGAGACCTGCCTTCTTGGCCCGTTTCTTGGCCTTCGCGGCCTCCCGCAACTTTCCCGCCATGGGATCCTTGCGCTTTGTGCCGGCTGGCCGTGAAGACCCCCCGGGGGCCACCCCCTTGCCCTTATCCCGGGCTTGGGCGCGACCCACAGGAGCCTCCGGCTCGTCGGCCGCCGAGTCATCTTCTCCCAGATCGATGACCTCAGCAGTTTCCTCCTGAGGTTCCCGCCTCACGTCTACAGCAAAGAAAGAAGACCCGGTCAGGAGAAGAAAAGTAACTACCACCCCAGGGGAACAACCTAGAGGGCGGTACCTGTCGACTTCAACCGCGTAAGCAGACACCGTTCGATATTCTCCGGCGTCACCAGCTCCTCGGTCGATTGGCGGTTATCCAGCAGATGGGCGGCCTGCCACTCCTTGTGGGGAGGGAACTCCTCCTGGCGGGGAGGAATGTTCGGATGGAAATTGGGCGAGATCCGGCATCTCCAAAACTCATCCGTCGCCTCCACCTTCACCCAGAAGAATTGGGTTTTCCACCCCATGTGCGAAGAGTCCTTCGCCGCGAGGGAGATGCAACTCCTGTTCCTCCTCGCCTGGATAAAGTAGAAGCCCTTCCCCGTCGACGGGTGCGCCTTCAACTCGAAAAAATAATGAAAGAGGTCCAAGGAAGGAAAAATGTCATGCTGACGACAGAGGATCCGAATGGCGGAAAGGAGGAGGTACGAGTTGGCCACCAACTGAATGGGCGCCAACCGGAAAAATTCGAGAATCTGGAGTATAAGGGGCTCGAAGGGAAGGCGGAACCCGCTTTTCCAAGCCAGAAGGAACGTGCAAATGTGCCCCGTTCGGTCGTCCAGACTTGTCTCGTACGGGGCAGCGACAGCAAAGCTATACCTGAGAGGCAAACGAAAGCGATGCTCCAGCTTCCTCACCTCGGCCTCCCCCAACTCACTACGGTTGGGGACGTGCTGTCGCCTCACCTGCCCGATTTCCAGAGGCGAACCAGCCATCGAGCCGGAAGATGATCCCTCGTACGAGCTCGAGGACTCTGGGGGGGAAGGAAGTTTCCGGACCGCCTCCGCGGTTATCCTCGCCAACTCCTCGAACGCCGTCGCAAGACTTCGCGCCTCCACTGTGCCCTCACGGTGCATCAAGGAGCCCCAAAAGCTAAGAGACTAAGAAAGCCCGAAACCCTGGAAGCCTAGAACGATGAATAGCGCCCAACACCTATAAAACCCTGGAGGGAGGCGGCGCATCGTTCCGTGCTCCGAGAAAAGGGGGGCCCCTTCGTTTCAAATCCGTCAGGATCATCATTACGGGCCCCAGTGACCACTACACGTGGCTTCATAAACGCCAATAGAATTCCACCCACCTGAGCCACGCCGGTCCAAAGCCTCAAAAACTACTCAACCGAGCCTCCATGGCTCGGGAGTAGGAGGGGGACAAGTGGAGAGGGGGATTTCTGTAGCCCACCCAAAGAGAAGCCCAACAAGACCCAACAGGATCCAACGAGGCAAGCTCACCCGAGTGATAGCCCACAGGGCCCACTCAGGAAAGAAAAGCCCAATGAACAAACACTCGAGGAACCAACTCTCCCCGGCGGCCCCTAGGCTCGGAGGGCCCGAGTGATGGTCAGGTCACAAGGAGGGTCCGGTCTAAGCCGTCTCCCCGCTCGGGAGAGACAGGCGCCAGCCGACCTATCCGACCCCCCCTTTTTCTGAGCTATGCTCATCGCCCGGACAGGGCTGGCGTTTCAGTAGCTCGGCCGGACCAGACACTAGCCGTTCATGCTGCCGTTAAGAGTCTCCAACGGACAGGGAATCAAGAAGCCGCCGGGCTTCAAGGCGATAACGTCCCCACGATAAAGGCCATGAAAGCCCACGTTGAGGACGTAACTCCCGCCGGAGACCCCTCAGCTTACAGGACTCTTGAAGGCGGTATACTACTTAAGCCAGGGCTACCCTCCGGTAAGAAAAAAAGGAAAAACTCCTGAGCAATCCGCTTCACCCCCCTTTTGGTGGAGAGGAGTCTCGCGCACCAGCTTTCCTCCTCCCCTCATTACTTCCACCGCAGCTCTACTGACTTAGCCATCGGAGGGTTTTGCCCCAGGGAGATCCCCTGGGCCCTCTGATACGTTTTCCTGTTTTGCAGTTTTATCTTCTGGTGATCCACGACCCACTCAGGACGCAGCGGGCGCCTCCGCAGAAACCGCTCCACGTGTGGAGGGAACTCCTCCTGGCGAGGAGGAATGTTCGGATGGAAATTGGGCGAGATCCGGCATCTCCAAAACTCATCCGTCGTCTCCGCCTTCACCCAGAAGAATTGGGTTTTCCACCCCTTGTGTGAAGATTCCTTCGCCGCGAGGGAGATGCAACTCCTGTTCCTCCTCGCCTGGATAAAGTAGAAGCCCTTCCCCACCGACGGGTGCGCCTTCAACTCGAAAAAATAATGAAAGAGGTCCAAGGAAGGAAAAATGTCGTGCTGACGACAGAGGATCCGAATGGCGGAAATGAGGAGGTACGAGTTGGCCACCAACTGAATGGGCGCCAATCGGAAAAATTCAAGAATCTGGATACAAGGGGCTCGAAGGGAAGGCGGAACCCGCTTTTCCAAGCCAGAAGGAACGTGCAAATGTGCCCCGTTCGGTCGTCCATACTCGTCTCGTACGGGGCGGCGATAGCAAAGCTATACCTGAGAGGCAAACGAAAGCGATGCTCCAGCTTCCTCACCTCGGCCTCCCCCAACTCACTACGGTTGGGGACGTGCTCCCGCCTCACCTGCTCGATTTCCAGAGGCGAACCAGCCATCGAGCCGGAAGATGATCCCTCGTACGAGCTCGAGGACTCCGGGGGGGAAGGAAGTTGCCGGACCGCCTCCGCGGTTATCCTCGCCAACTCCTCGAACGCCGTCGCAAGACTTCGCGCCTCCACTGTGCCCTCACGGTGCATCAAGGAGCCCCAAAAGCTAAGAGACTAAGGAAAGCCTGAAACCCTGGAAGCCTAGAACGATGAATAGCGCCCAACACCTATAAAACCTTGGAGGGAGGCGGCGCATCGTTCCGTGCTCCGAGAAAAGGGGGGCCCCTTTGTTTCAAATCCGTCAGGATCATCATTACGGGCCCCGGTGACCACTACACGTGGCTTCATAAACGCCAACAGAATTCCACCCACCTGAGCCACGCCGATCCAAAGCCTCAAAAACTACTCAACCGAGCCTCCATGGCTCGGGAGTAGGAGGGGGACAAGTGGAGAGGGGGATTTCTGTAGCCCACCCAAAGAGCAGCCCAACAAGACCCAACAGGGTCCAACGAGGCAAGCTCACCCGAGTGATAGCCCACAGGGCCCACTCAGGAAAGGAAAGCCCAATGAACAAACACTCGAGGAACCAACTCTCCCCGGCGGGCCCTAGGCTCGGAGGGCCCGAGTGATGGTCAGGTCACAAGGAGGGTCCGGTCTAAGCCGTCTCCCCGCTCGGGAGAGACAGGCGCCAGCCGACCTATCCGACCCCCCCTTTTTCCGAGCTATGCTCATCGCCCGGACAGGGCTGGCGTTTCAGTAGCTCGGCCGGACCAGACACTAGCCGTTCATGCTGCCGTTAAGAGTCTCCAACGGACAGGGGAATCAAGAAGCCGCCGGGCTTCAAGGCGATAACGTCCCCACGATAAAGGCCATGAAAGCCCACGTTGAGGACGTAACTCCCGCCGGAGACCCCTCAGCTTATAGGACTCTTGAAGGCGGTATACTACTTAAGCCAGGGATACCCTCCGGTAAGAAAAAAAGGAAAAACTCCTGAGCAATCCGCTTCACCCCCCTTTTGGTGGAGAGGAGTCTCGCGCACCAGCTTTCCTCCTCCCCTCATTACTTCCACCGCAGCTCTACTGACTTAGCCATCGGAGGGTTTTGCCCCAGGGAGATCCCCTGGGCCCTCTGATACGTTTTCCTGTCTTGCAGTTTTATCTTCTGGTGATCCACGGCCCGCTCAGGACGCAGCGGGCGCCTCCGTCGAAACCGCTCCACGTGTGGAGGGAACTCCTCCTGGCGAGGAGGAATGTTCGGATGGAAATTGGGCGAGATCTGGCATCTCCAAAACTCATCCGTCGTCTCCGCCTTCACCCAGAAGAATTGGGTTTTCCACCCCTTGTGTGAAGAGTCCTTCGCCGCGAGGCAGATGCAACTCCTGTTCCTCCTCGCCTGGATAAAGTAGAAGCCCTTCCCCGCCGACGGGTGCGCCTTCAACTCGAAAAAATAATGAAAGAGGTCCAAGGAAGGAAAAATATCGTGCTGACGACAGAGGATCCGAAAGGCGGAAAGGAGGAGGTACGAGTTGGCCACCAACTGAATGGGCGCCAACCGGAAAAATTCGAGAATCTGGAGTACAAGGGGCTCGAAGGGAAGGCGGAACCCGCTTTTCCAAGCCAGAAGGAACGTGCAAATGTGCCCCGTTCGGTCGTCCAGACTCGTCTCGTACGGGGCGGCGTCAGCAAAGCTATACCTGAGAGGCAAATGAAAGCGATGCTCCAGCTTCCTCACCTCGGCCTCCCCCAACTCACTACGGTTGGGTACGGGCTCCCGCCTCACCTGCCCGATTTCCAGAGGCGAACCAGCCATCAAGCCGGAAGATGATCCCTCGTACGAGCTCGAGGACTCCGGGGGGGAAGGAAGTTGCTGGACCGCCTCCGCGATTATCCTCACCAACTCCTCGAACACCGTCGCAAGACTTCGCGCCTCCACTGTGCCCTCACGGTGCATCAAGGAGCCGCAAAAGCTAAGAGATGAAGGAAAGCCCAAAACCCTGGAAGCCTAGAACGACGAACAGCGCCCAACTCCTATAAAACCCTGGAGGGAGGCGGCGCATCGTTCCGTGCTCCGAGAAAAGGGGGGCCCCTTCGTTTCAAATCCGTCTGGATCATCATTACGGGCCCCGGTGACCACTACACGTGGCTTCATAAACGCCAACAGAATTCCACCCACCTGAGCCACGCCGGTCCAAAGCCTCAAAAACTACTCAACCGAGCCTCCATGGCTCGAGAGTAGGAGAGGGACAAGTGGAGAGGGGGATTTCTGTAGCCCACCCAAAGAGCAACCCAACAAGACCCAACAGGGTCCAATGAGGCAAGCTCACCCGAGTGATAGCCCACAGGGCCCACTCAGGAAAGGAAAGTCCAATGAACAAACACTCGAGGAACCAACTCTCCCCGGCGGCCCCTAGGCTCGGAGGGCCCGAGTGATGGTCAGGTCACAAGGAGGGTCCGGTCTAAGCCGTCTCCCCACTCGGGAGAGACAGGCGCCAGCCGACCTATCCGACCCCCCCTTTTTCCGAGCTATGCTCATCGCCCGGACAGGGCTGGCGTTTCAGTAGCTCGGCCGGACCAGACACTAGCCATTCGTGCTGCCGTTAAGAGTCCCCAACGGACAGGGGAATCAAGAAGCCGCCGGGCTTCAAGGCAATAACGTCCCCACGATAAAGGCCATGAAAGCCCACGTTGAGGACGTAACTCCCGCCGGAGACCCCTCAGCTTACAGGACTCTTGAAGGCGGTATACTACTTAAGCCAGGGATACCCTCCGGTAAGGAAAAAAGAAAAAACTCCTGAGCAATCCGCTTCACCCCCCTTTTGGTGGAGAGGAGTCTCGCGCACCAACTTTCCTCCTCCCCTCATTACTTCCACCGCAGCTCTACTGACTTAGCCATCAGAGGGTTTTGCCCCAGGGAGATCCCCTGGGCCCTCTGATACGTTTTCCTGTCTTGCAGTTTCATCTTCTGGTGATCCACGGCCCGCTCAGGACGCAGCGCGAGATTTCGCCTCTTCAGCCTGTATAAGGTCGATGCACATGTGAGAATGGTTTATATAAGGTCGATGCACATTTGGGTTGGGCCTGTATAACGTCGATGCACATTTGGGTTGGGCCTCTATAAGGTCGATGCACATTTGGGTTGGGCCTGTATAACGTCGATGCACATTTGGGAATGGCCTGTATAAGGTCGATGCACATTTGGGTTAGGCCTGTATAAGGTTGATGCACATTTGGGAATGGCCAAAATAAGGTCGTTGCTCATTGGGGTCAGGCCTGTCAAAGGTCGATGCACATGTGGATAGGTCGATGCACCTATGGTTCTGTCCCAATTTCCAGAAACTCAATAAAAGAGAGTTTTGAAAGGGCATTTCATTTCATAAAAATCTAGAAAATTGGAAAATGGTAGAAAACTAAGGTGGTTCCTCACTGTAAAGATTTCATGTTCCGATAAATTTTGTACTTGCAGTTATAAGTCATTTCCTATGCATGAGTAGCCTTGAAGAAAAAAACTATCCTCTTTTTATATGGTAACCTGATCATGCTCTGTCCCACAACAGTCAGCCTATAAGTGTGTTTTAGCCCACTTAAACCATTGGAAGCATCCTTGTTATAAAGTATCATACTAGTATTTGTAAAAATGAGTATGAATGCGAATACGATGTGAATGTTATGAACGAAAAATAGCAGCATTCTGTGAGCTAGGACTTCAGTCCCTTCTACGGGACGACGATATGTAACGTCACGGAAGTAAAAGATCCTAGGGGATGGCAATACGTAACGCCCTGGTCAAAAACCTATTGATTCGGCTGGTTCATTCTGTGGGACGGCGATACGTAACGCCACAGAACCCTGGGGACGGCGATGCGTAACGCCCCGTGCAACATGAGTCTAGGTGGGAGTTCGCTCCTGGGTCTGCGTAGTACTCTTTCGTTCGTTTGTGTGTGTGCGGGCCTCCTGTGTTTGCGGCAGCTGTTCGGTTCCATGAATAAAAAAAATGTGAAAACTCATGAAAATGTGATAATGTGTAACTGCTCATTCACTGAGGTCTTGTTGCATGCATGGGTACCTTATATGTTAGTTAAAGAATATGTATTAATTTTCCTCCTATGAGCCATTTTAAGTAGATGATAATGAATGGATTATGCTATTATTAACATCTAAAGTATGTGTATAATTTGGTTATATAGATGCGAGTTAACCCCGATTTGTTTAGGCTGCCTACTGAGCGTCACAATCACCCCTTTGTGACACACATTTTCAAGAGATATAGTGGAGGAAGTTGAGGAGGAGGCTGCGGCCGAGGAGTAGTGCTGGTACGTACATCATCTGGGTAGGCCATGGAGGATTATCTTTCTTTTATGTATGGTTATGGGGTGACGAGCATGTGTGGGATCATGTTTATTTTTGGAATAGTGGACATGTACCTTTTTAGAAATTATGAATGGTTGAGATGTTATATACATTTCATGTAATTGTGGTTTCTCTCTCTCATGTGAATGTATGCATGTTTATATATTGGTGCTTCTGCGATACGTATGAACTAATGTCTCGAGGTCCGATGGAAGAAAAGAAAAAAAATATGCCCATAAAATGGGGATCGGATCTTGGGGCGTTGTAGAGTGGTATCAGAGCACGAGAGACAAACCATAGTTACGACCATTCCAATTATCCTAATAGTAGAAGATGTGATAGGCTAGAGTGAAAAAGGGTAGAGTATAATTAGAACCTGTAGAGAACAAACCCTCACCTTTAATATTTGTTGCCGCCTTAGAGTTATGCCGCCAAGGCGACAAAGAGATCTTCCCCAGGCTGATGAGAGGGGATCGGGGGTGGGTGACCCAAATGGGGAGAACGATGGGGCTGTCCATGCTCCGGCGGTTGGCGGCGGACAAGTGCCCAATGCAGGGGTTAACATGGAGGTATTCATGCAGAGCTTCCAAGGGCTCATGCAAGCCATGCAGCAATAGATGCTGCAGCAGCCCGCGCCACGTCATGACCTACCGGTGCTTGATCGGTTCCTGAGGTTGGCACCTCCTTATTTTAAGGGGGAGAGCCGTCCAGAGGTGGCTGAGTCATGGCTCAACGAGATGGAGAAGAAATTCGACGTGATGCGATGTCCCAAGGATGGAAAAGTGAATCTGGCAGCCTACGTACTGCAAGATCAAGCTGACTTGTGGTGGAAGGCCAAGTTGAGGACCACCTTCGCAGGGCACAATGGAGACATACTATGAGAAGAATTCCTAGCTGTCTTCCGAGAGAAATACTTCCCCGAGCATGTGCGAGAAGCTAAGGAGTAAGAGTTCTTAAGCCTTGAGCAAGGAAACATGACGGTAGCTGAATATGAGGCCAGATTCTCCGCTTTGGGTCAATTTGCTCCACACATATTTGATGACGCACGTCAAAAGGTGAAAAAATTCGTCAACGGCCTGCGTAGCAGCGTCCGACGCTATGTTGCAACCCAAGAACCTGACTCCTACACAACGGCATTGAGGCTTGCTCATCTAGCCGAGAGGGAAAATGCAAGGTAATAGCTAAAACCATAAAGATTTAGGGGACGCATAAGGTTAAGTCCTACCGAGTGTCCACGTATAGGTTCGCTGAGGAGCAGAAGACATCGGGCAAAAGGCCTATGCAGACAGGAGGGAGGAGAGACAAGGAAAATGTGGCACGTCAAGGACTGGTACCGAGGAACGGACCGGGGGTTCCAATTTGTGTCCTTTGTGGGCGCAGCCATCCAGGACAGGAATGCTGGAGGGCAAATGGCAAGTGTTGTGAATGCAGCGAGGCCGGACACATTGCGAGGAATTGGCCCAAGAAGGCCCAGCAAAAGTGAATTCCCCAGTAGGAGAGGATTCAGTACAGAGGGTGAGTCTATGCACTGATGCAAGAAGAGGCAGACAATACCCCTACCGTGGCTGAAGGTATGCTCCTCGTGGATAATGTTTATGCCAAGGTCTTGTTTGACCCGGGGGCTACACACACATTCATATCCACTAGTTTTGCTAATCAACTGAAGAACAGACACCAAGCCACATTCTTCAGGGAAATGATAGTTAGCACACCAACCGGGAAATAAGTCCACACCAAACTTGTGATCCCTACTATAGAAGTCAACATCAATGGGAGGATATTACTTGGGGAAGCATACATCCTAGATATGAATGACTTTGATCTCATTTTGGGAATGGATTGGTTAGACAAACACTGTGCTCTCTTAGACTGTCGTCGGACGAGAGTGATCTTTCAGAAGCCGGGAAAGGAGACATTCTTCTTCCAATGCCCGAAAAGCAAGTCGGGGAGAATGATGGTGTCAGCCATCAGGGCTTCCAAGCTGATTAGTGAAAGGTGTAACGATTTCTTGGCTAGTGTGGTAATTGAAGAAGGCACTGTCAAGATTTTGGAAGACTTGGACGTGGTCCGAGAATTTCCTGATGTATTTCTCGAAGATCTACCAGACTGCCACCCGTTCGAGAGGCGGGTTTCTCTATTGAGCTGGTGCCGGGCACCGCACCTATCTCCATTCCACCATTCAGGATGGCTCCGGCAGAGCTTGCCGAACTCAGGAAGCAATTGCAGGAGTTGTTAGATAAAGGCTTCATTAGGCCCAGTGTGTCTCCATGGGGAGCACCAGTCCTATTTTTGCAGAAGAAAGATGGGGCTATACGGCTGTGCATTGATTACCGCAAGCTTAATCAAGCCACCATTAAGAACAAGTATTCCATGCCGAGGATTGAAGAATTATTTGACCAGTTGTCATCTGCCAAGGTCTTCTCCAAAATCGATCTGAGGATGAGATACCTTCAAATCAGAATCAAGCCCGAAGATGCATCAAAGACGGCCTTCAAGACTCGGTATGGTCACTACGAGTTCTTAGTAGTACCGTTCGGGCTGACCAATGCATCGGCCGTGTTCATGGAGCAGATGAATCAGATCTTCCGCCCTTACCTAGATCGGTTTATCGTAGTCTTTATAGACGACATCCTGATATATTTTTCCAGTGAGGAGGAACATCGGCAGCATCTGAGAGTGGTTCTGCAGACTCTCAGGGAGAACAAGTTCTACGCCAAATTTAGCAAGTGTGAATTCTAGCTAGACTAGGTGATGTTTCTCAGACATGTCATATCCGGAAATGGTATATCCGTGGACCCCAGCAAGCTGGAAGTAGTAACAAAGTGGGAAGCACCGAAGACAGCCATGGAGATTAGAAGCTTCCTTGGTCTGGCTGGATACTATCGTCGGTTCATTGAAGGTTTCTCCACCATTGCAGCCCCAATGACCAAGTTGACCAAGAAAGGAGCGAAATTTATCTGGTCAGAGGAGTGTGAAGATAGTTTTCAGATGCTCAAGGAAAAGTTGACTTCAGCCCCGGTGTTGGCACTCCCCCAAGGGAATGATGGCTTCACTGTTTATACAGATGCCTCCAGGATCGGCCTCGGCTGTGTACTAATGCAGAATGGCCGAGTGATTGCCAATGCCTCGAGATAGTTGAAGGACCATGAGATGAATTACTCCACTCATGACCTTGAGATGGCAGCAGTGGTCCATGCCTTGTGCATCTAGAGACACTATTTATATGGAGTTCAGTTTGAGGTCTTCACCGACCATCAGAGCCTCAAATATATATTCACTCAGAAGGAACTCAACTTGGGGCAAAGAAGGTGGGTCGAACTATTGAAGGACTTGGACTTTGCCTTGTAGTACCATCCAGGCAAGGTGAATGTGGTGGCGGACGCTCTCAGCCATAAATTGATGGCGTTGAGCTTGCATCGAGAATGGAATATGATGGAGGGTGTGATTGAATCACGACCCAAGAAAAGGAAGCAATTCGGTCTCTTGGCTGGGGTTGTCAGCTAGACCTTCATACTTAGACAGAATTGTCGAGGTACAAAAGCGGGATATGGCATTGCAGAAACTACTGAAGAATGAGGACTTCCATGTGGGAATCGATGGGCTAATCACATTCCAAGAAAGGATCTGTGTACCAGATGATGTGGAATTGATGCAGGAGGCTCACATGTCAAAGTTCTCCAACCACCCTAGAAGCACTAAGATGTTTCAAGATATGAATAGGATGTATTGGTGGCCAAGGATGAAGCGAGACATAGCGGAGTTCGTGTCCAAATGTCTCACTTGCCAGCAGGTGAAGATTGAGCATCAAAGACCTGGCGGTCCTCTCCATACCATTGAGATGGCACAATGGAAATGTGAACAAATTGCCATGGACTTCGTGACTTGACTACCCATGACTAGGAGGAAGCATGATACGATCTGGGTAATTGTGGATAGATTCACGAAGACTGCACACTTTCTGCCCGTCAACAAGCAGACTCCAATCGAATCCTTAGCGAAACTATTCATCGTTGAGATCATTCGGTTGCATGGTGAACCCTTATCTATCATCTCTAATTGGGACCCTCGATTCACTGCGAGGTTCTGGAAGAGTTTGCAGCAGGCTATGGGGATAGAGTTGCGGCTCAGCTTGGTATTCCATCCTCAAACCGATGGGCAATCCAAGCTCTAGAAGATATGTTGAGGGCATGCAGTATTGAATAGAGGGGGAATTGGGATGATCATTTGCCCCTGATAGAATTTGCATACAACAATAGTTACCATTCCACCATCGGAATGGCACCTTATGAAGCACTCTATGGGCGACCATGCAGATCGCCAGTGTGTTGGTATGAAGCTGGAGAAAAGTAGCTAATCGGACCACAGTTTGTACATGACTGCTCGGAGAAGATATCTATGATCAGGCAGCGACTCGTCACAGCCCAAAGCCGTCAGAAAAGTTATGCGGACCAACGGTGGAGAGAGTTAACATTTGCAGAAGGAGGCCATGTGTTTCTAAAGGTGTCTCCTACCAAGGGAGTCATGCAATTTGGAAAGAAGGGCAAGCTCAGTCCCAGATATATTGGGCCTTTTGAGATTATGCAAAGAGTAGGCAAGGTGGCTTATCGACTTGCACTTCCGCCCGCTCTGTCGCATGTACATCCAGTCTTTCACGTCGCCATGCTCCGAAAATATGTCCGAGATGCCTCACATGTTGTAGAGTATGAGCCCCTAGAGGTTCGGGCAGATCTGTCATATGTGGAGCAGCCTAGCGAGATCATAGACTGGAAGGAATAGGTATTGAGGAATAAAACCATCCGGCTGGTGAAGGTCTTATGGAGGAATTCTCACTCCGATGAAGCAACTTGGGAGCCGGAGGACAAGATGCGCCAAGAATACCCTCAACTATTCGGTGAGTAATTTTTCTTAAAAAAGAAGTTTCTTGAGTTAATTTCGAGGATGAAATTATTTTAAGGGGGAGAGGATGTTACGACCACCAATTGGGCACTGGCCTAATTATGTACAATTCAGGCCTATGAACTCAATGAGCTAGAAATCTAGACAGATTATTGAAGAACCCTTAGAAAATTCATAACTTAACATAGGAAGATCAGAATTAGGTGAAACCAAAGCCCATGCAACAACCATTGGGTAAGGAGTAACTTTGGTGAAGAGTATACCTTCTGAAAAATAGGCCTAATAGGGGGTAAGAGGGAGTTTGAGATAACGGGTCAAAATAGTTACAGAAAACATAGTCATCCATTAAAATAATGATATCTTGGTCCACAGTCAACCAAATGGGATGAAACCAGGCTCATTAGAAAACTTGGGCCTTAAACCCAAACTCTTCTGTTGGGGTGGAAGCCCAATTCGCATCGATTTGGAAAGGCGGAGAATAATTCATGACTCCACCATATCCATGCATGCTTCGCACTTCTTTCTACTGATTTTCTCAAACTATTATTTCCCTTTTGATGAAGTCAAAGGGGGAGAATAGTTTGATATGAGTTAGCATGTTGCTCTATGGACTTATAGTATTGCCATCATCAAAAAGGGGAGATTGTTGCACCCCTGTGGTTTTGATGATGTCAAACACTATGACTCATTGGTTTATGACGTCATATGGATTCATGCATTACTTCCATCATAATGATATGAGCAGAAGGTTGTGATTTTGATGATGTCATGATGAGTGTGTACGATTGATGATGATATATGTCTTAACTCTTCATGTGCATTCTCATGTGCATGCTGGAATGTATGGTATAGGACATTGGCAGGACAATTAGACTATGGAGAACAATTGACAGCAAGAAATCAGCATGAGGTAAGAGTAAAGCCAGTTAAAATCAGAAGAAATGAAGAAAAGTCAACATGGTCAATGAAGTCAATGCGTAGTCAACAAAAAGGGTCAATAGTCTAGTTCAGCCAGTCAATGCTCCACTCAGTACAAGCTGTACTAATGGTTGACAGTAAGGTTGGTGCACCCCTTGCCAGCACAAGTCAAGGCTGGTGCACGTCACTTAAGTCCGAGCACATTCATACCCAAAGTCGGTGCACATGCATTAAGTCCTAGTCATGCAAGTCCGAGTAACTCCACCAAGGTCTGAGCATACTTGCATATTCACATCATAGTAAAGTCAGTGCATATGAACAAGTCCGCATGGTCAGGTCAGAGCATATTGTTGACACCCGTTTTTTGCCGATAAGTTGATTCATTTCTCTTACTATTATTTGTTGATGCCTCGAGTTATCCATTACTCATTGGGCTATTTTCAGACATAATTTTGGGCCTATTTTATGGGTACCTCCCTCCCTGACTAGGTCTGCTTCAATTCAGGGCTTAATGGGCCTTGATTTTGCTTAATTTATCTCATATTATCAATTTCAAACGCCCAGCCTTTGCACGGTCGATCGCCCGACCGTCCAGTCGCTAGGCGGTTAGTGGTGAGCCGCTCAGCTATTTTATGGATATTTAGGTGATTTTCTGGATTTCCACCGACAAACTTTTGCACGGTCTGAGTATAGCCATCCAAACCCATTGTACGGTGTATACTTAGCCGTCCAATTCCCAAAGTCATAATCTCGTTCAGTCTTTCAGATAATTATCTATTTATCTATTTATTTGGATTTATCACCGACAGGGCTTACACGGCTGGACTTGGACCGCCCTATTCGTTGAGTGGTCTAGCACAAGGCCGTTCAATCCATAAGAGTCCAACGATGAAACAGTCAGTCAGTTCGATGGATAATTGGATAATTTAACTATTTTATTTAATTTCCACCGACAGCCTTGGACGGTCTAGCAATAGACCGTGCAATAGGCTGGGCGGCCTATCGCACGACCACATATTGGCCCGATTTCTGAGATTTTAAAAGATTTTCTCTCTCCAACCCGTTGTTTAATCCTCAACTTATTCCACCCATTTCTCCGCGGATTCTCCACCAAATGGGGTGCCATTTGAACTGGTTGGGAGATAGGAGTATTATCTACATATTTTATGTTAATGTCTCGACCTAATTTTCACTGAAAACCCTAATTTCGAGGCTAGGTCTATGGGCTCTATAAATAGGACCCCTAGTCTAGGCTTTGAAAGGGTGGTAGATTTTAAGGTCACGGCTAAGCCCTGCTGAATTCTAGAGCGACCAAGAGTCAGGGAGGGAGGCCTTCTACGTCCACTCAGGCCTCCGGTTCAGGGAGTACCTGTGTTTGAGTCTTTAGTTTTAATAGCCCCACCCGTTGTCTCGTCCATTGCATGCTTCTTTCTCTTCGTTTTCCTTCCACGTTTTTCTTCATTACACATCATTGCACACACCCTCCTATTGTTTTGGCACCCCTAGGGGTTTAAAAACTCCCAGGTATTCCCCATTTCATGCTAGTTTGGTTATTTTTCATGTCCCTCTATAGTTTCTAAACTATTCAGTATTGATTTGGGTTGTCTCTTTGTGTTTCCACTGTGTTTTGCAAGTCAGCAGCGTACTAGCACGAGGCCCATCCCTTCTGGCCAGCTGGAGGGGGTGGAGGTTTAGATTCCACAGCTTAAGCCCTGGTGGTATTGAGCGATCATCTTCCTGTCCGTTTGAAGCGTAGAGTGGACTCCTCTGCACTATTCTACGTCCTTCTCTGGCGTCATCCCTACCGTTCTGCTGTCCATGGTTCTTCATCCTGCGTCCTCCCCAGCGCTGTTCGGCAGTCTATCGAGCGACCGTCCGATTCATAGGGCGGTTCTTCCAGAGCCGCCTATTTCCGCAGTGCTGATTCACAGGCGAGTGTCTCCCTTCTTTTCCAAGGTACGGTGCATCTATTGCATTTGGCACCTTGGTGGCGATCACACACACTCACATACCTATGTCTGTTTCTACTTGCATTTCATTTATTTCTTATATTGATATAGTAGAGGGATAAAGAAGGATCAAGAAGGTAGGAAAACATATCTACATCCCAAATTTCTGGCGATCACGGTGGGACACCTAGTGCCCATCGTGTTAGTGGTGTGTTGACCAGTTTCTGTTCTTGTTTAGGGTTTGTGTTTGAGTGGTTTCAGGTTGTTATTTCGTCATTTCTCGTTTCTATCCTCTAGAGATTCCACAGTTCCTTCAGCGCCATCCATGTATCTGCGTGGCTGAGAAGTGCCCGTTCTGTTCTGACTGTCAGTGTTGTTTCTTCTGCGAGCGTGCTACCTTCCGCGGTCTTATTCCACACGCTAACTGATCCTACGGTCTCCCATAGACGGTCCGGCACCGCTTGCTCAGGTACACTTCGGCCCATATGCTGGTGGTTTTACTGACGTTCTGCGGTTGTCTCAGGTCCGTTCCAGAGTGTGCACGGTCTGTCGAAAGTATGTTCACCCAGATACGCCCCCGCTTCCCAGTTTCTGTTCATTTCAGCATTCTGTTCATTTCAGCATTTTGTGATTTTTGTCAGTTTCTATCATTACTCCCTGCCATTGAGCGGTCCACCCAGGACTGTCGCCATCCCTGAGCGGTCTGCCACAGACCGTCTGTCTGTGCTACAATGCACCCGAGCCTCCATTTTAATTATCATTTCACACCCTTCATGATATTTTTTGGTGCCGATTATTGGTCTCCCCTGATTGTTCTTTGCTTTTGCATGATTGTTATTCATATTTCTCATACTTGTTTGCTCATTGATTGCTAGATCTAGGTTAGACTCTTGCATGCACTCCGGTGCACATAGGATTCATATATACTTTCCATATTAGTTGCATTCCTACCTAGGTAGGGGATCCTCTCGTCTCCATATTCCTTGCAGCCGACTAGGTGACCTTACCTGGGACCTCCGTAAGCCCCCGCGAGCCGTGGATTCTCACACGGACACCGGGCAGGTTGTACCTTGTCACACCGGTCTAGGGTTGCATACGTGAGAGAGAGAGAGTCCCCTTAGAGTCAGCCCAGTTGTCCATTCCACCCCTTTGTTAGGTACCTTTGTTGTGGAGAAAATTGCCATTTTAATTAATCCACTAAGGTTCCAAAGGGAGACTTTCTAAAAAAAATTTTCCCGCGCATCATTTAACTTGGTTGGTCAATTGATTGCCTCTTCTCTCCTCTCTTGTGGTGTGCATTTGTTTGATTGGTTGTTTAGAAGTTCGTTAGGTTTGTTCTTTTGTGTTAGTCTCCCTTGCATGTGGAGTTGCTTCACACCCTCAGGATCATCTCCTAGGGGTAGCTCCCATTTCTATTCTTATTTCAACCCTCTGTTTGATTCATCACCCACTATGTCGTCCTACAACTTCTCACATTCCCATGAGGATTCTCTCCGTCAGGGGCTTCTGGATGACCCGCCTAGGGTCACCCGTGTGCAGGGAGGAGAGAGGACTGCCCCTCCCCTTCCAACCATTTCATGTTGAGGGTACTCAGCCCTCCCTTTTTGAACACTCTTCCCAAAATTCGGCCAAACAAATTATTAACATGATGGCCCAGCTTGATCCGACTCAGCTTCACCTTATTCGGCAAGCTCTACAGGGGGCGGATGCCCCATCTTCAGTTCCTTCTTATGGCGCGTCTACTGCAGCCACTACATCTCCTATTATTGGGTCAGAGGCCATCTCTACTGCGCCCATCGATCTCACTCCAGTTCACCCCCGGACCCTCTGATTCTCTAGCATGGAGATGGGCCAGGCCTCCACCTCGGCCCAACAGCCTCTTGACAAGGGGAAGACCTAGATCCCCTCTAGTTCTTATGTTGATCCTTACACCACTATCCTTGTGGCCCCGGCTGATTTCATTCGTCTGTAACCAGGGGCTGCCCAGTTGGCTCATGCGGATATGGGCCCTTCCTTGGGCCATTATCCATCTTATGGGCTTCCCCCTCAGTCACTTTATTCTTCAGCTTCATACTCTGGTTCTATTTTTCCTACTGTGTCTCCTCCTTCCTGGGAACGGGAACTTCTCGACAAATGGGTTGCCATGCAGCTGCCAATTGGCCTTCTCCACAAGCGGGTCGGCCCGCAGTCTCTTGCTGATGTCCCTATTCCTAACTTCCAGGACATTCGCTTCCCACCTCAGTCAGAGCTCCCTACATATCGAAAGTACGACGGGAATGGCAACCCGTTCATTCACATCAGGGAGTTTTTATATGAATCGGCGCAATTTCAGCATGATGACCGCCTTATGGCGTACCTCTTTCACCGGTCATTGGATGGGGTGGCCTTAAAATGGTTTTATACACTGCCTTTGGAGGAGGCAGAAAGCTTGAAAGTGGTAAAAGAGAAGTTCATAACAAGATTCCAAGACCGGGTGGGCCCGGAGTATTCAAATGCTACACCGACATTCCGGAACATTCGCTACTTATGCAGATAGATGGAGGCAGATGGTCTCACGTGTCCCCGGGCAGATCTCGGAAGAAGAAAAGGTTAAATTGTTGATTTCAAATGCTACACCGACATTCCGGAACATTCTTGCAATGAATGATATATCGAACATGCACCAGTTGTACAGTCAGGCCCGGTTCATCCAGACCCAGTTCAAAGACTCCCCTATGCATTCCATGTTTGAGGCCCGGAAATCCAAGACCACACAAAAATCCCAGGGCCCAGTTACTCAGGGAGTTCAAACCAATGAGCAGGTCCAGGCTGTTCAGTTCCCTAACCAGTCCGCTCCACCGCGTTTCCAGCAACCTCCACGCAACCCCCAATTCTCCGCTTCACAAGCTCCGCGACCTTCTTTCCCAGCTCCTCAACACCCACAACAGCCACCACCACCACCACAACAGCCTCAGCAGCCACCCCAGTACCACACTGTTCCTCCCCCTGCCGGTTATGGGCCTGCTCGGTCGGGTCCGAAGAGAGCCCATTATCCTCCCCTTCCAGAAACTTTGCCGGACATTTTCTCAGCCTTGATGTACACTGGTGATATCCAGCTCCTGCCGGAACGTCAAAACTGGAACCCGACCGCCGATCAATCAAGATATTGCATATATCATCGGCAGCCTGGGCACACAATAGACAGATGTTTTCAATTTCGTGATTTAGTGTATGATTTGCATGAGGGGTAGAGGATTGAATGGGCCCTAATGCACAAATTGATAGAGGACATTAAAGCGAAGAGAAGACAGGCAAGGTCGCAACTGGCGGTGCCACAGCAGCAGCAGCAACGGTTTCAGTAACCCCAACCTCAACCTCAATAGCAACAGCAACCACCTGAACTCGGGATTCACCAAAATCCCATGCCAGACCACCAGCCCGCTCCGCAACAACAGCTGCCGGCGCCGGCTCAAGTGAATGTTGTTCACCACCCAGCCCCTAATGCTGGGTGGTCTTTTGACGATGAAACCCCCGCTCATCTTTTGGCCTTCCACCACGCATACGCCAACTCCCCCGCGCCTTCTGTTCCTTCCATCCTCC
Source organism: Amorphophallus konjac (assembly GCA_022559845.1). Classification (NCBI taxonomy): domain Eukaryota; kingdom Viridiplantae; phylum Streptophyta; class Magnoliopsida; order Alismatales; family Araceae; genus Amorphophallus; species Amorphophallus konjac. Next base: position 200,553,568 of record CM040128.1, on the reverse strand, counting down.
GGCCCGCCACCTTGATCTCTCCACCTTCCATTCCTTCCAGGTCACCTATCACACCTGCTACATTCCCCACCATCCCGCCAGTCCTTCCACCATCACCCACCATACCCTCCATCATTATCCCTCCACTCAACCCTTCACCAATCACCATTCCACCAGGGCTCGCCAGACCAGCCTTCGCCATCCTCACCCCCATTTCTACCCCTTCCACTCATCCCACTGGGCCAATTGGGGGTCCATCTGAGGCCGTGCCGGCACGACACTGCGCCCTCCGAAGTGGGCGTTTATTTCATAGAAGTTACCCCTCCACTGGTGCACCTGCACCCAACCCTCAAATTCCTTCCTCAAGAGTTGAAGCAGAAGAAATAGACCCCGTGCCTAGCACGAAGTATGATTTGCTACAGCACTTGGACCGGATGCCTGCCAACATTTCAGTCCTGGAGTTGATCAAGAGGTCCACGCTACACCAAGATGCACTAAGGGCTTTCCTGCAAAAAGTTATGGTTAGAGAGGATGTGGCGGTAGACAGTTTGCCGTCGGTGTTGGACATTATCACAAAGGGGCCATCTATTTCATTTTCTGAAACAGAGCTAGCACCTCCAGAGGCACGTCAGATGCCACAATGCATTACAATCCCTTTGAATAAGGTGGCTGTTGATGCGGCTCTAGTAGACACGGAAGCTTCTATTAATGTGTGTCCCTAGAGCATGTTGCGTGCCTGCAACATATCTGAAGACATGCTGCGCCCGACACAGACAACCATTGCAGCATATGATAACTCCAGGAGAGCTTGTCACGGGGTCGAGACAGTTCAGGCCGAGCTAGGGCCTTTGAAGATGGACGTGGAATTTTTTGTGTTGGACATAGACCCAATGTTTAAGGCTATTCTGGGTCGTCCATGGATTGATAGCTTGAATGCAGTACCCTCGACTGCCCACCAATGCCTCAAGTTCCCATTTCAGGGACGGGTAGTCAAGGTGAAAAGTGTTTCCACCGTCCAGACTGTTGATGCAATCGCTGATAAGTGATGAGGACATTAGAGCAAGACCACTAACTTTTTATTTTTATATTTGTGTCCTTTTAGTTTGCATTTATATCCATGGGAAGTAGGTTTGCAATTGTAAGGCTTTATAAGCTAATTTGTCATTCCCCAAGAATGTTTGGGTTTTTGTGTAAAAGCCCCGTAGGTCCAGCGGGGCCCCTCATCTCCTTCCCCATTGGTCCACCTAAGCCATAGGTCCCATGTGGGGCTAGTCAATGGTCCAAGGTGGGCTTCTAGATGGCTTGACCATTCAAGGGGACAATTGGATTAAAAAGTCTAATATTCCAACCCTTAAAGTCCAAGATGCCATCCCCATTTATATTTGTTTAATAAGTTTTGTATTTTTATTTTAATTGAGTCAAAACACATGGGGAATTAAATGTGAACTCCCCCTTTTACCCCTCCCCTAATTTAGATCTGAGGTTAGTTTAGGTCTTTTTACACTTTCTATATATACCTTGTATTTTGTGGTTTACTTAGCATTAATGAAGGAAAATTCCATTTTATGCTCAATTGCCCAAGGGCACCCCTCTCTCCCCCTAGCTGCTGTGAAAGTTGCGAATTTTCAGAGGTGTGAAGCCTCTCCACCACCACCTCCCTGAGTGTGAAGCTCAGCACCGCCGCCGCCGCCGCCAACGAGCCGCCATCGCACCGCCACCGCTGCTACGTTGGAGCTCTGTCCAAATCAGGATAGAACCTCAACTCCGGAATTTTATCTTTCTTTCTTATTGTCTGATCGAGCCCAAACTTTGAGAGCTTGTTCTACCTGTCTCCCCTAGTCTCCCATTTACATTTCGTGCCATTTGGACATCGTTTAGTATTTTTTCCATATTTTTTGTTCTCCCCTGTAATATGCCATTCTGTAGATCCACAGGACAGTGTCACCTATTCGTATTTTTTCCCCCCCTTAAAAATTTTCAGAAAATCCACAAAAATTCCTAAGTGTTCGTCACGTTCCCCCCTACCTCCCATAATATTTGTAGCCCCTGAAAAAATCATTCACCTCTCGGTCAAAGGTCAGTTTCAGGCAGATCCCTTTCTATCCTGAGTGTCAGTAATCAGATCTATAGAAAAAATACAGTGTTGCAGAGCCTCCCATTTCTCATCCCTTTGTTGGATCAATCTACAAATATTATATGTTGTAGATCTGGGAGTCCTCTTTCCAACGCCGCTGGTCTCACCTCGATCTGATTTCGGATCTGAGAGAATTAATTCTTGCAGTTGAGGCACACATATCTGTTCCCTGTGCAGGTCCGAAATAGCAGTATGGGAGAAATTCACAAATAAATACCAAAAATCAACTTCCGCGGCCGCCGCTCCCAAGAGTCGACCAGGGACGTCCTGCCGACGTTCCAGCCAAGCGGCACCTTCCAAAGATCTCAGAAAGGTGACGTTCCTTTGAATGTCGTGCCTTGCTGTCCGGCGAGTCAGAACCGAGTCGGTGCAGTACCGAGTCGGACCAGCAGGCCGAGTTCGCATCAAACGCCCGTCCAACTTGCTGCCCGTCAACCCAGGATCGATCCTCCCGGGCCCCCTTGTAGCCCTTTACCTCCCTGCGTGGAGTGGGCATTAAAATTCACTATTGTAATTATGTTTTTACCATTGTACAGGGAGTTACCGTAACTGGCCGGAGTCATCTTCCCCACGCCCGGAGCATGGAGGTATCGTGTTCGCTCTCTTACTTGGCGTTTACTTTACTCGTATTTATTCGTATATGCCGCTACATGTGATAGGTAACTAGCTCGATATCTATTTTTATCACCGCTGCGAGAAAGTGAGTGTGACCCGTCCCGTGACTCGATCCGAGTACACGCGGAAAGCCGATACTCATTGTTGGTTTCTCAACCGCGCACGGTCCAGCGTTTCCCTCGCTAGGGACGAGTCGCGAGCTAGAGTCACAGGTCACGTGTCCGTCCCGCATCAATAAGATTTTGCCTACATTATGGCCGAGCAACAAGCCGGTGTTGTCAGTAATGGACTTGAACTTTCCATGGGCATATGCGTCACACAAGCCCGCCACTGCACCAGTTAACATTAAAATTAAGTCCGAGATTAGAGATTCAAAAGGGTGGCATATGATCTTGAAACTGGGCTATCAGCCGGGCATGGGCCTCGGCGCACAGTTGTAGGGGCAGACTAATCGTGTCCCTAGGGGCAGAAAGATGAGTTGAAGAGGCCTTGGCTACCGGCAGTCCGCACTGTCAATACTAGGAGACTCCGGGCCACTAACGTGGGATTAGCGTCAACATTTTGTGAAAGGCCCGTTGCAGCCTCGCACTGTGAAGAGGTTGCCACCCTGTTCTGATGAGAAGATCGATGCTGCATTTGTTGTTGCTAACCCACCATCGCCGCTGGAGGGGCTGGTGGGCGATATGGATGACTTTTGCAGCTGTTTTGAGAAGATGTTCCGTGAAGAAGAGGTTTGTCCGAAGAAGGTGGAGATGCAGCTTGTGAAGCATTCTTCGATTGAGCCAGTTTACCGGAGGCCGCAGGAAGTGGAGAGCTCCATCACTACTTTTTCTTTGTCCCCGTCCCGCCTTGCCTCCTTGTTTCAGCAATTGGGGTTTATTCCCCGTTCCCCTCCGATTATGGTCGACCCGTACTTTACAGAAAGACCATTTAAAATTCTATTTGTTCCATGTGCATGTGGGCGCTGCCCACCCATTGATTTATCAACTCTGTTTACTCCTCCCTCCCCCACCGCCGAACTCCCCGAAATGTGATTTTCTTCTTCTGACCCATTTTTTGATTGTCTCTTCCCCTCTCTATTTCCCATGCAACTTCCTCCTCCTCCTTCCTCCTCTAACCCCTCTTGATTCATGATTTCCTCCAACCTCCAAAAAAAATGCCAATTTTAAAACGGAGGTTTCAGTGGAGGATTACTCTCTGTTCTGTCCATCTTCCCAGGGGCATGAGGCCCCTGATTCTTTCCCTATAGATTTCTTATCGCCTAGGTTAGATGTACAGTGTGCAGAGTCCCCTAGGTTGGTAGAGTCCGTTGGGGTAAAGTCTAGCTCTAGTGTTGTCAGCCCATCCACGTCTGCGGCGCACCCTGTGATTCGTCATTCTAAATCTATTCCAGATAGGTTTCTTCAATATTTAGCCCAAAGATGTCTTTACCTCCTCAAATGTCTTGAGTTTGTAGAGACTGCGATTGTTCTAGAGGATGATGAGGAAGTAGAAGGGGTATGGAGCAATGACGGATTAGGGGTATATGAAATTATTGATGAGAAGGACCCAACCGATGATGAGGAAAGCGAGGTGGATGACACTGTCGATCTATACGTGCAAGGTCTAAAGAGATTTGATGAACCGTCGACCGTAGTGGATGAACCCACAAAAGAAATTAATGTTGGAACGGAAGAGGACCCTAGGCCCATAATCATTTCTGCTAATTTCCCTCCTCAGGTTGAAGAGGAGCTAATCAAGGTTTTGAGGGAGTACATCGATTCTTTTGCCTGGTCCTATGAGGACATGCCGGGTCTTGACCCCGCTCTGGTTGAACATAGACTTATCCTTAAACCAGGGGCAACACCCGTTAAACTAAAATCAAGAAGATTCCACCCTCAATGGCCTTAAGGATAAATGAGGAAGTTGACAAATTACACAAGGCCAAGTTCATTATAGTTCTTTTATATCCGCAATGGGTGGCCAATATAGTCCCGGTAATGAAAAAGGACGGAAAGATCCAGATCTGTATCGATTTCAGGGGCTTGAATAAGGCATGTCCAAAAGATGATTTCTCGCTTCCTCACATTGATGTATTAGTAGATAACACGACTGGGTACGAAGCCCTCTCATTTATGGATGGTTATTCCAGATATAACCAAATCCGTCTTGCTCCCGAGGACCAAGAGAAGACCTCTTTCACCACGCCCTAGGGCACGTACTGCTATGTTGTCATGCCATTTAGATTAAAGAATGCAGGTGCCATGTATCAGCGGGCAATGATGGCTATCTTCCACGACATGATGCACATGTATATGGAAGCCTACGTGGATGATATTTTGGTGAAGTCACGGTCCAAAGAAGAACACTCCGCCATTTTAGCTAAGGTGTTGCAAAGGACTAGGGAGTACAAATTAAAAATGAGTCCAAAGAAATGCGTGTTCGGAGTTGCATCGGGGAAATTACTAGGGTTCATAGCTAGTAAACGGGGCATTAGATCGATCCAAATAAGGCAAAGGGCGTAATGGACATGCCCCAGCCGAAGAATATCACTAAACTGTGAGGATTGATTGGGCGTTTGTAATTTATTCGAAGGTTCATATCTCAACATTCGCAAAGATGCTGCCCATTATATGATTTGTTGAAGGCTGGGGCCAAATTTGAATGGAATGAACAGTGTCAGAAGGCCTGCGAGGATCTTAAGGTTTATTTATCTAATCCTCCGGTTCTACAACCTCCCGTCCCTGGAAAACCCTTGATATTATACATTTCTATTATTGAGGACTCCCTAGGAGCTATCCTGGCGCAAGTAGACGACGAAGGAAGAGAAAGGGTAGCATACTACCTCTCTAGGTTGTTCAATCCTGCTGAATCTAAGTATACTGCCATGGAGAAGACCTGTGCAGCATTGGTATGGGTAGCTCAGAAACTCAAGACCTATTTTCTAGCCCATGAAATTAAGTTGATCTCTAGAATGGACCCAATCCATTGTCTTTTAGAGAAACCTATCCTTTCTAGCAGATTAGCTCGCTGGTAGAGCTTTCTTTCTCAATTTAATATCACATTCGTTGTCCAGAAAGCGATCATGGGATACGCGATTGCTGAACATCTTGCTCATTCTCTTATCCCTCGCACTGATTCAATCCAGGACGAGTTCCCTGATGAGCACCTTCCTGTAATCACTCGTCTTCCCTTATGGTCTTTGCACTTTGATGGTGCATTAAATTCTCAGGGCCGTGGGATCGGCGCCATTCTCCTTACTCCAGAGGGAGTAACCATCCCTATTGCTTATCAACTCTCTTTCCCTGCCACCAATAATATAGCCGAGTATGAGGCACTCCTAGCCAGCCTGAAGCACGCCTACCTCTTAGGTGCGCGATATCTCAACATCATAGGAGATTCTCAATTGGTGCTGCGTCAAGTCCTTTCCACTTACCGCACCAGTGACCCTAAACTCAAGCCCTATCAAGATTTGGTCACGATCTTGGCTAGGTAATTCCGCAAGTTAATCTATATTCACACTCCTCGTTCTTAGAACATTCTGGCCGATGCACTTGCATCGCTTGCATCTTCCTTTCCTTCCCCCTCAGTCGCGCCACTGAGACCATTGTGGTCCAGCGGTTAGATGCTCCTTCCCTTTAGGATCCCTGGTTCGACAACCTTAGGAAATCTGTGGAGAAGAAAGCTAAGAAGGAAGAGTTGAAAGAAGTATCATTGACCGAGCTCGAGGAAATCATAGAAGAGGAGGAATTGCCGTGGTATTATGAAATAGAGCAATATTGTAAGGATGGATCCTTCTTAGAGACGGCCAATGCCGAGCAGTGCAGGGCCATTAGAAGAGTCGCCTCCAGATACACAATCATCGCGAGAGAGTTATATAGGCGAGCTCTTAACGGAGTTTTGATGAGGTGTTTGGATGACGATGAGGCCTGGAAAGTTGTTGAAGCAGCTCACACAAGTGAGTGCGGAGGGCACGTTAATGGGCAAGCTTTGGCGAAGAAGAATCTTAGGCAGGGCTATTACTGGCCAACCCTAGAAGAAGACTGTTCCACCTATGTTCGTAGGTGTCTTCAATGCCAACTTCATGTCGACAAAATTCATGCTCCTGCTTCTTCTCTCCATCCTCTTACTGCTCCTTAGCCATTCTCCATGTGGGCTTTTGACATTGTAGGCCACTAGGTGATCCTAACTCCCAAGTTAAACAAAAATCGTTCATTTTGACGGCTACGGAGTATTTCACCAAGTGGGCGGAAGCTGAAGCTTATGCAGAAATCAAAGCTACCACGGTATGCCGCTTCATCCTCAAGAACATCATTTCGCGGTTTGGAGTGCTAAGTGATACCGTCACCGACAACGGGTGCCAATTCGTGTCTCAAGAACTCCAGGACCTCTGTAAGAAGTTTAATATTTCACTGCATCATTCATCACCATACTACCGTCAAGGTAACGGCCAAGCTGAGGCCACGAACAAAACCCTTCTCAAAAAATTTGCGGATTGGGCCGATAAATTGACAGAAGCTCTATGGGCTTATCGCACCTCCGTCCGAACTCCCACGGGGCAGACTCCTTTTGCTCTCACTTATGGGTTGGAGGCGGTACTCCCGTACGAGATCTTGATCCCTTCCTTAAGAGTGTAGCTGGACAAAGAACTTAATCTCGACGAACGTCGAGAGGCCTTGCTTGTACAATTGGAACTCTTAGATGAGAAGAGGCTTAACGCGGCCAATCACGTCTCTGTTTATCAAAAATGTGTCTCGCGGCATTTTCAAAAGAATGTTATCAAAAGAAAATTTCAAGTGGGTAACATGGTTTTGAAGCGTAAATTTATCAGGTCAGCAGGTCCTAGGTCTAAGTTGCAACCCAATTGGGAAGGGCCGTTTGTAGTTAAAGAAATTTATGATGGGAACGCGTACCGTCTTGTTAATGCGGAGGGTGAGGAATTGCCAAATCCGTGGAGTGGGTTGTATTTAAAACATTTTTATCCATAGAGTCAAGCCAGCAACAGCCCGGTGGTGGGGTGTTCCTCCATTTGATCATGAAGGGGGATTCCCGGTTCAGCTTTCACACACTACACGACCCCGTGGTTCGATTTTCCTTTCTTGCGCAACAACGTTTCTCCCTTGGCCATGCCTAGGGGCAAGTGAAAATCCATGTTTTTCCCCTCTTTCGGCCGAAAATAGGGGCAAGTGGTAAATAAGGGGTCGAGAATTGATCTAGACACCCCGATAAAAAGAGGTCTCAAATAGGGGCAGTCCGTTATGACCTGATTCTACATTCATAAAAGTAAAAGAAATAAAAGAAAAGGGGAAAAATCAAAGGCAAAAGCCAAAAAGCTCATTCAGAAGCTCGAAGCTCAATGCTCCCAAAAGAATGAAACTAAGCATGGCAAGAGTGGCAGTGCAGTTTCCACGCAGGACATTATGAGCCCGGTCGTATGCGTGCCTAGGGCGGATGTAGGTTCGATGACGGACACAAAGCTCCAACGCAACAGACCAAAATCTTTGAAAAAAGGGCGTCATGGGAAGAACTCAAGCCCTAAAAACCGCTATACATGTTGCCGACTTTCCTATCAAATTCTCTTTTATTTTTCAAGGACTAGATCGTACCCCGGGTATGGCCTCGAGCTCGATAGAGGCACCGTTAAGTAAAATTGGACCCCGGCCATGAGCGGTCACCCATAACGCACGTTGTACTTGGGAAGCCCCTAATGAGATAGGAAGGTCCCCCGCCATAAAGTTCGAGCTGGCTTCAAAATCAAAAAAATTTAATCAAATATTTCAAAAACCAAAAAATCTAATATTTCTATGGCAAAATAAAAAAAAACAAATAGTTCAAAGTCCAAAAAATCAAATATTTAAAAATCTAAAAAAAATCAAATATTTCCAAACCCAAACAAAAAATCAAATATTTCAAAAACCTAAAAAAATCAAATATTTCAAAACCCAAAAAAATCAAATATTTCAAAATCTAAAAAAATCAAATATTTCAAAATTCAAAAAAATCAAATAATTTCAAAACCACAAAAAATATTTTCACCATCATGATTTGCATTCATGGCGTGCCTTGCATTCATTTTGTTCGTGCTATTTGCCTATTTAATAAGGCTTACCCCCTTGACCAAAGATCAAGAACTGGTCATTTCCTAACTTACTACAGGCAAGGGGTTAAGCCTAAAACAGATTTAATCTGTTTCTTTGCCTATGTGTGTGCAGGGGCAGGTTGAAGACAAGGCTTCAGCATTTCTATCCCAGAACGGTCCTCTGGAGACCGTTTTATTCGCTTAAACGGCCACAATCAGACCGTTCTATAACTCAAACGGCCTTATTCACACCATTCCAATCTTTAGCACATCCAATAATCAACGGTCCTAGCTTAGACCGTTTATAAGGCACAACGGTACATTCTTGACCGTTCTATTTTGTTCACGGTCCTTCTAAAGACCGTTCAACTCTTATAAGGTCCATGTTCTTAATTCTACTGTTGATCTTATACGCGGTATCCGTCTGGCCGTTCCATTTCTCTGGCACTGTTAAACTTTAACCGTTTATTCAACTGAGCGGTCTGAATACAACCATGTGCATCCTGATCCTATCTCAAGCTCATTCAATCACATGCAAAGAGGGCCAAACTCAAATCAATCCAATCATCAATTTTTATTCATATGTAAACATTCAAAACATAAGTCTCTATATCAACATTATGAACGAAAAACAAATCACTCAATCCTCAAACGGGCATCCCTGCGAGGCCTAATCTCTCTCAGCTCTCTCACATAAGCCTGGCGCGTCTCTGAAACCTTAGCAACCTCCACAGGTAGGGTGAGCACCCTACTAACCTCCCACATGATCAGGGCAATCCTGACCGCCTGCTCATCCTCCTCTGTACCACCCCTACTCGCCTGTAGTGCGGGAAGGTGGGGTAGTGCTGGTAGTATGGTCATGTGGACGTGAAAAATTGCACGCCCATACGTCCCAACCAGTCCAGCATCAACAGCAACTCCAATTAAAGAAACCACGAAGAAGAGAGGGCCATCCGGACTCTCCGAACAACACACACGTTGCCATGAAGCCGTCTCCGGAGTCACGATAGTGAAAAGGAATCAACTACCAAGAGCCTTATAATCTGTGGGCCTCGAAGAAAATCGAATGGGCCACAACCCACGCTCACAACGGGCTCAAGACGGCCCATTTAGGCCTTCAGCGGCACACCCAGGGCCCCTCAGCGGCACGCCCTCAGGCCCCCTCAGCGGCACACCCTTGTGCCCCTTCAGTGGCACTCCCTATAGGCCCTCAGCGGCATGCCCCTTGGTGGCCTTCAGCGGCACGCCCTCAAGCCCCTTCACCGGCATGCCCTTGTGGCGCTTCAGCGGCCCAGGGCCCTTCAGCGGCATGCCCCTGATGCCCTTCAGCGTCACGCCCCTGGTGCCCCTCAGCGGCACACCCTACTGCCCGTTCAGCGGCACGCCAGGCACGCTTCAGCGGCACACTCTGGTGGCCCTTCAGCGGCACACCTATCCAGCCCCTTCAGCGGTACGCTCTGAAGATTGAGGCTCTTCAGCGGCGCGCTTGGCAGCTCCTCCAGCAGCACGCTTGCTGTGTCTTCCAGCGGCACGACGTTAAGGCTCTTCAACGGCACAACCGACAGACCAAATCTCGTGCCCACGCCCTAGAGATCCTTGGTGCGCAGTGGGCTGTCCGAGGTGTCGACCGGGGGTTGGGCCACGCAAGCTACTCCTCTGCCACCAAGGATGGTGGAAGTCAAACCCCATCATGGCCAGTCACTTCCCGCCTCCGACTACCGTGCTCGAACGCTTCCGCCGCTAGGTATAAAAGCCCTCCTCTTCCGACGAAGAAAAGAGGCTGGAGACACAGAGAAGACAATAGACAGACAGAGAGAAGAGACCCGCCACTGGAGAGAGCCACCACCTCCGGAGGAAGAAGAAGAAGAGAAGAAGAAAAAGGGAGCTCCGCCGTAGGTTCCCCTCCGACGACCACCAAGAAGAGAGCGTAAGGGAGAGAGAGAGTGTGTGTGTGTGATGTATTAAGGGGGGAAGGGGGAGGGGCAGGGAGCCATCGCCCCTGCTCGACCCTAACTCCTCCTTTTCCGCTCCTCCGTGCCTTCTTCTTCTTCCCTCTGTTGTATCTTCTACCCCGGTGTTTTGAAGTGTACATGGCCGGTTATGCCCTTTCCTCTTCATGAATGGAACTTTCCCCCTTCTTGGATTTCTTTCTACCATGTTTGATTTATGCCCGGATGTGTGCGTTTCAACCCTTCTTCCTCCGCCTGACGGTTTGGCCCCCAGTGTGGGCCTTCTTCCCCTCTGTCATGGCCCTTCTCATGGGATCCCTGACCTTCAACCTCATCTATTTGCCTGAAGGGAGAGGCCCCTCTTCCTCTTTTGAACACCCAACCACCAATACCATCCTTGGCCTTACTCCCTTCTCCAGCCCCAACTCACCTAGCCAACCCTCAGCCTTCATTCCCTCAGACCAGCCCTTCGCCGGTACACCCCTGCGGGTCTTCCCCGGTACACTCTTGTCCTTCTCTTCCCCGGCACACCTTGCTCAGTCCCCCACCGGTGCACCCCTACCACGGTGCAGCCTCACCAGCTCTCAGCGGCACGCCCTGGCCAAGCCCTTCGCCGGCACGCCCCTACGGGCCTTCCCCGGCACGCCTTGGCCAAGCCCTTCACCGGCACACCCCTGCGGGTCCTCCCCGATGCACTCCAGGCCACTCTTCGCCGACACACACCCAGCCTCCCTAGCCCGGTACACTTCCCAGCCGCCCCTAGAGGGGTCTCTTGGCCATCTTTGCTTTCGAGTTTTCCGAGGCTTTATTAAAGGTGATGCCGCTCTCGGGCGCCCACCTCCAATTGTCGGGTTCCGCCACTCCATGTGGGCGCGTTCCCTTTATCCCCCTTACGCTCGGGTCAAGGGGAGATGCTGCCGAATTTTCGTTAGAAATAATAACACGTTGAAAAGCCAAAAGGTAGCAACAAACAAATGGAACAATAAAACATCAAAAGACAAAAGGAAGCAACAAACGAATGGAGCGATCGGCGATAGAACACTCCAACTGAAATAAGGCACTGCGCACAACATGAGAAGAATCGGATTAAATGACGACGTGGTGAGTTAAATGCTCAATCTGTAAAGAAAAGGTTGTGAGAAGAGGGAGAAAAGATTTGTATAAAACTGCATAAAAATAAAAGAAAAGAAAAGCCTTAAAAGAAGTGGAGGAGGAGTGGGCCTTCATCGGTACGCCTACTCCAGTCCTTCACCGGCACACCCTACTAGTGCCATTTTGGACCCTTCCACGGCACACTCCCCTGCTGCCTCCCCCGGTACACCTCCCTGCTCACTTCCCCGGTACAATCCTTGGAACCCCTCGACGGTACACTTTCCATGCCCCTTTCCGGTACACCCTAGCGCCCTTCACCGGTACACCTTCCACCCTCCTTGGCCGGCACACGCTCCACCCACCTTTCTTCAGCGGTACACTCTTTTCTTTCTTCGGCGGTATGCCGGGGCTCTCCCCGGTACACCCTTCGGGTGCCTTCGCCGGCACACCACCCCCGGGTCAGCGGCACACCCCTTTAGCCCTCCGACGGCTCACTCCTCCAAGTATAAAATGTGTAAACGAGAAAGTGAAAAAAATGCAGTAGCATCAATGATCAAAATAGAAGAAATAATGATAAAAAATGTAATAGTAAGGACAATGGTGATAATAATAGTGAAGGCTACGATGAATGAATAAAAGGGGAAAACGCGGGCAGTGAATAGAAAAGAAGTAATAAACCCACCCCAAAAATGCATAAAAGGAAAGTAAGCAATAAAAAAAATATAATATAATATACCTAAAGAATTTATATATATATATATAACGGGAGGCCAAAAAATTATAATGTAGTAATGATCCACAATGCAGCCCCATCTCTCCCTATGACCCGATGCGGAGATAATAACAATGATGCCCCTGCAGGTCGGACCTGAGTCGCGGGAATTACCCCAACACGGCTATGACTCGACCTCACCTCGGGCCGACATTCCGATTGAACCGGACCCGTTTCACAGGCCAGACCCCTTCCGAGCCACTACTAAAATTTTCGCGCGTTCGGCAGACATTTGAACGGATTTATCCCGACTTTCGCCACGTTTCTATTACGGACCTTTGTCCGAATATGAAAAAGGTCCACGAGTGACCGACACAGCCCGTGGCTCGTATCCCGATGCGAACCTTAGTGTGATTTATTCCCGCCTCTTCCTCGCGCAGTTAGTATTAGTCCTTTCAACCGCAGGGCCCCTAATTTCGGCAATTAATCAAGGGTGTTCTCTCGTATGGGGGATGTAAATGACGTCGTGGCCTTTACGGCACGATGGGATCCGGTTCCGACACGAACCACACAATCGTCTAACGAAGTCAGATCGAGCACACCATGGGATCTTCGGAGCCCGAATAAATTGTCACTCCGTGACTGGCACGCCCACGCACTTAATAGATGAATCAACCATTTCCGAATAAATGCCGTAATATGAAGATGAAAAAATGATGAGCAAATTTTAGTGCGTCCACAAGTCTGGAACGCCCGGTGGGACCGATCCACCCTTCATCTCTTTACCGAAATTAGGGGCCCTGCGACCCCCTTCTTATAATACTAATTGCGCTACTTCCGTAAATGCAGGAGAATCGCATTATGGTACCAACAATGGCAATTACCTACGGCCCTCAGGTCGTCGAGAACCATGGTCGGGGCGGCTACCTCGCGGTCCCCCTCAACTTCGGGAGCTTCCCTCCCACGGTGGGCTTCCCCAACTTTCTTGGGGTGGCCTTTATCAACCTACTCGACGTGAAAGCATCCGATGAGCCCCAGACCAACGCTCCCACCCCGGGGGCCACTGAAGCTACTGTCAGCCGAGCTGTGGCCAAGAGCGACAACGGCGTCTCGGCAACGACGCTGAGCTGCAACGTGCACCATGTGCACTAGACCGCTGGCCCGTCCCACCAGGGGTCGGCATCTCACCGGAGGAGGCTCCGAGGGAACAACACCAGTGTCGTCCCGGGACGCCGCATATCCAGCTCCAGGAAATCCATGGCTGTTGGGACCATCCGGGTCCACCTCGATGGACAGAGGTCCCAGGTGATATCGGACCGCATCGTACTGACCATCCTAGTCCGTAACTCTTTCCAAGGGCTGGAGAAGCTAAAAGAGAAGGTGACGCCCGCTGTCCCGGCCGTGGCACCGAAGACCACACCGGCTCATAGGCCGGCAAAACTGAGGCAAATTTGGGTTCCCAAGGAGGCCCAACCCACTGCACCCATCCAGGCGGGACCCAACACTTTTCACCCTAGGAGGGCCCAAAGAGATGAAAGGGTCGAGGTGACGACCCCAGCCTGCCAACCAGCACCTGTCATGCCGATGCCGCCTGAGAATGCCTGCCGCCATCACCGTGCGCGCCGACATAATGCTGCCCGCCCGACACCTAGGGTTTACTCCCCTCCTCTCACTGCCATCGGCACACAACCACCGGCTGCTCTCCCCGACCAAGAGTGGGAAGGGATCGAGCAGGCCATGAGAAACTACCTTCGGGGCCCAGGTAGCACTCCCTTGGGTCGCCAGAGACTGCTGGGGGCAGTGGCCTCTGCTTTTCAAGAAGAAGAAGCCCGACCCGTACCTAGTGCAGAGTCGAGGAATCGGTCGGAGGAGCCGCGCCAGTCCCCTTTTCGGGAGGAAGTGCCGCCCCGACGATCGGTCTTTGACAGGTTGGTATTCCCAGGGAGGTCATCCCGGAGGATGACGAAGAGAAATAGAAACCGAAGAGTCTTCACCTGCAATATGGCAGGAGTTTTTGGTCGGTACGGGGCCCTACCCACCGACCCTCAAGAAGTGGCCAGGCTCGCCGCCAGACCGGGGCTTCTCACTAGAAGGGGAAGAGCGGCAGGCGAAGCGGCACAGACAGGCACCGAAGAAACCTTTCACGAAGAACCTCCTGCGGCTCTCACGGCCATTGTAGTCACCACCGGCGACACGAGCGGCGGGCCCTCCACATCATCTGAGGACGCCCCGGCCGAAGAGACTGGGGGCATGCCCAGTCTCCCCACAACCGACCCGGCAATGTTGTACATGATGCAACGATTCCAACAAGAGATTGAGTTACTGAAGAAGCAACTAAATGAGCGGAACGCACAACCCTCGACGTCCGGACAGACCGAGGTTCTTCTCGAAGCGCCCGCGGGCAACAGGCAATCTTCAGAAGCAACTCTGCAAGCTGCGACCTCCCTAGCAACTCCCAGCTTCCCTGGGGGCATGCCCCCGCAACAAGCACAATACACAGCACCGGCCCTGCCGCAGGCCCCGTCGCAGGCCCCGCCTTCCCAAGGGTCCCCCATGGCCCCTCAGGCGACCGTGCTGACTACCCCGAGTGCACAACCCACCCATTTCTATCCAAGTCCGGTCGACCCAGCAGCAGTTAGCCGATTGATGCTTGAACAAATGATAGACATGAAATTATCAGAGAGAGGCGATGGGGATCAGACGCCGTTCGACGTCTACCGGCGACACGAGCGGTGGGCCCTCCACATCATCCCAGGACGCCCCGACCGAAGAGACTGGGGGCATGCCCAGTCTCCCCACAACCGACCCGGCAATGTTGTACATGATGCAATGATTCCAGCAAGAGATTGAGTTACTGAAGAAGCAACTAAATGAGCGGAACGCACAACCCTTGACGTCGGACAGACCGAGGTTCTTCTCGAAGCGCCCGCGGGCAACAGGCAATCTTCAGAAGCAACTTTGCAAGTTGCGACCTCCCCAGCAACTCCCAGCTTTCCTGGGGGCATGCCCCCGCAACAAGCACACTACACAGCACCGGCCCCGCCGCAGGCCCCGCCTTCCCAAGGGTCCCCCATGGCCCCTCAGGCGACCATGCTGACTACCCCGAGTGCACAGCCCGCCCATTTATATCCAAGTCCGGTCGACCCAGCAGCAGTTAGCCGATTGATGCTTGAACAAATGATAGACATGAAATTAGCAGAGAGAGGCGATGGGGATCAGATGCCGTTCGACGTCTACTGGGTGCCCTATCCGGCTCATTATGCCGCGAAGAAGCTGTCGGTTGGCGTCACCAAGCCACCGAAGTTTGAAAAGTTTAATGGGCAAGGGTCTCCCAGGGAACACATTGCCTATTATGTGAATGTCATGGGAGATATGGCTATCGATGAGGCCTACCTCCTGATGTTTTTCGACTCGACGCTCACTGGGCTTCCCTTTGAGTGGTACTCCAGCTTGCCGCCTGGGTCTATTGCTGATTGGCCCGGCATGCAGAAAAAGTTCAAAGAAAGGTTCTACGTTGCTCAACGGGAAGTCACTGTGGCAGAGCTCTATGCCACAAGGCAGAGGAATGACGAGTCACTTCTCGACTACATCAAAAGGTTGAGGAACCTCAGCATGAGGTGCAAGCGTCCCCCGCATCAGGAGGACGCAGTGTAGATCTGCAAACAGAATTTTAAAAAAGAAATCCTGGAAAGGATGATCGGCGCTGAGGTCAAGACATTTGACCGCCTGAATAATATAGTAGCTGAGATTGAGGCATTTCTGGCCCGATATTCCTCCACCCCAGCCGCATCGAGCCAGAGAGCCAGACAGGCCGAGAAGAAGCCATCTCCCCCTGAGGTGCATGCACTAGATTTCCAGACCTTTGAGAAACAGAAGGAAAAAGCCAAAGGGGCCGCTAACCCTCCCCTGCCTAGAACTACAGAATGGCGGGAAGGCCCCTCGCTGAGAGAAAAGATGAGAAACAAGCTATATTCCTTCTCCCAAGACAAGTCCCGGCTCCTGTTCGAGTGGGCAACTAGCTACAACAAAATCACGTTGCCAGAACCAAAGAGGCCCGGTGACCTGAAGAAGAAAGACGACCCGCGCTTCTGCCTGTACCACCGAATGCTCGGGCACACTATTGAGGACTGCTATGTCTTCAAGGACGTCATTGAGTCCTTAATCAAGAATGGGGAGCTGGACATGGGGGAGCACAAGGTAGACCCCCCGCAGCCGCATGAGCTGCCAAACATAACCTCCACCGTCAACATGGTGTCATTATACCAGGAGTTGCCTGAAGAGGGGGCGGAGGCCAGCACCCGCGCCACCTATGAAACTTTTATTATGGCCCCGGCTCAAGACCAAGGGGGTTGGCAGACTGTACCCAGGAAGAATAGAAGAGGACAGATCCCTTAGCTCACCCCATAAGTTCATGTGAGGGGTGTGATACCCCGGCTAGCGCCTCCCCCGGCGAACCCGGTCCGGCATGACACGGCCCCTCGGCTAGTCATGAGGCGGCCAACTCACAACAAAAAGAAACACATCCCGATGCGGACGCACAAGAAGACCAGTCCGGCGGTTGAAAGACTCCAGGCTGTTATTGATGGGCTGGAAGATTATGAATAGCCCAAAATCTAGCCCATGGAGCTGAAAGAATATGTCCCCTAGGAGGAGTTCGAATCACTGGAACTGGCTCCGGGAGCAGAAACTGAAGCAGAGAAAGAACCTCCCCCATGGGGTGAACTTCCCCAAGAGCAGCCGCCGGCTACAACAGGAAAGAGGAAGAAGAAGAGAAGGCCGAGGAGCAAGAAAAAAAAGGAGGCTGTCGTCGCCTGTAACACCTCTCGGCGTTGTTCGACACCGCCCTCTCCCTGGAAGAAAAAGAAGAAGATCTACCCCATGAGCCGACACAGGTGAACCAGGCTGAAGCATCCACTTCCCAACATGCCACCAGGTCGGGAAGGAAGTGGGGGTGCCCTTCCCCGGATAACCTCAACATCATGCTCAGGGGAGAGTAGCCATACCAGGTCCCCGAGCCCAAGGTTCGAGGCACTGACATCCCTCCCCGTCGGGTCTCTATCCCGAAGGAGCCAGGAGCCGCGGCACCCCTTCATTCGCCGAATTCCTATTAGCCCGAGCAGAGAGGTAGGCACACTCCCAAGGGTCTCCTTCGACCAAAGAAGCAAGCAGTTCCCCAGCTCCACCAGCGGTTACTCCTCCTCAGCCAGAGGAGGAATTTGACGGTGTCCCAAACCTTGCCGAATTCATGCAAGAAAAGGAGGGAGCCCAGTAGGCCCCACAGGCTCAACAGGCTGTAACAGAACCGGCAAACGAGGTATCCTCTGATCCGGCACCCCAGTTCCAAGGTGGGGGCAGGCGTAGCAAGGCCGAAGAGATGAAGTTACTCAAGGTGCGGGCTGCCGACCGAATAGTCAGACACCTCAAGAAGATCCCGGCCCGATTTACCGTATGGGAGATGCTATCTTTGGATGAAGAAACACGGCAAGCCATTATTGCCGCACTCCGGACGCCAGCACACCTTGAAGCCTGTCTGGCAGAAATATCACCTGAAGTGGCTGTGGCTTTCACAGAAGATGACATGCTCCTGCCCACCTGCAGTCATAACAGACCCCTCTACATGAAAGGGCAGCTGAATGGCCAGCCTATCAACAGGGTCCTGATTGACCCGGGGGCGGTAGTGAATATACTCCTCTACCGGGTGTACCAAAAGCACTACTTTGACGTACACCTAGTCGAGGTCAAGAATGTCAAGATTGCTGGTTTTAACCAGAAATGTGAGGTGCCCATGGGGGTCGCAGAATTTAACCTGACCTTTGATGGTTTCACCACCAAGGTCCAGTTCCGCGTCATCAACTCCAACACCTCCTATAAGGCGCTGCTTGGCCGGCCTTGGCTACACCAGAACAGAGTGGTGCCTTCCACCCTGCACCAATGCATCAAGTACCCTTGCGAGGGGAAGGAAGTGAGGATCTTCGCCGATCTCCACCCATTCGAGGTGTTCGAGTGTCATTTTTCAGATGCCAACTGTACCTAGAAAAGGCAAAGCAAGCTCCCCAAGTTGCCCAAAATAGGGGAAAGAAGAAGACGGAGTCGGGTGGTTGGTTTCCTCCGCCGCCCCCAGGCTATGCGGCTCCCCCACATGTACCCTTCATTGCGCAAGAAGGAGGGATATTCAAGGTATCTCCTCTTGCCATCTATCCTACACCGGGGACACCTCGCCTCGAAGACCTGCTGGAAGATGTTCGAGTCCCACCGGGGATCATCAAGCCCGTGGCGGAGGTCGACTGCCAAGTAGCTCAGCAGTTGAGAATTTTTGAGGTGCCTAACCCTGAGGGGCCACCCACTATCTTTTATGTTGCCGGGGAAAAGCCAGTCAGGGAAGACGATGATTTCCGATTCCCTGACGAATTGCATGACCCGCACGTCCCCATCGCGGGACTTCCTCACATGACCGACCGGGCATTCAGAGTGGTCAGAAAGCAAAAGATCCCCCCCTACCAACCCTCCAGCCGGAAGGAAATGTTTGAAAGGATGTGGAACCCACCAAACCTAGATCGGCGGCTGCTGCAAATTACCAAGCACACCGGCCTGGGCTTTTCACTAGAAGATTATTACGAAACTGATGTTATATCGGTTTCGGCCCTGTCCGGCGATGACCCCGCGGAAGCTGCAGACTTGCGGGAAGTCCGTCAAGATGTATATTCCACGCCTCTAGCTGAGGGGGCGCAAGACGAAGAAGTGTTCCTTTGGACCCTCCTTCACCATCGCTGCATGGGGAAGACTTCCTCCTTTTCTGAGGGGTCGACCTCGAAGGATCACACCACCAGGGCACCCTCACCCCGGCCTGTTGGCGAAGCAAGGGGCGGTAGTATGGGCCGCGCTCCGGATCCCCCTCGACACGACCCCGTCATGTACGCCTTATACCATAGGCAGCGACGGGAGATCGAGATGTTAAAGGCACGACTGGATGAGTTAACCTCGCTAGTGGCTGACCTGATCCAAAGCTCTCTCCGCCCGTGGGGTGGCAACGTGTCCCGGTCCCGAGATGCCAGTCCTGACGCCTCCGGTTGGTCAAAGAGGGAAGCAAGAGATACGGCGAGCCCCGCAATCGGGCGGCCAGCCAGGCGAGGCCTGACACTCCAAGAGAAGCTACAGAAGCCCTACTCCTTCCCAAGAGAGAAGACTCGGGGTATCTTTGATTGGGCCTGCCACTACAGCAAGGTCTCCCTCCCAAGGTCCAAGAGGCCGCAGGATGCCCAAAGAAGTGGCGACCCACTGTTCTGTCCCTATCACCAAACACTGGGTCACGTCATTGAAGATTGCTATGTCTTCAAAGACATTGCACAAGACCTCATTGATAGGGATGAGCTCAAAATGGGAGACTATGTGGTAGCCCCGCCACGCCCCCACGTGACGGGCAGCCCCAGAAAAGGAGCCTATACAATATCTATTCAGTACTAGGCGCCTGAAGATGCAGCTGCCCCGGCCCCCGTCGAGGTTGTCTATGATGAGTACACAGAGGGTCCCGAGGCGGCCCTGTGCCTTTCTACGCCAGGGAGCCCCGTGGACCCGCCGGCTATGGCCCAGAAGGAATGCGAGGTGAACGCAGCCTTCACACCCAATCGCGAGGAACAAGAAGAAGGGGATGGCATCCTCGAGCCCGAGGACAATGAAGACCAAGTCTTTGTTGATTTGTCGCCGGCCCCGCCAGAAATTGAAGATGGCGGCTAGGCCACCGTCGATGAGTTGGTTGAGATCAACCTTGGCACAAAAACTGACCCCAGGCCGACCTTTCTGAGTGCTCTTATACCCCTACAGAAAAGGGAATAATACATGAAGCTACTGCAAGAATTCTGGGATTGCTTTGCCTGAACTACAAAGAAATGCCCAGACTCAGCCCTAAAGTGACTCAGCACATTTTGGCCATTGATCCCAAGATGGAGCCAGTGAAGCAGTCTCCCCGGCGTATGAGACCGGAATTGATCAACCAGATCTATAAGGAGGTTGACAAGCTCATAGACGTCAACTTCGTGGCAGAAAACCAATACACTACTTGGCTAGCTAACATCGTGCCGATGAAGAAGAAGAACGGGCAGATCAGGATTTGTGTGGATTTTCGCGACCTGAATAAAGCCTGCCCGAAAGATGACTTCCTGGTGCCCATCACCGAAGTAATGATTGATGCGACCACTGGCCACGAGGCCCTATCTTTTATGGACGGATCATCCGGCTACAATCAAATCTGGATAGCCGACCACGACCGAATTCATACAGCCTTCAGGTCACCCAAGGGGATATTCCACTACAAGAGGATGCCCTTCGGCCTCAAGAATGCCGGCGCCACGTATCAGCGGGCGATGACCAAGATATTTGATGAGCTGCTGTATAGCAAAGTCAAATGCTACATTGATGATCTGGTCGTCAAGACCAAGGAAAGGGGCGATCATCTGAATGATCTCAGGGTCGTCTTTGAGAGGCTCCGGCAGTACGGGCTGAAGATGAACCCCATGAAGTGCGCCTTCGGCGTTTCCAGCGGGAAGTTCCTCGGCTTCATTGTTCGGCACAGAGGGATCGAGATTGACCCCTTCAAGATAAAAGTCATCCAGGAGCTGCCTCCTCCGAAGAACCTGAGGGAGCTGAGGTCTCTACAGGGTCGGCTAGCTTACATCCGCAGGTTTATCTCCAACCTGTCGGGGCGCTGCCAACCCTTTCACAGGCTGATGATGAAGAATTCCCCCTTTAGCTGGGGTCACGAATGTCGGCATGCGTTCGACCAGCTAAAAGAGTACCTGAAGACCCCGCCAGTCCTGGGGGCACCCGTCAAAGGCAGACCGCTTATTCTCGATATAGCGGCTACCGAATATTCACTGGGGGCAATGCTTGCCCAGAATAATGATGAGGGGAAGGAGCAGGCTCTCTACTACCTCAGCCGAAGATTGGTGAGAGCAGAGGCCAAGTACACCCCGATTGAGAAGATTTGCCTTGCATTGGTCTTTGCAGTCAAGAAGCTGAGGCACTATATGATGTCCCATGAATTGAGTTTAATATCCAGAGCCGATCCCATCAAGCACATTCTCTCCCAGCCATTCCCGAAGGGGTGCCTTGGCAAATGGGCCGTACTGCTCATGGAGTTCGACATCACCTACGTGCCACAAAAGGCCGTTAAGGGGCAAGCCATCGCGGACTTCTTCGCAGTACACCCTGTGCCCGGAGACTCCCCGTTGGCCACGGAGCTGCCCGAAGATGAAACACTGGAGGTGGACCAGGTCCAACAAGCCGTTTGGCAGCTGTACTTCGACGGGGCCTCGAGAACAAAAGCGACCCCGTCTGGACGCACCAAGGTATGGGCCGGAGCCAGCATCATCCTCAAATCGCCAGATGGGGAAGTGTTGCACACTTCCTGCTGTATCAAGAAGCCTTGCACGAATAATGAAGTAGAATATGAAGCTCTGATCATTGGACTCCAGGTGGCCCTCCAAATGGAGATCAAAATGCTCCAAGTATTCGGCGACTCGCTGCTGGTCGTCAAGCAGGTCCAGGGGCAGTTTGACGTCCGGAAAAACGAGTTGCTCCTTTATCACACTAAGGCGAAGGGGCTCATGGAGCAGTTCTACCTCCTCGAGATATGCCATGTCACCAGAGGAGAGAATGCACAAGCCGACGCCCTGGAAAAATTGGCGAGCTCACTAGCAGTGCCGCCAGATGGATTACTCAACATCCAAGTGATAAATCAGCGCCAGGTACCCAGCATGATAGAAGAAGAACTAGAAGAAGAGAAATTGGAGGTCACTTCTGTTAGGGTGCTAGGCCCGGATACAGAGGGGGGGTGAATGTATCCCTCTAGAAAATATAGCCCAAATTAAAACACTAAAGCTCAGATATGCGGAATAAAGACTAATGAGCTTTCCAAGATGAAATGATAAGGCAACACATGGATAAATAGTTGGACTGCAACAATGCAGCCACCTGATCAATCAGAAACGAAGGCAGAGCTAACCAACCCAAACACACTTAGTAGAATATAATGCTCAAAAATAACTCTCTAGATAATGCAACAAGCCAAGCATGCACAACCTGTGACTGGGAGGTAGAAGATATGGAGCTAACGCAAGGTAAACCACTGCACAAATAATTTTAAGGTGGTTCGATCCTCCAGACCTACATCCACCCCTCACTCCCAACCGGAGTGAGGCTTCACTAGCCAATGCTAGAACCAAGCAGACTAATTCTGTGAACAGTTGCTGCCACACAGCTTGACCAGGGGAACAACCTCCCCTCTTCCTCCCAACCGGAGGGACACCCCAAGTGACTCCCAGCCACTTGGAAACCAGAGACCGAAGTCTCTCTTCCTCCAGACCGGATGGACCCCTGGACTTGCTACCCACAAGCCCAGAACCGGAGACAAGTCTCCTTTCTCCTGAATCCACAGGAGGAACCCACAAGTAGCTCCCAGCTACTTGCAACCGGAGATCAGATCTCCCTTCTCCTGACCCACCAGGAGGAACCCGATCCCCAGCAGGGCAATCGGAAGAACAAGGCTAACCAAAGAAACAAAAGAAAAAAATAAGGAAACATAGAAAACACAGCAACAAAAGCTGGAAATGAAACACAAGAGATGTAGCTCTCAATGAGCATAGTCATTCTGGATTTGATCCACGAATAGACTGAACTGATCTTCAATAGACTCTCTCCTCCTCTTCTTTTCTTCCTCTTCTTTCTGCTTCTCTTTCTTCTTTCTTTCTTCTCACTTCTCACGAGCACTATCTCTCTCTTTTCTTTCTTCTGCTCTCACTCTCTTTCTTCTTCTTCTCTTTTTCTTCTTCTTTTATTTTTCTGGATCGAAGGGCTTTCTGCTTTCCAGGCTTCTTCTTCGATCAGCTTCTTCTGTGGAAGAAGTCTTGTATATATAGCAGCAGCAGCAGGCACACTGGGCGCGTGTGGCTTCCACATTTCCTGCCCTAGAAATTCGGACCACGTGGCAGCATCCTGGTATCTCGTCCATCTTTGGATCACGAGCCAGGCACCTCGGATCACGTGCCCTTCATTAGTACGCTCAGCAACTGGAGTTGAGGTGGCGTCAACACACTTGCTCCAAAGGGTTGACGCAGCCTTCAAAGACATTCGACCAGCAAAACTCAAGTCTGCTGCGTTGACTCCATCAGCCTGCTGCGTTGACGCATCGGTGATCTAGTGATCAAGTCTTCAGCAGATGGGCGTGCTGCGTCGACGCTCTCAGCATGCTGCGTTGACGCATTTGGACACTGCGTTGGCCCAATCATAAGTCTGAATCGTCTGCAAACAGAGATAAAAGGAATGTATATACTTAGTTAGTTCAGGCTCTTATAACAGCGAGTGTATATACATTTGAACAATTAGCACATGGATAGTGTATACACTTTACCGTAAAGGACAATGCATGAGTGCAGTGTATAGACTTGGTGTAATGACGCCAATGTACAGACTTGCAAGATGTGAGGCGATGTGTGGATTTTGCGTTCAACTGGATGTATAGGCTTGGAGGGTTCACTGATGGCTGTACAGACTTGGGCGTTGTATAGACTTGGAACGGCTTCAAGGTAACAATGTACAGACTTTGAAATAAAGAGTGTACAGACTTGAAAGTTCAAGGCCACGATGTATAGACTTTGCCCAAGGAAACGAATGTATAGACTTTGCCTCAGTCTAATGTACAGACTTTGCAAAAGTGAACGAGCCAATGAATAGACTTCAAAAGAAGCAGTCCGATGTACAGACTTGGTTGCAAGCTGAACAGTCGGATGTACAGACTTGCTAAAACAGTCCGATGTACAGACTTCAGGTGTGAAGACCATTGTACAGACTTTGGAGACAGCGGCCAATGTATAGACTTGATGCTCAAGGAGTGGCTGTACAGACTTAGAGTGTAGCTGAAGCCTTGAACGTAGGAATAGGCTGGACTGTTTAGACTTCAGGCTTCAGAAACTAATGTACACACTTGACCAATTCAAAGGTGAATCAAGTGTACAGACTCTGAGTCCAAACCCAACGGCTGTACAGACTTAGAATGTGAAGACTGATGTACAGACTTCATTAATCAAACAGGCTGCACAGTCTACTGTATAGACTTGATGATATGAACTTCAGGAGGATATGACATGGCTGTACAGACTTGTTTTCCAAACGAATGAATGGACTTGTGAACAACCGATGAATGAACTGAGGGGTCGACCCATCAGCACAAGGGGTCGACGCACCACAGACCAGACCAATGAATAAATGCAGCAAAGTTAAAGAGGCACCAAGCGTCAACGCATTGCCCAAGCAGCGTGGACGCAGCAGATCAAATTTTTCTTACTGCTACCTCTGAAGTGCCTTGGCAGCGTCGACGCTGCAGTTCGATGGGTCGACGCTGCAGTATCAAACTGCAGTCTAAAGAGCAACAGTAACATGACTGAACATAATCAAATATGCAATGCCATATCAGAACTTATGAAGAAATGCATTATGATTAGAAAGTGAATAATAGCATGATGACTCACACAGCAAGATGACTCACAGTGAATAACTCACCTCAAAGACCAATCATCAAAACCACCATTAAAACCATCATCAAAACCACATGGGCACAACAATCTCCCCCTTTTTGATGATGGAAACACTACACAGTGAGTCAATCTGATGACTCAAACTATTCTCCCCCTTTGACGTCATCAAAAAGAAAATAGTTTGAGAAATTAAAGCAACCAGCATGCTATAATTGAAAAATAATCTCCCCCTTTGGCAAAAAGCTCCCCCTTTGAAATAGTCAAGATGAATCATGGGAAGGTAAGAATGCATATGCAGATGGAGATTTCAAAATGCAAGATCACAATTCTCCCCCTTTAAGAGTTTCTATGCAGCATGATGCACATGACATGGAAACTCCCCCTGAATAGATGTCAATTGATATGCATGTTGCATGACTTCCAATTGATATAGTTGAGAAGAAGACCACCGAGGCTTTCAATGATAAGGTCAGTTCAATGAATCAAGGACAGTGAGCAGAAAAGATTCAAATAATCTGATTTTTCAAAGAGGCTTTAACTACAAGAAT
The DNA here is from genome assembly GCA_022559845.1 of Amorphophallus konjac. NCBI lineage: Eukaryota > Viridiplantae > Streptophyta > Magnoliopsida > Alismatales > Araceae > Amorphophallus > Amorphophallus konjac. Next base: position 200,527,957 of record CM040128.1, on the reverse strand, counting down.
TTCAGTCAGATTTTCAAGGGAATGTCATTCTCATAAATCCAAATCAGAATATTTCAAGGTCTTCCATTATAAGGGCTTATGAATGATTTTTATTGATCAGCATGGTTTAAATATGATGTATGCAGAGTTTATCAATAAAATTCTGTATTGATATCTAAAACCATGGTTTAATAAAAATGAACCAAACCCTCATATTTATCTTGATTAATCTCCCTTTCTCTTACACAATCAAATTTATTGACTTCTTTCGGAATTACATGCATTAGTATTGAGATCAAGCAATTATGAAGTCATATGATTTTGTCTAGGGTTGTAGCAATTTGATTTTAGCATCAATATTCAGAAATTTCAATTCATTCAACAATTTTTCATGCTACAAAATTTTACGAGCACTCTAGTTCAGTGCACACCTTGTAACTACAGGATATACCTTGATCAGAGGCCAATATCCCTAAGCACTTAGTGTGACTAACCGTCATGCTTTATATGAACAGAGATAGCATTTACACATCCTGACACACTGCAAATCATTTCTTGATGAGTGAGTTGTATTTCTCAGTGTGCATGCCATTGCTCTGCCTGAATTTCAATTAATCTTAATCAGAGTTAACTATGGTACCTCATGACACAGTCCTTTGGACATGTGTTTCTCAGTGACCAAGGTCATTGCTCTGACAGATATTACCCTTTAGACTTTTCAGAAAAATTCATTTGCTTCAAGTCAATAATAATTTCATGTACTTAATCAGTTGAAGTCATGTATTCAAGAGTGCAGATTTCAGAAGTTTTCACAAGACTCAACATGAAATAGATGGTTAAGGTTTATTAAACATGCTTCAGATATTTTTAAGAGATTTTAAAGTCAAACTCATTGAATACATTAAACTTAAACCACATGAGTTATTTCAGTCATTCATAAAAATGTATAATAGAAGATTTCTAGTTCAAGATTTTCAGATTTATGATCGAGATAGTCCCATGAAATCTTCATGACAGACTGATAAAATTCTGAAGCCAAATGATACCAATTGATAGGAGAGATTTTGAAGCTCAGTGTTTTCCGAATATGATCAAGGTTTGTCAACAAAAATGATAAGAAGGGATATGCAATGAATTCTGACAAATGTATGCATTTGACAACCTATATGCAATGCATTGACTCCCCCTGACAACATGCATTCAGACAATCTTTTTGGCATTTTCATGAAATGCAATGCAATTAACTACATGCATGCAAAGACTCAACACTGAATGCTATGCAAAGATATGCAATTAACTCCCCCTGAAAACATGCAATGTTTGCACTGAAAACTGAACATATGATTTTGATTCATGCACATTCAGACTGCCCTATCAAGCAAAAAGACCCATGGTACTAGGCGGAGCACTTGGTCTAAACGACCACCTCACACATAGTAGGAACCTCCAGACAGATTTCCCTGTCTTTTGGTAGCTTACCATTTACATACCATAGTGGTCCATCATGATGATTCAATGTGCAGTCCTATGTATAAATCAGATTTTCAGTGAACTATGCAACAGACAATTTTCAAACAGCATTCAAATGCAGTTTAGATTTTTAATGTACTATACATGCAGATCACATATATGCACTTCAGATGAGGAGAGTTCAGAGGCATCAATTCAGACAATGCAGATGAAGAATGAATATGCAAAAATAGATTTAGTATGTCATGCAGTAGAACTAAAAACAGGAAGTGCAAGAAATTTACCTGAAAGATTCAGGAAGGGGTTTTCATTTTTGAGTGCCTTGGTTTATTACCCCTCTTTATTCTTCAGCTTCCAAGGAACACCTGCAGGTTAGCAAACTATTTTGCACAAATAGGCACCCAAGAAGTCTTGGGTCCTGAATTGACAGTGACACTCCTAGCAGATTTTCTCAACAGATTTTTCACATTTTTATCATCACAACACATGCTATGACAATTATACATGGAATGCCCTACCTGCCCACAATGATAACAAGAAATAATAGATTTCATGTTCTCCTTGTATACATCAGCATTGGCGTGAACATGGTGTGAGTGAACATGATTAATTCTGTTATTGACATGAAAATTTTTCTTTTCATAACCAGCCAGCCAACAGTTAACAGCTCTGTGACCTGGCTTTCCACATTCAAAACATACAGTGTGTTTGCTTCTAGAACCAAACTTCTTTCTATCAACAATGTTTTTATTAACAGGGAAATTAACAAATCCAGAGTTAGTTTTCTTTCCCTGAGCATGCCAGCAGAAGGCATCAATGTGACCAAACTTCACACAGTAATAGCATTGAATTTTCTTTTCCTGATCAGTAGAATGTTTCATAAGATGATTTCTAGGATACTTTTTAACAACATTTCTTTCATCATTTATCAATGCTACATAGTTATGCATAATATGGCCAACTTTCCCACAATAGTGACATGTTATAGCCTTTTTATTCACGTTCACTTGTTTGACAAGATTGATATTCTCATGAGAGTGTGAATGTGTGTGTGAGTAGTGAGCAGCATGCACATGTAAATCAGAGACATATTTGGACTTATTCAAATCAGCATTTTTCTTTTGTTTTTGAATCTTTTTCTGTTTCTTATCTGAATTTTTAGCCTTCTTAGCAGTGAATTGAAAAATAGAAGAACTAGATTGATTAGCTTGTTCAGAGCTTTTCATGAATACAGTTGACTTCTTCTTTTCATTCACTTTCTTATTAACATGCACATACCCAAGTCCTTCTTTCTGAAAATTCACTTTAGAACCAAGCAGCTTATTCAAATTGTCTTTTCCTTTAACGAATTTTGACAAGGAATTTTTCAGATCTTCAATCTCAGAATTCAATGAAGTAATACTCACTTCATACTTGGATAGCTCAGATTCACAAATAATTAGCTGTTGTTGCATAGCATCATTCAGGTTCTTTAGAGTTTCATTCTCTTGTTGAACCATTATTTCAATGTTGTTCTCATTTTCCTTCACAACAGTTTTTCCTTTTTCAATTGACAACCATCTTTTAGAGAAGACAGTATTAAGAACCATTAGCTTTTTATTTTGATCTTTCAAGTAGACATTTTCTTCTTTCAGACTTCTAACTTCAGAATTTTTCTCTTTTCTTAATTTTCTCTTTTCTGATTTAACTCTTTCATATTTTTCCAGTAGATGCTCATGCATGGCAACTAAATCATCATGACTCATATCTTCGGTCTCAGAGTTTACCTGGGATGAGGACTCATCTGATTGATCACTCCTTCTTGTCATGAGACATTCTTCTTCCTTTCCATTGTGGATGCGAAGCAATTCATCCAATATTTCCTTTGCCGAGCTACAACCTGAGAAAGAGGAAAAATCATCAGAACCGATTGCAGCCTTCATTAGATTTAGAGCTCTCACAGTATCATCATTTTTCAACTTGTGAACATGAGTCCACTTGGACTTATCCTTACGAAGTTCATGTGGACAGTGAGAGATAACCTTCCACAATTGTGGATTAATAGAGTTAACATGCTTGTGCATACGATATAGCCAGAATTTAATATTTTAACTACTGAATAGTGGAGGATGAGCCATGAGAACACAACAGATTAATGCAACAGGAATATTGATGCACTAAAAACAAATTAGCACCGAAAACCAGAGATCGAATCCGCAGGTCGCTGGACCTTGTATGCAGACACCGCTCTGATACCAACTGTTAGGGTGCTAGGCCCGGATACAGAGGGGGGGTGAATGTATCCCTCTAGAAAATATAGCCCAAATTAAAACACTAAAGCTCAAACATGTGGAATAAAGACTAATGAGCTTTCCAAGATGAAATGATAAGGCAACACATGGACAAACAGTTGGACTGCAACAATGCAGCCACCTGATCAATCAGAAACGAAGGCAGAGCTAACCAACCCAAACACACTTAGCAGAATATAATGCTAAAAAATAACTCTCTAGATAATGCAACAAGCCAAGCATGCACAACCTGTGAATGGGAGGTAGAAGATATGGAGCTAACGCAAGGCAAACCACTGCACAAATAATTTTAAGGTGGTTCGGTCCTCCAGACCCACGTCCACCCCTCACTCCCAACCGGAGTGAGGCTTCACTAGCCAATGTTAGAACCAAGCAGACTAATTCTGCGAACAGTTGCTGCCACACAGCTTGACCAGGGGAACAGCCTCCCCTCTTCCTCCCAACCGGAGGGACACCCCAAGTGACTCCCAGCCACTTGGAAACCAGAGACCGAAGTCTCTCTTCCTCCAGACAGGAGGGACCCCTGGACTTGCTACCCACAAGCCCAGAACCGGAGACAAGTCTCCCTTCTCCTGAATCCACAGGAGGAACCCACAAGTAGCTCCCAGCTACTTTCAACCGGAGATCAGATCTCCCTACTCCTGACCGACCAGGAGGAACCCGATCCCCAGCAGGGCAATCGGAAGAACAAGGCTAACCAAAGAAATAAAAGAAAAAATAAGGAAACATAAAAAACACAGCAACAAAAGCTGGAAATGAAACACAAGAGATGTAGCTCTCAATGAGCATAGTCGTTCTGGATTTGATCCACGAACAGACTGAACTGATCTTCAATAGACTCTCTCCTCCTCTTCTTTTCTTCCTCTTCTTTCTGCTTCTCTTTCTTCTCTCTTTCTTCTCACTTCTCACGAGCACTATCTCTCTCTTTTCTTTCTTCTGCTCTCACTCTCTTTCCTCTTCTTTTATTTTTCTGGATCGAAGGGCTTTCTGCTCTCCAGGCTTCTTCTTCGATCAGCTTCTTCTGTGGAAGAAGTCTTGTATATATAGCAGCAGCAGCAGGCACACTGGGCGCGTGTGGCTTCCACATTTCCTACCCTAGAAATTCGGACCACGTGGCAGCATCCTGGTATCTCGTCCATCCATGGATCACGAGCCAGGCACCTCGAATCACGTGCCCTTCATTAGTACGCTCAGCAACTGGAGTTGAGGTGGCGTCAGCACACTTGCTCCAAAGGGTTGACGCAGCCTTCAAAGACATTCGACCAGCAAAACTCAAGTCTGCTGCGTTGACTCCATCAGCCTGCTGCGTTGACGCATCGGTGATCCAGTGATCAAGTCTTCAGCAGATGGGCGTGCTGCGTCGACGCTCTCAGCATGCTGCGTTGACGCATTTGGACGCTGCGTTGGCCCAATCATCAGTCTGAATCGTCTACAAACAGAGATAAAAGGAATGTATATACTTAGTTAGTTTAGGCTCTTATAACAGCGAGTGTATATACATTTGAACAATTAGCACATGGACAGTGTATACACTTTATCGTAAAGGACAATGCATGAGTGCAGTGTATAGACTTGGTGTAATGACGCCAATGTACAGACTTGCAAGATGTGAGGCGATGTGTAGACTTTGCGTTCAACTGGATGTATATGCTTGGAGGGTTCACTGATGGCTGTACAGACTTGGGCGTTGTATAGACTTGGAACGGCTTCAAGGTAATAATGTACAGACTTTGAAATAAAGAGTGTACAGACTTGAAAATTCAAGGCCATGATGTATAGACTTTGCTCAAGGAAACGAATGTATAGACTTTGCCTCAGTCTAATGTACAGACTTTGCAAAAGTGAACGAGCCAATGAATAGACTTCAAAAGAAGCAGTCCGATGTACAGACTTGGTTGCAAGCTGAACAGTCGGATGTACAGACTTGCTAAAACAGTCCGATGTACAGACTTCAGGTGTGAAGACCATTGTGCAGACTTTGGAGACAGCGGCCAATGTATAGACTTGATGCTCAAGGAGTGGCTGTACAGACTTAGAGTGTAGCTGAAGCCTTGAACGTAGGAATAGGCTGGACTGTATAGACTTCAGGCTTCAGAAACGAATGTACACACTTGACCAATTCAAAGGCGAATCAAGTGTACAGACTCTGAGTCCAAACCCAACGGCTGTACAGACTTAGAATGTGAAGACTGATGTACAGACTTCATTAATCAAATAGGCTGCACAGTCCACTGTATAGACTTGATGATATGAACTTCAGGAGGATATGACACGGCTGTACAGACTTGTTTTCCAAACGAATGAATGGACTTGTGAACAACCGATGAATGAACTGAGGGGTCGACCCATCAGCACAAGGGGTCGACGCACCACAGACCAGACCAATGAATAAATGCAGCAAAGTTAAAGAGGCACCAAGCGTCAACGCATTGCCCAAGCAGCGTGGACGCAGCAGATCAAAATTTTCTTACTGCTACCTCTAAAGTGCCTTGGCAGCGTCGACGCTGCAGTTCGATGGGTCGACGCTGCAGTATCAAACTACAGTCTAAAGATGAATAGTAACATGACTGAACATAATCAAATATGTAATGCCATATCAGAACTTATGAAGAACTGCATTATGATCAGAAAGTGAATAATAGCATGATGACTCACACAGCAACATGACTCACAGTGAATAACTCACCTCAAAGACCAATCATAAAAACCACCATTAAAACCATCATCAAAACCACATGGGCACAACAGCTGCAGTAGAAACTGTCAGCCTACCTGACTGGAGAGACCCTCTGATGCAGTGGTTCAAATACCGGTAACTGCCCAAGCAGAGAGAAGAGAAGATCAAGCTAATTAGAACTAAGGACTCTTATGAGCTCCGAAACGGAATATTATTCCGAATTGTGGCCGACGCCAAATAGAAATTACTCCTCCGATGCTTGTCCACTGAAGAAGCCTGGAGGGTCATGAAGGAAGTCCATGCCGGGACAGCTGGTGCACACCAGGCAGGACCGAAAATGAAGATTGAAATAAAGAAGCTCGCTAACTATTGGCCGGCAATGTTTGACGACTGCTGTAAATATGCTAAGTCATGTCAGAAGTGTCAGGAGCATGCCACCGTACCCAGAAGGTCACCCGTGTTGCTGCATCCGATGGTGCCCAGCTGGCCGTTCGCCCAATGGGGAACAGACGTCGTGGGTCCCTTGCCTGCATCATCCACCGGCTGCAAGTATGTTTTGGCGACGACTGATTATTTCTCCCGTTGGGCAGAGGCTGTCACCCTAAGGGAGGTCACCGGGGAGATTGTGGCCAGATTTGTCTACCGTAACATCATATTCCGGTTTGGCACGCTCAACTGGATTATCTCAGACAACGGTAGCCACTTCCGCAACCAGAAGGTCTACCGGCTAGCAAAAAAGTACAAAGATGACTAGAGGACATCGACTCCTTACAATCCACAGGCTAATGGGCTGGCTGAAGCTTTTAATAAGACACTTTGCACTCTCCTGGCCAAGATTGTTAGCTCTAACAAAAGGGACTGGGAAGAGAAGATGTACGAGGCACTATGGGCATATCGGACCATATACAAGACCCCAACAGGCTGCTCACCTTTCTCTCTAGTATACAGTTCGGAGGCAATTGTCCCCATCGAATTGGAGATACCCTCCCTCAGGGTCGCCATTCAACACGGGCTTGTCCGTGAAGGACAGACCAACGTCGAGCGAAGGCTCGAAGAGCTCTCCAGTTTGGAAGGAAAGCGGCTTCAGGCCTAACAGAACATTCAGGTCTACCAGGCCCGAATAGCGCGTGCCTTTGACAAGCTCGTCAAGGAACGCGAATTCAAGAAAGGTGACCTTGTCATGGTCAAGAGAAAAGATGTCATGGCCGCCAACCCCAAGGGTAAGTTGAATGAAAATTGGCTCGGACTCTACATAGTCCAAAAAGTCTACGAAGGCGGAGCTTATGTAATTGTTAACCACCGCGGGGAAGTTCAATTCCCGCCTCTTAATGGAAGACACTTGAGATTGTATTATGCTCCAGTACCCCCATTCAATAAATAATATTATCCCTTACCCTATGTTGGGTGGATTTGCACAATTGCGGTCCAATGGTTTGATCACTATTCATGTTTTCTAAAAAAAAGAGGGGAAAGAAAGAAGAAAAAAAGAAAAAAAAGAGAAAAAAAGAGAGAAGAAGGCATGACGATGAAAAGGGAGAAGCAAAAAAAAAGAGAAAAAAAGAAGAGAAAAAAATAAAGAGAAAAAAAAGAAAGAACAAAAAGAACAAAAAGAAAAAAAAGGGAAAAAGGGGGAGACGGTCCCCCATTTCGAACCATCGCTCCGTATCAACGGGGATACCATTAACTAAACAAACTCTTCTCTCCGTCCTCTCCGGGCGGTGAGTATCCCTTTGGCTTGGACCTCCCGTCCAGGCCATTAACTAAACAAATTCCTCTCTCCGTCCTCTCCGGGTGGTGGGTATCCCTTTAGCTTGGACCTCCCGTCCAAGCCATTGACTAAACAAACTCTTCTCTCCGTCCTCTCCAGGCGGCGAGTATACCTTTGGCTTGGACCTCCCGTCCAAGCCATTGACTAAACAAACTCTTCTCTCCGTCCTCTCCGGGCGGTGAGTATCCCTTTGGCTTGGACCTCCCGTCTAGGCCATTGACTAAACAAACTCTTCTTTCCGTCCTCTCCGGGCGGTGAGTATCCCTTTGGCTTGGACCTCCCGTCCAGGCCATTAACTAAACAAACTCCTCTCTCCGTCCTCTCCGGGCGGTGGGTATCCCTTTGGCTTGGACCTCCCGTCCAAGCCATTGACTAAACAAACTCTTCTCTCCGTCCTCTTCGGGCGGCGAGTATCCCTTTGGCTTGGACCTCCCGTCCAGGCCATTGACTAAACAAACTCTTCTCTTCGTCCTCCCTGGGCGGCGAGTATCTCTTTGGCTTGGACCTCCCGTCCAGGCCATCGACTAAACAAACTCTTCTCTCCGTCCTCCCCGGGCGACGAGTATCCCTTTGGCTTGGACCTCCCGTCCAGGCCATTGACTAAACAAACTCTTCTCTCCGTCCTCTCCGGGCGGTGGGTATCCCTTTGGCTTGGACCACCTTTCAAGGCCATTGACTAAACAAACTCTTCTCTCCGTCCTCTCCGGGCGGTGGGTATCCCTTTGGCTTTAACCTCCCGTCCAAGCCATTGACTAAACAAACTCTTCTCTCCGTCCCCTTCGGGCGGTGAATATTCCCTTTGATTTGGGCCTCCCATCCGGGTCATTGGTTAAGCAAATTTCCATTCACCGCCCCTCCGAGCGACGAGAGGCCCAATCTCCCACCAAGGCCCCCCGCCTGAGGCCAGTGCGCAGTTCCAACGTTGGGCAAGACCGGTAGTCCACCCATTTGGCATGGTGGAGTGGTCCCCTCGTCTTTCCCCTGGGAGGGCGAGCACTCTCCCGTGCCCCGACATGGGTTCCTGCCTGGTTCCCCCGGAGCGGACTACCGCGAAGACTTACACTCTGCCAATGTGTTCCGACACTATAAAAAAAAGAGAGAAAAAGAGGGGAGAGGAAGAAGAAGATAATATATACAAAAAGAAAAGAGAGAAGAAAAGAGATCCCCCTAGGGCGAATGCCACGCACACTGAAGGACATGTGAAATAGTAAGTGTTCTGTTCTATTCAAAAAAAAGGGGATTAAATGACATGTGCTTCGGGGCATACCCTTGTGTTACATTTCAAAAAGAAAGAGGGCAAAAAAAAAAGAGCTAAGGGGTGCGACACTCAGTCAACGCCCCTGAAGATGTCTTCAAGAGGGAGAATCCCGATGCAAGGGAAGTTTGTCATGTCACCCAGTCGGCCCCTCCGTTCTTCGAGGCGGGTGAGCTCGGTCTCTACGGACGCCGTCTCGGCCTGGGCGACAGCAAGTGCTTCGCCTTCCCTCTCAACTACTCCTTCAGCTCTGGCAAGGTCAGACCTGGCTGCGGCAAGGTAGCCCTCCAGCTTTGCGATCCGGTTCCTGAGGGAGCGAACATCGCCCTGGCCTTCCTCCAGGGCCTTCCCGTGCTGCTCTTCATTATTGTGCCGTGCCTCCAGGGTTTGCAAATATTCGTCCGCCTGGGCATCGAGAGCGGCGCCCTCGTCAGGAGCCTGGGTCTCGAGGAACTCGCGACGTTTAACATATTTCAGCAGCAACAAGACTCGCCGTGACAACTCCCCCAGCAGCAGCCCAACACTTGTAGTGCCCCAATCAGCTGTGTCACTATGCTGTGCACCTCCCGGTATGACAAGGAGAGGTTGGCAAGGAGCATTGTCCGCAGCGTCACCAGCATTTTTCTGACCGGTGCATCCGATGAAGTATGGCTGACTAAAGGCACAGCCGGAGTAGTGAATTCCATGGTGCTGTCCACCGCCGCCCATAGGTCTGCATCCACCCCGGTGTGGACGCACTTTTCGTTCGTTTATTATGCTCGTCTATTCGGGAATGGTTGATTCGTCTATTAAGTGTGTGGGCGTGCTAGTCACAAAGTGACAATTTATTCGGGCTCCAAAGAGCCCATGGTGCGCCCGATCTGACTCGGTCAGAAGATTATGTGGTTCGTGTCGGGACCAAAACCTGCCGCGCCATAAAGGTCACGGCGTCATTTACATCCCCCATACGAGGGAACACCCTTGATTAATCGCCAGGATTCAGGGCCTCATGGCCAAGAAATCAATTGCATGGAAGGTCTATTATGAGGTATTGAAATCCTCGAGCGAGGGCGAGAAGAAAACCATTCGCGGTCATGTCAGTCGTGTACTGACCATTTAATGTTCGGACGAATGTCCGGCTCGAGAAGATCGCGGTTGTCGCGGGAAAACCGGAACACATGTATGCTGAGGTACGGCAAATCTATTGTTCGGAAGAGCAGAGAACGTTCGGCTGAGCCTCGGTTAGAGCGGGTCAAAAACCAGTAAATCTGTTGGCCCGGTGCAAGAGCAAGCTGCGACCATACTGCGGTGGGCTCCCCGCGGTCGAAACAAGACTTGCATGAGCGTCATTAATATTTCCGGTGCCAAGGGGCAACGAGGGAATATCCCTTGAATCGGTTGGAAAGCCCTATGTCTAGGGAAGTGGACGTTCGAAACGTGTCGGTCATTCGGAGGACCGTTTAATATTCGGACGGGCGTCCGGCTTGAGAATACCGTAATCATCGCAGAAGGACCTAGAAAATATGTATGCCGGGACACGGCAAACATATTATTCCGAGACTCTGAAAACATTCGGTTAAATCTTGGTTAGTGTAGCAGGAAACTAATGAGTTTGTTGGCCTGGTGCAAGATCGAGTCAGGACCATACCGGGGGCGCCTCCCGCGGTCCAAACGGGGCTTGCGTGGGCATCATTAATGTTCTCGATGCCGGAGGGCAGCGAGGAAGAGTCCCGGGACTAGATTCCAAAACCAAAAATGTGTTCAAAGGGAGCGGGCTATAGGCCGAGGATATGGGTCAGACAGTGACCATAATCGGGTTGGACCCGAGGTCCCAGCATAGCCCATGAAGGCCTTATTGATATTCCCATGTGTAGGGTCCAAGGATGACGGGAGCCGTCCCGTTCTATTCTGATTTCTGTCGGTCGCTTGCGGACCACTTGATATTCGGACAAGTGTCTATATTGAAGGTACGACGTAGATGCAAGCAACCCCGTACAAATGTACGCTGAGTTCACGGCAACTTCAATGAAAGAGCAGGAACAAATCCCATTAGGATGAATCCGATTCGACAGGCTATTGGCCCAGAGCAATGCCGGGTTACGACCATGTCGGGATGGGAACCGTCGGCCATATCGGTCACGCATGGACCTTTTCATGTTCGGACACCAGTCCATAATAGAAACGCGGCGGAAATCGAGGTGAACCTGTTCAAATGTCTGCCGAACGTGCGGCAATTTTAGTAGTGGCTCGGAAGGGATCCGGCCTGAGAAACGAGTCCGGTTTAATTGAAATATCGGCCCGAGGTGAGGTCAGGTCGTGGCTATTTTGGGATAATTCTCAAGACTCAGGCCCAACCTGGAAGGGCAGCATGATTGTTCCTTCAGCATCGGGTCACGGGGAGAGAGGGGGGGTTGCAACATAGATTTTACCATTTTCTTTATCTGGGCTTTAAATTATGTGCATATATATATTTTATTGCTTATTTCCCTTTTATGTATTTATTCTGGATGATTTCTCTATTTTGTTTATTATTATTACTATTATGTTTTCCCTTTCCTTTTTCTTACTATTATTATTATTATTTCACATTTTTTGTTTATTTCTCATATATGTATACTCAGGTTTATTTATTTATCATAATTTTTTAATTAATTTATTATCATTATCATTATCATGACATATTTATGTATATTTTTATTTATTTATTTTGGAAGGAAAAGCGGGCCGTTGGGGGCAAAAAAGGGTGTAACAGTGAAGGCCGGGAGAGCGTGCTGGAGAGAGGCTGGGAGAGTGTACCGGGTAGGTTAGAGGGTGCCGGAGAAGTGCCAAGAGAGTGCGCCGGAGAGGGAGTTGGCGGGCGTGCCGGGCTAACTCGAAGTCTGTACAACGTCTGCTAGCACACGCGCGGAGTCTGTACACTATCCGTTTGCTGCAACTCAAAGTCTATACATCGGCTGGTTGCTGCAACACAAAGTCTGTACGTACGTCAGCTCAAAGTCTGTACATTCTCGGACCAAGCCTATGTGGCCCGTGTACTCCATGCATTCAAAGTATGTACATTCTTATCTTTACCTACGTTCGCTGGCTTAGCAAACCCACAAGTCCGTACATTGGTTGCATAGCTTGCCATGCATAGCCGGTGCACTCTTCATTTGCTACAAACTCAAAGTCTGTACATCGTCTGCTAGCACACACGCAGAGTCTGTACATTTTCCATTTGCTGCAACTCAAAGTCTATACATTGGCTGGTTGCTGCAACACGAAGTCTGTACATTGGCTGGCTGCTGCAACACAAAGTCTGTACATTGGATGGCTGCCGCAACACAAAGTCTATACATTGGCTGGTTGCCGCAACACAAAGTCTATACATTGGCTGGTTGCCGCAACACGAAGTCTGTACATTGGCCGGTTGCATGCACACAAAGTCTATACATTGGCTGGTTGCTGCGACACGAAGTCTGTACATCGGCCGGTTGCATGCACACAAAGTCTGTACATTGGCTGGTTGCTGCAACACAAAGTCTGTACATTGGCCGATTGTATGCAGACAAAGTCTGTACACTGGCTGGCTGTTGCAACACGAAGTCTGTATATTGGCTGGCTGCTGCAACACAAAGTCTGTACATTGGATGGCTGCCGCAACACAAAGTCTGTACATTGGCCGGTTGCATGCACACAAAGTCTGTACATTGGTTGGTTGCTGCAGCACAGAGTCCGTACATTGGCTGGCTGCTGCAGCACAAAGTCTGTACATTGGCTGGTTGCTGCAGCACAAAGTCTGTACATTGTTGTCACAAGCACATTAAGTCCATACATTCATTCACGGCATGTCTGAACATCCATTTCCAATGTACATACTTTGCTATCTGCATTTGTGCAACCCTTCATGCAAAATCTATACATTGCTAAAGAGATGGTGAGCATGAGAGAGATGGTGGGGAGAAGAGATGAGACGGTGGGAGCGTGCCAGGCTAGGAAGCACAGGGTATGCCCGGGGAGGCTTCAAAGGGCTGTGCCGGTGGCGGCGGGGGCTTGGAGCGTGCCGGCGAAAGAAGAAAGGGAGCGTGCTGGCGAAGGGGGGGCCACGAAGGGTGTGCCGGGAAAGGCGCGGATAGGGTGCACCGGTGAGGGGCGTAGCGAGGTGTGCCGGCGAAGGGCGTGCCGGCCAAGGGTGGCTAGAGGGTATACCGGCGAGGGTGGCTGAAGGGGCGTACTGGCGAAGGGCAGGGGGAGTCCACTCCTCCTCCGTTTCTTTTATGGCTTTTCTTTTCTTTTCTTCTGATTTTATTAAGTTTGCGTGGGTTTCTTCTTTTCTTCTCTTGATCAATTTCCATTCTTTCTCCCATGAGGACAAGTTGTTTAGTTGTCGTTCGATTTGGCTCTCTTTGAGTTGATTGCGGTTCCCTTGCCTCAGTTAAAGAATTTTACCGTTGTTCTCATTTTTTATTTGTCTGTTGCTTTCTTTTAGTCCTTTTTAACGTGTGGTCGTTCCATTTGTTGGTTGCTTCCTTTTATCTTTTTAATATGTTATTGTTTCTAGCGAAAATTCGGCAGCATCTCCCCTTGACCCGAGCGTAAGGGAGATACATGGAACGCGCCCACATGGAGTGGCGGAACCCGACAACTGGAGGTGGGTGCCCGAGAGCGGCAACACCTTTAATAAAACTTTGGGAAACTCGGAGGCAATGGTGAGTGGAAGACTATCCCAGGACTCGCTAAGGGGGATGCACCGGGCAAGAAGAAGGGGCAAGTGTGTCGGGCCAAGGAGGCCAAGGGCTGGAGAGGCGTACCGGGCTAAGGGAGGCCAGGGCGTGCTGGGCCGGCTGACCAGAGGGCATGCCGGGCTAAGGAAGGCTAGGGGCGTGCCGGGCTGGCTGACCAGAGGGCTTGCCGGGTTGGGAGTGGCCAAGCTGTGCCTGGAAAGGAGAGGTGAGAGTGGGGGCACGGGTGTGCCGGGCACGGAAGGCACGGGGTGTGCCAGGTAGCGAAGGCATGAGTGTGCCGGATAGGGAGTTAGAAGGGGCTGTGCCGCCGAGGGGCGGCAGGAGCGTGCCGCTGGGGGGGGTGCCGCTGGCGGACGCCGGAGGAGCGGGCCGTTGAGAGGCCAAAAGGGAGGTAACTTCCCACAGGCGAACGGGTGAGGGTGGTGATCAGAGGCCCTACGAAGAAGCTACGCCAAAGGGGGAAAGGATCACTACCGGAAGGCACACCACCGGAAGGGAAGAAGAAGACGGCCAGGCAGGCGTAACGGCCCAAAACAACGGAGGCAGTCAAAAAACCCAAAGAGGGGGGAATTTTTATTCATCCAGAGAAAAGGCCATAACCGGCCGCGTATACATCAAAACACCGGGGTGGAAAATACAACAATGAGGGAGGAAAGATGAAAAAGAAAAGCATGAAGAGGAGGAAATGGGGAGTTAGGGTCGGGCAGAGGCGACGGCTCTCTGGCCTTCCCCACTCCCCTTGCTACATCTCTCTTTCTCTCTTACTCTCTCTTCTCTTACTCTCTATCGCTCGCCGGTGGTCGCCGGAGGGCCTTCTTATTCTTCTCTTCTTCTTCTTCCCTTTCTCTTCGCGCCGACGACGGTGGATGGAGTAGTAGGGGGAGAGCCCAAAGCCTCCCCTCCTCCTCTTCTCTTCTTCTCTTCCTCTTCTTCTCTTCTCTCTCCCCTGGAAGCACCACCGTGGCTCCCCTGTTCCTCTCTATTCTCCCCTCTTTTTATACCCCTGGTCAGGCCGACGACTGTCGAGGACGGGAGTAGGTGGGGCGAGGACAGCCCAGCAAGGTGCAGGTATGGGCCTGCCATGCCTTCGCTGCGCCCGAGGGATACGAGCGTTGACTAGCGTGGATGGGCTGAACGCTGTGCCGCTGGGGCTAAGGCAGGCGTGCCGCTGGAGGGCCTCGCAGGTGTACCGCTGAAAGACCCAAGAAGTGTGCCGTTGAAGGCTTGAAATGGTGTGCCGTTGAAGGTTTGAAATAGCGTGCCGTTGAAGGCCTGAGATAGTGTGTCGTTGAAGGCTTAAAATAGTGTGCCGTTGAAGGCTTAAAATAGTGTGCCGTTGAAGGCCTGAGATAGTGTGCCGTTGAAGGCCCGAAATAGTGTGCCGTTGAAGGCCCGAAATAGTGTGCCGTTGAAGGCTTAAAATAGAGTGCCGTTGAAGGCACATGGGGTGTGCCGCTGAAGGCACATGGGGTGTGCCGCTGAAGGGCCCAGGGGCGTACCGCTGAAGGGCCAAAGGGGGTACCGCTGAGGGGCCAAAGGGGTGTGCCGCTAAAGGGCCCAAAGGGCGTGCTGCTGAAGGCCTAAATGGGATGTTATGAGCCGTTGTGAGCGTGAGTTATGGCTTATTTGATTTTTTTTGAGGCCCATGGATTGTGGGGCTCTTGAGGGTTGAGTTCTCTTCCCTGTCGTGACCCCAGAGATAGCTCCACGGCAGTGTATGTGCATTCGGGGAGTCCGGACGGCCCCGCTTTTCCACAGCTTCTTCGGTTGAAGTTGTTATTGGTGCTGGACTAGTTGGGATGTATGGGTGTGCAATTTTGCATGTCTACAAATGCCCCCCACCCACGGGTAGCGCAGGCGAAAGATGAGCCGGGCGGTGCCCGTGGGTGTACTGGTCTCTTCTTCTCTTTGTTGGGAGCTGGCGTAGCATGTTGGTCTCTTCTTCTCTTCGTCAGTGCCGACGGGGTGTCGGGGACTGAGATGGCATGTTGGTCTCTTCTTCTCTTCGTCAGTGCCGACGGGGTGTCGGGGACTGACATGGTATGTCGGTCTCTTCTTCTCTTCGTCAGTGCCGACGGGGTGTCGGGGACGGACGTAACATGTTGGTCTCTTTGTCACTTTATCTGTGCCGGCGGGGTGCCAGGGACGGAGGTGGCTTGTTGGTCCCTTTGTCTCTTTATCAGTGCCGACGGGGTGCCGGGAACTGAAGCAGTACGTTGGTCTCTTCGTCTCTTCATCAGTGCCGACGGGGTGTCGGGAGCTGACCTGATTTGTTGGTTTCTTCTTCTCTTCGTCAGTCTCGACGGGGTGTCGGGAGCTGACCTAGTTTGTTGTTCTCTTCTTCTCTTCGTCCGTGCCGACAGGGTGCCGGGGGACCGACGCGGTTTGTTTGTCTCTTCTGCTCTTCGCCAATGCCTGACAGGGTGTCGGGCGTTGACATGGTATGTGTTGGTCTTTTTTTCTCTTCGCTAGTGCCGACAGGGTGCCGGGAGCTGACATGGTCTGTTGATCACTTGGTCTCTTCGTCAGTGCCAATAGGGTGTCGGGAACTGAAGCAGTGCATTGGTCTCTTCATCAGTGCCGACGGGATGCCGGGAACTGAAGCAGCATGTTGGTCTCTTCATCAGTGTCGACGGGGTGTCGGGAACTGAAGCAGCATATTGGTCTCTTTGTCTCTTCATCAGTGCCGACGGGGTGTCGGGAACTGAAGCAGTATGTTGGTCTCTTAATCAGTGCCGACGGGGTGTCGGGAACTGAAGCAGTATGTTAGTCTCTTTGTCTCTTCATCAGTGCCGACGGGGTGTCGGGAGCTGACACGGTTTGTTGATCTCTTGGTCTCTTCGCCAGTGCCGACAGGGCGTCGGGAGCTGACATGCCTTGTTGGTCTCTTTGTCTCTTTTTTTTCTTTTCTTCTCCCTTTTCTCTTCTTCTCTTCTTCTTTTTTTCTTCTCCTTTTTTGTTATCTCTTTTTTTCTTCTCTCATTTTTTTGTTGTTTGTTTTTTTTCTTTCTTTCCCTCTTCTTCTCTTCTTCCTTTTTTTTTCTTTCTTTTTTTTGAAGAACTCCGGGTGGCTACTAGCGTGGATGCCAATGATATAAGAGTTGTCGGCACATCGGCCGATAATTGGAAGCTGTTGACATGGGAGCCAATAATTGAAAAGTTGTCGACCCGAAGGCCGATGATTGAAAGCTGTCGGCTCAGGGGCCGATGATTGAAAGCTGTTGGCATGGGAGCCAATAATTGAAAAGCTGTCGACCCGAAGGCCGATGATTGAAAGCTGTCGGCTCAGGGGCTGATAATTGAAAGCTGTTGGCATGGGAGCCAATAATTGAAAAGCTGTCGACCCGAAGGCCGATGATTAAAAAGCTGTCGGCTCAGGGGCCGATGATTGAAAAGTTGTCGACTCAAGAGCCGATAAGGGAGGTCAAAACAGCCAAGGCTGGGAGCGAGCTTAAATAGACGAAGTTGGGGATTAACGAGCTGCGAGGGCAGGAGGTAGGCCATGGGGGCCAAGATTGGGCTCTACGAGCCGGAGCTAGGAAAGTAGGCTTCGATGGTCGGAATTGAGTTTATTGCATATGCACATTCTTGTTATTTTATTATTTTTATTATTTTATTTTTATGTTGTTTTTTTTATCATTTTTCCCTTCTTTTTCTTCTCTTTTTTTTAAAGCATGCAAGCATTCATTAGCAGGCATAACATAAATATAAGTAAGGCAGCTCCCTCTATAGGGGATAGGATAGGGACGTCGCCCGTAATTCGTAGATGCGGTGCGGGCCGCGAGACACAATTGAGGGGTGGTGCACCCGTCAAGAGGATATCGCATGTCTTGCATGCATAGCCTAAATTCACGCATTTCACCCGAAGCAATTCTCTGTGGCGTGGCAGTGCAAATGTGTGAACAAAGAGCCATAACCATATGGATATGCAGGTTTTCCTAGTGACACTCGAGGATCACTCTGGCGCCTACACATTAGTTCCAGGCTTTCGACTTTTGGTAGCTTCACACAGCCCCCATCTGTTTATTTTGGTAGCGGATTTCACCGTTCGGCGCGAGTCTCCTCATGTGTCTCAATGGGGGTTCCCGGCTACTAAGATTCGTCTTTATTGTGATTTGCTTCACCATTTCGCGCGAGTCTCCTCATTTGTTTCAGTGGGGATTCCCGGCTACTCGGATTCGCGTTTCTCTCTCTCTTCTTTTTCTCTTTTTCTTCCCTTTTTTTTCTTTTTTCTTTTTTTTACAGTGGGGGTAGGCAGCTTTTTCCTCACGATTACCTTTCACGCGAGTGCAGGAATTCAAGTTTCCGTAGAGTGCTAAGAAGAAATTCGGGCAATCCCTATAGTCGAAGGCTATTGAACACTTTAAGTGCTAGGTGTGGGAGCGTTGCCTCAAGTTTATTTTGTGAGTTGGGCTTAGCGATTCTGCCATAACTCTTCCCCTTGACGTGTGCACCCGCCACAATTGGGTTCTCTTCGAGCGCGTGCCATGATGCCCGTGAATCCGGAATCGGGGTGATATTATTTAGCAAGGAAATACGGTCCTAGAAAATTCCAAGGAGGTGTATTATTCTATATTAATCAACCATGCAAGTAGGGCAATCATGCATTCTCTTTTTTTTATTTTCTTTGTTTTGTGTTTGTTTTTTTTTTTTTGCTTTGTCTTTTTTTGTTTTTGTTTTGTTTTGTTTTTTTTTTTGCATAAGAAAATATTATTGTTACGTATAATTGTAATGGTAGTAAAGGTATTAGGGAAGCAGACCATATTTTTGTTCTCTGGCCGGGGAAGGATCCGAACCAAAGTGGAAGGTTTATTCTATTATATATATATTTTTTTTAACTGGGAAGCTGTCGGCTGGGGTGCCAATGATGAGGTAACTGTCGGCTAGGAGCCGATGATGAGGTAGCTGTCGGCTCGGGGGCCGATGATGGGGTAACTGTCGGCTAGGAGCCGATGATGAGGTAGCTGTCGGCTCGGGGGCCGATGATGGGGTAGCTGTCGGCTAGGAGCCGATGATGGGGTAGCTGTCGGCTCAGGGGCCGATGATGGGGTAGTTGTCGACCCAAAGGTCGATAAAGAGGTAGCTGTTTGCTAGGAGCCGATGATGGGGTAGCTGTCGGCTTGAAGCCCCGATGGCTGAAAGTTGGTCGGTTTAGCGCCCCGTCGGCGGAAGGTTTAGTCGGTTTAACGCCCCATCGGCGAAAGGTCTAGTCGGTTTAATGCCCCGTCGGTGAAAGATCTAGTCGGTTTAACGCCCTGTCGATGAAAGGTCTAGTCGGTTTAACGCCCCGTCGGTGGAAGGTCTCGTCGGTTTAACGCCCCGACGGCGGAGGGTCTAGTCGGTTTAATGCCCCATCGGCGGAAGGTCTAGTCGGTTTAACACCCCGTCGACGGAAGGTCTAGTCAGTTTAACGCCCCGTCGGCGGAAGGTTTAGTCGGTTTAACGCCCCGTCGGCGGAAGGTCTAGTCAGTTTCTATTTGTTGGATGGTTGAAGGTCGGAGGTAAAAGTTTGCCTCGTGACTCTTCTTTCTCTTCTTCTTTTACGTGGAGAGGCGGGTGCAAAGACCATGTTTACCTCATTTGTCTTTTCTTTCTTTTCCTCTCTTCTTCTTTTTGTGTGGAGAGGCGGGTTCAAGGACCATGTTCGCCTCGTGACTGCTCTTTCTCTTCTTCTCTTCTTCTTTTATGGGGAGGCAGGTGCAAAGACCATGTTCACCTCGTGACTGTTCTTTCTCTTCTTCTCTTCTTCTTTTATGGAGAGGCAGGTGCAAAGACCATGTTTGCCTCGTGACTCTTCTTTCTCTTCTTCTCTTCTTCTTTCATGTGGAGAGGTGGGTGCAAAGACCGCGTCTGCCTCGTGACTCTTTTTTCTTTTTTTTTCTCTTCTTCTTTTGTGGAGAGGCAGGTGCCAAGACCATGTTCACTTCATGTCTCTTCTCTTCCTTTTCTTCTCTTCTTCTTTGTGTGAAGAGGCAGGTGCAAAGACCATGTTTGGCTCATGTGTCTTTCCTTTCTTTTCTCCTCTTCTTTTTTGTGATGAGGCGGGCTCGGGGACCACGTCTGCCTCATGCGTCTTTTCTTCCTTTCCTTCTCTTCTTCTTTGTGTGAAGAGGCGGGCTCGAAGACCACGTCTGCCTCATGTGTATTCTTTCTTTTCTTCTCTTCTTTTGTGTGATGAGGCGGGTCGAAGACCACGCCTGCCTCATGCGTGTCTTTTTCTTTATTCTGCTCCGCTTTTCTCATTAATGCTTCCACGCTGGAGTGTATTTCTCCTAATGTGCCCCCAAGTTAGGGTGTAGCTTTATTTGATATGCATCCCTCTAAGGGGTGTGTTTTGCCTCTTTACCTCTGTGCCCCCAAGCGGGGCGTATTTTTCAAGGCTTCTATGCCCCCAGACCAGGGTGTGTTTTTTTTTTCTTCTTTCAAATGCCCCCAAGGCGGGGTGTAGCTTCTTCAAATGCCCCCAAGCCGGGGTATACTCTTCACGGCTTCTATGCCCCCAGGTGGGGTATATTTCTGCTCCTTTGAATGCCCCCCCCCCCAAAGTGGGGTGTAGCTCTCTTCAGGTGCCCCTGAGCCGGGGTGCATTCTCTTCATGCACCCTCGGGCGGGGTGTGTCTTTCATGGCTTCTATGCCCCCAGACGGGGTGTGGCTTCGTTGTATGTTGTGCCCCCGAGTCGGGGTGGATTCTCTTCATGTGCCCCCACGGTGGGGTGTATATCTTTTTATGTGCCCCCTGGAGCGAGGTGCGGTTTGCTTCTTGTGCCCCCCCTGAGGCGGGGTATCTTTCTTCTTCAAATGCCCCTAAGCCGGGGTGTATTCTCTATGGCTTCTATGCCCCCGAGCGGGGTAAGTTTCTTCTTCAAATACCCCTAAGATGGGGTGGACTCTTTTCTTCTTATGCCCCCAAGGCGGGATGTAACTTCTTCAAATGCCCCAAAGCCGGGGCGTGTTTTTTACGGCTCCTATGCCCCCAGGCGGGGTATGTTTCTTCTTCAAAGACCCCTAAGCCGGGGTGGACTCCTCTTCATCTGCCCCTGAGCCGGGGTATACTCTTCACGGCTTCTATGCCCCCATGCGGGGTATGTTTCTTCTTCATATGCCCCTGGCACGGGGTGTGTCTTTTACTTGTTATACCCCCCCCCCCATGGCGGGGCGGAATTCTACTTTTTTTCTACCCCTGAAGGTGGAGGAGTGCTTCTCTTCATATGTCCCCGGCACGAGGGTGTATCTTTTGCTTCTTACGCCCCCCTGAGGCGGGGGTGTATCTCTTTACGGCTTCTGTGCCCCCGAAGCAGGGTATGTTGTTTCTTCAAATGCCGCTTGGGCGGAGTATATCTTTCTTCTTATGCTCCCAGATCGGGATGTATGTCTCTTTGTTTCTGTGCCCCGGGTCGGGGTAGATGCTTCTGCTTCTTATGCACCAAGGGCGGAGTGTACCTCTTTGTGCCCCCTGAGCGGGGTGGATGCTCTGCATGTGTCCCCCGGTCAGGGTGTAGCTTTGTCTCCCATGGAGGGGGTGTGTTGTTTCTTCAAAAGCCCCCAGACCAGGGTGTATTCTTCTCTTTCTTATACTCCCGAGGCGGGAGGGGTTCTCTTCATGTGCCCCCGTGGCGGGATGTGCTTCTTTCTTCGAGTGTCCCCAGATCGGGGTGAAATCTTTTCTTCTGCCCGGCCACACCGGGGGGAATGTTTGCTTCTTGTGCTCCCAAGGTGGGGTGTATTGCTGCTTTTGGTGCTCCCAAGGTGGGGCGTATTGCTGCTTCTGATGCCCCAGAGCGAGGTATCTTTCTCTTCACATGCCCCCGGCACGGGGTATATTCTGCTTCTAGTGCCCCCAAAGTGGGGTGTATTGCCACTTCTGAGGCGGGGTGTAGTTCTTGCTTCTCTTTTCTTTTTTTTTTATATGCACCCGAGGCGGGGTGTAGTTCTTGCTTCTCTTTTTTTTATATGCACCCGAGGCGGGGTGAGTTCTTCTTCTTCGCTTACGTACCCCCATATCGGGGTGTATTCCTTCCTTCATATGCCCCTCCTAAGCCGGGGGATGCTGTTCGTTCTGCTTCAGATGTCCCCCGGGGGGTGGTGCATGTTGCTTCATGAACCCCGAGCCTGGGGTATATTCCTTCAAATGCCCCTAAGCCAGGGTGGACTCTCTTTTCTTCTTATGCTCCCAAGGCGGGATGTAGCTTCTTCAAATACCCCCAAGCCGGGGCGTGTTCTTTATGGCTTCTATGCCCCCCTGGCGGGGTATGTTTCTTCTTCAAATACCCCTAGGCCGGGGTGGACTTCTCTTCATATACTCCTGAGTCGGGACGTGCTCTTTATAGCTTCTAGGCCTCGAGGCGAGGTATGCTTCTTCTTCAAATACCCCTAAGACGGGGGTGTGATTCTTGACTTCATATGCCCCCGACGTGGGGTATATCTTTTGTTTCTTATGCTCCCGAGCCGGGATGTAGCTTCTTGGCCTCATATGCTGCCGAGGCGAGGGGTATGCTACTTTATGTGCCCCCGGGGGGAATGCATTTTGCCTCTACTGCCCCGTGGCGGGGTATATCTCTTGGCTTCTTACGCCCCCAAGGTGGGGTGTGTTTTCTTCTTGTGCCCCCGGGGTGGGGTATATCTTTCGCTTCTTATGCCCCCCCCTTTGAGGCGGAGTGAAGTCTTTGCTTCAAATGCCCCTAAATCGGGGTATAGTTTTGTCTCATATGCCCCTGGAGCAGGGGTGTATTTCTCTTCATGTGCCCCTCAATCGGGGTGTATCCTTATTGCTTGTTGTGCCCCCAAAGGGAGGTGTCTTTCTCTTCATGTGCCCCGGGCACCAGGTGTATCTTTGCTTTTTTTTTATATGCCCCCGAGGGGGGAATTCTTCTTCTTCTGCCCCGACACGCTGGGGAATGTTTGCTTCTTATGCCCCCAAAGTGGGGTGTATTCTCGATGGCTCCTGTGCCCCCCGTTGGTGGGGTGTATGCTTCTTCTTCAGATTCCCCTAAGGCGGGGTGTATTCTTTGTTGCTTCATGTACCACCGAGTCGGGGTGGATTCTCTTCATGTGCCCCCATGGCGGGGTGTATTCTTTGTTGCTTCATGTACCCCCGAGTCGGGGTGGATTCTCTTCATGTGCCCCCATGGCGGGGTGTACTCTCTTTATGTGTCCCCAGGGGTGGGGTGTGGTTTTCGTCATGTGCGCCCTAGCAGGGTGTATCGCTGCTTGCAATGTCCCCCGAGGCGGGGTATCCTTCTTCTTCAAATACCCCTAAGCCGGGACGTATTCTTTATGGCTTCTATGCCCCCATAGCGGGGTGCGTTTCTTCTTCAAATACCCCTAAGATGGGGTGGACCCTTTTCTTCTTATACTCCCAAGGTAGGATGTAGCTTCTTCAAATGCCCCTGAGCCGAGGCGTGTTCTTTACGGCTTCTATGCCCCCAGGCGAGGTATATTTTTTCTTTAAATACCCCTAGGCCGGGGTGTATTCTTACTGCTTCTCATGCTCCCGAGGCGGGATGTGACTTCTTCAAATGCCCTTAAGCTGGGGCGTATTCTTCATGACTTCTATGCCCCCCGGCGGGGTATGTTTCTTCTTCAAATGCCCCTAAGCCAGGGTGTGTTCTTTTACTTTTTACGCCCCTCAGGGCGAGGTGCATTCCTCTCCATGTGCCCCTAGCATGGGGTGTGCTTTTGTTTCTTATGCCCCCAGGCCGGGGTACGTTCCTTCTTCATATACCCCTAAGCCAGGGTGAGTTTCTCCTTTTGTGTGTCCCTAGGCCGGGGTGAATTTTTTTCTTCTTATGCCCCCATGGCGGGGTATGTCTTTTGCTTCAGGTGCCCCCATATCGGGGTGTATTTCCCCTTCAAATGCCCCTAAGCCGGGGTGCAGCTCTATTTCTTCTTACGTCCCCAGGTCGGGGCGGATTCTTCTTCAAATGCCCCGAAGCCGGAGTGTAGCTTTTGCTTTGTGTGCCCCTCAGTCGGGGCGGATTCTCTTCATGTGCCCCTGGGAATGGGGTGTATTTCTTTTTTTGCCTCCTATGCCCCCGTAGCAGGGTATATATCTTCTTCTCATCCCCCATGGTGGGGTATGTGCATGCTCTCTTCGGGAGTGGTGGCCGTGCTTGGCCTGATTGCTATAAAGCATTCCCTACAGCGGGTAACCATTCACCAAGCTACAATTGTGGCTCGCTGGGTCTTTTAACAGCCACTCAGGGGGCCGTCTTATGCCGGATGGAGGCAGTAGGAAGGAGGAACGAGCGGGGTCATTGCACCGCAGACTCGGAGCCTCCTAGAGTCGGGCGGGATGCCGGGTTTCTTCTTGCTCTTTTAGTCGGCGATGCTGGCCAACTTTCTTCTTTCTTCTCTCTTTCTCTCTTTTTTTCCTCTTTTTTTCTTTTATTTCTCTCTCTTCTTCTTGTATGATTGACCAGGGTGGAGGTGCAGGAGAGCGCTCACCCCCTCAGGGAGGGGATGAGTGGTTCGCTCCACCGCATCAACCCCACAATGGTAATCTTTGTTCAGCACGGGTCTCGACGGACGTGGCCGTACAACCCTCTCTTGCCAATTCTTCTCTCTTTTTTTTGCTTCTTTCTTTTCTCTTTTCTTCTTTTTTTTTCTTTTCTTCTTTTCTTCTCTTTCTTCTTGAGGAAAGGGGGATTTGATTTCCCCTCCCTTCTCTTCTCTTTTCTCTTCTCTTTTTTTTATAACAGCCCCCACGATTCCTGGAAGCTGCATATGCTTCGAAGCAGCGTCCTCGAGGCCACAAAGGCAGCTGCACCGAGCCTGGATCTTCTCCCCATAGGGCTGGCGAAGACAGCACCGGCCATTCATCAAAGCAGGCAAACATCGTTAATTAGGAGGCCATGAGGCCCTAAATCTCGGTGAAGAGATGAAGGGTGGTTTTGGTCCCACCGGGCGTGCCAGACTTGTGGACGCACTTTTCGTTTGTTTATTATGCTCGTCTATTCGGGAATGGTTGATTCATCTATTAAGTGCGTGGGCGTGCCAGTCACAAAGTGACAATTTATTCGGTATCGAAGAGCCCATGGTGCGCTCGATCTGACTCAGTCAGACGATTGTGTGGTTCGTGTCGGGACCAAAACCCGCCACGCCATAAAGGTCACGGCGTCATTTACATCCCCCATACGAGGGAACACCCTTGATTAATCGCTGGGATTCAAAGCCTCATGGCCAAGAAATTAATTGCATGGAAGGTCTATTACGAGGTATTGAAATCCTCGCGCGAGGGCGAGAAGAAAACCATTCGCGGTCATGTCAGTCGTGTACTGACCATTTAATGTTCGGACGAATGTCCGGCTCGAGAAGATCACGGTTGTCACGGGAAAACCGGAACTCATGTATGCCGAGGTATGGTAAATCTATTGTTCGGAAGAGCGGAGAACGTTCGGCTGAGCCTCGGTTAGAGCGGTCAAAAACCAGTAAATCTGTTGGCCCGGTGCAAGAGCAAGCTGCGACCATACTGTGGTGGGCCCCCCGCGGTCGAAACAAGACTTGCATGAGCATCATTAATATTTCCGGTGCCAAGGGGCAACGAGGGAATATCCCTTGAATTGGCTGGAAAGCCTATGTCTAGGGAAGCGGACGTTCGAAATGTGTCAGTCATTCGGGAGACCGTTTAATATTCGGACGGGTGTCCGGCTTGAGAATACCGTAATCGTCGCAGAAGGACCTAGAACATATGTATGCCGGGACACGGCAAACATATTATTCCGAGACTCTGAAAACATTCGGTTAAATCTCGGTTAGTGTAGCAGGAAACCAATGAGTTTGTTGGCCCGGTGCAAGATCGAGTCAGGACCATGCCGGGGGCGCCTCCCGCGGTCCAAACGGGGCTTGCGTGGGCATCATTAATGTTCTCGGTGCCGGAGGGCAGCGAGGAAGAGTCCCGGGACTAGATTCCAAAACGAAAACGTGTTCAAAGGGAGCGGGCTATAGGCCGAGGATATGGGTCAGACAGTGACCATAATCGGGACGGACCCGAGGTCCCAGCATAGCCCACGAAGGCCTTATTGATATTCCCATGTGTAGGGTCCAGGGATGACGGGAGCCGTCCCGTTCTATTCCGATTTCTGTCGGTCGCTTGCGGACCACTTGATATTCGGACAAGTGTCCATATTGAAGGTACGACGTAGATGGAAGCAACCCCGTACAAACGTACGCCGAGTTCACGGCAACTTCAATGAAAGAGCGGGAACAAATCCCATTAGGATGAATCCGATTCGACAGGCTATTGGCCCAGAGCAATGCCGGGTTACGACCATGTCGGGATGGGAACCGTCGGCCATATCGGTCACGCATGGACCTTTTCATGTTCGGACACCGGTCCGTAATAGAAACGCGGCGGAAATCGAGGTGAACCCGTTCAAATGTCTGCCGAACGTGCGGCAATTTTAGTAGTGGCTCGGAAGGGATCCGGCCCGAGAAACGAGTCCGGTTTAATCGGAATATCGGCCCGAGGCGAGGTCAGGTCGTGGCTATTTTGGGATAATTCCCAAGACTCAGGCCCAACCTGGAAGGGCGGCATGATTGTTCCTTCAGCATCGGGTCACGGGGAGAGAGGGGGGGTTGCAACATAGATTTTACCATTTTCTTTATCTGGGCTTTAAATTATGTGCATATATATATTTTATTACTTATTTCCCTTTTATGTATTTATTCTGGATGATTTCTCTATTTTGTTTATTATTATTACTATTATATTTTCCCTTTCCTTTTTCTTACTATTATTATTATTATTTCACATTTTTTGTTTATTTCTCATATATGTATATTCAGGTTTATTTATTTATCATAATTTTTATTAATTTATTATCATTATTATCATTATCATTATCATGACATATTTATATATATTTATATATATTTATTTTGGAAGGAAAAGTGGGCCGTTGGGGGCAAAAAGGGGTGTACCGGCGAAGGCAGGGAGAGCGTGCCGGAGAGGGGCTGGGAGAGTGTACTGGGTAGGTTAGAGGGTGCCGGAGAAGTGCCAAGAGAGTGTGCAGGAGAGGGAGTTGGCGGGCGTGCCGAGCTAACTCGAAGTCTGTACAACGTCTGCTAGCACACGCGCGGAGTCTGTACACTATCCGTTTGCTGCAACTCAAAGTCTATACATCGGCTGGTTGCTGCAACACAAAGTCTGTACGTCCGTCAGCTCAAAGTCTGTACATTCTCGGACCAAGCCTATGTGGCCCGTGTACTCCATGCATTCAAAGTCTGTACATTCCTATCTTTACCTACGTTCACTAGCTTAGCAAACCCACAAGTCCGTACATTGGTTGCATAGCTTGCAATGCATAGCCGGTGCACTCTTCATTTGCTACAAACTCAAAGTCTGTACATCGTCTGCTAGCACACACGCAGAGTCTGTACATTTTCCATTTGCTGCAACTCAAAGTCTATACATTGGCTGGTTGCTGCAACACGAAGTCTGTACATTGGCTGGTTGCTGCAACACAAAGTCTGTACATTGGATGGCTGCCGCAACACAAAGTCTGTACATTGGCTGGTTGCTGCAACACGAAGTCTGTACATTGGCTGGTTGCTGCAACACAAAGTCTGTACATTGGCTGGTTGCATGCACACAAAGTCTATACATTGGCTGGTTGCTGCGACACGAAGTCTGTACATCGGCCGGTTGCATGCACACAAAGTCTGTACATTGGCTGGTTGCTGCAACACAAAGTCTATACATTGGCCGGTTGTATGCACACAAAGTCTGTACACTGGCTGGCTGCTGCAACACGAAGTCTGTATATTGGCTGGCTACGGCAACACAAAGTCTGTACATTGGATGGCTTCCGCAACACAAAGTCTGTACATTGGCCGGTTGCATGCACACAAAGTCTGTACATTGGCTGGTTGCTACAGCACAGAGTCCGTACATTGGCTGGTTGCTGCAGCACAAAGTCTGTACATTGGCGGGTTACTACAGCACAAAGTCTGTGCATTGTTGTCACAAGCACATTAAGTCCATACATTCGTTCATGGCATGTCTGAACATCCATTTCCAATGTACATACTTTACTATCTGCATTTGTGCAACCCTTCATGCAAAGTCTATACATTGCTAAAGAGACGGTGAGCATGAGAGAGATGGTGGGGAGAAGAGATGAGACGGTGGGAGCGTGCCGGGCTAGGAAGCACAGGGTATGCCCGGGGAGGCTTCAAAGGGCTGTGCCGGTGGCGGCGGGGGCTTGGAGCGTGCCGGCGAAAGGAGAAAGGGAGCGTGCCGGTGAAGGGGGGGGCACGAAGGGTGTGCTGGGAAAGGCGCGGATAGGGTGCACCGGTGAAGGGCGCAGCGAGGTGTGCCGGCGAAGGGCGTGCCGGCCAAGGGTGGCTAGAGGGTATACCGCGAGGGTGGCTGAAGGGGCGTACCGGCGAAGGGCATGGGGAGCCCACTCCTCCTCCGTTTCTTTTAAGGCTTTTCTTTTCTTCTCTTCTGATTTTATTAAGTTTGCGTGGGTTTCTTCTTTTCTTCTCTTGATCAATTTCCATTCTTTCTCCCATGAGGACAAGTTGTTTAGTTGTCGTTCGATTTGGCTCTCTTTGAGTTGATTGCGGTTCCCTTGCCTCGGTTAAAGCGTTTTACCGTTGTTCTCTTTTTTATTTGTCTGTTGCTTTCTTTTAGTCCTTTTTAACGTGTGGTCGTTCCATTTGTTGGTTGCTTCCTTTTATCTTTTTAATATGTTATCGTTTCTAGCAAAAATTCGGCAGCATCTCCCCTTGACCCGAGCGTAAGGGAGATACAGGGAACGCGCCCACATGGAGTGGCGGAACCCGACAACTGGAGGTGGGCGCCCGAGAGCGGCAACACCTTTAATAAAACTTCGGGAAACTCGGAGGCAACGGTGAGTGGAAGACTATCCCAGGACTGGCTAAGGGGGATGCACCGGGCAAGAAGAAGGGGCAAGTGTGCCGGGCCAAGGAGGCCAAGGGCTGGAGAGGCGTACCGGGCTAAGGGAGGCCAGGGGCGTGCTGGGCCGGCTGACCAGAGGGCATGCCGGGCTAAGGAAGGCCAGGGGCGTGCCGGGCTGGCTGACCAGAGGGCTTGCCGGGCTGGGAGTGGCCAAGCTGTGCCGGGGAAGGAGAGGTGAGAGTGGGGGCACGGGTGTGCCGGGCAAGGAAGGCACGGGGTGTGCCAGGTAGCGAAGGCACGAGTGTGCCGGATAGGGGGTTAGAAGGGGCTGTGCCGCCGAGGGGCGGCAGGAGCGTGCCGCTGGGGGGGTGCCACTGGCGGACGCTGGAGGAGCGGGCCGTTGAGAGGCCAAAAGGGAGGTAACTTCCCACAGGCGAACGGGTGAGGGTGGTGATCAGAGGCCCTATGAAGGAGCTACGCCAAAGGGGGAAAGGATCACTACCGGGAGGCACACCACCGGAAGGGAGGAAGAAGACGGCCAGGCACGCGTAACGGCCCAAAACAACGGAGGCAGTCAGAAAACCCAAAGAGGGGGGAATTTTTATTCATCCAGAGAAAAGGCCATAACCGGCCGCGTATACATCAAAACACCGGGGTGGAAAATACAACAATGAGGGAGGAAAGATGAAAAAGAAAAGCGTGAAGAGGAGGAAATGGGGAGTTAGGGTCGGGCAGAGGCGACGGCTCTCTGGCCTTCCCCACTCCCCTTGCTACATCTCTCTTTCTCTCTTACTCTCTCTTCTCTTACTCTCTATCGCTCGCCGGTGGTCGCCGGAGGGCCTTCCTGTTCTTCTCTTCTTCTTCTTCCCTTTCTCTTCCGCCGACGACGGTGGACGGAGCAGTAGGGGGGAGCCCAAAGCCTCCCCTCCTCCTCTTCTCTTCTTCTCTTCCTCTTCTTCTCTTCTCTCTCCCCTGGAAGCACCACCGTGGCTCCCCTGTTCCTCTCTATTCTCCCCTCTTTTTATACCCCTGGTCAGGCCGACGACTGTCGAGGACGGGAGTAGGTGGGGCGAGGACAGCCCAGCAAGGTGCAGGTATGGGCCTGCCATGCCTTCGCTGCGCGCCGAGGGATACGAGCGTTGACTGGCGTGGATGGGCTGAACGCTGTGCCGCTGGGGCTAAGGCAGGCGTGCCGCTGGAGGGCCTCGCAGGTGTGCCGCTGAAAGACCCAAGAAGTGTGCCGCTGAAGGCTTGAAATGGTGTGCCGTTGAAGGCTTGAAATAGCGTGCCGTTGAAGGCCTGAGATAGTGTGCCGTTGAAGGCTTAAAATAGTGTGCCGTTGAAGGCTTAAAATAGTGTGCCGTTGAAGGCCGAAATAGTGTGCCGTTGAAGGCCCGAAATAGTGTGCCGTTGAAGGCTTAAAATAGAGTGCCGTTGAAGGCACATGGGGCGTGCCGTTGAAGGCACATGGGGTGTGCCGCTGAAGGCACATGGGGTGTGCCGCAGAAGGGCCCAGGGGCGTACCGTTGAAGGGCCAAAGGGGGTACCGCTGAGGGGCCAAAGGGGTGTGCCGCTGAAGGGTCCAAAGGGCGTGCCGCTGAAGGCCTAAATGGGCAGTTATGAGCCCGTTGTAAGCGCGAGTTTTGGCTTATTTGATTTTCTTCGAGGCCCATGGATTGTGGGGCTCTTGAGGGTTGAGTTCTCCTCACTGTCGTGACCCCAGAGATAGCTCCACGGCAGTGTATGTGCGTTCGGGGAGTCCGGACGGCCTCGCTTTTCCACAGCTTCTTCGGTTGAAGTTGTTATTGGTGCTGGACTAGTTGGGATGTATGGGTGTGCAATTTTGCACGTCCACACCCGGCCGAAGAAGACGGAAGAACGAAGGCCAGGCCGCTTGGTCGCCACAGCTCGGTAGATAGCTCCTGGCCAGCCACCGCTAGAGGAGTGGGCGAGATGACCGTCGAGTCACTCTGCACCGCCGTCGCGCGGGGTTGCTCCACTTTCTCCCTCTCCATCAGGGCCGTCTCCATCGCTACTTCATGGGATGGGAATGCGAGTGTCTCGGATTGGACCAAAGGAGGGGCTTCGAGCAAAGCTGGCCCCGAGGCCATCGTCGGTGGACCTTTCTCTCGCGTCTGGGACCCCTCCAAGTGCACACGAAGTCCCGCGAATATCTTCTTCAAGAGTGGGTCCTCCATCTGAGCCGGGATCTTCGGGAGAGGCGGAAGAGGAATCATCAGCCGGGGTCTGCCTCCCGCTTGCACGAGTGCTGCGAGGATCTCCGCCCCCGGGCCCAAGACTGAAGTCGGCCCCTCCACCGCTATCGGACCGATAGTCGGCCTCCATTTAGCGACGGCCTTGCGGACATGGACAGACGTATTCCCCGGCGCTGGTGTGACCTGACCATGTGAAGTGGGGTTAGCCGTCCACTACCTAGAACAAATCTTCTAAGAATGAGAAGACAAGTAGAAGTCATGAAGTCCCCATGCTTACTCTGGCCGCCGGGACGATGCTGCCTTCAGGCGCAATCTCTCCCTCCATCAAGGGCTCGTCCGCCGGCCCGGGAGCACTTGAAGTCTCCGCAGCCATCTCCTGCTGCAGGGCCTCGAACAAGAGGGCCAGCTTACCCAGGCCCGCATCAACTCCTGTTGAGCGATCGACCGATTTAGCCGGGGTAGCTCCTTCCACAGCCTCCGGCTCAATTGGTTCCTGAAAGTCAAGGGATAACAGGAATAAAGTCACTGGATGATCACGAGGGAGGTCCTGTGTGAACAAGCTCACACTTACAGCAGCCTCTTCCATTAGGCTCAGAGAGCTAGCGAGTGAGGGGGCCTTAAAGATCAGCTTGGGCGGCCCAGATACCTCAGATACGCCCTCGCCAGAAGCCACCTCGTTGGAGGAGTAATCATAATCTACCTTTTCGCTCGACGAAAACTCGACCGCCATGGGTTCCTCCCTCGCTGGCAAGGGGGTCTCCGCTTCGAGGTCGGTGATCGGTACATCCTCACCTGAGGGTAGTATGCCAGATTTCAACCTCTTCCTCGTGTACGTACGCGTCGCTGGGAGATGCAGGCGGGGCCCTGATGGCCTGATAACTGATGCGTCAATGCCTACCACATAAAAGAAAGGGTGGATCATACCGGAGCCGATGAGTTCTTAAGAATGAAAGAAGTCAATTAAGTGGACAAAGATAAATACCCCCTTCCGCTTCTACAGCACGGGGCGGCTCACGGGTCTCCTCGACGGGCAATGTCTTCCCAGGGGCCGCAGCCTTGTCCTCGCCCGGGATCGGCACAGGCACCGGCTCCTCCGTACCAACTGAAAGCAAGAAATACATATGTTATATACACATAAAAGTCCCTACCCCCTGGAAGTAAATAAATTTTGAAGGACAGCGGTGGCTGGTAAACCTCACCAGCATGGTAACTCGGCTCAGCCCGAGTGACTTCAAACTCTTCGAAAGATAAAATGGGAGCCACGAGAGAGATGGCCGCCGAAGTTGGGGTAGCTTCTGCCCTCCTTCGTTTCCTATCTTGTCCCCCGACCGCTTTGGCGGCAGCCAGCGCCTTCTTGACAGGCGACCTCTCCGGGGACCTTTTCCTGACCTGCGGCGGGGGAGTCGAAGTCGGCCCCGAGGTCACCTCTGCTGCGACCCCGGCCTCACCCACATCGGGGATAGGCACAGATGATGGCTCCTCCACGTCCGGGATGGGCGTGGGCGCAGGCTCCTCCATAGCAATTGAAACAAAAAGGGAGAAGCATTTATATGTGAGGACCTTGTTCCGAAATGAAGGCTGGTCCCGAAGGTCGCGCACGGCTAGAAATTCTGACCGACGGGCTAACCTGGCTCAGGTCGGGCGGCTTCAAACTCCTCGAAGGTCAGAATTCGTGGCACCGAAGGGACAGCCGCCAAGGCCTTTGCAGCCTCCGTCTTCCGCCGCTTCACCTCTCGCTGCCCGGCCGCCTTGGCAGCATCCACCGCCTTCTTTACATGCGACTTTGCCTGGGACCTCTTCGCGGCCTTGGGCAAGGGAGCCGTAGTCGGGGCTGGCAAGGTCGCATCGAAATAGGCGGGCTTCTGGACGAGCCGGAGGAGATTCTGGTACGTTGCCATTTGTATGCTGTCGGGATGGTCTGTCAAAAAATAAATCTGGTCAGCGTCCGGTACCCTGCAAAGGTCACGACGATAGGGGGATGAGAATAAAAGGAAGTGGGAAGATTAAAATACCATGAGGGCCGGTATACAGTCGAAGCGTTATTGGCCAGTAGCTCAGGGACAGCTCCTTGTCCCGACGCGCCACCTCCAGGACCAGCCAGCACACGTCTTCGATCTTCTGGCAGCGGTCAGTAAGGGCAGCTAGGTCCGCATGCTTCTTTGACGAGAGGTGGCAGAAAAGATTGAAGTGGTCCATGCCCCACCCGTCGGCATAATAATACGAGACTTGCATACGCTTGCCCAGGATGACGGCCGTCTGAGCATCAATTTTTAGCCCATTCACTCGGAGGAGGACATACAGCCATGTGGTGTCTTTATAATTTTCGGGCTTCCTCTCCTCCCGCCTCATGAATGTGCGATATGGGCATATCGGGTCCCTCTCTGGATGCCAGCTCTTGGCGGGAGTACCCTCTTCTTCCATCAGGAGTGGATAATTGACAAGCTCCAGACGGTCACTCCCTATCCGGCAAAGGTCCCTCATAGTCTTCTTGAAGTCATCCTTCGCCACTGGGGGTAGCTTCGCTTGCAGTGTCAGCCTCGCTTCCCGAGCCTCCCGGCGAGCGGCCAGATACGCCGCCACCTCTTTATCCTGCCTATTCTTGAGCCGAAGGAGGTGCTCCGGGTCAATGTCAAGCACTGGCACTGACTGCTTGCTCAAAAACTTCCTCTCCGCCCCGTCCCAGCAATCGATCTTGTGCAGTCAATAAAAGGCCGTCTGGGCGTTCCACCATTTTATGTACTCTGGGGTAACCCGGGGAATACGGCCGGGGGCTGGCACCCTGAAAGTCGCAGAGTCCGCCCGATGGAAGAAGTCCCACCAGCTTTTGGCATGCTCGGTAGTCGAACTCTCCCGGAGACTTCGTGAAGGCAGGCTAAACTGTGCACTATAGACAGGGATATGCTGATCATATCTGAAGTTTCGACTGAACCGAAAGGGGTAGTATGGTTCTAGTAGCAAATTATCCCCCTTCCTGAACGCTAGCACACTCGGGTGAATTGATAACCCCCAGTCCCCGAGCTCGGGCTCTAGCAACGGGCGGACCATATTTTCCTGGCTGACGGGGTGGACGTACTTCGCCACCTGATTGTCTTTGCATTCCCTCTTATTATTCACCAGAGGGATCGAGTGTGCGGCCAATGTCCAGAAATGGATGGTGCCGGCCGTATCCCGAGGAACCGTCGTCAGCCGGCCCCGAATATCATACAGTCGCTGGGAGGTAGAGCCCGGCTCCACACTTGCGAATTATAGCATCCGCGGCACCAGCCCCCAGTCCTGCAGAGTGCAGGGGGTGAACTCTGAAAATAGCGAACAGACCCACGCATTAAAGAAATGCAACGGGCACACATATCGGGCTTGCCTCGGGAATTGATGGGTGCTGATGTCCCCCAGCGCTTTGTATATCAAGCAAAGAGTAGCCGGGCACAAGGACAACTTGACCCCCCACGCCATTTGACACGTGGGGTAGATGGCATCCGGCCGAATGATGGTCTCGTCCCCGTACGGCATGGCAAACGAGCACAGCCAGTACGTCAGGAATGCGGCGCAATGTGTTAGAGGGTCAACCCCCATCCGGTTGGGGCCACTCTGGCGTCCTCTGGAAGGGATCCTCACATCAGTTTTGGGCTTGGCATGCTTCTTGCGAGCAATGGCGGTGCCGACACATGGAAACTCTGCATATTGCTTCAGCCCATCATAAAAATACTGCAGCCACAGAGTCATGCGGACCCTCTTCCAGTTTCCACGGGGAGGCTGCCTCCCGCCGTGTGCCAGCTAGTACAGTTCCCGGTATGCCTTCATGAGATACCGGTACAAATAGCCAAGGGAATAATAGCCATCCCCGTTAGTTTCATCTTTGATCAGATCTGGGAGGCATACTTCTTCATAAGGCTCCCCGTCAATGGGCAAGCCACTGAGCTGATTGAGACTCCACAAGTCAAGTGAAGTCTTGCTTTCCGCTGTATAGAAAGTGTTAGTCTCAGCACTGAACACCTCTATCATGCCACAGCAAAGACCCTTGGAGATGGGGTAGCCGTAGCGGGAGGCGTAGACGCTGTGATAGATGCCAGCCCGGACCAGTAACGGGGCGTAGTTGAACAGCACATACTCTGTGAATTCTACTGCCCCTTCCTTGAAGCTGTGAGCATCTTGAAGCTTCAGCTCCCCGAACCAGCCCAGTGCCAACTCGTGCTTGAATCGGATGGCCAGGCAATCCAGGATGAACAACTCCTCCCTATAGCCCCATTTCAGGGGAGCCAAGAATGAACCAAAACGGGGCGGGTCACCCTGCACCCGCCCAGCAGACATGTCCCACTTCGCCGGGGTTAATTGAGGTGCTCGCACCAACCTGTCTTCGGTCGGCAACACTCCTTCGATCCCCAGGACAAGCTTCCACTCCCGGGCCTCCCCCACCAAATACATCGGGATGCTTCTCGGGACGATGTACAACAAACTATCACGAGCCTGCAGGATCACTTGCTCGACCTCCCGCATAGCTCGTAACTCCCGCCTCTTTCGGGAGCGTAAGTACTTCAAAAATCGGATGAGATGCTTATCCTTCGGGAAGTCCTTCCGATATTCGCCGGTCCGGTCGAAGGTGAAACGATTCTCGACCCGAGAGAGCCGATGATAGTCTATTATCTCAGTCTCAGAGCCCAAGGACTTGGCTAGTGCCGCTACTTCAGCGTGCTCCCTATCCAGCTTCTCTACATTGAGCCACGTGACGGTTGGCACCGGAGGCGGTGGAACAAGGCCGGCATCGGCAGTGGCAGTAGGAACAGAAGAACCACTTGGGGCAGCCATTTATCTGCAAAGACACAACAAACAAAAGATTAGAACAAGCCACGGGCGGAGATAAATGAAAATTGGAAAGGGGCTCTACTACAAGTAAAATGAATAAGAGGCTGCCAATTTCTGATGAAATTTTGGCAGAGTTTCCCCTAGGCCAGAGGCATAAGGGAAAACACGGGTGCACGTCCACAAGGAGTGACAGCCCCAACAAAGTCACAATGGGCCCCGAAAGGCAACACCAGAAGTCATCAGATGCAAGCGTATGCCCCCCCCTCTCAGGTACACCCTGTTGGGGGGCTTCCCCGATACGCCCTTAGGGTCTTCCCCGGCACAACCCGCAGGCCTTCCCCCGGCACACCGTGGAGCTGCCTTCGCCGGCACGCCTTTTGGGTGTCTTCCCCAGCACGCCAGTGGTGGCCTTCGCCGGCACGCCCCTTGGGTGTCTTCCCCGGCACGCCCGTGGTGGCCTTCATCGGTACGCTCTCTGACTACTTCACCGGCACACTACGGAGCGTCCCCGGCACACCCCGTAGGGGCTTCGCCGGCACACCCCTATGCCCGCTCCCCGGCACGGCCCTGAAGCTGCTACCCGGTACGCTCAGTACCCCGCTTTGCCGACACACCCAAGGAGCCCCCCCCTCTCTGCACACTTCCTAGCGTTCTCCCCGGTGCGCCTAAGGCTCTCCCGCGGCGCGCCCTCACGCCCCTTCGCCGACACACTCTGGCGGCCTCCACCACGACGGCACCAATGGTGCTCGCCACCGCCCTTCCACCCTGAGAAGAAGAAGAAAGGAGAGAAGAAGGGAAAGAAGAGAACGGATAAGAAGAGAGATGGGGATCCTAGGGCTCCACCGTCCCCCGAAGACGGAGAGGGGGAAGAAGAAAGAGGGGAAGAAAAGGGAAAGGATAAGAAGAAGAAGAAGAAGGAGAAGAAGGAGGAGGAGGAAGAGGAGAAGAGAGGCTGAGGGGGAGTGCCTCCACGGTGGTCCCTTCACCACGGGGGAGACGACGACGGTGACGGGCCCGTGGCGGTGGCGTTCGCTCGGCGACGGGGAAGAGAGAGAAGGAAGAGAGAGGGAGAGGGAAAGGCGCCGTTTGAAATGGAGGGGGGTGACGGTTCGAACGGCCACCCCGCCCCATTTATAGGCCCACAAAGAAAGAAAGAGAGAAAAAAAGGGGGGGGGAAGAGAAGAGAGAAGAGAGAAGGAAGAAAGAAAAGACGAGAAAAGGAAAAGAAAAGAAGGGAAATACAAAAAAGAAGATAAAAGGAGAAGGGAAACAAAAAAGAAAAGAAGGGAAAGAAGGGAGAAAGAGGAGCGAAATAATAGTAATAATAAATAAATAAATAAAAATATATATATAAGTATATACATATACATAGGTATGTGCATAAATATATATATATGTGTGTGTGTGTGTGTGTGTATATGAATAATGCACGATGAAAAATGTCCCCGTGGGGATGGTCCGTCCGCACGCCCCTACGTATCGATGGGCATCCGCACGAGCAAAGCCGGCTCCACCCCTGCAATGGCATTAGTTCCTTGCCAGCAAACAAGTCCTTTTCTAGTGCAGGGCTTCGTGCCCTAGCCACCTTCTCTCATACAAAATCACCATTGC
Organism: Amorphophallus konjac; assembly: GCA_022559845.1. Taxonomy (NCBI): domain Eukaryota; kingdom Viridiplantae; phylum Streptophyta; class Magnoliopsida; order Alismatales; family Araceae; genus Amorphophallus; species Amorphophallus konjac. Next base: position 200,490,326 of record CM040128.1, on the reverse strand, counting down.
GGGCCTTACGCTCGAATCGGCAGAATCTCTACCCTTGTGCTGGCATTAGTCCCTTGCCAAAGGATAAGTCCCTTTCCGGTGCAAGGCTTCGTGCTTTAACCACCCGCTCTCACACAACATTGCCATTACGGACCCGACGTCCGAATCGGGAGAAATTCTCTCGTTGCGTTGGCATTATCTTCTTGCCAACGAATGAACCTTATCTTTTGGCGCAATGCTTCGGGCCCTAGCCGACACTTACGTATCATTTACTCGTCAAAAAAAAGGGGAAAGAAAAAGAGAAAGGGGCTTAAAATAGAGGTGCCCCGCCGGACTTGCCCCTACACGGGGACAAGGGAAAAAATGGCAGCAACCCAGCTGTGGCGAAAACTCAAAAGGGCGCTACAGGCAAAATCGGATACCCCGCCACGTGAAAACCCGAAAGGGCACGTGGGCAAAAGCAAGAGGGGGCTGGTGCCGGCAAAAACCCGAAAGGGCGCTTGTTCCGGTAAGATGGTTTCAAAAAAAAAAAAAAAACATACCAGTCAGTTCCCGACACCCTGTCGGCACTGATGAAGAGAAGAAGAGACCAACATACCACGTCAGCTCCCGACGCCCTGTCGGCACTGATGAAGAGAAGAAGAGACCAACATACCGCGTGAGTTCCCGACGCCCTATCGGCACTGATAAAGAGAAGAAGAGACGAGCATACCATGTCAGTTCCCGACACCCTGTCGGCACTGATGAAGAGAAGAAGAGACCAACATACCACGTCAGCTCCCGACGCCCTGTCAGCACTGATGAAGAGAAGAAGAGACCAACATACCACGTCAGTTCCCGACACCCTGTCGGCACTGATGAAAAGAAGAAGAGACCAACATACCACGTCAACTCCCGACGCCTTGTCGGCACTGATGAAGAGAAGAAGAGATCAACATATCACGTCAGTTCCCGATGCCCCATCGGCACTGATGAAGAGAATAAGAGACCAACATACCACGTCAGTTCCCGACACCCTGTCGGCACTGATGAAGAGAAGAAGAGACCAACATACCACGGCAGATCCCGACGCCCTGTTGGCACTGATGAAGAGAAGAAGAGACCAACATACCACGTCAGTTCCCAACGCCCCGTCGGCACTGACCAACATACCACGTCAATTCCCGACGCCCCATCGGCACTGATGAAGAGAAGAAGAGACCAACATACCACGTTAGCTCCCGACGCCCTGTCGCCACTGATGAAGAGAAGAAGAGACCAACATACCGCGTCAGTTCCCGACGCCCTGTCGGCACTGATAAAGAGAAGAAGAGACCAACATACCACGTCAGTTCCCGACACCCTGTCGGCACTGATGAAGAGAAGAAGAGACCAACATATCACGTCAGCTCCCGACGCCCTGTCGGCACTGATGAAGAGAAGAAGAGACCAACGTACCATGTCAGTTCCCGACACCCCGTCGGCACTGATGAAGAGAATAAGAGACAAGCATACCACGTCGGCTCCCGACACCCCGTCGACACCGACGAAGAGAAGAAGAGACCAGTACACCCATGGGCACCGCCCGGCTCATCTTTCGCCTACGCTACCCGTGGGTTGGGGGCATTTGTGGACGTGCAAAATTGCACGCCCATACGTCCCAACCAGTCCAGCATCAACAACAATTCCAATTAAAGAAACCACGAAGAGGAGAGGACCATCCGGACTCTCTGAACAACACACACGTTGCCGTGAAGCCGTCTCCGGAGTCACGACAGTGAAAAGGAATCAACTACCAAGACCCTTATAATCCATGGGCCTCGAAGAAAATCGAATGGGCCACAACCCACGCTCACAACGGGCTCAGGATAGCCCATTTAGGCCTTCAGCGGCACACCCAGGGCCCTTCAGCGGCACGCCCTCAGGCCCCTTCAGCGGCACACCCTTGTGGAGCGGCACGCCCTATAGGCCCTCAGCGGCACACCCAGGCCTTCAGCGGCACGCCCCTTGGTGGCCTTCAGCGGCACGCCCCTTGGTGGCCTTCAGCGGCACGCCCTCAAGCCCCTTCGCCGGCACGCCCTTGTGGCATTTCAGCGGCCCAGGGCCCTTCAGCAGCACACCCCTGGTGCCCCTCAGCGGCACACCCTGCTGCCCCTCAGCGGCATGCCAGGCATGCTTCAGCGGCACACTCTGGTGGCCCTTCAGCGGCACACCCATCCAGCCCCTTTAGCGGTACGCTCTGAAGCTTGAGGCTCTTCAGCGGCGCGCTTGGCAGCTCCTCCAGCAGCACGCTTGCTGTGTCTTCCAGCGGCACGACGTTCAGGCTCTTCAACGGCACAACTGACAGACCAATTCTCATGCCCACGCCCTAGAGATCCTTGGCGCGCAGTGGGCTGTCCGAGGTCTCGGTCGGGGGTTGGGCCACGCAGGCTACTCCTCTACCACCAAGGACGGTGGAAGTCAAACCCCATCATGGCCAGTCACTTCCCGCCTCCGACTACCGTGCTCGAACGCTTCCGCTGCTGGGTATAAAAGCCCTCCGCTTCCGACGAAGAAAAGAGGCTGGAGACACAGAGAAGACAACTGATAGACAGAGAGAAGAGACCCGCCACTGGAGAGAGCCACCGCCTCCGGAGGAAGAAGAAGAAAAAGGAGCTCCGCCATAGGGTTCCCCTCCGACGACCACCCAGAAGAGAGCGTAAGGGAGAGAGAGAGAGTGTGTGTGTGATGTATTAAGGGGGGAATGGGGAGGGGGAGGGAGGCGTCGCCCCTACTCGACCCTAACTCCTCCTTTTCCTCTCCTCCGTGCCTTCTTCTTCTTCCCTCTGTTGTATCTTCTACCCTGGTGTTTTGAAGTGTACATGGCCGGTTCTGCCCTTTTCTCTTCATGAATGGAAATTTCCCTCTTTTTGGATTTCTTGCTACCATGTTTGATTTATGCCCGGATGTGTGCGTTTCAACCCTTCTTCCTCCTCCTCCCGACGGTTTGGCCCCCAGTGTGGGCCTTCTTCCCCTCTTTCATGGCCCTTCTCATGGGATCCCTGACCTTCAACGTCATCCATTTGCCTGAAGGGAGAGCCCCCTCTTCCTCTTTTGAACACCCAACCACCAACACCATCCTTGGCCTTCCTCCCTTCTCCATCCCCAACTCACCTAGCCAACCCTCAGCCTTCATTCCCTCAGACCAGCCCTTCGCCGGTACACCCCTGTGGGTCTTCCCCGGTACACTCTTGTCCTTCTCTTCCCTGGCACACCTTGCTCAGTCCCCCACCGGTGCACCCCTACCACGGTGCAGCCTCCCCAGCTCCCAGCGGCACGCCCTGGCCAAGCCCTTCGCCAGCACGCCCCTACGGGCCTTCCCCGGCATGCCCTGGCCAAGCCCTTCGTCGGAATGCCCCTATGGGCCTTCCCTGGCACGTCCCAGCCAAGCCCTTCGCCGGTACACCCCTGCAGGTCTTCCCCGGTGCACTCTAGGCCACTCTTCGCCGACACACACCCAGCCTCCCTAGCCCAGTACACTTCCCAGCTGCCCCTAGAGGGGTCTCTTGGCCATCGTTGCTTTCGGGTTTTCTGAGGCTTTATTAAAGGTGCTGCCGCTCTCGGGCGCCCACCTCCAATTGTCGGGTTCCGCCACTCCGTGTGGGCGCGTTCCCTTTATCCCCCTTACGCTCGGGTCAAGGGGAGATGCTGTCGAATTTTTGTTAGAAATAATAACACGTTAAAAAGGTAAAGGGAAGCAACAAACAAATGGAACAATAACACATCAAAAGACAAAAGGAAGCAACAAATGAATGGAGCGATCGGTGATAGAACACTCGAACCGAAATAAGGCACTGCGGACAACATGAGAAGAATCGGATTAAATGTCGACGTGGTGAATTAAATGCTCAATCTGTAAAGAAAAGGTTGTGAGAAGAGGGAGAAAAGATTTGTATAAAACTGCATAAAAATAAAAGAAAAGAAGAAAAGAAAAGCCTTAAAAGAAGTGGAGGAGGAGTAGGCCTTCACCGGTACGCCTACTCCAGTCCTTCGCCGGCACACCCTACCAGTGCCCTTTTGGACACTTCCACGGCACACTCCCCTGCTGCCTCCCCTGGCACACCCTCTTCGAGCCCTTCCCCGATACACCTCCCTGCTCACTTCCCCGGTACACCCCTTCGAACCCCTCGACGGTACACTTGCCATGCCCCTCTCCGGTACACCCTAGCGCCCTTCACCGGTACACCTTCCACCCTCCTTGACCGGCACACGCTCCACCCACCTTTATTCAGCGGTACACTCCTTTTCTTCCTTCAACGGTACGCCTGCGCCCCTCTCCCCGGTACACCCTTCGGGTGCCTTCGGCGGCACACCACCCCCGGGTCAGCGGCACACCCCTTTAGCCCTCCAACAGCTCACTCCTCCAAGTATAAAATGTGTAAATGAGAAAGGAAAAAAAATGCAGTAGCATCAATGATCAAAATAGAAGAAATAATGATAAAAAATATAATAGTAAGGACAATGGTGATAATAATAATGAAGGCTACGATGAATGAATAAAAGGGGAAAACGCGGGCAGTAAATAGAAAGGAAGTAATAAACCCACCCCAAAAATGCATAAAAGGAAATTAAGCAATAAAAAAATATAATATAATATACGTAAAGAATATATATATATACATATATATATATAACGGGAGGCCAAAAAATTATAATGTAGCAATGATCCACAATGCAGCCCCATCTCTCCCCATGACCCGGTGCGGAGGGAATAACAATGCTGCCCCTGTAGGTCAGACCTGAGTCGCGGGAATTACCCCAACACGGCTATGACTCGACCTCACCTCGGGCCGACATTCCGATTGAACCGGACCCGTTTCTCAGGCCAGACCCCTTCCGACCCACTACTAAAATTGCCACGCGTTTGGCAGACATTTGAACGGATTTATCCCAGCTTTCGCCGTGTTTCTATTACGTACCTTTGTCCGAATATGAAAAAGGTCCACGAGTGACCGACACAGCCCGTGGCTCGTATCCCGATGCGGACCTTAGTGTGATTTATTCCTGCCTCTTTCTCGCGCAGTTAGTATTAGTCCTTTCAGCCGCAGGGCCCCTAATTTTGGCAATTACTCAAGGGTGTTCCCTCGTACGGGGGATGTAAATGACGTCGTGGCCTTTACGGCACGATGGGATCCGGTCCCGACACGAACCACACAATCATCTGACGAAGTCGGATCGAGCACACCATGGGATCTTTGGAGCCCGAATAAATTGTCACTCCGTGATTGGCACGCCCACACACTTAATAGACGAATCAACCATTTCCGAATAAATGCCATAATATGAAGATGAAAAAATGATGAGCAAATTTTAGTGCGTCCACAGGCCCTGGGTAGTCCAACCTGTAGGTAACACTGGTGCGGGCTATACATCGCCAGTGCAGTGTCGCTCACAAGCCTCAGATCCAAACCTGGCCTCCTAGGAAGTCTGACTGTAGTGTCATGGAGGAAGTCAGGGCCCATCACGAACCGATCCAGGGGCAAGGTGTTGATGTAGAGTCGCCACTCGTCCCTGATCTTCTTTTCTACCATCTGGCACTCTACCTGTGGGGAGAACCTGAAGGTGCCACCTATGAAGAACAGTGGATGGCTCCCGAAGATCCGACTGGCTGAAGTAATATCCTCCTTATGAATAAATTTCATCCTGACACCCATCCAGCACTCTAGGAGTATCATGGAGCTGAAGAGTGGACCTCCTAGGGCTGCAGAACTAAGGCCTTCATACAAGTAGGCGAGGATGGCCTGGGAGATAGAGAGACACTGCCACAGACCACTAATGGTGCTAAGGACAGGAGTATCTAGGACGTGGTCGGCAGAGGGAAATAGGATGGCCCCACACAAGCAAATAGACACGGCCTTAGCTATGGCCTCATGCCATCCACATTTATTCTTGCAATGAGCAACCACCCACTGGCTAAGAGGAAGAAAATAGATCTGGTGTGGGCCTATGAAGGTGCGGATGTCCTTGCTATTTGGTATAAACTCTCACAAGATAAGGCTAGGGTCAATAGAGGCAACAGTATGACACACTAAGTTCTCCTCACCCACCTTGGACCTAGGAAAGATTGTAAAGCCCCAAAATTTATATAAGTATATTCTAGATTATCTAATAATTTTCTAGAATTAATAAAAGGGCTAAAAGAAATTTATAAAGGGTTAATTAAGTGATAAGTTATTAGAAGGACCCAAATAAGGGGACAAGTAACCCAAACCACCTAATTAAAGTCTAAAAGGTTTTAGCCCTGGCCCATTAAAGTTTGGCCCATATTCTAGGAGGTAATTAAGTCTATCCACGGATATTAAGGATAAATACTAATAATACAAGATAATGATTTAGATAATTAACAAAAGAGTTTTCATAAATTGAAACTCTAAGCTACGATGACTGTAACGGTCTATCGTAAGACCGCCACAAGAAAGTGACGCATAGGCATTGGACCGTCACTTGCCTGCAGATTCCGTGAGTAAAGGAACTCATACAAGGATTGAAAATCTGATAATCCTATCCACTGTGGATCGATTGAGAGGACTCATAATAACTCTAAGGACTCTTAGGGATAAGGATTTAGTGGAATAAGGACTCTAAAATCGATCTAATCTTCAAAACCCTAACCTAAACTCTATAAATAGGGCATAGTTTTGAACTGTGCGACCCTTACTTTTTGGACGTAAAGAAGTAAGGTAATGAGTTATTATTTCGGGTAAGTTGATTTGAAGTATTTGTTCATTATACTTTAGACTAACTCCCCTCCGAATTTCACATCTCTAGGTCAAGAGAGCGTGGAGTTAGAGCCCAAGGGAGTAGTTGAAAAAGTCACAAAGGAAGGAGAAGATCTAGGGCTGGGTTCTCAACCAAATTCAGAAACTTCAACCTAAGTAAGAGGTAGGTTATCTCATGAACGGCCAAAACATACTAATAGGACTGATAGCCTCTGGTATGGTTTGATTTCAAGCATGCTAGATAATTGATTTCATGTTTTATTAGCTATATGCATTACATGCCCTTCATTAGCCAAATGAAGAAGTTAAAGGAAGGATGTTCATTTAATTCACTGAACCCTATGCATATAGATAGCCATACTTCATCATCATGCCTGGAATATGTTGATTTTCAGACCTGATGTGAGATTGATTTCTTAGGCTCCATGTTAGTTGTCTGCAGCAGAGGATGTAACGCACTGATCTAAGACCGTCATTATCAAATAACGGCCACAGACAGACCGTTACTCACTCTGTGTATTGGGGTTTTCGCTATTGATAATAACGCGCCAGGACTAACGCGTTGCTGTCATGTAACGGCTCCTCCACAGACCGTCACTTTCCCTGTAACGCCCCCTCACAAGACCGTTATTTACTGGCAGACCCTAGGCAGAATATATCATGCCACTATTACCTATGTTATACCTAGATATCTAAGTAACCACCTGATTTCATGATTTTCAGATTATTCATAGTAGGTATTGCATGTTGGTATCCCACTTTTATTTTGACTTATGCTAGTTTCATGAAGCTTAAATATATAGTTTTGTATTATAAAGCATGACTTTTTAACATTATATTGACGGAGCTTTTCATCACGATTTCACATGGATTCTACATCTCTCTCTGTCAATAGAGTCATATTCTATAAATACATGGCACTTACTCCGGTACGATGTCATTAGTTTACACTTTGCACTATAGGAAACTATCTTGGACATGAGGACCTCTCTATTGGATATTCCTTCCAATGGACTAGGAAATCATTGTTTCAAGGCCTCCGTAATTCTCCGCGAGCCTGGGATTCCCACTAGGACGCCGAGTTGGTTGTACCAATAAAAGCCCATTAACTAGATCACACTATCGGGTTTTGGTTCTTGACAAATAACGGCCCTGGACTGGACCGCCAGGCCCAAGTAACGGCCCGGTTCCAGACTGTCGCATTCCTCTGAGTCCATCTTTATCTTCTGGACTCTGGTCATTGTAACGGCCCAGCATGGACGCGTTACATAATGTAACGGCCCAGACTCTGACCGTTACCTAGCTAGTATATGTTAACCCAAGGATTGACCAAGGGTTGATATTCCAATGATTCTAGACAAACCGTGATGATCTAGAACTTGCCATATTGCTTAAATTGATCTAAATGAAATGGAAGTTAAGGAAAATACCGTTATGCTGTCGATTTATTTCTCTAAGCATGACATTGTTTAAAGTCTATTTCTTGACTCCTACATTCTTATGTTGAAGCATTCATTCATTGATTTTAGTTATCATGGAATTGTTGGAAGTGCTATATTCTTGGCCATACGTTACTGTTATACTGCGTGGAAGTAGCTTAATTTATAACTGAAGATGCGATCGAGCACTGATTGTGTTCAAGGGCTCTATGCTAGTCCCCTCGGCTGATTGCCGGAAACATACTATTTTATAAACCATGGGGTATAATGCTACTGGCGTCGCATTGCGCTGGGAGTACTATTTCTATAAATAAGTGAAGATCCACGGCACAACATGACATTCTTGCTTGATACTCCACAGAAATTCACGAAGCACTTGCTCTTGAGTGTAAAGATGCTAAAGTGAGGAATTTGTGGCTTGCTAGTACAATCTCGTTACATTCTTGTTCATGGAAGGCCAATATCATGTTCTTGTTATACTCTTGCTAGTTCATTCTCGATCATTCTATCTTACATGGTCATCTTGATTCTATTGATTTGATCGCGTGATTGATTCGCATTCGCATGATTTTATCTTATTTCTTTAGAGCAAAAATGATAATTACTTAAATAGTGCCTTCATGTTGATGCGAAGATACCTACTGGGCAAGTGTGCTCATGACCTATTGTTCAATGATTTTCAGGAGATGAATATACTTAGCATTCGGATTCGGGTGATTCGAGCAGCAGGTCCGAGAGTGATTAAGAGTTGTCCTGATAAGAGAGAAGACTTAGGCAGTTTCAAGTGTTTAGATGGAGTCAATGTAATTTTTCTTATTTCTTGAGTCAATTAGTGGAAAAGTCAAGTTATGTATTTTTGAATATTGATTGGTTATGAAATAAAGTTGAGTTTTGAATATATCTTGTGCAATTACCTCTATATGTGTGATTGTCTCGCGCTCTGAATGTTCTTGCTTGCAAGAGGCTTACCATGCCGGCTGTTCGCGCTCCCCGAGCGAGTCTTCCACTGTAAATAAAGGGCTCGGGGCGTGACAAAGATAGATAGGTCTCTACTTCTTCTAGTAGGATAGTGTCCTCAAAAGAATGGAAAATAAACGTATGGGTCTGAGGATGCCAGATTTCTTCCAAGGCTGAGATGCTGTGGCAGTCTAAGAACAATTTGGGGTAGTTTTTGCTTAGCACTAAGAGTGGGTGTAGGTGCTAAGACTTTAAGATGGATATCACTGCTAGGGGCAACTCACGGATCACGGGAGACATACATTTCAAGGTGGAATAGCACCTGGAGCCAGGGAGAAGCTGAAGTAGAAAAAAGAAAAGAAAAGGGAGAAAGAGAGGAGGAACATGTAAGTGATGGAATGAATTGAATTAAATGAACTTCTGACAACTTACCTCTCTCAGTGGGCTGGAGCTCAGATGTCGTGGGATCGCGGTCAGCCGTTGCAGCACTTCATGCTCCTTTCTGGCTGGCCTGGGCCCTTCAAAGACTGCTCCCTCCGTGGAACTCCCTTCAAAAGCCCTTTTCATGATGGTTGATGAAGAGTAGCAAGAGTTTCAAGGTTTGGAAGAGGGATGAGGTGTGGGTCATGAGTTCCCTCCTACTTATAGAGCTTGACTAGGACCCTAAACCAACTAGAATTGAGCTAGGATAAGCCTAGATCGGGTTTGGCAACAGTTTGGGTTAGGTTGAAACATCCTACCATGGATTAGGACTCTCCAAGAGAGTCCCGATCGGACTCCCAGTGCGTGAAATTGCACGGTCTATCGATAGACCGCACTGCCCTTAGGACGGTCTATATTGGACCGTTTATCAGCTTCTACACAGTTCAATCCTAGACCCGTGAAATGGCAATGTGAAGGCCGTTCTTCCATGTGCACGGTCACTATATCACCGTTCATTGACATGAACGGCTACTCTTGAACCGCTCAAGTGCCCTGGTTCGACCCAGTCGAGTAGCATTCCCGCGGTCCATTTCGGACCGTGTAAGGACATGAGCGGTCCACTGAGTGACCGTTCAGATATCTAAAACCTTATTTCTATACCTTTTGCACCGATGTCACTTAACCTATGGTCGTGTCACCCCTCTCACTCAAAATTGTTTGGTGTCTTTCTCTCTCTCACTCAAAATTGTTCGGCGTCTTTCTCTCTCTCACTCAAAATTGTTTGGCATCTTTCTCTATCTCACTCAATTTGTTTGGCATCTCTCTCTCGCTCAAAATTGTTTGGCGTCTCTCTCTCACCCACTCGTAGTCCTCTCTCTCTCACCCACTCGTAGTCTTCTCTCTCTCACCCACTCGGAGTCGTCTCTCCCACTCACACGTGTCATGTCCATCTCTCCCACCCACTCACTCGCTCACTCGTGTCGTCTCTCTCTCACACGTGTCCGTCTCACTCGTGTCGAGTTAGTAGTCGTAGTTAGTTAGTTAGTGTCAAGCATTTGCATTCATTCATACATTTATCCACAAAATCAAACCAAAACCATATCATATCACTATCATGCCCATATATAGAAAAGTCATGTCGAAGTACAAAAGTCAGGGCTGTCCCACTCCCTCTGGCCTGTCACTGTCCCCGGCACCCTCATGCCTCTTTGGTGGAGGCATCGCCGAGGTCGCCTCCTTGCGGTGTCGTCAGCGCCGCTCATCCTCCTCATTCCTCCAATGGCCGGAGGAACCTGTAAAGTAGCTCCTGACAGAACCGTGAGTGCCGTGGCTGCCGCTCGGGCCTGCTCTGCTATGCTCCCGACTCACCTCTCTGAGGCCCTCCACTAGCCCCTCCAGCTTCGCCACCTGAAGCCGGTATCACTCTGCCTCGAGCCGATATTGCTCAGCCTCTCCAGCACTAGCCCTGAACCGCTCTAACTCAGCCCGTAGGAGTGTAGTCTCTACTACGTCTGCTGGCCGACTCTGAGCTAACTCCTCCCGGAGCCGGACCGTCTCCTCCCTCAGCCGGGCACTCTCGCCCAGCGCAGCTATCAGCTCGATCACCTGCATACATGCATCATTGTTAGTTAATTGCATTCGATATAATCATAAGCATTAAGCGAAAGTGTAGTGTACGTACCCTCTCAGTGAGCGCCACCTCGACCGCCTTTGCCCATGCTACCATCCGCGTGAACTCGGCATCTCGCTCAGCTCGGTCGGCTGGCGTCTGAGAAGAAGAAGGGGCATCGGCCCCCTGTCACTGGGTCCCCTCAGCTCGCTGCATCCAAAACTCCAGGTCAATCAGTTCATAGCATAAGCATAATCAAAGTGCATAATTAAGAGTTCAGGGTTTAGGAAAACTCACCAGTAGGGCCAGGGCCTGACGGGCCTCGTCGTGCTCTCAGATCATGGAGTGGAGGAGCCCCTGCAGCTCCCCAATCCGTCCCTGGGGGTCGACCTGCATTTAGGAAGTCCAAACATCAGTGCTTCATCACATAGAAATCATGAGTATAATAGAAAGAGTGCTAGGGTTAGAAGCCGTACCGGTCGGTGGACACCATGGAACACCTGGTACCGGTAGTGCCTGGCGTACGCTGTGTAGTACGCCGCGTCGCTCTCCTCTCGGGCGATCATGGCCCGCCCAAGTGCTGTCCAATCCGCAATCTGCTCTGCAGTTCGCACCATCCAGTCGAGAACCGTCGCTATACCCCGTGGGGTCCGTCCCACGCGCTCCCCCGGCTTCTCCGGTACCGGGAACTCTACTGCTGGCTGATGGACGCCTATCATCCTCATCACCAGTCTGAAGTGGAGTGGCTCCACTACATTCATGCAGTGAAGCCACACATCGTGTCCAGAGAAGGCAAGGGCCCCCACTACCCAGGGTTGGCCCTGATGCCCCTCGCCCTCGTAGGGTGTCCATCGCACCTGTCAAATAAGAAGTCACATTAGCACCACAAGCATATAGAACTGCATTTAATTAAAGGGTCTAAGTTTAGAGTCATACCGAAGTATACGGTAGGGTGTCCACATCGTCCTGGAGCCCTCGGACCTGCCTCCGAAGGCCTCCGATCTCCTGAGGTGCGGAACACCTTCTGGCAATTGGTAGGAGCTCGGGGTAAGTCTCATCTCCTCTCCCGAGCCCACGTAGTCGCACGTAGGCCCACACCTGCCTTGCATTTCACCAAACGTCAGCATGAAGCGCATGTAGGAAGCATATAAGAGTTGCATAACTAGTCGAGTCGTACCAATAGAAGAGGTGAGAAGCCGTCGAGCATCGTGCGTTGCATAACTACACGCATAGTCGCCCATGTGGCCTAGGTCCTCGAGTAGCAGGAGGAAGCGACAGCTGATCACATCTGCACGCGTCGCGAAAAGGAGTCGTCCAAATAGCAGCATCAAGAATCTCCTCAACACTCAATCCGCCTCCGCTCCCAGCTCTACCGCAACTCTCGATCTGACCCGGTCTACCAGCCTCTGGAGGTGCAGCTCGGGTAGCTCCCCTGTCGCAATCCCCGCACGTCGCAACCCGAGGTTGTCCTTCAGCCTCGCCCGAGTGAAGGTGGTGGACTGCTTCTCCGGATGCAGCAGCTCCAATCCTAGTAACTCCTGGGCCATCTCCCGGTAGTACGGGTATGTCCTCCCGCTAACTGGGGACCCATGCACTTGCAGGCCCGTGATGTGCGCCACGTCCTCCAACATGGGGACCATGTGCCCCCACGGAAAGAGAAACGTGCGACTCACTGGGTCCCAGCGGTCGTGCAGAGCATAGAGTAGCGGTGTGTCAAACCGACTCACCTCTATGCTCAAGAACTCCGTGAAACCCATGGCTGCCAGCCTCTCCCGCTGGAGGTCGGGCAGTGCGAGGTACACTGCCCGGACCTGCAACCATGAGATCCGAGTCCTACCCTTTCCCTGCATTCATTTAGAATAATTGCATACATTTTAATAATAAATTCATGCATTTTACTCAATAAATAAAGGCAAATAAAAGAAAACACACTCTGTTCGCAGAGCGGTTCCACATGGACCGCTCTAACTTGTGGACGGCCCAGTTTGGACCACTCAGTTTTCAGCTTTCTATTCGATGAACGGGTTTGTTTTGGTTGCTCAGTGCATCCACGTTTACCCATTAACCGCGTTGTGTCTCTCTCAATCCTCTCATATTCTGCACCTGCATGGCTCTCATCAAACCGTGCTGGTATTCACGGACCAATACGGACCGTGTTGGATACGGACTGAATAGATCTAGAGGGGGGGTGAATAGATCTTTCCCCCTTTTTGATAATTTACTGACTATCGACCAGATGAGCTACTGGTAATTAATGAATCATAGAACTAATGCGGATAGTAAAGATGCAAGCATACGTATAGGAAATCAAACACACACAAGCACACCACAAGAAAGGATTTTTAAGGTGGTTCAGTCTCTTCCTGAGACTTACATCCACCCCTTGCTTAACTCAAGCAAGGCTTCACTATGAGAATCTCTGATCTCAACCAAAACACAGCTGACACACAGCTTGTACCTGCTGACACACAGCTTGATTCTGCTGCCTCACAGCTTGACAATAATTGTAATCAGAAATGAAAAGATGATAAGAACAGGTGATGAAAGACAGGACTGAATATTGGCGTGTGTAGAAGAATAGGTGTTCAGCCTGGGACTTGATCACGCTTATGAAGAAGCCTAGACTCCCTGTTGATCTTCCAGTCAGTTGCCTTCGATCGTTCTGCTGCTGGAGATCACACAGTCTTGAGCTAAGTCTTCCTTCTGCAGCAACGAGATTGCCTTTAACCTTTCTGCAGATTTTTGATTGGTGGAGAGCTCCTTCTTCCTCTTCTGTGTGTATCTTCCTTGGCTTCTATTCCGTGCTCTCTCACCGCTTCCTTCTTCGTAATTAGTTGCCTTATATTCTTCATATAGCTCTTTTTATTTTCAAGAATAAAGTTCTTCCCGCTCAATTTTCAGATCGAGCGCCAATCTGCTAGAAAACAGGGATCGGTTTAAATCCAATCGTTAGAACGAGTTTGACCACTTCTAAGCAAGATTGTTTCCTTGATTCCCGTGCGGAAGCTTATCTCCTGAGCAGCCCAACAACCTGCAACAACCATCTGCAGGTTTTAAGGAACCAAAACAGAATTCGGTTAGAGTTCGGTTTTGGACGATATATAAACCCGTGGTCGACCATGACCCTGTCGCTGGTCGACAATGGGCAGTCCCCAGACGGCCGGTTCTTCTGGCTGAAACTCACGTCGCCCGTTGGTCGACCACAGCCTGGTCACTGGTCGACAGGGGGCAGTTTCCAGATGGCCAGCAGTTCTGTCTGTTGCTTCTGTCTTTTCTGTGGTCGACCAGAGGCGGGGCTTTGGTCGACAGCCAAGATGCTTCCAGAAGACAGATGATCTGATGCTTTTCTGGTTGAGTTCGTTGGTCGACCATAACCACTTCCCTGGTCGACAAGCGACCTTTGACACTTCTTCTGATTTGTTGATTCCACTTGGATTTCAGTGGACCTGAAATTACTTAACTTATCAGAGGTAAATTGAATGAGTCCAATACTTTGAAGGAACAATCAAACCACTTGTATTTGTTATGAAACAAGATAGAACTTGATTAATCAAACATATCCTATTGTCATCATCAAAACCAAGGGATGCACAACATTCTCCCCCTTTTTGATGATGACAACCATGAGTCATTGTGACAAACAACAGATTATAAAATTCATTTGATATTGCATGCAAGGCTATCATAGCACAGATTTCATTCAGTCAATTCGTTTGATGTGTCTTTCAAAAACAATAGCACTAATTACATGAGAGACTCAAAAAAGGATAAAGACACTGAGGACACGTAGACAAAGTAAATTTGACAATCTAGACTCACATCTAGACACACAACTAGACACACAATGACACATAAAGTCCTATCTCCCCCTTTGTCAACAGCAAAAAGAAGATCATTTGAACAATCCCTCTGAGGAGGATGAGGAGGTCTCTGGCTTCACGTTCTCTGCCATGCGATCCAGCTTGTCAACAATGTGGGCATAGGAGAGCCTGAGCTTCTGGATCTCTGAGATAGTATCCTTGTGATACTTCTCATTCTGCTGGGTTGTGATCTCGATACGGATTCCCATCTGATCGGACACTTCACCGAGGGTCCTTACTAGTCTGTTGAACCGAGAACTAGCCTGGTCAGAGTGTTCCTTCTGCTTGATGAACCTGGCCTCCATCTGTTGTTCCAGCCGTTGGACTTTCTGCTCCAAGCGTCCAGTGGCAGCATTGACATTCTCTTGAAATGATTGGAGTTGGGTGGTGAGAGAAGATAACTGAGATGCCATCTGGAGGAGCACGCCATGAGATTCAGGGTGGGAGATAAATGCTGGTGGTGGAGCAGAAGTAGAGGGAGTGGAGGTAGGTGGTACTGGTGTGGGTTGAGCAGAATGTGATGGAGCTTGGGTAGTTTGAGCAGATGGGGATTGAGCTGGAGGGGCAGCAGTGCCTGGCTGCCAGAGCACTAGTGAAAGGGACGATGGTGGATGGGCAGCAGTGGTGGTAGTAGGTGTAGCTTGAGGCACCATTGGTGACGGTGTGACAGCAGGGCTAACCTGTATAGGTGAATGAGGTGGAGAAGAGGGTGGCACTGGATCCTTTGCTTTGCCCTTGGAAGGGAGAGTGCGCTGAACATGGTCTCCGACCTTCTTAAATCCCAAGAATGTGGTCACGAAGTGAAAATTGTAGACGTGCCATTTGGGAATGACAATGCTTGGGCTGTGAGGAGAAGGTATGTTGGCTGCTTTCAGAATGGAAGTGATATGGGCAGCAAAAGGAAGAGAATTCAGGGGATAATATAGGATGCTTCTGAGGGAATTCAAAAGGAGTGTGGTTAGGCGAATAGGCTGGCGAGTGATGAGGCCATGGAGTATAAACAGATGGAGGCGACTCACTTGATCTCTGGCGCCTCCTCGAGGTTGTATGATGGTGGTGATGATGTGGTGAAGCAAACGATGAAGAGGAGGGAAGGTATTAGCATTGAGGTACTTGGGAAGGACCTCAGGGGCTGGCTTGCCAGTGACCACTGCATGTGCTTCTCGGAGGTCGAAGTCCTCATGGTTGAAAACAGCTCCAAGTCTGGGAGTCTTCAGCGTCATGTGGAGAAGCTTGACGTCGAGTCTGATGACTTTCCCTTGACTGTCCACGACTTGCAGGTTGTGGTAGAATTCTTGCACAAGCTGGGGCGAGTACGAATTGTGCACTGAAACGAACGTAGTCCACTCTTGAGCTTCAAAAATTGGCAGTAGATCTGGGAACATCTCCATCAGCTTGTCATCGGAGAAATCGACGATCCTTGGTTGCAGAACTGTCCGTGGCTTGAGAGCTCCAGAAACGGGATGCACTGCGGGTTCCTCTGAAGCTGCTGATTGTCTGCCTGGACCAGGTGCATCAGCCGTGGTCGACCTGTGAGGGGCCGATGGCGAACCCTGTGCGGCCCGCGACTTGGATCGCTTGGACGGCATCGAAGCTGCGGCAGGGGCCTGATCTCTTCTACGCTTAGAGGAACTTAGAGCGCGCTTGGGAGACATTGTGAAGGGAAGCGAGATAGAGGCGAGAGAGAGGCGAGAAAAGAAATCTGGAGAAGATGAAGTTGGGAGAGGGCTAGGGCTGCGGATGGGAAAATTTCAGGGACCCAGCCGAGACAATTTATAGGGTAGGGCATTAAGGCTGGCCCTTAATTGTTAGGGCAGTGAACCATCGCGATGCAAAGAACGAGCGGTCACGATTAATCAGCATAACTCATATTTTGGGAAATTATTGAAGTGTACCCCCTTTCTTTAATAAGACAATTAAGTAACCTTTCCTCCCTTTCTCAAAGACCACCTTGTGACAAATTCGAGTGGGTCTTGTGGTTCAAAGAATTTGAAAGTATTGCCCCAATAAATTGACTCCCCATATCCACTTTCTTACTCACGGCTCCTTAAACTTATAATATTGTTCATGAGATAATTTTACTAGCTGAACAAGCTGAACAGTGTTTTATGCCTCTATTTGCATATAGTGCATTAGGTCAACCATTTTTGTTGCCTTTTCGTTTTGAAATATTTAAGAGCTGTGGTCAGGTTTATCACATGCTTTTCCACACGAGGAGACACGCTTTTTACACGCCAGAAACCCCGGCTACTTAGCATGCCTAACCATTCCATTTTTAACTGGGACACACTTTTTATCCGTGAGGATATACGTTTATCAGACGCCAATATCCCCAGTTACTCAGGATGCCCAATTAATAATTTTGAGAGTGGCAGAGGTAGATTGAGTCTTCATGACATACATGTCTCCCACTTAATTTTTCAGCCAATTTTGCTTTGTGATAGAGAACAGTAGTTTCTCAGAACTCAGTCCATTGCTCTACCAAGAAGGCAGAATTATGGCGTATTCCATATACATTCATGCTATAGCAGCGTTTATTTTCACTGTCCAACACAGACACAGGTAGAGAAACAGTCTCATTACTAAAAACATAAGTTCTCAATAGTCTTGAGTCAGAGTCATAGTTATGGTTTGAATTTATTGCAGTAGTACAGGTCAAATTCTCATTACTACACTTAACCTTTACTCTCATTGATGACTTTGGTGATTTTCTTGTAAGATATGGTTAGGTTGTTCAATGATTTATTAAGGAATGAGTTTACACTTTTTACTCCCCCTCAATTTGTGAGTCCTTGCTGAAGATAGAAAACAATAAGTTGGCCACAAAGAGATATAGAGACACAAGGAATAGGAAGTGTGAACAAGGATGAGTGAGTAAAGAAAAACTGAGCTCAGAGTCCAAAAAGTTCAGAAGATTTCCCACCAAAGCCAGCAGCTTGATTAGATCCAATTTCCCTTTTTCAGGTCCTTTGTCGACCATGGAGTGGCCTGTGGTCGACCTTTGTGCTGACACAGAACCTGCCTGTTGAGAAGACTGCGTTCTGACAAACCTGTTGTCGACCATTGGATCGCCTGTGGTCGACAGCTGCGAATTCCCAGAGCTAACTATTTCCTGTCCTGATGCCTTGGTCGACCAGCGCCTTGTCTGTGGTCGACCACAAGAGATGAGCCGTAGAGAACCAGTATTCTGTAGAACTTGCTGAAGTAGCACCCGACACAAGACTTTCCAAACTCAAAAACTTGACCAGTACTAGAGACCTAGTTGACATAACTTAGACAGAAATGACAGAATCTATGCAGTGAACACATGAATATGATTATTTCAAGAATTTTCAGGAGAAATTCTACAAATTCCTAACTCCCTTCTTAGAGTTGAAAATCTCTCATTGTTAAGGGGTTTTGTGAAAATGTCTGCCAGTTGTTTTTCAGTTTCTACAAAATGAAGCATGAAATTTCCTTTGGAGACCTCATCTCTTAGAAAGTGATGACGGATCTCAATGTGTTTTGTCCTAGAGTGTTGAATGGGGTTTTTAGACAAATTAATAGCACTAGTGTTGTCACAGAAAATAGGTGCACATCCAAGATCTACATTGTAGTCTTGGAGTTGATGTTTTATCCACAAAACCTGTGTACCACAGCTCCCTACTGCGACATACTCAGCCTCAGCAGTGGAGAGTGCCACAGAATGCTGTTTTTTAGAAGCCCATGATATTAAACATCCACCTAATATTTGACAATAACCACTAGTACTCTTCCTATCAATTTTGCAACCAGCATAATCAGCATCTGAATATGAAATTAAATCTAGTTTGCAATAAGTAGGATACCATAAACCCAATTCTTGGGTACCGGCAAGGTAACGAAGGATACGCTTGACAGCCCCTAAATGTGAATCTCTAGGGCTAGATTGATATCTAGCACACATGCATACACTGAACTGAATGTCTGGCCTAGAGGCAGTTAAATATAGTAGGGATCCGATCATACCTCTGTATTTCTTGGCATCTACCATGTTACCTTTTACATCAGCCTCCAATGTTGCATTTGTCCCCATGGGTGACTCTATTGGTTTGCAGCTCTCCATGCCAAACTTTTTCAGCATCTCCTTTATGTACTTGGATTGATTTATGAAGTAGCCTTCTCTACATTGTAGAATCTGCAATCCAAGAAAGAACTGTAAATCACCCATTAAACTCATTTCAAACTCATTGGTCATTAGATTTGCAAATTCAGTACATAATGAAGCTTCAGTGGATCCAAACACAATATCATCCACATATATTTGCACAATTAGTATATTCTTACCTTGGGTCTTGGAGAATAATGTTTGATCAATTTTACCTCTTGTGTAGCCCTTTTTGGTGAGGAATGAACTCAGTCTGTCGTACCATGCCCTAGGAGCCTGCTTTAAACCATACAAAGCCTTATGCAGTTTAAAGACATGATTAGGAAGATCATCATTTTCAAAACCAGGGGGTTGTTCCACAAAGACTTCTTCCTTTACAAAGCCATTTAGAAAGGCACTTTTTACATCCATTTGCTGCAATTTAATTCCATGGGACGCCGCAAATGCTAACAATATTCTAATGGCTTCTAACCTTGCAACTGGAGCATATGATTCTTCAAAATCAACTCCAAATTCTTGGTTATACCCCTTAGCCACCAACCGAGCCTTGTTCCTCATAACAACTCCTTCTTCATTAAGCTTATTTTTATAAACCCATTTGGTTCCAATAACAGGATGAGATGAGGGTCTGGGAACAAGTTTCCAAACCTGATTTCTTTCAAATTGATTTAATTCTTCATGCATGGCATTTATCCAAGATTCATCTCTTAAGGCTTCCTCTACATTTTTAGGCTCAACTTGAGATACAAGGGCTAGCTGATCTAATTCATCAACTGTTTTAAGCTGAGATCTAGTTTTCCTCGGTTCATTAATTCCTCCAATGATGTTATCTAGAGGATGATCTCTGAGAAATCTCAGATTTTCAGAATTGTTACCTGGGATGATCTCTCCTTCGGGTTGATCATTGGAATCACCTTGCTTTGGTTCTGCTTCAGTCTCCATTGGTTCCTCTTTGCCTTCCAGAAATTCCCCATCTTCATCTTTGCCTACCTGTCCAGTTTTGTCAAAGTCATTATTTTCATCAAATGTGATATGTGGGGATTCTTCAACTAGCTGATCTTTGGTGTTGTAGACTCTATAGGCTCTTGATCGGTCAGAGTATCCCAAGAAGATTCCTGGGTCACTCTTTGGTTCAAATTTGTCCAATGATCTCTTGTCATTGTTATGAATAAAACACCTTACACCGAAGATCCTAAAATGAGCTAGAGATGGCTTCTTACCTTTGAACACCTCATATGGAGTTTTCGCACTAGATGGTCTTACCATTGCCCTGTTTACAATATAACATGCTGTATTGACCGCCTCAGCCCAAAATCTTCTTGGAAGATTGGCTTCAACTAACAAGGTTCTGGCCATTTCAACAAGTGTGCGATTCCTTCTTTCCACCACTCCATTTTGCTCTGGCGTCCTTGGTGAGGAGAACCTGTGATTTATTCCTTTGTTCCTGCAGAATTCATCAAACTCTGAATTTTCAAATTCTCCCCCATGATCAGATATTATTGAACACACTTTGGACTTACCATCCTGCTTCATTCTTCTGTAAAAATCCTGAAATTCATGAAAGGCATCGTTTTTATGTGATAAAAACATTACCCATGTGAATCTAGAGAAATCATCAACTAGTACATAACCGTACCTCTTACCACTAAGACTAGCAGTTCTTGTTGGGCCAAAAAGGTCCATGTGCACAAGTTCTAGTGGTCTAGAAGATTGACTTTCAGTTCTACCTTTGAATGATTTTCTTGTTTGCTTACCTTGGGTACATGATTCACATACTTTGACATTTTGAGCAAACGAAATTTCAGGTAAACCAGAAACCATTTTATTCTTAACCAATTTGTGCAGCACCCTGTAGCTAACATGCCCTAGCCTTCGGTGCCACAACCAAGTCAGGTCCTCCTTCTTGGCGGTGAGGCACAAGTTGGAGTGGGCTGGATCATCCAAGTCTATCATGTAGACATTATTTACTCTCTTGCCCATAAACTTAACTTTAGCCGAATTTGGTTCAAGAATTTTACAGATCTTAGAATCAAAGACTACTTGATGGCCTTTGTCGCATAGCTGACTGATGCTTAGAAGATTATATTCCAGGCCATCCACTAGCAGTACATCTTCAATGCAATTTGTAGATGTCTTACCTACCTTACCTTTCCCAATGATCTTGCCTTTGTTATTTCCTCCAAATGTCACATGTCCTCCATCTTTTGAGTTTAGCTCGGAGAATTTTGCCTTGTCCCCTGTCATATGTCTTGAGCAGCCACTATCTAAGTACCACTTGTTGTGTATAGCTGCCAAACACACCTGCATCACAAGTTACACAGAAACTTTTGGACCCCAATGGTACCCGGGTCCAAGATAGCTTGTGAAATTATGAAATTGCTGCAGTAATCCTTTGGGAACCCAGATTCTGTTAGAGCAGTGTAAATTTTTATTTCTGAACTTGTTCAGGTTGGGTTGCTTTTGTTCTAAAGCTTCTTTAATCTGAGTCCACCTTTGTGTATTCAAGTTTTCATTTTGTTTTACCCGAGAAAACCTGTGATTTCTGTTTGCTTGTCTGGCCATGGTCGACTTTTGGTATGTCTGTGGTCGACCATCGCGTCTCCAGAACTCAGCGTCTGTTCTGGCAGCACCTCTGGTCGACATCTGGTGTACCTGTGGTCGACCACTGCTTCTCCAGTAACCAGCGCCTGTTCTGGCAGATCCTCTGGTCGACAGATGAAGGGTCTGTTGTCGACCAGCCTGTCTCCAGACATCTTGTTTTCCAGATTTATGTCTTTTAACTTGGTTTAGTCCTTGGTTTGTTTGGTGATTTCTGTGAATTTGGGTTTCTTGTTTATTATTTTGAATCTTATATTGATTGACTGTTTTCTCTTTAAAATTTCTCTCTTCCTTGGTGACATTGTTCCTTTTGGAGGAGCATTCAGCTACATCCTCTTGTTTATCTTGGTATAGATTAATCAGGGGCCTTTTTCCTTTTGAGTCAGCAATCCCAGTTACGGTTTTTATTTGGAATTCCTTTTTAGCCGTAGGATTGTATCCTAACCCTTCTTTTTGAAAGTTTACTTTTATTCCCAAGACAGCATTTAAGTTTTCTTGACCTTGAGTCATTTTTTCCAAGGTCTCCTGTTTGTTTTTCAGGTCACTCTTAATTCTTTCTATTTCTCTTAGGAGTTGGTTGTTTTCTTCCTTGAGTGAATTGTTTCTTTCTTGACTTAACTTAGTTTCCTGTTCATATTCTTGAGTCTTTAGTTTTAACTCATCAATGTCGTTTTTTAGCATTTCATTCTCTTCGGACATTCTCTTGTGGTTTTCTTCATCTAAGTCCATTTGATTCAGCTTGTTTTTCAGTGACTTGATTTCCATTTCTAGTTCAGTTTTGTTTTCCATTGAATTGCTGTCTTTATTCAGTTGACTGATCTTCTTCTTCAAATGTTTATTTTCCTTTCTTATTCTTTCATAAGTATCAAGCAATTCTGAATATACTTCTTCCCAATCCGAACTAGAGAAGTCTTGAAATGGGGAACTTACCTCAAGATCACTGTTGTCTCCCTTGGCCATCAGACAGAGCTTTCCTTCTTCTTCCTCGGAAGTTGTTTCCTCTTCACTGCTCTCTTCCTCCTCACTCCAAGTGCTAATCATCGCCTTGGGTTTCTTGCCTTTCCACTTGAAGCTTGATTTCTTAGGAGCTTCTGGACATTCAGCCTTCATATGTCCAGGCTGCCTGCAATTGTAGCAAATGAGTTTGTTAGAAGGAGCCTTATGTTTATCAGATTTAAACTGGGATGACTTCCTTACCATGCCCTTTGGATTTCTGAATCCTTTACCTTCCTTCCGCAGGAATTTTTTAAATTTTCTTGTAAGCATGGCTAGCTCACCAGATTCTTCACCTGAGCTAGATGAGTCATCATTGTCAGACACCTCAGAGGTGCTTGTCTTAGTCTTTAGGGCAAGTTGCTTCTTTTTCTTGCCCTCATCTTCCTTTCTCTTCAGATTGACCTCATAGGCCATCAGGGATCCTACTAACTCATCCACTGTCATTGTTGTGAGATCCTTTGAGTCCTCAATGACTGTGGCCTTGGTATGCCACATCGATGTGAGAGACCTTAAAATCTTCCTCACTAATTCCTGCTCTTTGTATGTCTTCCCTAAGCTCTTCAAGCCATTAGTCAATTGTACTAATCTGGCATACATCTCAGAAATACTTTCATCATTTTTCATCCTAAACATCTCATATTCTGAGACTAGCATATTTGCTTTTGTCTCTCTTACCTCGGAAGTACCTTCGTAGATTACCTTTAGACGATCCCACATTTCTTTGGCTGTTGCGCATTGGGAAACTCTTGAGAATTCTGTGGGGTGTAGTGAGCACTGCATCACGTTCATGGCTCCCCAGTTGACAGTTGATTTCCTGACCTGTTCTCTGGTCCAGGTTTCTTCATCTTCCGGTAGCTCAAAAGGTCCGCGGCTCACTACCCTCCACATCTCGTGGTCTTGCGCACGTAAGAACACCTGCATACGATTTTTCCAATAAGAATAATCAGTTCCATCAAAATATGGAGGTCTAGTTACAGAGTGCCCCTCAGCTATGAGGCTTTTAGAGTTCAGTCCGCCCGGTCTCTCCTGGTTGTTAGACCACATTTTTGGAGAACCTGGCTCTGATACCACGTGTTGGATACGGACTGAATAGATCTAGAGGGGGGGTGAATAGATCTTTCCCCCTTTTTGATAATTTACTGACTATCGACCAGATGAGCTACTGGTAATTAATGAATCATAGAACTAATGCGGATAGTAAAGATGCAAGCATACGTATAGGAAATCAAACACACACAAGCACACCACAAGAAAGGATTTTTAAGGTGGTTCAGTCTCTTCCTGAGACTTACATCCACCCCTTGCTTAACTCAAGCAAGGCTTCACTATGAGAATCTCTGATCTCAACCAAAACACAGCTGACACACAGCTTGTACCTGCTGACACACAGCTTGATTCTGCTGCCTCACAGCTTGACAATAATTGTAATCAGAAATGAAAAGATGATAAGAACAGGTGATGAAAGACAGGACTGAATATTGGCGTGTGTAGAAGAATAGGTGTTCAGCCTGGGACTTGATCACGCTTATGAAGAAGCCTAGACTCCCTGTTGATCTTCCAGTCAGTTGCCTTCGATTGTTCTGCTGCTGGAGATCACACAGTCTTGAGCTAAGTCTTCCTTCTGCAGCAACGAGATTGCCTTTAACCTTTCTGCAGATTTTTGATTGGTGGAGAGCTCCTTCTTCCTCTTCTGTGTGTATCTTCCTTGGCTTCTATTCCGTGCTCTCTCACCGCTTCCTTCTTCGTAATTAGTTGCCTTATATTCTTCATATAGCTCTTTTTATTTTCAAGAATAAAGTTCTTCCCGCTCAATTTTCAGATCGAGCGCCAATCTGCTAGAAAACAGGGATCGGTTTAAATCCAATCGTTAGAACGAGTTTGACCACTTCTAAGCAAGATTGTTTCCTTGATTCCCGTGCGGAAGCTTATCTCCTGAGCAGCCCAACAACCTGCAACAACCATCTGCAGGTTTTAAGGAACCAAAACAGAATTCGGTTAGAGTTCGGTTTTGGACGATATATAAACCCGTGGTCGACCATGACCCTGTCGCTGGTCGACAATGGGCAGTCCCCAGACGGCCGGTTCTTCTGGCTGAAACTCACGTCGCCCGTTGGTCGACCACAGCCTGGTCGCTGGTCGACAGGGGGCAGTTTCCAGATGGCCAGCAGTTCTGTCTGTTGCTTCTGTCTTTTCTGTGGTCGACCAGAGGCGGGGCTTTGGTCGACAGCCAAGATGCTTCCAGAAGACAGATGATCTGATGCTTTTCTGGTTGAGTTCGTTGGTCGACCATAACCACTTCCCTGGTCGACAAGCGACCTTTGACACTTCTTCTGATTTGTTGATTCCACTTGGATTTCAGTGGACCTGAAATTACTTAACTTATCAGAGGTAAATTGAATGAGTCCAATACTTTGAAGGAACAATCAAACCACTTGTATTTGTTATGAAACAAGATAGAACTTGATTAATCAAACATATCCTATTGTCATCATCAAAACCAAGGGATGCACAACAGACCGTTCAGTTCTCCGTGGTCTCATATTTTTAACGGACCAAAATGGTCCGCCCTCGCCCATCACGATTTTCCAAAAACCGTGCTGGTCCTCATTCTCCCGTCTGTTCAACTGCCCACAGGATGGCTACCCCTGTGCCGTGCATTCCATGAGCGGCTCTATGCGAGCCGTGTAGTCTTTCTGAGCGGCTCCTGTTGAACCGCTCAATCACCGTCATCCCCGACGACGTCAAACCCCTCCCCGCCGGTGGGAGTGGCCCAAATAACCTCCCAACCGGCCCTAGATGGGACGAATGCCCCTATTCTACCCCTAGAACTAGCATGTATACATTTTAAATGAAAATGGGGGGGGGGGGGTTAAAGGACCTACCTCGTCGGTCTTCGAGGGTTTGGCGACCACCGCGGTGGCCGTCTCCGGTGCGGGGGCTTCCTCTCCGACGACGACGGGCGCCACTCCCCCTTCTTGGACCGCCGCAGCTTACTCTTCCGTAGCGGAAGGTGGCGCTCTAGTCTCCTCGGCGATAGATGGCGCCGCCTCCTCCTCCTCCACGGCTGTGGAACTCCTTCGTCGGCCATCCGCGGGCGTGACGCTTGGTGTTTGGTACGCATGAACGGGAGGAAGATGAGGGGGAGAGAATGAGAGTGAGGGTTTGAGAGTAAGAGAGTGGGGGAGATCGAGATGAGGGAGGAATGGGGGCGTTTCTCTCTTCCCTCCCGCCGTCGGTTACGGTGGGGAGGGAGGGAGATGAAAGGTTTTTTTTGTTTTAAATCGCCAGTAAATGCACGGTCTATCGATAGACCGTTCGACAACTGGGCGGTTCATATTAGGCCGTTTAATCCCCAACGGTACATTACAGTTGAGCGGCTATGGTATGGCCGTTCATATCTTGGAACGGTCTCAGGGAAGGCCTTGCATCGTTGCATTCACGTTCAAATTATTTGCGTTTACACGGCCTGGAACGCGACGTTCTGTGTTTAAGCGGCCTATCCTTGACCGTTTCGTAATTGAAACAATATTATTTGTGGCCTTCTTTGCTGCACTATGTGATTAATTGATGAATTTAATTATCTCATGATATATATTGCGAGTCCTGCTCATAATTTCTCTTTGCAGCATTGCCTCCACTTACCTTTCCCCTCCGTCAGGTAAGTATTCCAATCCCTATATCCTTTATTGCATTACTATATGGTATCTATGTTATATTATCTCAAGAATCAGTTGGTTGTTTGTCTGTTCCAGGATCTGATGTTCCCCTTTAACAAAAAGATGATGATCTAGGTACACGCATTTAATCAACGGATAGGCCGTTAGGTTGGGAAAATTAGGGGACGATGGTTCTATCTCGCACGCCGTGGTTGCGGATAGTGTCCTGACCCTGATTGTCCCGGTCTAGCAATATTATTCTCAGGTATTTTATATTTTATCCTTTCTTTGCATTCGTTTTAAGAATTTCTTTTATTTTAGCCCAGCATGCATCATGTGCATCTTTTGAGTATTCATGACCCATGATTTGTTTGCGAATGTCCCACTAGTAATGGATGGATATCCGTTCATGTCTGAGTAAGAGGAACAATTCCACTCAGAGTTGGAAGGTTCTTTCTGGTCTGTTCACTTGGTTTGGCTGATTGAAAGTCCCCTGTCTGGAGTTTTAGTTTGTTTCGTTACTTTTTCATTACTGCTTTGATTCCCTCATTGGTTGTGGATTGTGTCCCTTGGTGAGGTTGCCTCCTTTTATCCTTGCTTTTACCTTAGTTTAATTCCTCCAAACTGGTGCCACTTTTGGTCTGACTATTACTTATGAGTGGTTTGGAGATTTTCGGAAGATTTCTATCGCTTGTTGGCAACGAAACGGGTGTCTTTTTACCTTAACGCCCGCTTTTTCAGTCCACTCCACTTCATCTCGCTTCATCTCCATGTTCCATTTCGATTTCGCTTCACCTCCGCTCGCTCCCCTGCAAAGAGGACATTAAGGAGGGGCATCTATTGACACCCATTTTTGGTCGATAAGTTTAGTCATTTCTCTTACTATCATTTGTTGATGTCTCGAGTTGTCCATTACACATTGGGCTATTTTCAGGCATAATTTTGGGCCTATTTTATGGGTAACTCCCTCCCTGACTCGGTCTGCTTCAATTCAGGGCTTAATGGGCAAATCGCCCGACGGTCTAGTCCCTAGGCGGGTAGTGGTGAGCCGCTCAGCTATTTTATGGACATTTAGGTGATTTTCTGGATTTCCATCGATAAACTTTTGTACGGTCTGAGTATAGCCGTCCAAACCGATTGTATGGTGTGTACTTAGCCGTCCAATCCAGAGTCCTAATCTCATTCGGTCTTTCAGATAATTATCTATTTATCTATTTATTTAGATTTATCACCGACAGGGCTTACACGGTTGGACTTGGACCGCCCTATTCGTTGAGTGGTCTAGCACAAGGCCGTTCAATCCATAAGAGTCCAACGGCGAAATAGTCGGCCAGTTCGATGGATAATTGTATAATTTAACTGTTTTATTTAATTTCCACTGACAACCTTGGACGTTCTAGTAATATACCGTGCAATAGGCTGGGCGGCCTATCGCACGCCCGCTTATTGGCCCGATTTCTGAGATTTTAAAAGATTTTCTCTCTCCAACCCGTGGTTGAATCCCCAACTTATTCCACCCATTTCTCTGCGGAT
The DNA here is from genome assembly GCA_022559845.1 of Amorphophallus konjac. Classification (NCBI taxonomy): domain Eukaryota; kingdom Viridiplantae; phylum Streptophyta; class Magnoliopsida; order Alismatales; family Araceae; genus Amorphophallus; species Amorphophallus konjac. Next base: position 200,462,413 of record CM040128.1, on the reverse strand, counting down.
TCTCCACCAAATGGGGTGCCGTTTGAACTGGTTGGGAGATGGGAGTATTATTTACGGATTTTATGTTAATGTCTCGACCTAATTTTTACTGAAAACCCTAATTTTGAGGCTAGGTTTATGGGCTCTATAAATAGGACCCCTAGTCCAGGCTTTGAAAGGGGGCGAGATTTTAAGGTCACGGCGAAGCCCTGCTGAATTCTAGAGCGACCAAGAGTCAGGGAGGGAGGCCTCCTACGTCCACTCAGGCCTCCGGTTCAGGGAGTACTTGTGTTTGAGTCTTTAGTTTTAATAGCCCCATGATAAGTGTACATTTGTATGAGTTAATTTATGATATTCACACTTTTTATGAGCCTTAATGTTAATAATTATGCACTTATCACACTTAATACCAATTTTTGATCAAAATACTTAGTTTGATGATATTATTATAATTTGAGCAATAAATATGTTATTTTGCAGGCACTCGACAAGAACTCCACAAGTCTACGCAAAAATGAGCCAAAACCCATGGCCGACCAAGCCCAATCTTAAGTCAAAAGAATTCAAAAGAAAAAGAAAACTATAAATATATATATACTCATATATATATTCTATATCTCTATCTATCTATTTATATATATATATATCATACTACTATATATATATATCTATAATCCAAATAAAAAAAAGAAAAATAAATGAAAATAAATGAAAATCAAAATCAAAACATTAACACATATATATTATGATATATATTCATTATAGTATATAATACATAATATATATAGAGAGAGAGATAGCATATAATATATTTAATATATTATATATTCATAACACATATCTATATAAATCTAACATATTTTAATATATCTATATACATATAATATATTTATCATATATATACATTCATATAATACATTCACTATACATATCTTCATAATATATCTATATACATACTATATTTATATATATATTATATCCATATATATAATATATCACCACCTCCTTCATATAAACTATACATATTCTTAATATGTATAGTAGATAATATATTCATATATACATCTTGTAGCTAGCGAAGGCATTGGATGGGCCAATTCACATAGGGTCACTTTGATAATCAAGTGGGGTTAAAGTCAAACAAGTAGTTCGACCCCCCTCTCGCTCGGTAAGTTATTACTGTCGAATGACTTATTCCACAAAGCTGTCATTTTTCTACCTATTGGGCCTGTTAGATGGAGGCTTGTCAAAGTCGATTAAGATGGTTACTAGCGAATAAACACATGAATCGGCTTAAGACCGGCGAATCCGCCAACCGCCATTGCCTTATTCGATTAACAAATCGGGCCATATTGAATGCATAAAGCAAAAGCATGCACGTGGGCCCCTTGGCTTAGCATGGCAAAAGTGGTTGGTGGCCTTCCCACGGTTCACATGGTGGAGGCTCACGCGAGGGCTTCATGCAGCGGCTTTGAGCAGTTCACACGAGGGGCCCATGGCAGCTTCTCATGGGGGTTCACGATGCATGGCTCACGCGCACAACAGCTCCAACGGAAGGGGCTTTGGCGGGCGGTCAGCGCCTTCTCTAACGCACAGGAGCGGGTCCTCCACAAAGCAACGCAATGAAGCTTCACGTCCGCAGGGCATTCAAAGGCCATCTTCACACACGCGGATTCACACGGTCGACGGCCGAGGCTTATTCACACATGACGGTTCACGCATAACAGAGACTTGTTTAAGGCCTATAAAAGGAGAGTTGGGGTGTGGTTTAAGGAAGTATGACCTTTGTAATACCATATTTAGTTCTTTTGTTATTGAGAGAGTTCTGGAGTTCTGTTGGTATTTTTTTTGAAGAATCAAGGAGAGGGGCAGGAGGCCCCTTCAGGTTTCAATTTCATTCACGGATTATTTTTGAGTGTTTTAGTCTTGTTTAGTCATTTACATATTTTTATGATCTTCATTTAAATTTATTGTATTCTTCAAAGTTGTTCATCTTTCAATTCTCCACATTTTCTCTTTCTACCATTTCCTTTAATTTCTCTTCATTTTTAAGTAATTACACGTTTTTCTAAGTTCTATCTTGATACGTTACTATTCATCTGAGTTGATACCTTATTTTGTTCCTCCATTTTGAAGCCCTTCAAATCCTCTTTTATTTCTGAGTTCTTCATGAAAGTTGTTCCTCTCTTATAAATCTAGATTTTCTTCTTCTACCACTTCCTCTAATTCTTCACCGTTTTCAAGTTATAATCAATTTTTAAAGGTTCAGTCTTTTACTAGTTTACTGTTCATCCGCGCCGATAGATGTCAGTGTTTCATATTTTTCATCATCTTCCTATCATTTTATGTCTCTACACTCTTCATAAAACTTCTTTCTAACTCTCAGATCTTCAACTTTGTCTTCTGTCACTTCTTCTAATTTTGTCTGGTTTTAGAGTTATTTCTATTCCTATCTCACCATATTTTCATTATAATTTTCATGTGTTCTTCTATCCATTCCACCCCTTCTAAATTGCATCCAAATCTCCCTAAGGTGGTTTCAATTCAATTTTCATGATTTTTAAATCTTAAAAACTCAAGGTTTTCAACTTTCAAATCTACTTCTCCGTGTGGATTCGACTCGGTCTCACCACTTAACTATTCCATTTATTTAATTTATGGGCCGGATATTTAAATTTGGTAGCGGGGCGTATTAACGACGTGCGTTTTTCCGCCATCAATTTTGGCGCCGTTGCCGGGGAGGTTTGAATTTGAAGTTGATAACGTTGTGCTTTCTTTTATATATATATTGGTACTCACTCTTATTTTTGCAGAAAAATAAAAGGATCAACAAAAGCACAAAAAAATAGAAAATTTTAAAAATGTCAAAAAATATTGTGTCTCCCCGAGGTAAGCCTTCTTTATCTTCTACTCTTGTTATTTTTTATTTACCAAATAAAGAACGAGGGAATGCGATTAAGGTTAGTATTCTTACCCTCTTTCCATAGATTTAGTTTCTTTATTTTTACTTTCAATATGTAATTAGTTTTCATGCCTAGAAATGTTCTTAAAAAAAATAAAAAAATAGAAGAAATAAAAAATATGGTGGATTAACTCAGTTCACTAAAAAAAATAGAAAAATAAAAACACAAAAAAGGCATAACTTGGACTCACTATCATCTTTGAAACTGGTGTCTAAGGCTAGAGGTCAACGGCAAACGCTATAAGCGGGAAGGTGGTTATTTAATTAGGACCTTGTGAAAGCAAGGGGAGCCTCCCATTTCCCCACCTGTTACCTGGCCGGTGGATAAGTTTGATGGTGAATCTATGTTGGACTTTGTTTGAGAATTTGTTTGTATAAAAAAATAAAAAAGAAGAAAAAATAAAATATATAAAAAATGGTGAGAGCATAAATTTTCATCTATGGATTGGGCACACCAATTAGACAGGTTTGACCAATTGGCTCTTAAATTTGATCAATTTCTAGCCATAGATCAAGACCACTTCATACCACCTAGTTGCCATGACAATGATCACATGTGGGCTAGCCCGGCCCATTATGTAGGTGGTTGCCCAAATCCACACTCATTTGTCACCCAAAACAGCCCGACCTATTATGAAAGTCCATACTCGTGGTCGGCCCAAAATGAGATCCCCTCACCTATGATATCCGAGTTTCCATCATTTACTCAAGATCAGGCTCAAACCACTCAGTTCTTCCAAGGGGGCCATGATATACCTTTCACCTCGGAGCAAGGCCAATATGATCAACGATTTTCTCAGCCCGATTATGAATTATCCTCAGATACCTATAACTCTAGCGGGGAAGATCACCCAAACATCTCTTCGATGGACGAAGCAAGACAAACCCACATGTCTCAAGACCTCTTCACACCTTATTTTGACCCATGTCCAAACAACTTTAATTTTGGCTGGAGAGATCAACATGATTCTTCTTGGGAGTCTTATCAAGATCCAGGTCAAAGTCCTCAATAACAAGATTTTCTAAATTGGGAACCATACCCAAATGATTCTCATGATCAACCCTATTATGGAGGACATCCCATACACTCTCCACCACCTCATTCTCAGACTGAGTGCCCTTCAAATTACTATCCATCACAATCTGACTCTCAGCCCACTTATCTATCTCCTCCATACACAGATTTGCATAAGGAGGAGATGTTTGATCAATTGACATGGCTCTTCCAGACTTAACAACAAGCCTTCCAGGAATAACTGCAAAACTTTGAGGCTCATGTGAGCCGGGTTGCTAAAAATATCGTAGAAATGGAAGTCAATCCAATGCCTAGCAACTCCACTACATGTCTTGAGGGCCAACTTCCTGTATTTGATAGCACTCAAAGTCCATATGATCAATCCATGATTCCCCAGTCTAACACTCATATCCATTTTGATCTTGAGAGGATAATGGGGGAGTTTTATAATGAGGACTTAAAGGAAGAGCAGCCTAAGAATTGTGAAGAGGATTATGATGATCTTGCGTTGGGGGGAGAAGAAGAGGGAGATGATTTGCCAATCCATGACCAAATTCCATTACTTTCCCGTCCTGACTTTGATGCATCTTCCTTCCAAGTGAATGTGAGTGTGGAGAGAGAATTGAGTGTCTACATAAACCGTTCTTCTTCGGTAGTTGAGGAATCGGGTACTCTACTTGAAATTTATTCTGATTGGGCATCTCTTGATTTTGGAGAGGATCTTGATCTTTTACTTGTTCCTGACCTAGGCACTTCTATACAAATCTCCCACAACCTGCAACTAGCCGATCGATCGATTCCACTTGCACTTCAAGAGCATCCGTGTATTGAGGAGCACGTCCCTTTCACTACCCCTTGCCTCCTAGACACTCACCCTTTTGTGGAATCCTTCGGAACTCCTCCCACTCTTACTCTTCCTTACCTCAATATTATGCTTGAAACTCCTAAAATTGAGGATGAAGGAGAAAAGCTAAGGGAAATTAAGATCCGCATTGATATGTTTAACACTTATAAAGACCTTCAGTGTACAGAGGAATATTTTGTGATTGAAGATATGATAATTCCTCTGGCATTCTCTGACCAAGGGAGTCCATCCAAATTTCTAGACCCACATTGGCATGATTCTAGCCCACATGCACATACATATAATCTTTTCCTCCAATGGTACAAGGGCTGGAGTTTATCAGAGATAAGATCATTTGGTGGCTCATTCTGAATGCCACCCATTGGTTAGTGAGCTACATTGCGTCTGGCTGAAGACGTTAAATTAGGCACTTCTTGGGAGGCAACCCAAACCTTTAATGGTTTCGTGTGCTAATAAATGGCTTCTTGGGAGTCCACCCAAGTTTTTATTATGGTTTGTGTTTTTGTTTTACCGGTTTGAATAAAGGATAAGTTGGGGGGAGAGAGTTGCTTGCTTCCTCTGTTGCTTCGATTTTCAAAGCCAAGTACCGCCTCTCATTCCAACATGGATGTCCGTCGAAATTCACTTCCATCAGTTGTCCCGTTCCTTCATAAATTTCATGTCTACATTGTTCATTATTCCATTTTGTTCATGCCAATGAGGACAATGTCATTTAAGTTGGGGGGACGGAAATCATGTTATCTTATACAACCTTATTTTGCCTTTTTTTTTATGAACACAAATCCCAATTACGTTTCATGATTCATGCTTCCATTGACAGTAATTCTGGAATAGAAAAGACTTGGATAAAAATGATGGAAAATTGATGTAATCTAGTCATGGAAAACTGATATAAGAATCTTTTTAAAGTTCATGTGCACTTTAGAAAAATGAAAATCACTTTACACGCTAATGAAACAAGCAGGACAAGCCTTCTGCTACTTTGGGTATATTACCTGATATTCTGTACTTTTTGAGGAAGAGATCTTTTATAAGCTTTCTGCGATGTTATCTATTGAAATTTTTTGAGAAAAACACTATGAAAAATGCTCCGATTCTGAGTAACCGGGCCTACTTCACCTAAGACGTGTTGAGGTTCGCGTCAAAAGGAAAAGGGAACCTTGATCTGTGTAATCGGGCCTACTTCACCTAAGACGTGTTGAGGTTCGCGTAAAACAGTGACGGGTAGTGCAGCATCATGTGTGTATAGAAAGAGAAAAAAAAAGAAAAAAAAGAGAGATCCCAAAAGGGACAAAGCAATAAGGCAGACAAAAGCTATTATGCTTAATGCTCTGATTAAGAAGTGCAGGGTTGAAGGGCACTTGCTTAGAATAGCAAATGGAAGACGTAATTATCTACGTTATGAATTTAGTATTACACATGCACAAGTGCTATTGACCTTTAAGTTGACTTCTTGATCATGTACCTTAATTTCCTACGGAAGGCTAGTATGTGTTAATGCTTCCAGATTCCTAATCTTTCGTTGACTCTATAAAAGATGATCTGGAAATGAGACATGAATATTTTAAACTCTTGTTGGTCCTTAAATTCAAATTGTGTGCATTGCTAAGGGACTAGTAATGAGCAAGTTGGGGGGTGTGATAAGTGTACATTTGTATGAGTTAATTTATGATATTCACACTTTTTATGAGCCTTAATGTTAATAATGATGCACTTATCACACTTAATACCAATTTTTGATCAAAATACTTAGTTTGATGATATTATTACAATTTGAGCAATAAATATGTTATTTTGCAGGCACTCGATAAGAACTCCACAAGTCTGCGTAAAAATGAGCCAAAGCCTATGGCCGACCAAACCCAATCTTAAGTCAAAAGAATTCAAAAGAAAAAGAAAACTATAAATATATATATACTCATATATATATTCTATATCTCTATCTATCTATTTATATATATATATATATATCATACTACTATATATATATATCTATAATCCAAATAAAGAAAAGAAAAAGAAATAAAAATAAATAAAAATCAAAATCAAAACATTAACATATATATATTATGATATATATTCATTATATTATATAATACATAATATATATATAGAGAGAGATAGCATATAATATATTTAATATATTATATATTCATAACACATATCTATATAAATATAACATATTTTAATATATCTATATACATATAATATATTTATCATATATATACATTCATATAATACATTCACTATATATATCTTCATAATATATCTATATACATACTTTATTTATATATATATTATATTCATATATATACTATATCACCACCTCCTTCATATAAACTATACATATTCTTAATATGTATAGTAGATAATATATTCATATATACATCTTGTAGCTAGCGAAGGCATGGGATGAGCCAATTCACATATTGAATGCATAAAGCAAAAGCATGCACGTGGGCCCCTTGGCTTAGCATGGAAAAAGTGGTTGGTGGCCTTCCCACGGTTCACATGGTGGAGGCTCACGCGAGGGTTTCATGTAGCGGCTTTGAGCAGTTCACACGAGGGGCCCATGGCAGCTTCTCATGGGGGTTCACGATGCATGGCTCACGCGTACAACAACTCCAGCGGAAGGGGCTTTGGCGGGCGGTCAGTGCCTTCTCCAACGCACAGGAGCGGGTCCTCCACAAAGCAACGCAATGAAGCTTCACGTCCGCAGGGCATTCAAAGGCCATCTTCACACATGCGGATTCACACGGTCGACGGCCGAGGCTTATTCACACATGACGGCCACGGGGTTCACGCAGAACAGAGACTTGTTTAAGGCCTATAAAAGGAGAGTTGGGGTGTGGTTTAAGGAAGTATGACCTTTGTAATACCATATTTAGTTCTCTTATTATTGAGAGAGTTCTGGAGTTCTGTTGGTGTTTTTTTTGAAGAATCAAGGAGAGAGGGGCAGGAGGCCCCTTCAGGTTTCAATTTCATTCACGGATTGTTTTTGAGTGTTTTAGTCTTGTTTAGTCATTTACATATTTTTATGATCTTCATTTAAATTTATTATCTTCTTCAAAACTGCTCATCTTTCAATTCTCCACATTTTCTTTTTCTACCATTTCCTCTAATTCCTATTCATTTTTAAGTTATTACACGTTTTTCTAAGTTCTATCTTGATACATTACTATTCATTTGAGTTGATACCTTATTTTGTTCCTCCATTTTGAAGCCCTTCAAATCCTCTTTTATTTCTGATTTCTTCATGAAAGTTGTTTCTCTCTTATAAATCTAGATTTTCTTCTTCTACCACTCCCTCTAATTCTTCACCGTTTTTAAGTTATAATCAAGTTTCAAAGGTTCTATCTTTTACGAGTTTACTGTTCATCCGCGTCGATAGATGCCAGTGTTTTATATTTTTCGCCATCTTCCTCTCATTTTCTGTCTCTACACTCTTCATAAAACTTCTTCCTAACTCTCAGATCTTCAACTTTGTCTTCTGTCACTTCTTCTAATTTTGTCTGATTTTAGAGTTATTTCTATTCCTATCTCACCATATTTTCATTATAATTTTTCATGTGTTCTTCTATCCATTCCACCCCTTCTAAATTGCATCCAAATCTCCCTAAGGTGGTTTCAATTCAATTTTCATGATTTTTAAATCTTAAAAACTCAAGATTTTCAACTTTCAAATCTACTTCTCCTTGTGGATTCGACTCGATCTCACAACTTAACTATTCCATTTATTTAATTTGTGGGCCGGATATTTAAATTTGATAGCGGGACGTATTAATGATGTGCATTTTTCCGCCATCACCCCACCTGTTGTCTCGTCCATTGCATGCTTCTTTCTCTTCGTTTTCCTTCCACGTTTTTCTTCATTACACATCATTGCACACACCCTCCGATTGTTTTGGCGCCCCTAGGGGTTTAAAAACTCCCAGGTATTCCCCATTTCATGCTAGTTTGGTTATTTTTCATGTCCCTCTATAGTTTCTACACTATTCAGTATTGATTTGGGTTGTCTCTTTGTGTTTCCACTGTGTTTTACAGGTCAGCAGCGTACTAGCACGAGGCCCATCCCTTCTGGCCGGCAGGAGGGGGTGGAGGTTCAGATTCCACAGCTTAAGCCCCGGTGGTATTGAGTGGTCATCTTCCTGTCCGTTTGAAGCGTAGAGCGGACTCCTCTGCACCGTTCTGCATCCTTCTTCGGCGTCATCCGGACCGTTCCGCTGTCCACAGTTCTTCATCTCGCGTCCTCCCCAGCGCTGTTCGATGGTCAATCGAGCGGCCGTCCAATTCATAGAGCGGTTCTTCCAGAACCGCCTATTTCCGCAGTGCTGATTCACAGGCGAGTGTCTCCCTTCTTTTCCAAGGTATGGTGCAACTATTGAACCTTGGTGGCGATCACACACACTCACATACCTCTATCTCTTTCTAATTGCATTTCATTTATTTCTGATATTGATATAGTAGCGGGATAAAGAAGGGTCAAGAAGGTAGGAAAACATATCTACACATATGCACAAGATTGCACGCACAAGGTTGAAGCACATGCATTCATGTTAGTGCACATGCATTAGGCAAGTTAGAGCACATGCATTTGAAGTCGGAGCACATTCACTCAAGTTAGAGCACATGCATTTGAAGTCGGAGCACATGTGAAGCATAAAGTCTGTGCACACCACACTAAGGTCGATGCTAATGTAGAACACATGCATAGTAAGGTCGATGTTAGTTGCCTGAGCGTTAAGCATAAAGTCTGTGCACATCATACTATAGATATGTTTTCCTACCTTCTTGACCCTTCTTTATCCCTCTACTATATCAATATAAGAAATAAATGAAATCCAAGTAGAAAGCGACAGAGGTATGTGAGTGTGTGTGATCACCCCCAAGGTGCCAAATGCAATAGATGCACCATACCTTGGAAAAGAAGGGAGACACTCACCTGTGAATCAGCACTGCGGAAATAGGCGGCTCTGGAAGAACCGCCCTATGAATCAGATGGCAGCTCGATAGACCGCCGAACAGCGCTGGGGAGGACGCAGATGAAGAACTGTGGATAGCGGAATGGTCCGGATGACGCCGCAGAAGGATGCAGAACGGTGCAAAGGAGTCTGCTCTACGCTTCAAACAGACAGGAAGATGACCGCTCAATACCACCAGGGATTAAGCTGTGGAATTTGAACCTCCACCCCCTCCGGCCGGCCAAAAGGGATGGGCCTCGTGCTAGTACGCTGCTGACTGGCAAAACACAGTGGAAACACAAAGAGACAACCCAAATCAATACTGAATAGTGTAGAAACTATAGAGGGACATGAAAAATAATGAAACTACCATGAAACGGGGAGTACATGGGAGTTTTTAAACACCTAGGGGCGCCAAAACAATAGGAGGGTGTGTGCAATGATGTGTAATGAAGAAAAACGTGGAAGGAAAACGAAGAGAAAGAAGCATGCAATGGACGAGACAACGGGTGGGGCTATTAAAACTAAAGACTCAAACACAAGCACTCCCTGAACCGGAGGCCTGAGTGGACGTAGAAGGCCTCCCTCCCTAACTCTTGGTCGCTCTAGAATTCAGCAGGGCTTTGCCGTGACCTTAAAATCTCCCCCCCCCCCCCCTTCAAAGCCTAGACTAGGGGTCCTATTTATAGAGCCCATAAACCTAGCCTCGAAATTAGTGTTTTCAGTGAAAATTAGGTCGAGACATTAACATAAAATTCGTAGATAATACTCCCATCTCCCAACCAGTTCAAACGGCACCCTATTTGGTGGAGAATCCACGGAGAAATGGGTGGAATAAGTTGGGGATTTAACCACGGGTTGGAGAGAGAAAATCTTTTAAAATCTCAGAAATCGGGCCAATACGCAGTCGTGCGATAGGCTGCCCAGCCTATTGCACGGTCTATTGCTAGACCGTCCAAGGCTGTCGGTGGAAATTAAATAAAACAGTTAAATTATCCAATTATCCATCGAACTGACCGACTATTTCACCATTGGACTCTTATGGATTGAACGGCCTTGTGCTAGACCACTCAACGAAGAAGGCGGTCCAAGTCCAACCGTGTAAGCCCTGTCGGTGATAAATCTAAATAAATAGATAAATAGATAATTATCTGAAAGACCGAACGAGATTAGGACTCTGGGAATTGGACGGCTAAGTACACACCGTACAATCGCTTTGTACGGCTATACTCAGACCGTGCAAAAGTTTGTCAGTGGAAATCCAAAAAATCACCTAAATATCCATAAAATAGTTGAGCGGCTCACCACTAATCGCCTAGCGACTGGACGGTCGGGCGATCGACCGTGCAAAGACTGGGCGCTTGAAATTGATAATATGTGATAAATTAATCAAAATCAAGGCCCATTAAGTCCTTAATTGAAGCTGACCGAGTCAGGGAGGGAGGTACCCATAAAATAGGCCCAAAATTATGCCTGAAAATAGCCCAATGAGTAATGGACAACTCGAGGCATCAACAAATAATAGTAAGAGAAATGACTAAACTTATCGGTAAAAAACCGGTGTCAACAGATGTTAACGTCCTCTTTGCAGGGGAGTGAGCGGAGGTGAAGCGAAAGCGAAATGGAACATGGAGATGAAGCGTAGATGAAGCGGAGCGGACTGAAAAAGCGGGCGTTAAGGTAAAAAGACACCCGTTTCATTGCCAACAAGCGATAGAAATCTTCCGAAAATCTCCGAAGCACTCATAAGGAATAGTCAGACCAAAAGAAACGCCAGTCTAGAGGAATTAAACTAAGGTAAAAGCAAGGATAAAAGGAGGCAACCTCATCTGGGGACACAATCCACAACCAATGAGGGAATCAAAGCAGTAACGAAAAAGTAACGAAACAGACTAAAACTCCAGACATGGGACTTTCAATCAGCCAAACCAAGTGAATAGACCAGAAAGAACCTTCCAACTCTGAGTGGAATTGTTCCTCTTACTCAGACATGAATGCATAGCCATCCAATACTAGTGGGACATTCGCAAACAAATCATGGGTCATGAATGCTCAAAAGATTCACATGATGCATGATGGGGTAAAATAAAAGAAATTATTAAAACAAATGCAAAGAAAGGATAAAATACAAAATACCCAAGAATAATATTGCTAGACCGAGGCAATCAGGGTCAGGACACTATCCGCAACCACGACGTGCGAGATAGAACCATCGTCCCCTAATTTTCCCAACCTGACGACCTATTCGTTGATTAAACACGTGTACCTAGATCATCATCTTTTTGTTAAAGGGGAACATCAGATCCTGAAACATGCGAGCAACCAACTGGTTCTCGTGATAATATAGCATTGATACCATATAGTAATGCAATAAAGGATATAGGGATTGGAATACTTACCTGACTTACCTGACGGAGGCGAAAGGTAAGTGGAGGCAATGCTGCAAAGAGAAATTATGAGCAAGACTCGCAATATATATCATGAGATAATTAAATTCATCAATTAATCACATAGTGCAGCAAAGAAGGCCCCAAAGATCATTGTTTCAATTACGAAACGGTCAAGGATAGGCCGCTTAAACACAGAACGGCGCGTTCCAGGCCGTGTAAACACAAATAATTTGAACGTGAATGCAAAGATGCACAGCCTTCCCTGAGACCGTTCCGAGATATGAACGGCCATACCATAGCCGCTCAACTGTAATGTACCATTGGGGATTAAACGGCCTAATATGAACCGCCCAGTTGCCGAACGGTCTATCGATAGATCGTGCATTTACTGATGATTTAAAATAAAAAAAACCTTTCATCTCCCTCCCTCCCCACCGTAACCGACGGTGGGATGAAAGAGAGAAACGCCCCCATTCCTCCCTCATCTCGATCTCCCCCACTCTCTTACTCTCAAACTCTCACTCTCATTCTCTCCCCCTCATCTTCCTCCCGTTCATGCGTACCAAACACCAAGCGTCATGCCCGCGGAAGGCCGAGGAAGGAGTTTCACTGCCACAGGCGGCGGCCGTGGAGGAGGAGGTGGCGGCGCCGTCTGTCGCCGAGGAGACCGGAGCGCCACCTTTCGCCGCGGATGAGCAAGCAGTGGTGGTCGAAGAAGGAGGAGTGGCGCCCATCGACGTCGGAGAGGAAGCCCCAGCACTGGAGACGGCCACCGCAGCGGCGGCCAAACCCCCGAAGACCGACGAGGTAGGTCCCTCAAACCCCCCCATTTTCATTTAAAATGTATGCATGCTAGTTCTAGGGGTAGAATAGGGGCATTCATCCCTTCTAGGGCCGGTTGGGAGGTCTTTTGGGCTGCTCCCGCCGGCGGGGAGGGGTTTGACGTCATCGGGGACGACGGTGATTGAGCGGTTCAACAGGAACCACTCAGAAAGACTACATGGCTCGCATAGAGCTGCTCATGGAATGCACGACACATGGGTAGCCGTCTTGTGGGCAGTTGACACGGTTTTGGGAAAACCATGCTGGGCGAGGGTGGACCATTTTCGTCCATTCAAAATATGAGACTACGGAGAACTGAACGGTCCGTATTGGTCCGTGGATACCAGCACAGTTTGATGAGAGCCGTGTAGGTGCATAATATGAGAGGATTGAGAGAGACACAGCATGGTTAATGGGTAACCGTGGATGCACTGAGCGGCCAAAACAAACCCGTTCATCGAATAGAAAGCTGAAAACTGAGCGGTCCAAACCGGGCCGTCTACAAGTTAGAGCGGTCTAGGTGGAGCCACTCTGTGAACAGAGTGTGTTTTCTTTTATTTCCCTTTATTTATTGAGTACAATTCTTGAATTTATGATTAAAATGTATGCAATTATTCTAAATGAATGCAGGGAAAGCGTAGGACCCGGATCTCATGGTTGCAGGACCGGGCAGTGTACCTCGCACTGCCCGACATCCAGCGAGAGAGGCTGGCAGCCATGGGTTTCGCGGAGTTCCTGAGCATAGAGGTGAGTCGATTTGACACACCGCTACTCTATGCTTTGCACTATCGCTGGGACCCAGTGAGTCGTAAGTTCTCTTTCCGTGGGGGCACATGGTCCCCACGTTGGAGGACGTGACGCGCATCATGGGCCTCCGCGTGCATGGGTCCCCGGTTAGCGGGAGGACATTCCCTGACTACAGGAAGATGGCCCAGGAGTTACTAGGATTGGAGTTGCTGCATCCGGAGCGGTAGTCCACCACCTTCACTCGGGCGAGGCTGCAGGATAGCCTCGAGCTGCGACGTACGGGGATCGCGACAGGTGAGCAGCCCGAGCAGCACCTCCAGAGGCTGGTAGACTGGGTCAGACCGAGAGTTGCGGCAGAGCCAGGAGCGGAGGCGGATCGAGTGTTGAGGAGATTCTTGATGCTGCTATTCAGACGACCCCTTTTTACGACGAGTGCAGACGTGATCAGCTGCCGCTTCCTTCCGCTACTCGAGGACCTAGGCCACGTGGGCCACTACGGGTGGGGAGCTACGACTCTCGCATTTCTTTTTGACACCTTGAGCTTCACTAGCCGATGCACGATGTCGGCGGCTTCTCACCTCTTCTCCAGGTACGACTCGACTAGTTATGCAACTCTTATATGCTTCCTACATGTGCTTCATGCTAACGTTTGGTAAAATGCAATGCAGGTGTGGGCCTACGTGCGACTACGTGGGCTCGGGAGAGGAGACGAGACTTACCCCGAGCTCCTACCGATTGCCAGGAGGTGGACTGCACCTCGGGAGACTGGAGGCCTTCGGAGGTAGGTCCGAGGGCTCCAGGACGACGTGGACACCCTACCGTATGCTTCGGTACGACTCTAAACTTAGACCCTTTAATTAAATGCAGTTATATATGCTTCTGGTGCTAATGCGACTTCCTATTTGACAGGTGCGGTGGACACCCTACGAGGGCGAGGGGCATGAGGGCCAGCCCCTGGGTAGTGGGGGCCCTTGCCTTCTCTGGATGCGATGTGTGGCTTCACTCCATGAATGTAGTGGAGCCACTCCACTTCAGACTGGTGATGAGGACGATCGGCGTCCATCAGCCAGCAGTAGAGTTCCTGGTATCAGAGAAGCCGGGGGAGCGTGTGGGACAGACCCCACGGGGTATAGCGACGGTTCTCGACTGGATGGCGCGAGCTGCAGAGCAGATCACGGACTGGACAGCGCTTGGGCGGGCTGTGACCGCCCGAGCGGAGTGCAACGCGGTGTACTGCACGGCGTATGCCAGGCACTACCGGGACCAGGTGTTCCATGGTGCCCACCGATTGGTACGAATTCTAACCCTAGCACTCTTTCAATTATACTCATGATTTCTATATGATGATGCACTAATGTTTGGACTTCCTAAATGCAGGTTGACCCCCAGGGATGGATTGCGGAGCTGCAGGGGCTCCTCCACTCCACGATCCGAGAGCGCGACGAGGCCCGACAAGCCCTGGCCCTACTGGTGAGTTTTCCTAAACCCTAAACTCTTAATTATGCACTTTGATTATGCTGATGCTATGAACTGATTGACCTGGAGTTTTGGATGCAGCGAGCCAAGGGGACCCAGCGACAGGGGGTCGATGCCCCTTCTTCTTCTCAGACGCTAGCCGACCGAGCTGAGCGAGATGCCGAGTTCACGTGGATGGTAGCACGGGCAAAGGCAGCCGAGGTGGCG
The DNA here is from genome assembly GCA_022559845.1 of Amorphophallus konjac. Taxonomy (NCBI): domain Eukaryota; kingdom Viridiplantae; phylum Streptophyta; class Magnoliopsida; order Alismatales; family Araceae; genus Amorphophallus; species Amorphophallus konjac. Next base: position 200,446,989 of record CM040128.1, on the reverse strand, counting down.
CTCACTGAGAGGGTACGTACACTACACTTTCCCTTAATGCTTATGATTATATTGAATGCAATTAACTAACAATGATGCATGTATGCAGGCGATCGAGGTGACAGCTACGCTGGGCGAGAGTGCCCGGCTGAGGGAGGAGACGGTCTGGCTCCGGGAGGAGTTAGCTCAGAGCCGGCCAGCGGACACAGTAGAGACTGCACTCCTACGGGTTGAGTTGGAGCGGTTCAGTGCTAGTGCTAGAGTGGCTAAGCGATACCAGCTCGAGGCGGAGCGATACTGGCTTCAGGTGGCGAAGCTGGAGGGGCTAGTGGAGGGCCTCAGAGAGGTTAGTCGGGAGCGTAGCAGAGCAGCCCCGAGTGACAGCCACGCCACTCACGGTTCCCTCAGGAGCTACTTTATAGGTTCCACCAGCCATCGGAGGAATGAGGAGGACGAGCGGCACCGACGACACCGCGAGGAGGTGACCTCGGCGATGCCTCCACCAAAGAGGCATAAGGGTGCCGGGGACAGTGATAGGCTAGAGGGAGAGGGACATGCCTGACTTTTGTACTTCGACATGACTTTTGTATATATGGGCATGATAGTGATATGATATGTTTTTGGTTTGATTTTGTGGATAAATGTTTGAATGAATGCAAATGCTTGACACTAACTAACTAACTAACTACGACTACTAACTCGACACGAGTGAGACGGACACGTGTGAGAGAGAGACGGCACGAGTGAGCGAGTGAGTGGGCGGGAGAGACGGACATGACACGAGTGAGTGGGAGAGACGACTCCGAGTGGGTGAGAGAGAGAGGACTACGAGTGGGTGAGAGAGAGACGCCAAACAATTTTGAGCGAGAGAGAGATGCCAAACAAATTGAGTGAGGGAGAGAAAGACGCCAAACAAATTGAGTGAGAGAGAGAAAGACACCAAACAATTTTGAGTGAGAGAGAGAAAGATGCCAAACAATTTTGAGTGAGAGGGGTGACACGACCACAGGTTAAGCGACAACGGTGCCAAAGGGCAGAGAAATATGGTTTCAGATATCTGAACGGTCACTCAGTGGACCGTTCATGTCCTTACACGGTCCGAAATGGACCGCGGGAATGCTACTCGACCGGGTCGAACCAAGGCACCTGAGCGGTTCAAGAGCAGTCGTTCATGTCATTGAACGGTGATATAGTGACCACGCACATGCAAGAATAGCCTTCGCATTGCCGTTTCATGGGTCTAGGATCGAACTATGTAGAAGCTGATAAACGGTCCAATATAGACCGTCATAAGGGCAGTGCGGTCTATCGATAGACTGTGCAATTTCACGCACTGGGAGTCCGATCGGGACTCTCTTGGAGAGTCCTAATCCATGGTAGGATGTTTCAACCTTACCCAAACTCTTGCCCAACCAGATCTAGACTTATCCTAGCTCAATTCTATTTGGTTTTGGGTCCTAGTCAAGCTCTATAAGTAGGAGGGAACTCTAAATTCGTGACCCACACCTCAACCCTCTTCCAAACCTTGAAACTCTTGCTACTCTTCATCAACCATCATGAAAAGGGCTTTTGAAGGGAGTTCCATGGAGGGAGTAGTCTTTGAAGGGCCCAGGCCGGCCAGAAAGGAGCATGAAGTGCTCCAACGGCTGACCGTGATCCCACGACATCTGAGCTCCAGCCCACTGAGAGAGGTAAGTTGTCATAAGTTCATTTAATTCAATTCATTCCATCACTTACATGTTCCTCCTCTCTTTCTCCCTTTTATTTTCTTTTTTCTACTTCAGCTTCTCCCTGGCTCCAGGCGCTATTCCACCTTGAAATGGATGGCTCCCATGATCCCTGAGTTGCCCCTAGCAGTGATATCCATCTTAAAGTCTTGGCACATACACCCACTCTTAGTGCTAGGCAAAAACTACCCCAAATTGTCCTTAGACTGGCACAACATCTCAGCCCTGGTAGAAATCTGGCATCCTCAGACCCATACGTTTATTTTCCCTTCTTTTGAGGCCACTATCCCACTAGAAGAAGTAGAGACCTATCTATCCTTTCCAAGGTCCAAGGTGGGTGAGGAGGACTTAGTGTGGCATACTGTTGCCCCTATAGACCCTAGCCTTATCCGGGGAGAGTTTATACCAAATAGCAAGGACATCTGCACCTTCATAGGCCCACACCAGATCCATCTTCTTCCTCTTAGCCAGTGGGTGGTTGATCATTGTAAGAATAAATGTGGATGGCATGAGGCCATAGCTAAGGCCGTGTCTATTTGCCTATGTGGGGCCATCCCGTTTCCCTCTGCCGATCACGTCCTAGATACTCCTGTCCTTAGCACCATTAGTGGTCTATGGCAGGGTCTCTCTATCTCCCTGGCCGTCCTTGCCTACTTGTATGAAGGCCTTAGTTCTGCAGCCCTAGGAGGTCCACTCTTCGGCTCCATGATACTCCTAGAGTGCTGGATGGGTGTCAAGATGAAATTCATTCATAAGGAGGATATTACTTCAGCCAGTCGGATCTTCAGGAGCCATCCACTATTCTTCATAGGTGGCACCTTCAGGTTCTCCCCACAGGTAGAGTGCCGGATAGCAGAAAGAAGACCAGGGATGAGTGGCGACTCCACATCAACACCTTTCCCCTGGATCGGTTCGTGATGCGCCCTGACTTCCTCCACGACACTGTAGTCAGACTTCCTAGGAGGCCAGGTTTGGATTTGAGGCTCGTGAGCGACATTGCACCGGTGATGTATAGCCCACACCGGTGTTACCTACAGGTTGGACTACCTAGGACCATACTACCAGCACTACCCCACCTTCCCGCACTACAGGCGAGGAGGGTTGGTAAAGAGGAGGACGAGCAGGCGGTCAGGAGTGCGCTGATCATGTGGGAGGTTAGTAGGGTGCTCACCCTATCGGTGGAGGTTGCGGAGGCTTCAGAGACACGCCAAGCTTATGTGAGAGAGCTGAGAGAGATTAGACCTCGCGGGGATGCCCGTTTGAGGATTGGGTGATTTGTTTTTTGTTCATAATGTTGTTATAGAGACTTATGTTTGTAATGTTTGCATATGAATAAAAATTGATGATTGGATTGATTTGAGTTTGGCCCTCTTTGCATGTGATTGAATGAGCTTGAGATAGGATCAGGATGCACACGGTTCTATTCAGACCGCTCAGTTGAATAAACGGTTAGAGTTTAACCGTGCCAGAGAAATGGAACGGCCAGACGGATACCGCGTATAAGATCAACGGCAGAACTAAGAACATGGACATTATAAGAGTTGAACGGTCTTTCAAAGGACCGTGAACAAAATAGAACGGTCAAGAATGTACCATTGTGCCTTATAAACGGTCTAAGCTAGGACCGTTGATTCTTGGAGATGCTAAAGATTGGAATGGTGTGAACGAGGCCGTTTGAGTTATAGAACGGTTTGATTGTGGCCATTTAAGCGAATAAAACGGTCTCCAGAGGGCCGTTCTGGGATAGAAATGCTGAAGCCTTGTCTTCAACCTACCCCTACACACACATAGGCAAAGAAACAGATTAAAGCTGTTTTAGGCTTAACCCCTTGCCTGTAGTAAGTTAGGAAATGACCAGTTCTTGATCTTTGGTCAAGGGGGTAAGCCTTATTAAATAAGAAAATAGCACGAACGAAATGAATGTAATGCATGCCATGAATGCAAATCATGATGGTGAAAATATTTTTTGTGGTTTTGAAAATATTTATTTTTTTTAAATTTTGAAATATTTAATTTTTTTGGATTTTGAAATATTTGATTTTTTTTGGGTTTTAAAATATTTGATTTTTTTGGATTTTTGAAATATTTGATTTTTTGGACTTTGAATTATTTGATTTTTTTGTTTTTTAAATATTTAATTTTTTGTTTGGGTTTGGAAATATTTGATTTTTTTGGATTTTAAAATATTTGATTTTTTTGGACTTTAAAATATTTGATTTTTTTGACTTTAAAATATTTGATTTTTTTGGATTTTGCCATAGAAATATTTGATTTTTTTACTTTTTGATATATGTGATTAATTTTTTTTGATTTTGAAGCCAGCTCGAACTTGACGGCGGGGGACCTTCCTATCTCATTAGGGGCTTCCCAAATACAACGTGCGTTATGGGTGACCGCTCATGGCCGGGGTCCAATTTTACTTAACGGTGCCTCTACCGAGGCCATACCCAGGGTACGATCTAGTCCTTGAAAAATAAAAGAGAATTTGATAGGAAAGCCGGCAACATGTATGGCGGTTTTTAAGGGCTTGAGTTCTTCCCATGACGCCCCTTTTTCAAAGAATTTGTTCTGTTGCGCTAGGGCTTTGTGTCCGTCATCGAACCTACATCCGCTCTAGGCACGCATACGACCGAGCTCATAGTATCCCGCAGGGAAACTATACTGTCACTCTTGTCATGCCTAGTTTCATTCTTTTGGGAGCATTGAGCTTCGAGCTTCTGAATGAGCTTTTTAGCTTTTGCCTTTGACTTTGCCCCTTTTCTTTTCTTTCTTTTGCTTTTATGAATGCGGAATTAGGTCATAACGGATTGCCCCTATTTGAGATCTCTTTTTATCGGGGTGTCTAGATCAGTTCTTGCCCCTTTATTTACCACTTGCCCCTATTTTCGGCCGAAAGAGGGAAAAAACAAGGATTTTCACTTCCCCCAAGGCATGGCCAAGGGAGAAACGTTGTTGCGCAAGAAAGGAAAACCGAACCACGGGGTCGTGTAGTGTATGAAAGCTGAACCGGGAATCCCTCTTCATGATCAAATGGAGGAACACCCCGCCACCGGGCCGTTGCTAGCTTGACTCTATGGATAAAAATGTTTTAAATATAATCCATTCCACAGATTTGGCAATTCCTCACCCTCCGCATTAACAAGACGGTACACGTTCCCAGGATAGAGTTCTTTAACTACAAACGGCCCTTCCCAATTGGGTTGCAACTTAGACCTAGGACCTGCTGATCTGATAAATTTACGCTTCAAAATCATGTTACCCACTTGAAATTTTCTTTCGATAACCTTCTTTTGAAAATACCGTGAGACACGTTTTTGATAAACAGAGACGTGATTAGCCGCGTTAAGCCTCTTCTCATCTAAGAGTTCCAGTTGTACTAGCAACGCCTCTCGACGTTTGTCGAGATTAAGTTCTTTGTCCAGCTGCACTCTTAGGGAAGGGATCAAGATCTCGTACGGGAGCACCGCCTCCATCCCATAAGTGAGAGCAAAAGAAGTCTGCCCCGTGGAGTTCGGACGGAGGTGCGATAAGCCCATAGAGCTTCTATCAATTTATCGGCCTAATCTGTAAATTTGTGCGACTCGCATGTTTTCTTAATGATTTTGAGAAGGGTTTTGTTCGTGGCCTCGGCTTGGCTGCTACCTTGAGGGTAGTATGGTGATGAATGATGCAGTGAAATATTAAACTTCTAATAAAGGTCCTGGAGTTCTTGAGACACGAATTGAGGCCCGTTGTCGGTGACGATATCACTTGGCACTCCAAACCGTGAAATGATGTTCTTGAGGATGAAGCGGCATACCCTGGTAGCTTTGATTTCTGCATAAGCTTCAGCTTCCACCCACTTGGTGAAATACTCCGTAGCCGTCAAAATGAACGATTTTTGTTTAACCTGGGAGTTAGGATCACCTAGTGGGCCTACAATCTCAAAAGCCCACATGGAGAATGGACAAGGAGCAGAAAGAGGATGGAGAGAAGAAGCAGGAGCATGGATTTTGTCGGCATGAAGTTGGCATTGAAGACACCTACAGACATAGGTGGAACAGTCTTCTTCTAGGGTTGGCCAGTAATAGACTTGCCTAAGAATCTTCTTCGCCAAAGCTTGCCCATTAATGTGCCCTCCGCACTCACTTGCATGAGCTGCTTCAATAACTTTCCAAGCCTCATCGTCATCCAAACACCTCATCAGAACTCCGTTAAGAGCTCGCCTATATAACTCTCTCGCGATGATTGTGTATCTGGAGGTGACTCTTCAAATGGCCTTGCGCTGCTCGGCATTGGCCGTCTCTGGGAAGGATCCATCCTCACAATATTGCTCTATTTCATAATACCATGGCAATTCCTCCTCTTCTATGATTTCCTCGAGCTCGGTCAATGATACTTCTTTCAACTCTTCCTTCTCAGCTTTCTTCTCCACAGATTTCCTAAGGTTGTCGAACCAGGGATCCTGAAGGGAAGGAGCGTCTAACCGCTGGACCACAATGGTCTCAGTGGCGCGAATGAGGGGGAAGGAAAGGGAAGAAGCAAGCGATGCAAGTGCATCGGCCAGAATGATCTGAGAATGAGGAGTGTGAATATAGATTAACTTGCAGAATTGCCTAGCCAAGATCGTGACCAAATCTTTATAGGGCATGAGTTTAGGGTCACGGGTGCGGTAAGTGAAAAGGACTTGACGCAACACCAATTGGGAATCTCCTATGATGTTAAGATATCACGCGCCTAAGGGGTAGGTGTGCTTCAGGTCGGCTAGGAGAGCCTCATACTCGGCTATATTATTGGTGGCAGGGAAAAAGAGCTGATAAGCAATAGGGATGGTTACTCCCTCTGGAGTAAGGAGAATGGTGCCGATCCCACGGCCCTGAGAATTTAATGCACCGTCAAAGTGCAAAGACCAGAAGGGGAGACGAGTGATTACAACAAGGTGCTCATCAGGGAACTCGTCCTGGATTGAATCAGTGCGAGGGATAAGAGAATAAGCCAGATGTTCAGCAATCACGTATCCCTTGATCACTTTCTGGACAACGAAGGTGATATCAAATTGAGAAAGAAAGCTCTGCCAGCGAGCTAATCTGCTAGAAAGGACATGTTTCTCTAAAAGATAATGGATTGGGTCCATTCTAGAGATCAACTTAATTTCATGGGTCAAAAAATAGTGCTTGAGTTTCTGAGCTACCCATACCAATGCTGCACAGGTCTTCTCCATGGCAGTATACTTAGATTCAGTAGGATTGAACAACCTAGAGAGGTAGTATGCTGCCCTTTCTCTTCCTTCGTCGTCTACTTGCGCCAGGACAGCTCCTAGGGAGTCCTCAATAATAGAAATGTATAATATCAAGGGTTTTCCAGGGACGGGAGGTTGTAGAACTGGGGGATTAGATAAATAAACCTTAAGGTCATCGTAGGCCTTCTGACACTGTTCATTCCATTCAAATTTGGCCCCCGCCTTCAACAAATCATAGAATGGGCGACATCTTTGCGAATATTGAGATATGAACCTTCGAATAAATTGCAAACGCCCAATCAATCCTCGTAGTTTAGTGATATTCTTCAGCGGGGGCATGTCCATTACAGCCTTTGCCTTATTCGGATCGATCTGAATCCCCCGTTTACTAACTATGAACCCTAGTAATTTCCCTGATGCAACTCCGAACACGCATTTCTTTGGATTCATTTTTAATTTGTACTCCCTAGCCCTTTGTAACACCTTAGCTAAAATGACGGGGTGTTCTTCTTTGGACCTTGACTTCACCAAAATATCATCTACGTAGGCTTCCGTATACACGTGCATCATGTCGTGGAAGATAGCCATCATTGCCCGCTGATGCATGGCACCTATATTCTTTAATCCAAATGGCATGACAACATAGCAGTACGTGCCCCAAGGCGTGGTGAAAGAGGTCTTCTCTTGGTCCTCGGGAGCAAGACGGATTTGGTTATATCCGGAATAACCATCCATAAACGAGAGGGCTTCGTACCTAGCCGTGTTATCTACTAATACATCAATGTGAAGAAGTGGGAAATCATCTTTTAGACATGTCTTATTCAAGTCCCTGAAATCGATACAGATCCGGATCTTTCCGTCCTTTTTCATTACCGGGACTATATTAGCCACCCATTGCGGATATAAAACAACTCTAATGAACTTGGCCTTGCGCAATTTGTCAACTTCCTCCTTTATCCTTAAGGCCATCTGAGGGTGGAATCTTCTTGATTTTTGTTTAACGGGTGTTGCCCCTGGTATAAGGATAAGTCTATATTCAACCAGAGCGGGGTCAAGACCCGGCATGTCCTCATAGGACCAGGCAAAAGAATCGATGTACTCCCTCAAAACCTTGATTAGCTCCTCTTCAACCTGAGGAGGGAAATTAGCGAAAATGATTATGAGCCTAGGGTCCTCTTGATGTGAAACGACCTCGGACCTAATGCAAGCAAGCACAATCGCAATCTAAATGGGCCAATTTGGGCCGCCGCTCTCTCGTCGCTCACCCAAGCCTGGGGTAACTTGGCAATACCAAGGTGAGGTTGAGGGGTTGGGCCCTTGCTGGTAGAGGGCCAGCAAGGCCAAGATTTGATTCCCAATAGATTTGGAAGCCCAATTCAACGGGGCCGACGAAGTGCCGAAGGCACCGGTTGCACTCTTCCCACGGTGATCACTCAAGGCAATGGGGCTTGAGGATCGGGCTCTCACTCGCATAACCAGCGGAATTAGAACTAATATTGAAAGACAAGCACTAAGTGGAGTGAAGGTTTGAGCACTTACTCGACCGGTTTGAAGAAACCGGTCCCGGTCGGAGACGAGGGCGAGCGGGGAGGCGAGTGGATCCCCACACGCCGCGGCGGTGTCGCTTGACCTGCCCAAACAAATTACACCACTACACCTCTCGCAGGAGGGGGAACTTGGGGTGGGGGTTAATGATATTACATCAATACTACCTCCACGCAGGGAGGGGCCTTCAGCCGGCCAAGCGGGGTGGGGAAACCAAAGCAAAGAACGAGGAACAAGGGTGGATGCCGAATCTGCCTGCTGTCTGTGAACCAGGACAGAGGGTCGGTGTTGCTATTGTAGATCTTGCTCAAGAATTTCTCTGATGACAAGACCAGCGGAGAAATCTTCGTAACAGGAAGGGGAATGCCTCAGAATTTTTGTAAATTCTTCTGGAGTAGCTTCAGGTCAAGGCAGGAGCTTGAACAGGGCCTCTGTTTCTTGGACTAGCAGGGGCAGGTCACCAACAGTAGGATGCAGAGGCTGTCCTAGCCGCTCCCGAACTCCAAATTTCATGCCGTCAGCGCCGTTAGAACCGTGGGTGAGTCCTATTTGCAGCAAAAGAAACGGGGATGCCAGAAGAAAATAGAGACGATCTGTGGAGCCAGAAGAATGAGGAGGTGTCGATGCAGACTGGGGAAGGCAGAGCCGCGCGACCGTGGAAGAAAATTGGTAACTTCTGTTCCCGGATGCTGAATGGGCTTCCGCTTCTTGATTCTGAAAGTAGAAAGGCCGATGAAGAACTTTGAAGAAGAACTTGAGGACTGATTCCTTCGGGGTTCGTCGTGGCAGAGCTTCTAATCTGGCTCAGGTCCTCAGCCGAGGCAGAACCACGCAGCTGTGGGAGAATGGACCTCCTGGACGACTCGGAGATCGAAAGTAGACGAAACTACTTCGGTTGCGAAGGCGACTGGCAGACGCTTCCGACGATGGCTCTTGGGTCTTCAAACTCATCAGGAGGAGGTCGTGGTGGCCGCTGCAAGTTACTGGTCTGCCGTAGATCTTCAGTTGAGAGCTGTAGGTTGATGATGATGGGGAGGAATGGGGTATATGGGAGGGGAAATGGGGGTGGATGAGTGTGGGGAAAGCCCAGGCTGTGAGGGGGTCTAGGAGGGGGTGTTCTAGGGTGGGGGAAGAGAAGAATGGGGTCTGTAAAGGGGTCTAACTAGTGGTGGGAGGAGGAGCTATGAATTTGGAAAGGTGGGTGAGAGGAGAAAGTGAGGGGGGGGGCACAAGTGAGTGGAGGGAAGGGTGGATTTCAAATTTGAAATGGCCTTGGAAGTTGTGGGGTTGTGTGGGGAAGGGGTTGATTGTGTTGGAATGGGGAAAGTGGTGTTGGAATGTGGAAGATGGTGTTGGAATGGTGAGGGATCTTCTTGGGACTAGGGGGGTGGAGTAATGGAGGCTATGGGGAAGTGGAGGGCTTTAATGATGGTAGGTGGGGGTTGAGGTGGTTGGGAAGGGAGGAGAGAGAAGAAAATTCGAAATTGGGTGTTGAGGAGAGAGAAAGTGGAGTAAAAAAAGAGGGATTAAGAGAGGGAAGGGTGGGGAATCTCTCCCCTAGGGTTTCTCACCCAAAGAATGTTGGAATCACTCCACTAAACTAAGCTTTGGACTCTCAAATGGCATTTTTTTCATTGATTGATTCATTAAGTTGAAATGGGGGGAATGTGGTCCTATATATAGGAAACCCACATTTCTACAAAAGTCCCTTACAAAAGACTCAATAACAAATAACCGAAGGGGTAGGGGGGGCTCATGGGCCAAGCCCGAAGAATTGGGCCCAATAGCACATTACACAATCTAATGACACTCAAACTTAGGAAAATAAATGCAAGACCTAGGAACATGACTCAAATAAAAGGGGAAATACATCAAATGACTCAAATAAAATTACATAGGACTCAAAATTAAATGACTAAACCATGCCGGATGCAACCGGGGTGAGGAGACGAACGGTAAACGTGGGCATGGGAGGTGATGTCCCCATCATACTCCCGGGGTGCAGAGAACTCGACTCTGTCGAGTAAGTGTCCTTCCCTCCTTGGAGGGTGTAGAAGTGGTACCGCCCTCAAGTCTCTCGAATGAGACCGATCCATCCACCTACCGAGATAGAGCTCATATACCTTGCTCCGAGTGGTAGTGACTTGTTCATCCAATATTTGTTCAATTTGTTCACGCTGGGCTCTCTTGGCTGGTGGTTTATCATCATGGGTGGGTGCTCTCTCAAGGGAAGAAGTAGGCTCAATCTCCTCACTAGGTACCACCGTGGGTCCCTTATATGGCACTAGGTCGGCAACATTGAATGTGGGACTTATTCCATACTCCTCATAGAGATCTAACTCGTTGGCATTTGCACCTATGCGCTTCAAGACCTGGAAGGGACCAGCCCCACGTGGCCTCAGTTTAGAGTTGGCTCCCGGGGAGAGCCTCTCCATCCTTACCATCACAAGGTCACCCACTTGGAATTCTTGGTGATGCCGATGAGAGTCGGCCAGCCTTTTATAAGCCTCATTCTTTTTGCTGATGTGCTTGCAAAGGTTTTCATGCAATTTTGTGAATGCTATCCTTTTAGTGGTTATGGGTGGACCTGGACAACCATAGATGGACCTATCCTGCCATGATGCCAGATGGACCATGATGAACCTTGGTGGGCCGGTGCAACCATTTGTGGACTTATCAAGCAATGTTGTCATGTAGACTTTGGTGGGCCTAGGTGGGCCGGGGCAACCGTAGGTGAACCTATCATGTAAAGTGGTGATGAATGTGGGGGGGCCCGGACATCCGTAGATGCTTTTGACATGCTTAAAATTCATGATGAATGAAGGAGGACCATGACATCCGAATGTGGCCCACTCATGCTTTCTACTTGACATGTGAGTGATATGAATGAATGGACCCAACATAGTGTTCATGCCAAGGGGTGTGGAAAGCCTAGACACATGCATGCTTTTCCCAAAAGTGACTTCCATGTGTATAGGTGTGGGACAACCTTTGAACTCCCATTGGAAAGGATCGAATGGATCTAAGAAGGTGGTCATCATGGGGTGGGGCACCACCTTATTCCTTAGGGATATATGGTCCAAGGTTATGGCTCCCAAGGTGCAGCCCGGGTCATGGATGAGGTGGGTTTGGCCCAATATGGTGAGTGAGGGTAGGACAGGGTGGGTGGTTGATAAGATGGTTGGGTCATATGAGTCCTTTGACTCCCATTGGAAGGGATCATATGGATCGTAAAATAGGTCACTTAGGGGGAGGAACTCCATGTCCTCAAGATCCTTAAAAGGTGTTAAGTCATCCTTCCCTATGATAGTTGGGCCAATGTTCTTGACAAGTGGGTCGGCCATGAGTGGAGGGCTTGGCTTTCTACCTGAGATAAGAAGCTCTAAATCGAGGAGAAGGTTGGGCTCATCCGGTGTAGGGAGGAATAGAAGGAGGTCGCTAGTGTAGCAACCATTGGTGCAAACCGAGGTGATAGACCCAATGCATAGGTGTAGGAGGCTAAGGCTCCTAGGTTGTTTGGCCATAGGAGTCAACATGCTAGTGAACTCATTTTGCCATGCTAAGCCCCTAAGAAAATCCTCTAAGGTCTCCACTTGATAGGATGCTTGGATTGTGGTGTGATAGGAGAAGATGGGCACTAGGGGAAAATTTTATTCTATAGGAGGGCAAACATGGGTCGAGGTCTCTCTAATTAGGCTCTTCCTTAGCCACCTAACAAGGGACTCTTCTAAGATGAATTCGGCCTTATCTAGAGGGGGTGGTGTAGGGTGAAGATCCTTGTGTGAGGCTTCCTCTTCAATTGGGACATGGGTGCTCTCTATGGAGGGGATAGGTTCCCGAGGGATATTTGTCTTCATGTGGCAAAGCGGGTGGACTACTTCTTCCAAAACTAATGGAGTGGGAAGATTCTTTGATGGTGGGGTGATGATGGCCGGAGTATGGTACACCCGGGGTGGTAAACGAGGGTGGGATTCCCGCGGGTGGGAGAATAAAAGGTTGTTGAATTTAAAGGTTCCCGAAAGGTGTGGCGGACGCACAAGGCAAGTCCGACGTGTTGGGTCAATGTTGGCATTCCTTTCATCTAACCATTTCTTACCTAGGATTATACATGGACCTGCCAATGTTCCCTTTTGACACCAAGCCCCATCCAAATACTTAATCTTCCCGAACCATTTATGGAATTCAATAAAGACTTGGTCTCCATTGTGCACAATTTGTCCGGTCCTACTAAGAGAGGTAACGATATCGGGGGACACCCAATTTTTAGATTCTAGGTCAATGAAATCAATTTCTAAGGGCTTTCCATTAGGTAGGTATGCTTGGGATATGATGGGAATTGGGTCCTTTTGGTCGGTAGACTCAATGACAATGGGAGGTGGATAATGCATAGAACGATCCGATGAGAACTCTAATGCAAGCGTGCCCATGGACTTAAATTGTGAGAACAAATCAAAGACTTGCTCTGATACCACTTGATGTGAAACGACCTCGGACCTAATGCAAGCAAGCACAATCGCAATCTAAATGGGCCAATTTGGGCCGCCGCTCTCTCGTCGCTCACCCAAGCCCGGGGTAACTTGGCAATGCCAAGGTGAGGTTGAGGGGTTGGGCCCTTGCTGGTAGAGGGCCAGCAAGGCCAAGATTTGATTCCCAATATATTTGGAAGCCCAATTCAACGGGGCCGACGAAGTGCCGAAGGCACCGGTTGCACTCTTCCCACGGTGATCACTCAAGGCAATGGGGCTTGAGGATCGGGCTCTCACTCGCATAACCAGCGGAATTAGAACTAATATTGAAAGACAAGCACTAAGTGGAGTGAAGGTTTGAGCACTTACTCGACCGGTTTGAAGAAACCGGTCCCGGTCGGAGACGAGGGCGAGCGGGGAGGCGAGTGGATCCCCACATGCCGCGGCGGTGTCGCTTGCCCTGCCCAAACAAATTACACCACTACACCTCTCGCAGGAGGGGGAACTTGGGGTGGGGGTTAATGATATTACATCAATACTACCTCCACGCAGGGAGGGGCCTTCAGCCGGCCAAGCGGGGTGGGGAAACCAAAGCAAAGAACGAGGAACAAGGGTGGACGCCGAATCTGCCTGCTGTCTGTGAACCAGGACAGAGGGTCGGTGTTGCTATTGTAGATCTTGCTCAGGAATTTCGCTGATGGCGAGACCGGCGGCGAAATCTTCGTAACAGGAAGGGGAATGCCTCAGAATGTTTGTAAATTCTTCTGAAGTAGCTGCAGGTCAAGGCAAGAGCTTGAACAGGGCCTCTGTTTCTCGGACTAGCAGGGGCAGGTCACCAACAGTAGGATGCAGAGGCTGTCCTGGCCGCTCCCGAACTCCAAATTTGATGCCGTCAGTGCCGTTAGAACCGTGGGTGAGTCTTCTTTGCAGCAAAAGAAACGGGGACGCCAGAAGAAAATGGAGACGATCTGTGGAGCCAGAGGAATGAGGAGGTGTCGATGCAGACTGGGGAAGGCAGAGCCGTGCGACCGTGGAAGAAAATTGGTAACTTCTGTTCCCGGATGCTGAATGGGCTTCCGCTTCTTGATTCTGAAAGTAGACAGGCCGATGAAGAACTTTGAAGAAGAACTTGAGGACTGATTCCTTCGGGGTTCATCGTGGCAGAGCTTCTAATCTGGCTCAGGTCCTCAGCCGAGGCAGAACCACGCAGCTGTGGGAGAATGGACCTCCTGGACGTCTCGAAGATCTGAAGAAGACGAAACTACTTCGGTTGCGAAGGCGACTGGCAGACGCTTCCGACGATGGCTCTTGGGTCTTCAAACTCGTCCGGAGGAGGTCGTGGTGGCCGCTGCAAGTTACTGGTCTGCTGTAGATCTTCAGTTGAGAGCTGTAGGTTGATGATGATGGGGGGGAATGGGGTATATGGGAGGGGAAATGGGGGTGGATGAGTGTGGGGAAAGCCTGGGCTGTGAGGGGGTCTAGGAGGGGGTGTTCTAGGGTGGGGGAAGAGAAGAATGGGGTCTAGAAGGGGGTCTAACTGGTGGTGGGAGGAGGAGCTACGAATTTGGGAAGGTGGGTGAGAGGAGAAAGTGAGGGGGGGGGCACAAGTGAGTGGAGGGAAGGGTGGATTTCAAATTTGAAATGGCCTTGGAAGTTGTGGGGTTGTGTGGGGAAGGGGTTGATTGTGTTGGAATGGGGAAAGTGGTGTTGGAATGTGGAAGATGGTGTTGGAATGGTGAGGGATCTTCTTGGGACTAGGGGGGTGGAGTAATGGAGGCTATGGGGAAGTGGAGGGCTTTAATGATGGTAGGTGGGGGTTGAGGTGGTTGGGAAGGGAGGAGAGGGAAGAAAATTCGAAATTGGGTGTTGAGGAGAGAGAAAGTGGAGTAAAAAAAGAGGGATTAAGAGAGGGAAGGGTGGGGAATCTCTCCCCTAGGGTTTCTCACCCAAAGAATGTTGGAATCACTCCACTAAACTAAGCTTTGGACTCTCAAATGGCATTTTTTTCATTGATTGATTCATTAAGCTGAAATGGGGGGAATGTGGTCCTATATATAGGAAACCCACATTTCTACAAAAGTCCCTTACAAAAGACTCAATAACAAATAACCGAAGGGGTAGGGGGGGCTCATGGGCCAAGCCCGAAGAATTGGGCCCAATAGCACATTACACAATCTAATGACACTCAAACTTAGGAAAATAAATGCAAGACCTAGGAACATGACTCAAATAAAAGGGAAAATACATCAAATGACTGAAATAAAATTACATAGGACTCAAAATTAAATGACTAAACCATGCCGGATGCAACCGGGGTGAGGAGACGAACGGTAAACGTGGGCATGGGAGGTGATGTCCCCATCACCTCTTCTGTTCCAAGATTAATTTCTTTTGTGGGTTCATCCACTGCCGTCGACGGTTCATCAAATCTCTTTAGACCTTGCGCGTACAGATCGGCAGTGTCATCCACCACGCTTTCCTCATCATCGGCCTGGTCCTTCTCATCAATAATTTCATATACCCCTAATCCATCATTGCTCCATACGCTTTCTACTTCCTCATCATCCTGTAGAACAATCGCGGTCTCTACAAACTCAGGACATTTGAGGAGGGCATGACATCTCTGGGCTAAATCTTGAAGAAACCTATCTAGAATGGATTTAGAATGACGCATCACAGGGTGCGCCGCAGACGTGGATGGGTTGACGACACTAGAGCTAGACTCTACCCCAACTGACTCTACCAACCTAGGGGACTCTGCACACTGTACATCTAACCTAGGGGATAAGAACTCTGCAGGGAAAGAATCAGGGGCCTCATGCCCCTGGGAAGATGGACAGAATAGAGCGTAATCCTCCACTGAAACCTCCGTTTTAAAATTGACATTTTTTGGAGGTTGGAGGAAATCATGAAGCAAGAGGGGTTAGAGGAGGAAGGAGGAGGAGGAAGTTGCATGGGAAATAGAGAGGGGAAGAGACAATCGAAAAATGGGTCAGAAGAAGAAAACCACATTTCATGGAGTTCGGCGGTGGGGGAGGGAGGAGTAAACAGAGTTGATAAATCAATGGGTGGGTAGCGCCCACATGCACATGGAACAAATAGAATTTTAAGTGGTCTTTCCGTAAAGTACGGGTCCACCATAATCGGAGGGGAATGGGTAATAAACCCCAATTACTGAAACAAGGAGGCAAGGCGAGACGGGGACAAAGAAAAAGTAGTGATGGAGCTCCCCACTTCCTACGGCCTCCGGTAAACTGGCTCAATCAGAGAATGCTTCACCAGATGCATCTCCACCTTCTTCGGACAAACCTCTTCTTCACGGAACATCTTCTCAAAACAGCTGCAAAAGTCATCCATATCACCCACCAGCCCCTCTAGTGGCGATGGTGGGTCAGCAACAACAAACGCGGCCTCGGTACTCTCATCAGAACAGGGCGGCGACCTCTTCAGAGTGCCAGGCTGCAATGGGCCTTTCACAAAATGTTGACGGTAATCCCACGTCAGTGGCCCGGAGTCTCCTAGTATTGACAGTGCGGACTCCCGGTAGCCAAGGCCTCTTCGACTCATCTTTCTGCCCCTAGGGACGGGATTAGTCCGCCCCTGCAACTGTGCGCTGAGGCCCATGCCCGGCTAATAGCCCAGTTTCAAGATCATATGCCACCCTTTGAATCTCTAATCTCGGACTTAATTTTAATGTTAACTGGTGCAGTGGCGGGCTTGCGTGACGCATATGCCCATGGAAAGTTCAAGTCCATTACTGACAACACCGGCTTGTTGCTCGGCCATAATGTAGGCAGAATCTTATCAGCGATTGCATCAACAGTCTGGACAGTGGAAACACTTTTCACCTTGACTACCTGCCCCTGAAATGGGAACTTGAGGCATTGGTGGGCAGTCGATGGTACTGCATTCAAGCTATCAATCCATGGACAACCCAGAATAGCCTTAAACATTGGGTCTATGTCCAACACATAAAATTCCACGTCCATCTTCAAAGGCCCTAGCTCGGCCTGAACTGTCACGACCCCGTGACAAGCTCTCTTGGAGTTATCGTATGCTACAATGGTTGTCGGTGTCGGGCGCAGCATGTCTTCAGATGTGTTGTAGGCACGCAACGTGCTCAAGGAACATACATGAATAGAAGCTCCCGTGTCTACTAGAGCCGCATCAACAGCCACCTTATTCAAAGAGATTGTAATGCATAGTGGCATCTGACGTGCCTCTGGAGGTTCTAGCTCTGTTTCAGAAAATGAAATAGATGGCCCCTTTGTGATAGTGGCCAACACCGATGGCAAACTGTCTACCGCCATGTCCTCGCTAACCATAACTTTTTGCAGGAAAGCCCTTAGGGCATCTTGGTGTAGCGTGGACCTCTTGATCAACTCCAGGACTGAAATCTTGGTCGGCATCTGGTCCAAGTGTTGTAGCAAATCATACTTCGTGCCAGGCACGGGGTCTACTTCTTCTGCTTCAACTGTTGAGGAAGGAATTTGAGGGTTGGGTGTAGGTGCACCAGTGGAGGGGTAACTTCTATGAAATAAACGCCCGCTCCGGAGGGCGCAGTGTCATGCCGGCATGGCCTTAGATGGACCCCCAATTGGCCCAGTGGGATGAGTGGAAGGGGTAGAAATGGGGGTGAGGATGGCGGAGGCTGGTCTGGTGAGCCCTGGTGGAATGGTGATTGGTGAAGGGTTGAGTGGAGGGATAACGATGGAGGGTATGGTGGGTGATGGTGGAAGGACTGGCGAGATGGTGGGGAATGTAGTAGGTGTGATAGGTGACCTAGAGGGAATGGAAGGTGGATCGGTCAAGGTGGCGGGCCGGAGGATGGAAGGAACAGAAGGCGCGGGGGAGTTGGCGTATGCGTGGAGGAAGGCCAAAAGATGAGCGGGGGTTTCATCGTCAAAAGACCACCCAGCATTAGGGGCTGGGCAGTGAACAACATTTACTTGAGCCGGTGCCGATAGCTGTTGTTGCGGAGCGGGCTGGTGGTCTCGCATGGGATTTTGGTGAATCTCGAGTTCAGGTGGTTGCTGCTGCTGTTGAGGTTGAGGTTGGGGTTGCTAAAACTTTTGATGCTACTGCTGTGGCACCACCTGCTGCAGCCTTGCCTATCTTCTCTTCTCTTTAATGTCCTCTATCAATATGTGCATTTGGGCCCAGTCAATCCTCTGTCCCTCATGCAAATCATACACTAAATCATGAAATTGAAAACATCTATCTATTGTGTGCCCGGGCTGTCGATGATATATGCAATATCTTGATTGATCGGTGGTCGGGTTCCAGTTCTGACGTTCCGACGGGAGCTAGATATCACCAGTGTACATCAAGGCTGAGAAAATGTCCGGCAAAGTTTCTGGAAGGGGAGGATAATGGGCTCTCTTTGGACCCGACTGAGCAGGCCCATAATCGACAGGGGGAGGAACAGTGTGGTACTGGGGTGGCTGCTGAGACTGTTGTGGTGGTGGTGGTGGCTGTTGTGGGTGTTGAGGAGCTGGGAAAGAAGTTCGGGGAGCTTGTGGAGCGGAGAATTGGGGGTTGCGTGGAGGTTGCTGGAAACGGGGTGGAGCGGACTGGTTAGGGAACTGAACAGCCTGGACCTGCTCGTTGGTTTGAACTCCCTCAGTAACTGGGCCCTAGGATTTTCGTGTGGTCTTGGATTTCTTGGCTTCAAACAGGGAATGAATAGGGGAGTCTTTGAACAGGGTCTTGATGAACTGGGCCCGACTGTACAACTGGTGCATGTTCGATATATCGTTCATTGCTAGAATGTTCCGGAATGTCGGCGTAGCATTTGAAATCAACAATTTAACCTTTTCTTTTTTCGGGATCTGCCCGGGCACACGTGAGGCCATCTGCCGCCATCTATCTGCATAAGTAGTGAAGTCTCATCTGGCTTCATCTTCTCTGCTACTAAATCGGTGAAGGAATACTCCGGGCCCACCCGGTCTTGGAATCTTGTTATGAACTTCTCTTTGACCATTTTGAAGCTTTCTGCCTCCTCCAAAGGTAGTGTATAAAACCATTCTACGGCCACCCCGTCCAATGACCGATGAAAGAAGTACGCCATAAGGTGATCATCATGTTGAAATTGCACCGATTCATACAAAAACTCCCTGATATGAATGAACAGGTTGCCATTCCCGTCGTACTTTCGATATGTAGGGAGCTCCGATTGAGGTGGGAAGCGAATGTCCCGGAAGTTAGGAATAGGGACATCAGCAAGAGACTATGGTCCGACCCACTTGTGGACGAGGTCAATCTGCTGCTGCATGGTAGCCCATTTGTCGACAAGTTCCCATTCCCAGGAAGGAGGAGACACAGCAGGAAAAATAGAACCAGAGTATGAAGCTGAAGGATAAACTGAGTGAGGGGGAAGCCCATAAGATGGATAATGGGCCAAGGAAGGGCCCATATCTGCATGAGCCAACTGGGTGGCCCCTGGTTACAGACGAATGAAATCAGCTGGGGCCACAAGGGCCTGCGGCGCTGGAGAGACAGTGGTGTAAGGATCAACATAAGAACTAGAGGGGATCGGGGTCTTCCCCTTGTCAAGAGGTTGTTGGGCCGAGGTGGAGGCCTGGCCCATCTCCATGCTAGAGAATTGGAGGGTCCGGGGGTAAACTGGAGTGAGATCGATGGGCGCAGCGGAGACGGCCCCTGACCCAATAATAGGAGATGGAGTGGCGGTAGCAGACGCGCCATAAGAAGGAACTGAAGATGGGGCATCCGCCCCCTACAGAGCTTGCCGAATAAGGTGAAGCTGAGTCGGATCAAGCTGGGCCATCATGTTAAGAATTTGATTGGCCAAATTCTTGGAAGAGGGATCAGAAAGGGAGGGCCGAGTACCCTCAACAACAATGGTTGGAAGGGGAGGGGCGGTCCCCTCTCCTCCCTGCACGTGGGCGACCCTAGGCGGGTCCTCCAGAAGCCCCTGAGGGAGAGAATCCTCATGGGAATGTGAGAAGTTGTAGGATGACATAGTGGGTGATGAATCGAACATAGGGTTGAAATAAGAATAGAAATGGGAGCTGCCCCTAGGAGATGATCCTGAGGGTGTGAAGCAACTCCACATGCAAGGGAGACTAACACAAAAGAACAAACCTAACGAACTTCTAAACAACCAATCAAACAAATGCACACCATAAGAGAGGAGAGAAGAGGCAATCAATTGACCAACAAAGTTAAATGATGCGCGGCAAAATTTTTTTTAGAAATTCTCCCTTTGGAACCTTAGTGGATTAATTAAAATGGCAATTTTCTCCACAACAAAGGTACCTAACAAAGGGGTGGAATGGACAACTGGGATGACTCTAAGGGGACTCTCTCTCTCTCACGTATGCAATCCTAGACCGGTGTGACAAGGTACATCCTGCCCGACGCCCGTGTGGGAATCCACGGCTCGCGGGGGTTTACGGAGGTCCCGGGTAAGGTCACCTATTCGGCTCCAAGGAATATGGAGACGAGAGGATCCCCTACCTAGGTAGGAATGCAACTAATATGGAAAGTATATATGAATCATATGTGCACCAGAGTGCATGCAAGAGTCTAACCTAGATCTAGCAATCAATGAGCAAACAAGTATGAGAAATGTGAATAACAATCATGCAAAAGCAAAGAACAATCAGGGGAGACCAATAATCGGCACCAAAAAATATCATGAAGGGTGTGAAATGATAATTAAAATGGAGGCTCGGGTGCACTGTAGCACAGACAGACGGTCTGTGGCAGACCGCTCAGGGATGGCGATGGTCCTGGGTGGACCGCAAAACGGTAGGGAGTAATGACAAAAACTGACAAAAATCACAGAATGCTGAACTGAATAGAATGCTGAAATGAACATAAATTGGGAAGCGGGGGCATATTGTTAGGTTCGGTGCAGTATTCAGAAGGGGGGGTGAATGAATATAACCCGTTAAAAACTTCTCCCAATTAAAACTAGAATAATAACAAGACAGATTCGACAATCTGAAGCTCAACTGGAATTTCGCTCTCTTGACAGATTAAAATATTCTAAGAAAACTAATCAACACTTCTGCTCAGCCAAAAGCCAAACGCTTAGAGCGCCCCTATGCATTCATCTAGCGGAAGCACAAATGAACAAATCAAACCACAATGCACAAGGGGTTTTTAGGTGGTTCGGTCCTCCAGACCTACATCCACCCCACACTCAAACCGAGTGTGGTTTCCACTAGCTCACGCTAGAAACAGCAGACTCAGTCTGCAACAAACGCTGCCAAACAGCTTGACCAGGGGAACAACCTCCCCTCTTCCTCCCAACCGGAGGGAACCACTAGTGACACCAGTCACTAGCAAACCAGAGACACAAGGTCTCTCTTCCTCCAGACTTGGAGGGAACCCCTGGACTTGAATCCACAAGCCCAGAACCGGAGACAAGTCTCCCTTCCTCCAAACCGGAGGGAATCAACAAGTAGCACCCAGCTACTTGCAACCGGAGATAGCAATCTCCCTTCTCCTGAACAAACAGGAGGAACCCACAAGTGACTCCAGCCACTTGGAAACCAGAGACACACGGTCTCTCTTCCTCCACACACGGAGGGAACCACCGGGCTTGCTACTCACAAGCCCAGAGCCAGAGGAACAAGCCTCCCTTCCTCCAACCCGGAGGGGAACCTAGAGACCCAAGTCTCTCTTCCTCTGAACCCCAGAGGGAAGCACAATCGGAGATAAATCTCCCTTCCTCCAACCCGGAGGGAAACAACCGATGACACCCTGTCAAAGGCAACCAGAGACGCAAGTCTCTCTTCCTCCACACGGGAGGGTACCAACCACAAGTAGCACCCAGCTACTTGCAAACCGAAGACACAAAGTCTCCCTTCTCCTGAACCCACAGGAGGAACCCCGACCTCTCTACAGAGGATCGGAGTTACAGTAAATGGATAAAAAACAAAAACGAAACCAGCAACAGAAGGCTGAAAAGATAAAAACAAATGTGGCTCTCGCAGGAGCTGGCTGGCCTGGATTTGATCCACGGTTCAGCAAGAACAGATCTTCTGTTGAAGCTTCTATCACTCTATCTCTCTCTTCTTCTCTATTCTTCTTCCTCTTCTTCTCTTCACACTCTGCTATCTCGATCTCTTACTCAATCTCTCTTTCTTTCTCTTTCTCACTCTCTTTCTCTTCTTCTTTTCTTTTTCTTCTTCTCTGGATCGTGGCTCTCTGTATTGGCTTCTCTTCTTGCCAATTCGATCACACTCCATCTGTGGACGAAGGCTCCTATATATATAGCAGCAGCAGTAGGTGGATAGGGCACAAAACGCGTGTGCCTCCCACGTTTCCTGCCCTAATATTTCGGACCACGTGGAGGCTCCTCTGCATCTTGGATCACGTGCCAGATGCAGCCTTGTATCACGTACTGCTTCACGATTAGAGCACCTGTAAAACAGAGTATCGGATAAGTAATCAATTTAAGGAACACCTCTGTATAGATTATCAGAAGAACAGTACTTTAGAAGAAACTTGAACGAGGTTAAAACGAAACAACACGAAGTGACAAATAGCAACGACACGGAGACAACGCGATGACACAATAGGGAAAACGACACGAAGTCAGTAAGGACTCGATGTACAACAGTAAGTAACACGAAGTAAGACCACACAGACATAAATGATAACACGAGAACAACACGGGGTGACAGCAGAAACCGACACGAAGTGTTTGCAAACAAAGTAAGACACAAGGTCTACGTAAAGCAACACGAAGTGTGGTTAAAGCGAGAACGACACGAAGTGAAGTTATAAAACAACACGAGGTAAAAAGAAGAACGACACGAGATACATGGAGACAAAACAGAAACCAACACGAAGTGTGGTTTCAACACAAGAAAGACACAAGGTCTAGGAAGAACAAAAACGACACGAAGACACAAAACGGAAAACGACACGAGGTGTAACAAACACGACACGAAGTTATGAAAACAACACGGAGACGAAGTCTGAAAAAAATGACACGGGGTGAAGACAACACGAAGACGAAACACAGGTTTCGACACGGAGTGAAAACGACACAAAGACAAAACAGAATTGACATGGGTTGAAATCAACACGAAGTCAAAAACAGTAATCGACACGGGTTGAAAACAACATGAAGACGAAGTACAAAGAGACGACACGAAGTGAAGTTGACACGAAGTGAAAACAACACTAAGTGAAAAACAATAATCGACACGCGGTGAAAACAACACGACGACAGTGAGAACAGCACGAGGTGAAATGACACGGGGTGTAGAAAACCAAGAATCGACACGAAGTGTGGTCAAGGCGAGAAAGACACTAAGTCAAAAACGAAAGACCAACACTCAGACAGAAACATAAAAACAACATGGAGACGTAGACACTAAAACAACACGAAGATGAAGACAAGGGAAACTACACGAAGTCTAACCTCATACAAGCTTTCCTGTCACGCATGGAAATCAACACGAAGTGTTGTATGCTCATACAACACGAGATCTTTTTGTGTTAGTGAGGGGAAACAACACGAAAACTCAAGTACAGAAACAGCGCGAAGATGATGTACAATCTGATGTACAGACATGAAGAACAGTCCAAGGTATAGACTTGCACGAGTAAGCTACAGTGCCAAAGTATAGACTTCACGCTGTACAGACTACATGACCAGTGCATGATTGTACTTGACAATGTAAACACTTAGCCTATGCAGACCAATGTACAGACTTTGGCGAAGCAAAAGGCTGTATAGACTTGGAGACCCAAAGCCATTGTATAGACTTTGTCTAAGACAAGGCATGAGCTGACGTTGTATATACTTAGCCCAATGCAAACCAGTCCGATGTATAGACTTTAAGGAAATGCATGCTACAGTGCAATGTCTAGACTTGCGATGTGTTCGCCAAATGCACACTACAGTCCAATGTATGGACTTGGACGAATGATGCATGTGCAGTGAATAGACTTAGGGCATAAACCCCACGATGCACTGTATAGACTATGCACATAACATAAGTCTAACATAAACAATATATCAGTTGTACCAGTCACAGTCATGATGCAATCATCAAGGCACAATGTCATGAAAACACTATATCATTGCTATCATCAAAATACAATATCAATCATCAAAACCACAGCAATGAATGCTTTATGCATCAGTTTAACATGTAACAAGACTGAACATCAAATATGTTAATCTAAACTGAGCAGCAAGATGACTGAACATTTGATTAACTCACATCAACAACCAATCATCAAAGCCATCATTAAAACCATCATCAAAACCAAAACCACATGCATGGGCACAACAATCTCCCCCTTTTTGATGATGGCAACACTTTCAATACATTGAGTCGTTCTGATGATGTGAGGCATTCTGAGGTAATCTGAAGACTCAAATTATTCTCCCCCTTTGACTTCATCAAAAAGAAAAATAATTTGAGAAATTATAGCATGTATAAAAGTTCAGTCAATTTCTCCCCCTAAATAAAAGCTCCCCCTTTGAGAAGGAATATGAACAGATAACACAGGTAGAAAAGATAGGAGGATCACTTGATAACAGCTGAATCATAGGTTCAGAAAGGAAGCATGATTATAACCAACTGTTTAGAGTATAAGAATCACCACTCATACAATTTTCAAAAATTCAGGTTTAATCAGTGATAAATCTAGAGTAAAACACCTGACCCCTGAGAAAGAGTTTTAGATTCCATTTATAGCAATGAATCTAGAGCACATGGTATTAATAGATAAGTCTGAAATAATACCCTTTTGTGTTTAAACAAGGAAATTCAAGAGAGGCAACTTGAATATGTATTGATAAAAATAATTTTCACTCATTGACTTTTGATTTTTCGAAGGGTTACAGCAGTTTGATTTTCATTTTTTTTTTCAATTTCTGAAACTGAACTAAGTGAATAGACCTATGGCATTTATGCTGTTGACATTAGGTGTACACCTTGATAAGAGGCAGGTACCCCCAGTTACTAGGCATAAACTATATGATCTACTTCAGATCAAGACCCACGAGGAATAGTCTTCACTTTTGACATTAAGGGTACACCTTGATTAGAGGCCAGTACCCTCAGTTACTTGGTGAGGACTCCCCTTATAGATTTGACCCTATGAACAGAGATAGTCTAAGGCACTTCATGACATGTGAGATCTCCTGTCTTTTTGGAGGAGTTCACAGTTTCTCAGTGCAATCAGCCATTACTTCTGTCACTATGTTCTGTTCTTAACATTAATGATCTTGTTTACTGCTGCCCTTAATTCTTTTAGAGTGATTGATTGAAAAACATTACACACTCTTGTTCACCTGTTCTAAACATTTCCAGATTAACACATTTAGGCATTAAAAAAAACTTTTTCTATTTTAGCCATGAGACAAAGATTAAGAGCTATAAAAGTTTTCTTTTATCTCAATTTCTGAAGTGCAGACACTTAACTCTCCAATTTATAAAGGTTAAACCTTTAGTTCTTTTCAATTTGTAAGAGTGATTCTTATAAGTGAACAATTGCAATAATCATCATTCAATGTACTAAACCAGATGCAAAGCTGTTGTTTAGTGAAAATGATGGGGAAAGGATAGCAATTGGCAATATGGTCCAATGACATCTGATGTCAAAAGATATGAATCATTTGAATGAGAATACTGAGAAGTGAATAGGATTCAATGAATTGAATAGAACTCTCAGCTCCCCCTGACATCATGATGCAAGAGATATGCTATGCATTAGACTGTTCTACATGCAGACTAGACCCATGGTACTAGGCGGAGGACCTGGTCTCAAAGACCATCTCACACATGGTAGGAACCTCCGGGCAGATTTCCCTGCCTTTTAGTAACATACCATTTGATATACCAGGGTTAACAAGGACAATGCAACATAAATCAATCCTTCATGCATTGAACGGCATTATTAACACATGCAATGACAGTGTACACTAAATGAACCATTCACACTTAGTCCAAGTATGCATTCAAATACAAGCATGCAATGCATTGACACAAAGCATATGTAGTGCATCAACTGAATATGCTTAGCGAAGCATTCAATTTCAGTTCAACATATAGTAAGAGAAGAGCATCAAGTATATGCAGAAATGAATTCAATAGCTGAGTCTGGAATACAGACTGATCAGCTAGACATGGAGAGATCATCAATAATCAATCAAGCAAATCAACATGAAGCACACATTTTTCATGCTCACAGTTTCAGATAATGGAATTTAAAACACATTTCAGAACTGACCTGAAAAGTTCAATCATGGGGTTTTCATTCTTGAGCGCCTTGGTTAACCCCCTTTTATTTCTCCCTCCAAGGCACACCTGCAAGATATTTGATCATCTTGATCCTGCAGGGACCTAAGTAGCTTTGGGTCCTGCGTTAGCCCTAACAGGTTTTCTAAACATTTTCATAGCAACATTATCATCAAATTTCATCAGTGAACAGTCATCCATAGAATGTCCAAATTTTCCACAGTATCTACATGAACTGGCTGGTTTTTGGTTCTTATGATACATGTTAACAGCAGGGTGATGTTTATAAGCATGTTCATAAGATTTTCTGTTATATGCATGAACAGTTTGATGCTTGTTCTTAACCACCCAACATTCAGCAGATTTATGGCCTGGCTTCCCACAGTTATAGCATGAAATTTTCACAAAAGGTTTTGCAGGGAATTTGACAAAATGGGGTTTAGCATAGTTCTTTTGAACATACCAACAGTCCTTGACTGTATGCCCATTTTTCCCACAGTGGGAGCATGCAAAAGAATTTCTTCTATGAAAACCATTTTTACCCCAAGTAGATCTAAACCAGCACTCAACAGCCTTGTGCCCAGGCTTATTACAGTTGAAGCACACGATGTGCTGACTAGAATTGTGTTTAGATCCATATGGATCATAAAAGTGCATGGAAGACTTGGCATGTAGTTTATTGTCTTCTTTCATGATAAAACATTCATTCATGAGATGACCATGCTTCCCACAATAATAACATGAGGCATCAGGCTTCCTAGCAACATGGTTTCTATCAAAAGAATTTCTAGAATGTAAAGTTCCACTAGCATGCTCATCCTTTAACATCAATCCACAGTCCTCCATTATGTGACCTCCTTTCCCACAATAATAACATGACCCCTTTGTAATATGAGTGTATGTGAGATCATGTGCATTGTGTGTAGCCCTTTTTATAGCAACAGGAGTGCCTTTTTCCTTTTTCTGTGAGTTTTCACCCTTTTTCTGTTTTGGAGTTTGTTCCACAGTTTTGGGTTTCACAGTTGATTTTTGTGCAGTGAATTTGAAGACAGAAGGAGCAGAGGTTATGTTCTGATTGGTGGCTTTGACAAAAACCGTAGATGTTTCATTCCCATTACTCCTTTTATTTGTCGGACTATAGCCCAGTCCCTTTCTCTCAAAGTTATCACTCTTTCCAAGAAGCTTATTCAGATTGTCCTTACCTTTGACAAATTTTGATAGAGAATTTTTCACGTCTTTAATTTCAAAATTCAAATCAGCAATTTTAGCTTCATATTTGGACAGATCTGTTTCACAGGAAATGACTTGTTGATGCAAGGCATCATTCAGACTCTTGAGTTTTTCAACTTCCTGTTTTAATTCTATTTCCTTGTCAGTTTTAGATAAGGACTTGTAAAGATCATCAACTTCTTGTTGAAGGGATGTGATAGTAAGCTCATATCCAGCTATTTTCTGTTCACTGCAACTGACATTTCCATTTAACATTAAGTTGATGGTTTTTAGACTCTCAATTTCTTGTTCAGCATTCATCAACCTATCAGAATTATCCACACTCACACACTTGCCTTTTTCCATTGTCATTAGCCTATTTGTCAGCTGGGTGTTTAGATGTTTCAACTCATTGATTTCCTCTTTCAGTTTACTGTTCTGCTCTAGGAGATCAGCATCAAGCACCCATTCATCTGAGAGAGACTGACATTCATGAAACATTTCCTGTTGTTTTTCAGATTGAAATTTGTCAAGATTTTTCTGAATCTATGAATTTGTTACTCTATCAGCCTCTAGTTTTTCAGAAATCAATCTATTTTCTTTTTCAAGATTTATTGATTTGAGTTCAAATTCCTTGAGCTGATTATTGAGTATTTCATTTGCAGATTTCATTTTTTCCAATTCAGAGTTGACACATTCTAATTCTCTCACCAATTTTTCATTTTGAACAATATCATTGTTGTGAGCCTGATCAACTAAGCTAAGCCTTTCCTTTAGTTCAGTAATTTCACACACAAACTCTTGACGCTCCTTTTTGTGTAGAGCAACTTGTTTCATAAGAGATTGTTTTTCAGATTTGAAATGATCTAAGTCTGAACTAACAGAATCACACTCTGTTATTTGTCTTCTGAATATTTCATTTTCAGTTTTCAGAGTTTCAAGTTTTTCACCTCCTAAATTTTCCAGCTTCTTTTTCAGACTTTTATATTTCTTCCCTAGTTTCTTACGGGATCTTAACAGATTTGCATAGGCATCTTCCCAATCGTCTAATGAAAAATTCTCGAAAGGGTTTACCTCCTCATCATCACGTTCTTCGGATTCATCTTGATCACTACCATGGTTGCTCTCGTCAGCCATCAGACCGTTGTCGACATTTCCCTTCTGAGCAAGCTTCAGCTCATCCATAATGTCCTTGGCAGACCTGCAATCATGAATACAAGACCATAAGGCTCTGTCAATAGCAGCTCTCATCAGGTTAAAGGCCTTCTGATTTTCTTCATATTTTGACTTGTGACTTTTAGTCCATTTGGACTTTTCCTTTGGCAATCTGTGGGGACCTTGTGAAATTAACTTCCACAGATCCGGATTAATCATTTTCACATAATTGTGAAGACTGCTAATCCATGAGTTAAAATCAGAGCCATTGAAAACCGGTGGAGAGCCCATTGAGTAAATCCGCAAACAGACTAATGCAGCAAAGGGTAGAAACAGATAAGCACAAGGGACACCAGGATCCTCTGCAGATCGTTGGATCTGAACAATCAGAGAACCGCTCTGATACCAATTGTTAGGTTCGGTGCAGTATTCAGAAGGGGGGGGTGAATGAATATAACCCGTTAAAAACTTCTCCCAATTAAAACTAGAATAATAACAAGACAGATTCGACAATCTGAAGCTCAACTGGAATTTCGCTCTCTTGACAGATTAAAATATTCTAAGAAAACTAATCAACACTTCTGCTCAGCCAAAAGCCAAACGCTTAGAGCGCCCCTATGCATTCATCTAGCGGAAGCACAAATGAACAAATCAAACCACAATGCACAAGGGGTTTTTAGGTGGTTCGGTCCTCCAGACCTACATCCACCCCACACTCAAACCGAGTGTGGTTTCCACTAGCTCACGCTAGAAACAGCAGACTCAGTCTGCAACAAACGCTGCCAAACAGCTTGACCAGGGGAACAACCTCCCCTCTTCCTCCCAACCGGAGGGAACCACTAGTGACACCAGTCACTAGCAAACCAGAGACACAAGGTCTCTCTTCCTCCAGACCTGGAGGGAACCCCTGAACTTGAATCCACAAGCCCAGAACCGGAGACAAGTCTCCCTTCCTCCAAACCGGAGGGAATCAACAAGTAGCACCCAGCTACTTGCAACCGGAGATAGCAATCTCCCTTCTCCTGAACAAACAGGAGGAACCCACAAGTGACTCCAGCCACTTGGAAACCAGAGACACACGGTCTCTCTTCCTCCACACACGGAGGGAACCACCGGGCTTGCTACTCACAAGCCCAGAGCCAGAGGAACAAGCCTCCCTTCCTCCAACCCGGAGGGGAACCTAGAGACCCAAGTCTCTCTTCCTCTGAACCCCAGAGGGAAGCACAATCGGAGATAAATCTCCCTTCCTCCAACCCGGAGGGAAACAACCGATGACACCCTGTCAAAGGCAACCAGAGACGCAAGTCTCTCTTCCTCCACACGGGAGGGTACCAACCACAAGTAGCACCCAGCTACTTGCAAACCGAAGACACAAAGTCTCCCTTCTCCTGAACCCACAGGAGGAACCCCGACCTCTCTACAGAGGATCGGAGTTACAGTAAATGGATAAAAAACAAAAACGAAACCAGCAACAGAAGGCTGAAAAGATAAAAACAAATGTGGCTCTCGCAGGAGCTGGCTGGCCTGGATTTGATCCACGGTTCAGCAAGAACAGATCTTCTGTTGAAGCTTCTATCACTCTATCTCTCTCTTCTTCTCTATTCTTCTTCCTCTTCTTCTCTTCACACTCTGCTATCTCGATCTCTTACTCAATCTCTCTTTCTTTCTCTTTCTCACTCTCTTTCTCTTCTTCTTTTCTTTTTCTTCTTCTCTGGATCGTGGCTCTCTGTATTGGCTTCTCTTCTTGCCAATTCGATCACACTCCATCTGTGGACGAAGGCTCCTATATATAGCAGCAGCAGTAGGTGGATAGGGCACAAAACGCGTGTGCCTCCCACGTTTCCTGCCCTAATATTTCGGACCACGTGGAGGCTCCTCTGCATCTTGGATCACGTGCCAGATGCAGCCTTGTATCACGTACTGCTTCACGATTAGAGCACCTGTAAAACAGAGTATCGGATAAGTAATCAATTTAAGGAACACCTCTGTATAGATTATCAGAAGAACAGTACTTTAGAAGAAACTTGAACGAGGTTAAAACGAAACAACACGAAGTGACAAATAGCAACGACACGGAGACAACGCGATGACACAATAGGGAAAACGACACGAAGTCAGTAAGGACTCGATGTACAACAGTAAGTAACACGAAGTAAGACCACACAGACATAAACGATAACACGAGAACAACACGGGGTGACAGCAGAAACCGACACGAAGTGTTTGCAAACAAAGTAAGACACAAGGTCTACGTAAAGCAACACGACGTGTGGTTAAAGCGAGAACGACACGAAGTGAAGTTATAAAACAACACGAGGTAAAAAGAAGAACGACACGAGATACATGGAGACAAAACAGAAACCAACACAAAGTGTGGTTTCAACACAAGAAAGACACAAGGTCTAGGAAGAACAAAAACGACACGAAGACACAAAACGGAAAATGACACGAGGTGTAACAAACACGACACGAAGTTATGAAAACAACACGGAGACGAAGTCTGAAAAAAATGACACGGGGTGAAGACAACACGAAGACGAAACACAGGTTTCGACACGGAGTGAAAACGACACAAAGACAAAATAGAATTGACATGGGTTGAAATCAACACGAAGTCAAAAACAGTAATCGACGCGGGTTGAAAACAACATGAAGACGAAGTACAAAGAGACGACACGAAGTGAAGTTGACACGAAGTGAAAACAACACTAAGTGAAAAACAATAATCGACACGCGGTGAAAACAACACGACGACAGTGAGAACAGCACGAGGTGAAATGACACGGGGTGTAGAAAACCAAGAATCGACACGAAGTGTGGTCAAGGCGAGAAAGACACTAAGTCAAAAATGAAAGACCAACACTCAGACAGAAACATAAAAACAACACGGAGACGTAGACACTAAAACAACACGAAGATGAAGACAAGGGAAACTACACGAAGTCTAACCTCATACAAGCTTTCCTGTCACGCATGGAAATCAACACGAAGTGTTGTATGCTCATACAACACGAGATCTTTTTGTGTTAGTGAGGGGAAACAACACGAAAACTCAAGTACAGAAACAGCGCGAAGATGATGTACAATCTGATGTACAGACATGAAGAACAGTCCAAGGTATAGACTTGCACGAGTAAGCTACAGTGCCAAAGTATAGACTTCACGCTGTACAGACTACATGACCAGTGCATGATTGTACTTGACAATGTAAACACTTAGCCTATGCAGACCAATGTACAGACTTTGGCGAAGCAAAAGGCTGTATAGACTTGGAGACCCAAAGCCATTGTATAGACTTTGTCTAAGACAAGGCATGAGCTGACGTTGTATATACTTAGCCCAATGCAAACCAGTCCGATGTATAGACTTTAAGGAAATGCATGCTACAGTGCAATGTCCAGACTTGCGATGTGTTCGCCAAATGCACACTACAGTCCAATGTATGGACTTGGACGAATGATGCATGTGCAGTGAATAGACTTAGGGCATAAACCCCACGATGCACTGTATAGACTATGCACATAACATAAGTCTAACATAAACAATATATCAGTTGTACCAGTCACAGTCATGATGCAATCATCAAGGCACAATGTCATGAAAACACTATATCATTGCTATCATCAAAATACAATATCAATCATCAAAACCACAGCAATGAATGCTTTATGCATCAGTTTAACATGTAACAAGACTGAACATCAAATATGTTAATCTAAACTGAGCAGCAAGATGACTGAACATTTGATTAACTCACATCAACAACCAATCATCAAAGCCATCATTAAAACCATCATCAAAACCAAAACCACATGCATGGGCACAACACATATCTGGGTGAACGGTCTTTCGACAGACCACGCACACTCTGGAACGGACCTGAGACAACTGCAGAACGTCAGTAAAACCACCAGCGTATGGGCAGAAGTGTACCTGAGCAAGCGGTGCCGAACGGTCTGTGGGAGACCGTAGGATCAGTGAGCGGGCAGAATGAGACCACGGAAGGCAGCAGGCTCGCAGAAGAAACAACATCGGCGGTCAGAACAGAACGGGCACTTCTCGGCCGCGTAGATACTTGGACGGCGGTGAAGGAACCGTGGAATCTCTAGAGGATAGAAATGAGAGATGACGAAATAACAACCTGAAACCACTCAAAGACAAACCCTAAACAAGAACAAAAATTGGTCAGTACACCACTAACACGATGGGCACTAGGTGTCCCACCGTGATCGCCAGAAATTTGGGATGTACATATGTTTTCCTACCTTCTTGACCCTTCTTTATCCCTCTACTATATCAATATAAGAAATAAATGAAATGCAAGTAGAAAGAGATAGAGGTATGTGAGTGTGCGTGATCGCCACCAAGGTGCCAAATGCAATAGATGCACCGTACCTTGGAAAAGAAGGGAGACACTCGCCTGTGAATCAACATTGCAAAAATAGGTGGCTCTGGAAGAACTTCCCTATGAATCAGACGGCCGCTCGATAGATCGCCGAATAGCGTTGGGGAGGACGCGAGATGAAGAACTGTGGACAGCAGAACGGTCCGGATGACGTCGTAGAAGGACGCAGAACAGTGCAAAGGAGTCCGCTCTACACTTAAAACGGACAGGAAGACGACCGCTCAATACCACCGGGGCTTAAGCTGTGGAATCTGAACCTCCACCCCCTCCGGCAGGCCAGAAGGGATGGGCCTCGTGCTAGTACGTTGCTGACCTGTAAAACATAGTGGAAACACAAAGAGACAACCCAAATCAATACTGAATAGTGTAGAAACTATAGAGGGACATGAAAAATAACCAAACAAGCATGAAATGGGGAATACCTAGGAGTTTTTAAATTCCTAGGGGCGCCAAAACAATAGGAGGGTGTGTGCAATGATGTGTAATGAAGAAAAACGTGGAAGGAAAATGAAGAGAAAGAAGCATGCAATGGACGAGACAACGGGTGGGGCTATTAAAACTAAAGACTCAAACACAAGTACTCCATGAACCGGAGGCCTGAGTGGACGTAGAAGGCCTCCCTCCCTGACTCTTGGTCGCTCTAGAATTCAGCAGGGCTTCGCTGTGACCCTAAAATCTCCCCCCCTTTCAAAGCCTGGACTAGGGGTCCTATTTATAGAGCCCATAAACCTAGCCTCGAAATTAGGGTTTTTAGTGAAAATTAGGTCGAGACATTAAACTTCTCCTAGGGTTTGCATGGCTACCTAGCCATGGCGGCCCCCCCTCCAGGGGATGGTGAGCCCCATCCCCATCCCCCTCCCGCTGTCCCAAAGCCTTCCTTTCTCCAGACTCTAGCCCGTTCCCTTTCTCCTGCTAAGGTCGACATTGGTATCAAGCTTCCAGCATTCACGGATGATGGCCATCCCGCAGTCTTCTTCTCTAAACAGGAAATACAGCAGTCCTTCAAGCCTCTCGAGTTTGCCATCATTGCAAGGTGTTCCTACGGAAGGCCCTCCATACCTGAGACGAAGAGCTTTCTAGCGCAGCGTTTATCATTTCAGAAGGATTTCTTAATAAGCCTTCTGAACCCCAGGCACCTGTTGCTGCGGTTTTCTTCGGAAGATGACTTTCTCAAAGTGCTGCTTCGAAAGAACATCTACGTCAAAGGTTACCTATTCCGTTTCTTCAGATGGACAGCAGACTTCAACTTCACCAAAGATCCATCCAGTATGCCAATATGGGTGAGTTTTCCAGCCCTCCCCGTTAATCTTTATGGTGAAGATTTCCTTCGATCGATAGCAGGCAACCTTGGAAAGGTTCTGCGGATCCATGAATCAACCCTCGCTTGGACTCACACCGCTGAAGCTTATGTATGCGTAGAACTTGATATTGAGAAGCCTTTGGTAGAGAACATATGGATCGACTGTGGAGGCCCAGGGTTCTGGCAGACCATCAAGTATCATCGTATACCCCACTTATGCACTGCTTGTCACAAGATTGGCCATGAACAAAAGGACTGTGTGAGGAAACAAGGCTTTTCAAGTGCTAAAACCAATATCCCAAAACAGAGCACTCTGTCTGAAGAGATCGCTCCTGCCAAGCCCACCAAAACATGGGTTCCTGTCGGCTCAGCTTCCACTGGTGTGCAGATCACAGGACCAGTAGCAACTCCAGTTGACAACCCTTTTCTTCCCCTTCAGCAGCTGGAAAAATTCAACGAGGAAGGGACTAACTGTCCATCCCCAGAGCCGAGATCTTTCAGTGAGGGCAATGCATCTAAAACAACTGAGGGCCATATCATAGCACAACCTACTCAGGATTCCCCTGCCCAGATGACCCACACTCTGGCCATTGAGGTGTCCGATGTTAGTCCAGAAAGATCCTATACTACATCTCCCAAGGGTTCTGATGAACTAACAATCAAGTATATGGGCACCAATAAAAATTTAGTTCATCCCGCTGCCACCAATTTAGAGGCACCAACTACAATCAGCTGTCCTCAGCCTATTTCCCCAGGCCAAGTTATGGAGATTGATACTATTTCAAGAACGCAGCAGGAGACTCAGCTCCCGAATGATCCAAAATCACTAGAAGTCAGGAACAAAATAGCTTTACAAGCTGAGATTGATAATTTAACAGCCCTCCATGCTGACAGACCAGGCTTCCAAGCTGACAGACCAGGGGTTCTTACCAGAGGAATGAAGAGGATTGGGTCTGAGGGGAAGATCCAATCCAACACCCAACTATAATGTCATTCTTAATTTGGAACATAAGGGGCATTGGCAATGCTCTTTCTGTGGGTCGTGCCAAACTCTTAATTAAAGAGCATAGAGTAGACTGCATTGCAATTCTTGAACCAAAAATTCCAAATTATAACATGGACAGAGTCTGCAAGAAATTGGGTATGGAGAATTATATAGCAAACACAGATGAGGATGCTCATATCTGGGTAATGTGGAAAGGCCAGTGGAATTTTCAACTTATATGTCAGCATGATCAACATATTACAGTCAGACAGATTTCAAACACCTTGCCTGATTTCCATGCTTCTTTCATATATGCCAAATGCACCCCAGTGGAAAGGCTCCAGTTATGGACATCTCTCACTCATATCACCAATCAAATCAAAGGTCCCTGGATTGTGGCAGGAGATTTCAATTGTATCATGACAGTAGATGAAAAGCTGGGTGGTAATATGCCCTCACTTAGATCCATGAATGATTTTAAGGACTGTATAAACGACTGTGGGCTCTTAGATGCAGGTTTCATGGGCTCCAAATACACTTGGTATAACCAGCAAGTAGGTTCCAATGGCATTTGGGCTAGGCTGGACAGAGTACTCATCAACAGTCCTTGGATGCAGTCCTTCCCAATCACTGTGGAGCACCTATCTAGAGAAGCATCTGACCATGCCCCTCTTATTATTAAATTGACTACTCAGCACAATACAAAAACCAGATTTTATTTTCAGCAAATGTGGACCAAGCATGAACTATTTCTCTCTGCAGTGGAGCAATCCTGGAAATCCAGCCCACTTGCCACCTCTGCCATTACTACTTTTATTCTGAAACTAAAGTTCCTGAGACATACCCTTCGGGAATGGAATAAGAACATTTTTGGAAATGTGCACAAAAATTTGATGCAAGCTGAAGATATGGTTTTATTGGCTGAACACAACTATGATCAGTATCCTAACACTCAAAATCTCTCAGCCCTTGACAGTGCCAAAAGCATTCTCACAGAAAGAATATTGCAGCAGGAAATCTTTTGGAAGCAAAAGTCAAGAATCAGATGGCTAGCTGAAGGTGATAGAAATACCAAATTCTTCCATGAAACTGCCACTGCTAACAGAAGGAAAAATTTCATTAATTGCCTCAGGGATGCAATGGGAAATCTCACTTCTGACCCTCAAAAGATGAAGGATATAGCAGTCTCCCATTTTCAAACTGCTTTCACTACCCAACCTCATTATGTTGATATGGAAAGCCTGACTAATATTCCTTACATTGTGACCCAGGAAGACAACTCTATGCTCACTGCTGTTCCAACTGAAATTGAAATAAAAGAGGCAGTCTTTGATATTTCCCCTGACAGTGCTCCTGGACCTGATGGTTATACTGGTTGGTTTTTCCAACATGCATGGCAGATTATTGCAGAAACACTCATAAAGGCAATTCAGGAGTTTTTTATCGATAGAAAACCTCTGCCAAGAAGCATCACAGCAACAGTCATAGCTCTTATTCCCAAAACTAAAAATGCTACTGAAATATCTGAATATAGGCCCATCAGTTTATGCAATTTCTCCCATAAAATCATCTCCAAAATTCTAAGCAACAGATTGAGCAAACTCCTGCCCTCACTAATCTCAAAGGAGCAGACTGCTTTTGTCAAAGGTAGACATATCATTGAAAATATTGCTTTGGCTCAGGAAATGGTGCAAGAACTTGGCAGAAAAACCAGAGGTAACAATGTCATTCTTAAACTGGACATGGCCAAGGCATATGACAGAATTGAATGGGATTTCCTTGCTGTAGTTCTAAAGAAATTTGGCTTCGACTCTACATTTATTTTTCTGCTTGAAAGCTTGATTACCAACTGCTGGTTTTCAATAGCCCTAAATGGAGACATGGCGGGTTTTTTTAAATCCACCAGAGGCCTAAGACAAGGTGACCCAATTGCTCCAATTCTATTTATTCTGGCTCAAGAATCTCTTAGCAGGTTACTAAAGGAAAAGTTTGAAAGTGGCACAGTTGGTTGGTATTCAGGCCCCCGGAGGTGCCCATCTATCTCCCACCTATTATTTGCAGATGACACTCTGGTATTTGCCAATGCTAGTGCCACTTCTCTCCGCCAACTGATGCATACTTTAACAATTTATGAGGAAGCTTCAGGTCAGTTGATTAATACATCCAAGAGTGGTTTTCTGCTGCACTCTAACAGCAACCCCAGCCTCATTCGAAGAATAGAAAATATCACAGGTTTTTCTAGACAAACTTTTCCACAAAAATACTTGGGTTATCCACTGTTCTTGGGCAGATCCAAAAAGGTTTTCTTTGCTGGCATCATCACCACCATTCAAAAAAGGATAGAAGGCTGGCAGGCTAAACTGCTATCACAGAGTGCTAGGTTAACCTTGATAAAACATGTCTTAGCCTCCATT
The DNA here is from genome assembly GCA_022559845.1 of Amorphophallus konjac. Lineage (NCBI taxonomy): Eukaryota > Viridiplantae > Streptophyta > Magnoliopsida > Alismatales > Araceae > Amorphophallus > Amorphophallus konjac. Next base: position 200,409,348 of record CM040128.1, on the reverse strand, counting down.
CCTATATATATTCTGGCTTCTACTCCTCTACATGCAGGCATTCATCAACTGATGGACAGGGCATTTGCTAATTTTTTCTGGGGCTCCTCTATACATGGCAACCGTAAACATTGGAAATCTTGGACTGCTATTTGCAAACCTATGGTGCAGGGAGGTCTTGGGATTATGTCCCTAAGACATATGGACTTAGCTCTTAGAGTCAAAATGCTGTGGAATGGACTCCACTCTCAATCTCTATGGGCAAATTATTTCAGGGCCAAGTATATTCAGAATGTACATCTTGCTGAGGTCAAATTCAAAAATATGAAAGGAGTCAACAGAAGCAGCTGGAATAAAGCTAAAGCTCTCATTCTGGAGCATCAGAGGGTCATTCTAGGTGATGGTTCCAAAACTAATTTCTGGCAAGATGTATGGCTGGGAAACCGAACTCTTAATTCTTATATATGTACTGCTGGAGCCATCACTTCAAATGCCACTGTTAGAGACATAATTATGAACCCAAAGCCGGAAGACATTGAAGCACTGGAACTTAACCTTCCAGTTGAGATTAGGAACATATTTTCTCCCTCCCTTTTAACTTCCCACAGTGATCATTTCATCTGGTCACTCTCAGGGAATGGGAATTATTCAGTCTCCTCCATATATAAAAAACTGATTCTTCAACAACAGCCTCAGATTATGGAGAGGGATATTCCTTGGAAACGCATTTGGTCTCCTTGGATCCCAACCAAAATTTCCCTGCATATATGGAAAGTCTATTTCAACTGTTTGCCCACTGATCAGAATGTTAAAGCTTGTGGTATCCCTCTTTGTTCCAAATGCACCTGCTGTCTTTCTCCCAAAGAAGAGGATTCTAACCATCTCTTCCTCAGCAGTGACTGGGCTGCTAATATTTGGTCTTTCTTTCAAAATAAGGGATTGGAGATAGGTGGCCGGACTATCAAAGATCTGATTGCTAAAAACATTCAAACAGCAGCTGGTAACTCACTGTTTGGTCTTTTTATTATTGCCATCACTGGTTTCTGTTTATGGGAGTTTTGGACTGCCAGAAATTCAGTCATCCATGATGGTAAGACTCCAAAGAGCCAGCAGATGATACCTAAAATTCTATTCCAGGTTAATCAGTCATTAGCACTGTCCAAGCTTCCGGAAAGCAGTCATGAAAAGAGAATTATACTAGCAGCATGTGGAATTCACTCTTTCAGCAACAACAGTCCCAAACTGAAACTTGTCAAATGGCAATTCCCACCTTGGCCACATCTCAAACTGAACACCGATGGTGCATCCAAGCTTGCCCACATTTCTGGTGGTGGAGGAATCATTAGGGACACTCATGGATCAATCATCCTGGCTTTCTCTCATTTTTATGATCAAGCTAGTAGCATGATGGCAGAAGCTCGAGCACTCAAAGATGGCCTTAAATATCTGAGAAGCATTACAACTCAACCGAGCCACATTGAAAGTGACTCCCAAACCCTGGTCCAAGTTCTCAACCACAAATTTCCTTGTCCCTGGGAAATTTTAAAGTATGTGAGGGAAATCTGGACCCTTCTCATGGCTAATGATACCATCACCCACATATTTCGTGAGGCCAACCAGGTGGCAGATTCTCTGGCTAACCTAGCTTGTACAAACAAATGTAATATGCATTTTTCCTCACAGCAGCAACTTCCTGCAGTTATTAGAGGCATTGCCCGGATGGATCAACTAGGTTTTCCTAGTATCCGAATTATGTAATTTCTTTTTTCCTCTTATATGAATAAAACACCTCCTAGCTGTGCACTTTGCACCTAGGTAAGGATTTTTGATAAAAAAAAAAAAAAGGTCGAGACATTAACATAAAATCCGTAGATAATACTCCCATCTCCCAACCAGTTCAAATAGCACCCCATTTGGTGGAGAATCCGCGGAGAAATGGGTGGAATAAGTTGGGGATTAAACCACGGGTTGGAGAGAGAAAACATTTTAAAATATCAGAAATCGAGCCAATACACGGTCGTGCGATATGCCACCCAGCCTATTGCACGGTCTATTGCTAGACCGTCGAAGGCTGTCGGTGGAAATTAAATAAAATAGTTAAATTATCCAATTATCCATCGAACTGACCGACTATTTCACTGCTGGACTCTTATGGATTGAACGACCTTGTGCTAGACCACTCAACGAATAGCGCGGTCCAAGTCCAACCGTGTAAGCCCTGTCAGTGATAAATCCAAATAAATAGATAAATAGATAATTATTTGAAAGACTGAATGAGATTAGGACTCTGGGAATTGGACGGCTAAGTACACACCATACAATGGGTTTGGACGGCTATACTCAGACCGTGCAAAAGTTTATCGGTGGAAATCCAGAAAATCACATAAATATCCAAAAAATAGCTGAGCGGCTCACCACTAACCGCCTAGCGACTGGACGGTCGGGCGATCGACCGTGCAAAGGTTGGGAGCATGAAATTGATAATATGTGATAAATTAAGCAAAATCAAGGCCCATTTAGCCCTGAATTGAAGCAGACCGAGTCAAGGAGGGAGGTACCCATAAAATAGGCCCAAAATTATACCTGAAAATAGCCCAATGAGTAATGGACAACTCGAGGCATCAACAAATGATAGTAAGAGAAATGACTCAACTTATCGGCAAAAAATGGGTGTCAACACATACTAAGGTCGATGCTTGTATGACATCAGCAGCAACTCAAGGTCAGTGCACATGTCACTAAGGTGGTCAATGTTCATACAGACCTTTCATCTGTCAAGTCTATGCATATGTCATCAAGGTCGGTGCACATGTTACTAAGATGCAAAACTCTTTGATACTAAGGTCGAAGCACATAAAGAACCTTGTGCTAAGGTCATTACAGATGAAAAAGTTCTTGCTATCAAGGTCAGTGTAGCTGAAGGGCTCCATGAACTTATGGTCTATGCAATAAAGACCATCATGCTGAACAAGTTCAAAGCAGAAGAAATAGAAAGGTCTGAGCACCCAATGGAGAGGTTGAAGCATCAAGCCACTGCCTCGATGCACTCAATCAAGCTTAGATCTGGAATCTTTACAAGCCTTAAGCAAACCTGGTAAACCAAATTAAAGATCAAGCTTCAGCAACCATACTCCATGGATAGATTAATGGAAGCAGCTAGCTTGTGCAGCTCACAGTAGTTCAACTGAGTAGCATCAGAGGTACATATGAAAAAGGCCAATATACCTGAAGCAACTAAGTTTGGCAATCTGGTGAACACAAGGAAGGCAGCAGTGACAGAACTCAAGGTAGCCACGTGACTGGGTATAAGAAAACATGTGAGATCAGCCAATCATTGGTATAGTAGGCAAGTGGCACGTGAACCCAAGTGAGCTATGGTGGGCACGTGATCTGAGGATTCATTGCCAGAAATATTCTTCCCTCTCTTGCCACGTGGTCCAATAAGAAAGAAATGGAATCAACGCACTTTATCCAAAGAGCTTTTTCGGTGCCCCTATTTTCGGTATAAATAGGAGGTATAAGGATAATAATAATGTTGCTTTGCTATTCCCAACCATTTATGCTTCTTGTAACATCAATGAGCGTAGGGAGATGTTTGACTCCCTTATGGCTTTCAGTCAATCTGTGAATATCCCATGGGTGGTGGGGGGTGATTTTAATTGTATTGTCACTCCGGAGGAGAAAAGAGGAGGATCCTTATCCTCTATGGCTGCCATGGTTGACTTTCAGGGCTTTATTACAGCTACTAGTCTTGTTGATGCTGGTTTCACTGGTTCCAATTATACTTGGACGAATAATCAGATTGGGGCTTCTAATATTAGAGCTCGTCTGGACAGAGTTTTGTTTAATTCTTTCTGGGCTCAATCATCACACATTTTATCAGTTAGACACTTAATCCGAGGAATTTCAGATCATGCCCCTTCATTAATATCTCTGAATTCCTCCATGTATTCCCCGGGGAGATTTATGTACCAACAGATGTGGCATACTCATGAGGATTTCTTGGCCTTTGTGAAAGATCAATGGAACAATTATAGTAAGTGAGATACTCATCCTTTCATAACTTTGCAGACAAAGCTGAAATGTCTGAGGGCTGATCTAAAAAATTGGAACAAGGAAATTTTTGGAAATATATTTCAGGCTAAAAGTCAGACAGAATCTCTTGTTGAGCAGGCTCAAGAATTATATGATAATAATCCCTCGGCAGAAAATCGTATGAAGCTCCAAAAGGCTAACGCAGATATGAGACTCATTTTGAGTAGAGAAGAGATATTTTGGTATCAAAAGGCCCGGGTGGAGTGGATCTAATGTGGGGACAGGAATACTCAATTTTTTCATCAGTATACTAAGATTAAGAGGCAAAGAAGTTATATTCAAAAATTGAAAATCAATGAAGAATGGGTTACTGATCGGGATGTTCTGGCAGAAAGTGCTGTGGAATTTTTTAAGGTGCATTTAACATCTGAACAACATACAATTGATGAGAACCTCTTCTCTGTTATCCCCTCCTTGATTAATGCAGATCACAACAGTCTTTTATGCTCTATACCTTCAGCAGAGGAAGTGAAAAATGCCATGCTCGCCTTATCTGGAAATAGTTCCCCAGGATCGGATGGCTTTACAGGGAGTTTTTTCTCTCACTGCTGGGATATTGTTGGAGAAGAAGTGATTCAGGCTGTTCAAAGTTTCTTTCAGGGTCTAGGTCTGCCCAAAGGGGTTACCTCTACCATCATAAGTCTGATTCCAAAGGTTAAAAGCCCCACCTCATTTGCAGATTTTAGACCAATTAGTTTATGTAATTTCACTTATAAAATTATCTCAAAGATTATCTGTGAAAGATTGAAACCTATCCTTCCATCTATTATATCTAAGGAACAAAGTGGCTTTGTCAGTGGCAGACAGATTGTTGATAATTTTCTTTTAGCCAAGGAGCTTTTTGTGGAGCTTGACAGACCTGTGAGGGGTCATAACATGGTAGTCCAGCTGGATATGGCAAAGGCATATGATCGAATGGAGTGGGATTTCCTATTCTTGGCCCTCAAAAAGTTTGGCTTCTGCAATAGGTTTATCTTATTAATTTCACAGTTGTTGGTTAATTGTTGGTTCTCTGTCTCTTTCAATGGCCAAATTCGTGGCTACTTTAAATCATCAAGAGGGATTAGACAAGGGGATCCCTTAGCTCCGGCTTTATTCATTATTTCAGAGGAGATATTGAGCAAGGGTCTTCATCATATTTTTTATGCTGGTCTTTGTAAGTATTACCACCTCCCTCGCAGAGTGCAGCCTATTTCTCACATTCTATATGCAGATGATACTCTGATCTTTATGAGTGGTGGAGTATCATCTTTTAAACAACTGCTCCTTTTCTTGGAGAGATATGAGTCTTCCTCGGGGCAACGGATTAATACTCACAAAAGTTGCTTTATTGTTGCAAAGCAAATGCCACATAGAACTATTGCTCATATGAATCAGATGTCTGGCTATCATCATAGAAGTGGAAGCATCACTTATTTAGGAATTCCTCTCTTTAAGGGCAGAGCCAAGATTCAACATTTTAAGTATCTGATTGATAAGGTAAATAACAAACTTGCTGGCTGGCAGAGTAAACTCTTATCTCAGGCTGGGAGATTGGTTTTAATCCATTCTGTTCTGACCACCATTCCTTTATATACTGCTGCTGCTGCATCTATTCCTTATACAATTATAAAGCATATTGGGAGAGTTTGTTCCAACTTCTTTTGGCAGGGATTGGAAACGGAGAACAAAAAACACTGGGTGTCCTGGGATAGGATTTGTAGCCCCATCTCGGAAGGTGGTTTGGGTATTAGAAGTCTATTTGATATTCAAATATGCTTATATATCAAACTGATGTGGAATACTGTTTACAGCAAATCTTTATGGGCAAGTTTTATGAGGAGCAAATATTTACATGATCAGCACATTACAAACAGTAAAACTCCCTTCCCTGCAGGGATCAAAAAGCTGGATTTTGAGAAGGCTCGGGCAATGTTCCTGACAGGTTCAAGAATGATAGTTTATGATGGGGCTAAAACTAATTTTCTCAAAGATATTTGGTTCAAAGAAAAACCTTTGGCTGAACTCCTATCCTCACATATTCAGGAGCCTAAAAATTGTTCTGTTAAAGATGCTCTAGAAAATCATCAACACCCAATCTGGGAAACAATTGAAGACCAGCTGTTGAAAGAACAAATACAAAGCTTTTGTACTCAAACTAGAGATGATACCCCTATATGGTCCTATTCCAAATCAGGTACATTCAGTAGGAAATCTGCATTTTCTCTGGTGAAAGGGCAGACTGTTAGATTCAATCCTCAGCTTAAGAAACTTTGGCATAATAGACTTTCCCCAAGGGCATCATTATTCTGCTGGAAACTATTGAACCATGCCATTCATGTTGACAATCGCATCCAACAGAGTGGCATTGTCATGGTCTCCAAATGTGACTGTTGTTTCAATTCTCATGATATGGAGGATGAAGATCACTTGTTTATAAAGAGTGATCTTGCTAGTTTTTTATGGTGTAAATTTGCTCCTCTCTTTAGTAGATCATGTTTGGATGATAACAGTATCACCAGTAGGTTGGGAAACATCTTAAACAGGACAGTGATTAATAAGCCTAAAGGATTCATTCGGCTTATGTTCTCAATTATGATTGTCTGGGAAACATGGAAATGTAGGTGTTCTGTCAGGTATGAAGGACATCAAATAAATGGTACGAGAGTGGTTGAACATATCTCAACTGAGATTTCTTGTGTGGACGAACAGATTAAATTTAAGCAAGGTATCAGCTCGGACTACCAGAGACTGCTCCACAGCTATGGCATTAACATCTTATGTGTTCACCCAATTTGCTCTTTAGTTCGGTGGATTCCCCCTGCAACAGGATACTCTTTAAATGTTGATGGTGCAAGTAAAGGGAACCTGGCCTTTCCGGGGGGGAGGCTGCATCAGAGACTCCAAAGGTCAATTAATTCTGGGATTTGCATACTTTTATGGCCATGGTTCTAATATGGTTGCAGCAGGACGTGCATTACTTGATGGCCTACGGTTGGCTCAACTACATAACATACCACTGGCTGTCATATATACGGACTCCCTTACTTTAGTTGGCTTGCTGCAATCCAAGAAAGACCCTCCATGGTCTTTACTCCCTTGGTGGCAACATTTATTAAAGCTGCATATCTCTTTGCAATGCTCCATTGTACATTCTTACAGAGAGGCAAACCAACTTGCAGATGCTTTGGCAAATTACGCAACTACTATGGGAAGAAATATGGAATTTCTGTCAGTTCGGGAGATACCTTTGATTGCTAAAGGTTATGCTATTGCAGATGCAATAGGATTGCCAAATTTTTGAGTTAAAAGTGTATAGTGCTCATCTATCTGGTGACTACTGAAAAGGCGTGCATTGTCCACTTCAAAACAATACGGATGCAGTTTGAGCATAGTTCGTGCAAGGATGATGTTCAGTCAAAAAAACAACACGAGGTTGCTTTGTTGGCACTTTTGGTTTGTGCAGCCCTATCAAAATTTTGATTGTATTTCCTCCCTCCTGTTTGGAGGTTGATATATTCAAGGGTATGCCCCTTTGAAAATGTACTCATTCAAGTGTTAATACAAAATTTGGCTACGGTATCATCCTGGGGGAGTGAGAATAGGTTTCCCTTCTGGGGAAACGTGCACTCGACCAGATCATGGTACTGAGGGCCGGTGTTATATAATAAAAATAAATAGGAGGTATCTTCCTGCATAGAAGATAGGGCGGACAATAGAAGAAGGAGACGCCAGAGAGGGGAGCTGAAAAGATAAGAAAGAAAGAGCAACTGTGATGAAGAAGAAAGGAGAGTGAGCATTGAGAAGAAAAAGAAAGAAAAGAATTGAGAAAGTGAGAGCCTGCGAGAAGAGAAGAAACTAGTGAAGTCAGAGCATCATCGAAGATTTGTTCATGTATTGACACGTGGATCAAATCAAGAGTCATTGTGATCCTCGGAGCTATATCTGTCTTTGTTTTTCCTTTTGGTTTTCAGTTGTTCTTGTCCATTCATTTTGTGTTTTTTTGATACTCTATTTGGAGTTAGGGGTTCTTCCTGTCTTTTCAGGAGAAGGGAGAGTGTATCTCCGGTTGTGAGTGACTGGGTGTCACTCACGGGTTCCCTTTGTGCATCTGAGGAAGAGAGGACTTGTCCTCTGGTTGTGGGCAACTCAGCGTTGCTCACGGTTCCTTCTGCGGTTGCAGGAGAAGGGAGAGTAGGACTCTCCGATCACTGTGGTACCAGTGGGTGCTGATCTTGTGGGTAGCAAGATCAGGTCGAGGGATTTGTCTCCCTCAGTCTCAAGTTGTTTGGCAGCCGTTATTTGCAGACTGAGTCTGCGTCTTGCTTTGGCAAGGGAATCCTCACTCGGGTTTGAATGAGGGGTGGATGTAGGCGGACTGGTGTCTGGCCGAACCACCTAAAAAATTCTGTGTGCCGTGGGTTGCCTTGTGTGTTTGTCCATCTCCTCTATCTCCTTCACCGGGTCTGTTGCTTGTTTGTTTGGGGGCAACATGTTTGATATTATGTTTGCTTGATCCATCTATTCTTCGAAGTGTTTGATTGTTTGTGTAAATGTTCATCATCATTCACTACTGGTTCATAGGTTGTGCATTCTTCCTTTCGGAGTTTGTCTCAATGTTATCCTTCTGATATCCGCAGCTGCGTAGTGGTTGCTTATGTGCTTAGTAGTATTACTGATGGCGTGTGGGGCTTAAGTACTGAAGTTCATTACTGTGGTTTCAGTCTATCAGTTCTTAGTTGTAATGACTGCATTGCACTAGTCCTGCTTCTAAGTGTCCAGCAACACTTCTATTTGCTGAAGGAATTTGGTAAGTGTGCTTTGAACCTGTGCCTTCACTGATCGATCATTCATCTAGTAGTAATTTAATCAGAGTTAATATTTTAATTGGGCGAAGATTTTGAATAGAAGATCCATTCACCCCCCCTCAGGATCTATTTCAGACCACCACCAATTCTATCAATTGCTATCAGAGCGGGTCTCTGATTCTTCAGATCCAATGATCTGCAGAGGATCCTGCTTGTCTTTAGTGCTCTAGTGATTTCTGTGCATTGTCTTGAACTTGTTCTTTAAATCGTTTCGATGAATTCTCCGATGATATATGATGGTTCAAATTTTAGTAAATGGTTAGGTGATGGGAATCGACGCCGAGCCTGTACCTTTTCTTTTGCATTTATGTCCTTTTAGTTTATGTTTATATCCTTGGGAAAGTATGTACACAAATGTAAGGCTTTATAAGCCAAAGAGTCATTCCCATGGATTGTGTGGGTTTTTGTGCAATTGTGTAGTAGGTCCAGCTAGGGGGCCCTCAGCCCTTTCCCATTGGTCCATGTCACCTTGTGGGGCTAGTCAACCATCCTAGGTGGACATCTAGAAGGTTGGACTAGTCATATGGACACATGGGTGACAAATGGGTCAATATTCCAATGGTTGGCCACCTACCCATTCCACTCTCCCATATAGTCAATAGGCCGCCCCCTTCCTTTCTATTTAATTTTATTTTTTGTGTGTTGTTCAAACTTCATCTCAGCCCTTCATTCCCCATTCCTAAATCCAAGGGTCTACAATAGATTTGATACCTAGCATATAAAATGTTGTATATTCATGTGGAAATTAATGAAAAATCAGAAATTTTGTTGTAAACCAAGGAGTTTTGTGCGCCCCCTTCCTCTCCCCTCTGGTTCCTCTCCTCCAACCTCCAGTTCTAGAGTGGTTCTATCTTCAATCCCCTTCCCTCTATCTCCGGTGATCATCTGTGCCGCCGCCGCCGCCGTTCGTGCCGCCTTCGAGCCGCCGCAGAGCCATCTTCAAGGTTCTGTCCTGCTGGACAGAGGTGTAGTCCACGAATTCCTGCTCTCCACCACGTGAACATCTCAAGCTGAAATTTTGAGGGTGTGTTCGTACCTTGAATCCCCACCTCCACCTAAATGTTCACATCCAAATTCCTTCATTTAGTAATTTTCCATTTTTGTTCATCTTTCACTCCCAGATCTGTCTTGTCTCTGTCTACAGTGATAGTAGTTCTGAGTTTCCCATATCCTATCACCTTTTTGATTTTTGCAAACCCTCCCAATTTTACTGGGAGTTTTGTCCATCAACCCCTCACTCCATGAATTTTATTAGTTTCTGATCAGCCTTTTATCCAATTTTCAAAAATCGTGTTCTTCTTCATCTACAGTGCTGTCTACCAGTTTCCAGATCCGACCACCCTCTAGTGTTAAATTCCTAACAAATCATAGCCTCCTCCAATCAGTCCACAGAAACTATTTCCATCTTCCTTGTTCAAAATCCTATAACTTTTGTGAAGAGCTCAGGAGCTGGATCGGACATTTACCTCACGGTCAACGGCAGTTCTTAGACAAGTTCCCTGCTAATCTAAGAGTTCGGGTACTGTACAATAGGAATTCAAAAATTCAATAAAGCCCATATCCGTGCAGATTCAGGTCCGATATGTAGGCCTAGTTGAAGTACTTCCAGAGAGCTTTCCAACGGCGCCAGTTCGTGTCGATCGACATCGGGGCTGATCGCAGCATCCGTTCTCGCCGGAGCGCGTGCCGGAAAATAGAACCGGTAGATCCGTGGCCGGTTATTCCGACCGGTGCCGAACGGCACCGCCCGGCCTCCGGTCGACGTTCCAGTGTGCTGCCAGCCCAGGGAACGCTTCCCCAAGTGTCCCCACCACAGTGGTGCCACCGGGCCCCACACGGCCCCTCCGGAGAGCACGTGGGCCCCACAGTCACAAGTTCGGGTGCTGCCGAAGAGACGCGAGAAGCCGCCCGTCAACCCGAATTCGGTCCTCCCGGACCCCATTGTGTCGCCCTTTACCTCCCTGCGTGGAGTGGGCAGTGCTTCATTGCTGTAACAAGTGTGTAATATTATTCCGGGAGTACGGGTTTCGGCCGGGTCCGTCGTCCCCACACCGAGCGCGTGGAGGTATCGTTTTCGCTCCCTTCTCGGCATTTTGCTTACTTCATATATGCTTTATATGCCGCTGCTAGAGAGCATGTTTTAGGACCTAGCTTGCTATATATATTTTCATATCACCGCTACTGCGAGAGAGAGCGAAGCCGTCCCGTGACCCGATCCAGGCACGAAAGTGCGAATTGACCACCCTAGCTCTTGCCGATTTCTCAACCGTGCACGTCTGACGCTTCCCTCGTTAAGGAACAATCACGAGCTCACCTAGAGTCCGAGGACTGCATTCCTCATTCGAGTTGTGTCCGTGGTCTCGTCCCGCATCAATTTGGTATGAGAGCCAGGTTGAGTCTAGGGTGTCTAAAAATAAAAAAAAAGAGTGTCATTTACGTATAGTCATTAGTCATTGTCTAAGTCATGTTTTAGGGTCATCATTGTTTTAAAACAAAAAAAGTGTCTTTTGCATCGCATCCCAATAACCCGGTATATCAAAAAGTGTTGTCCGAACGTTAGGCTACGCCTATCGGGAAGGCCGCACACTTGCGCGAGTGACCTTCGGGTCGATTACCTCCGCCACGTACCGGATATTGGTTTAGGTCTAGGTGCATCATATTAGTGTGTGTTTGCATTAGTCGGTGTTTCCTAGTCCGTGTCGTTGCATGCCCACTCGGCGAGGTACCCATACCATCGCCCTTCCCCTATGGCTAACCCACGAGATGGCGCCTCGGGAGACTTCCACTCCCTACACGAGGCGATGATGGCCATTATGACTAGGTTGGACCAATCCGATGATAACTTTCGGACTTTCTCTGATAATATGGATGGTCGCCTTAGAGCCATGGAGGGACGCATGGAGACCTCCGACAGGTCGGTCCAAGACCTCGTTGGGCGGTTAGATAGTATGTCACACGGGGACCCTCGTGGGGCAGCCCAAGGCCCACCCGCACCTCCTCCCGCGGTGGCCCAAGTCCAACCCGCTCCCATGGCCCAAGTCCAGGCCGCTCCCGCGGCCCAAAACCAGCCCCCACCTGCTCCTCAAAACACCCGGCAACAGGCCATACCACAACATCATGACCTTGGTTTAGAAGACTTTGGGTCCGACAATGCCTATGAGGGGTATGGTCAACGTCATCGTGGCTTTCAGCCACAAAGAGATGAGGATGATGATAGGGTCCTTAAGACCGTGCGAGCGGACCCTCCCACTTTTTACGGGTCTTTGGATCTGAAAGTCTACCTAGATTGGGAGTTCGGCATGGACCGTTATTTTGAATGGTATGATATGTCGGAGCGCCGAAGGGTCCGATTTGCCACCATGAAGCTCATGGGGCAGGCGCAAACCTATTGGAAGAATGTGGAGAGCCTGCTACTTCAGCAGCTCGAACCCCCGATTGACACATGGGCCGAGATGAAGAATAAGCTTTGGCAAAAGTACCTTCCTCCCACATACCGCCAGCGACTCATCGATAGATGGCAAAGTCTTAGCCAGGGAGACCGGTCCGTCTCCGAATACATCGCTGAATTTGATGAGTACTTTCTACGATGTGGTGTCACGGAGGAGAGTACCATGCCCGTCTCCTGCTTTCGACGTGGTTTGCAGCCACACTACCAGTATGAGCTTTTCCGCCGCAATGCCAAGATGTTGGAAGAGGCATACCAGGTTGCTCTCGAGTTGGAGCAATTTGAGGGAGAGTTCGAGTCTAGCCATCGGTTGGGCCCCACCCCTCTCCGTAGTACCGAGCCCCGTCACTCTGTAGGCCCACATCAGCGGCATCCCATGGCTCGACCTCAGGACCCCACCCGTCAGGAGCACTTTGCTCCACGGCCTCGCCCTCCTCCACCCCGGGATCTATTTCCATCCCAACCACCGGCACCCGTTGCCCGTCCCCCGGCTCCTATAGCCCGTCCTCTAGCACCAGCACCCCCTCCACTATTGTCCAAGGCACCTACACCTCCACCATTGCTGCCTACACCCCCTACCCGACGGGATGATAAGGGTAAGGCCCCTTTTATCGGGGAGAGTAGCCGGTCGTGAGTGCAGTGTTTCCACTGTCACGGGTTTGGCCACATTGCCAGTGAGTGTCCCGCTCGCGCCACCCTAGCCCTAGGTGTTGGAGAATCCGTACCTCCCGAACTTGAACTTGTTGATTATGAGGCCGACCAAGCACTAGCCGATGAGTACTATGCCTTGGGGGGGGAAGAGCTGGACGGCTCTACTACCGCCCAGGATGCAGCCACCTAGTGGGCTTGATGTCACCACCTTAGTCTAGGGTCATATATGAGTCGGTGTGTTTTCCTTGTGTGGTTTGTTTTGTGTGGTTTGTTTGCATGGTTTGTGTGTAGTTTGAAAGTCTGCATGTGTCTTGTGACAGCTCGTTGTCGTTCTCTTATGAGTAAGAGGCAATTGGACTCACTCGATAAGTATGGGATCGGTTCTACCTCTATACCCGGATCAGTCACCTACAGGGACTCAGCGGTGATTCCTAATGAGTCTTCGAGCTGCTCCCTTCCCTTTTGAGAGTGCCCCACCCGGAGTGTCCACCTTTAGCCCATAGCAGTTCGCGCATATCGAGTATATATGGAATGAGCAGGTGACGATCACTTGGAGTGGAGCGTACCCGCGTTACTTGGAACGGTGATGGATCTGTCGGAGTACTCGAGCATCCCTACCCCTACTCGACGGGGTTGAGTTCTTCCCACTCGGGGAGAGTTGATGGGAATCGACGCCGAGCTTGTACCTTTTCTTTTACATTTATGTCCTTTTAGTTTGTGTTTATATCCTTGGGAAAGTATGTACGCAAATGTAAGGCTTTATAAGCCAATGAGTCATTCCCATGGATTGTGTGGGTTTTTGTGCAATTGTGTAGTAGGTCCAACTAGAGGGCCCTCAGCCCTTTCCCATTGGTTCATGTCACCTTGTGGGGCTGGTCAACCATCCTAGGTGGACATCTAGAAGGTTGGACTAGTCATATGGACACATGGGTGACAAATGGGTCAATATTCCAATGGTTGGCCACCTACCCATTCCACTCTCCCATATAGTCAATAGGCCGCCCCCTTCCTTTCTATTTAATTTTATTTTTTGTGTGTTGTTCAAACTTCATCTCAGCCCTTCATTCCCCATCCCTAGATCCAAGGGTCTACAATAGATTTGATACCTAGCATATAAAATGTTATATTTTCATGTGGAAATTAATGAAAAATCAGAAATTTTGTTGTAAACCAAGGAGCTTGGTGCGCCCCCTTCCTCTCCCCTCTGGTTCCTCTCCTCCAACCTCCAGTTCTATAGTGGTTCTATCTTCAATCCCCTTCCCTCTATCTCTGGTGATCATCTGTGCCGCCGCCGCCGCCGTTCGTGCCGCCTTCGAGCCGCCGCGGAGCCATCTTCAAGGTTCTGTCCTGCTGGACAGAGGTGTAGTCCACGAATTCTTTCTCTCCACCACGTGAAGATCTCAAGCTGAAATTTTGAGCGTGTGTGCATACCTTTAATCCCCACCTCCACCTAAATTTTCACGTCCAAATTCTTTCATTTAGTAATTTTCTATTTTCGTTCATCTTTCACTCCCAGATCTGTCTTGTCTCTATCTACAGTGACAGCAGTTCTGAGTTTCCCATATTCGACCACCTTTTTGATTTTTCCAAACCCTCCCAATTTTACTGGGAGTTCTTGTCATCAACCCCTCACTCCATGAATTTTATTAATTTCTGATCAGCCTTCTATCCAATTTTCAAAAATCATGTTCTTCATCATCTACAGTGCTGTCTACCAGTTTCCAGATCCGACCATCCTCCAGTGTTAAATTCCTAACAAATCATAGCCTCCTCCAATCAGTCCACAAAAAATATTTCCATCTTCCTTATTCAAAATCATATAACTTTTGTGAAGATCTTAGGAGCTGGATCAGACATCTACCTCACGCTCAACAGAAGTTCTCAGACAAGTTCCCTGCTAATCTGAGAGTTCGGCTACTGTAAAATAGGAACTCACAAATTCAATAAAGCCCATATCCGTGCAGATCCAGGTCCGATCTCTAGTCCTAGGTTGAAGTAATTCCAGAGAGCTTTCCAACGGCGCCAGTTTCGTGTCGATCCGACATCGGGGCTGATCGCAGCGTCCGTTCTCGCCGGAGCGCGTGCCGGAAAACAGAACCGGCAGATCCGTGGCCGGTTATTCCGACAGGTGCCGAACGGCGCCGCCCGGCCTCCGGTCGACGTTCCAGCGTGCCGCCAACCCAGGGAACGCTTCCCCAAGTGTCCCCACCATAGTGGTGCCACCGGGCCCCACACGGTCCCTCCGGACAGCACGTGGGCCCCACAGTCACAAGTTCCGGTGCTGCCGAAGAGACGCGAGAAGCCGCCCGTCAACCCGAATTCGGTCCTCCTGGACCCCATTGTGTCACCCTTTACCTCCCTGCGTGGAGTGGGCAGTACTTCATTGCTGTAATAAGTGTGTAATATTATTCCGGGAGTACGGGTTTCGACCGGGTCCGTCGTCCCCACGCCGAGCGCGTGGAGGTATCGTTTTCGCTCCCTTCTCGGCATTTTGCTTACTTCATATATGCTTTATATGCCGCTGCTAGAGAGCATGTTGTTAGGATCGGTGCGGAGGATTCAGAGGGGGGGTGAATGAATCCCACCCTTAAAAACTTTTCGGCTCAATAATAGAACTAGAACTCTAACAAAGCAAGACAACCAATCTGAAGAACAGGTAGAATATCCTTTTAAACCAAAGATCAAATACGTAACCTGCGCCCAAATAAACAACTAGCGGAAGCAGCACAGATATAAACGAGAATGCAATGTAACCTGTGAAGTAGATAGGAGATATGGAGCAACCAACCACTGCACAGAGATTTTTAGGTGGTTCGGTCCACAGACCTACATCCACCCCACACTCAAACCGAGTGTGGCTTCACTAACAGCTGGGCAACACAGCTTGCCAACAGACGCTGATACACAGCTTACCCAGGGGAACAACCTCCCCTTTTCCTCCTAAACAGAGGGAACCTCTAGCAACCCACGGTCATTAGAAACCAGAGACTCACGTCTCTCTTCCTCTATACCAAGAGGGAACCCCACTAGTAGCAGCCCCGCTACCAGTGAACCAGCCCGTAGCACTCTGCTACCAGTAATCCACTAGAGGCCTAGCCTCTCTTCCTCCTAGCCCGGAGGGAACCCACAAGCAGCCCCCCTGCTGCTTGCAAACCGGAGATCAGATCTCCCTTCTCCTGACCCACCAGGAGGAACCCGACCTCAGTCCATAGGATCAGAAGATCAATAGCAATAGGAGTATCAAAAAAAAATAAGAAACATGAAAAGCACAGCAACGAAAGCTGGAAATGAACCACAATAGTCATTCTGGATTTGATCCACGAACAGACTGAACAGGTCTTCAATAGACTTCTCTCCTCTTCTTCTTTTCTTCCTCTTCTTTCTTCTTCTCAGCTCACGCACTCTTTCTGTTCTGCTCCTTCTCTCACTTTCCCGATCAGCCCCTTTCTTTTTCCCTCCTTTTTTTTGGCTCTCACTCTCTCTTGCTCGATGGCTTCTCTTTATACCAGCAGCGGCTAGGGCGTGTGTCTTCCACATTTCCTGCCCAATACTTGGCCCACGTGTCAGCAACTAGAGTCAGGTGGCGTCAACTCACTTGCTCCAAAGGGTTGACGCAGCCTTCAAGGACATTCTACAGCAAATCTCAAGTCTGCTGCGTTGACTCTATCAGCCTGCTGCGTTGACGCATTGGTGTTCCAGCATCTGAACTTAGATGGCTTCAGCCCTCTCACGTTTCGTGTGGAGTGCGTTGACGCATTGTGCAACTGCGTCCACCCTCTGGTCACCTTGTCGATCCATCAACCTGCTGCGTCGACGCCACTTGATGAATGCGTTGACGCACCAGAGTAATCCAGTAAGCCATTGGCTCTTCCTTTGTAACTGCTGCATCGACGCTGCTCTATTTTGGCATTGACGCAGTGAAATAACTCGTGAGGGTCTCTGCTTCGTGGAGTTAACATTGTGGATATCAGTGAAGGCTTCTTCAACTGATGCGTGGACGCTTTAAGGTCCCAGCGTCGACCTTGTTCCTTTCTAGCAACAAGAATGAAATCAAGTGAAGGTATTATTGAATAAAAAATTAATTCATCACTGAATTGAACACATCATTCATATCTCATGGTTGTCATCATCAAAACCAGGGGCACAATAATCTCCCCCTTTTTGATGATGGCAACTATGAGGTGAATGCCATTAATGCCATTGCATCTAAACAACCATGGTTATTCATATCAAGCAAGGAGCTTTAGATTAAACAGGAAATCTATTCATTGACTGAATCGAGCATTAATTTTGTCGTCCATTCAAGTTCAAGACTTTACATCATTGAACCAGACAAAAGAAGAAAACATATAGTTAGTCAGCAGGATTGATGCAGATGCAATGAACTCTAGTTTAGATTCCAGCTTGACTTCATAATTCTCCTCCCCCTTTGACATCACCAGGAAGGGGAGTAGATGTGGGAGAGCTATGGAAAGTAACGATTGTATTTTCTGGCAGAAGAAGGTGTTTGTTGCTGACGAGAGGATTGCCCTTGAGGTGGCTGATGAGACTGCTGTCCTGAGGCAGATTGATCTCTGGCCAGTATATTCCTGATATCCTGAGAGATTTCGCCCAGCTGGTGACTTAGAGTGGTGCGTACACTGTCAATGGCAGAAGAGAGATCAGCTGTGATAGATTCCTTATTGTGAAACTTGTCTCCAAGTGACTGAATTGCTGCAGTCACTTTGTCAATCTTTTCTAACACAACTTTGAGGCATTGGGGAACTGCATTGACAGGACTCTTGATGGTTTCAACTGCTATCCTCACATCATAGCACAGATCAGTAATCATGGCAAAGGATGAAAAAGTTGTAGCTTGTTGGCTGTGCATCTCTTTCACCAAAGTGGCTAGTTTGTCAAGGAGAGATGATATGTGCTGCAAGACGAACCTTGTAGCTTGGTCAGATAGCATCTTGGAGAGTAAAAATTTCTGCCACTCGGATAAGACAGAAACTTCAAATTGTACAATCCGAGCTGTCAGTTTGTTGAGATGATAGTTTGTAAACTCCATTAATTTGTCCATCTTTGCATCCTGACGCTGCAGCATCATAGACATGTGAGCGAACATCTCTTCAACAGTGGCTGGTGGTGGACCTGCATCAGAAGTTGGAAAAGGTCTCCTATAAACGTCAATGGTTCCAGTTATAAGGGGTTCCATTGTAGGTGCAGAACCACTGGGTTCCCCAGTTTCCAACTGAGGGCTAGATGATCTAGCAAATGTGTCCTCAACCTCTGGTCTTTCTTCTCTCACATCTGATGGAATCTGTATCTCTATCCTGTTCACTTGACTTTCATCCATAGTGGTTGTTCTTGATGCCTGACCTGTTTCTGATGGAGCTGTTTTCTGACTGGGAAGAATTCTAACTGGCTTACCATCAATGACTTTAAATCCCATGAACTTCTGAATGTAAGTAAGGGTGTAAACATTCCCTTGAGGAATGATTATTTTCTTCTCAGAACCAAAGTCGACACCCACTTTTCTAAAAATGGCAGTTAATGGAGTAGCAAAAGGAAGTGTTCTGGACTTTGTCAGACAAGACCCCATAGTTTGAATCACTACATCAGGCAGAGAAATCTGTATTCTCTTCAGCATATAGTAAAGTAGAAACCTTTGCATCTCAGTTACCCTTTCTCTACCACTGCTCTGTGGTGTGATCATTGAAGTGCAAATGTGGTGGAGCAGTCTATTCAATGGAGAGAATTGATTGGCTTTGAGACTGGCTAGATAGGTTTCCCTGACATCGGAATGATCACTGGGTTTGTCAGTCAGGAGCGCAAAAGCATCGTGCTCATCGTACTCAAAATCATGCAGCTGAACTCCATTTTTGGGGATTTTCCAGGCTTGGGCAAACAACTTATTTGTTAGTTCGAAACAGACATTCTTGACAGATGATGTAAGTTTTGGAACTTGTGGTTCATATTTCAAATTTTTGTAGAACTCTCTGACTAGGGTAGGATAATAGACCTTATGGTTTGTGACAAACGACCACCAGCCCTGATAGTCTAAGGTCGGAAACAGTTCCGAAAAAACTGCAAGCATCTCATGGTCGGTAGCATCAACATACCGGAAGATGAGAACTTTCAGAGGTTCTTCTGCTGTGACTGGAAGAGATTTGTCCGCACCTTTCTGACCTGTTGCAGAGCCTCAAGATGAACCCTTCTTTTCTTTCCTGACATCAGATGCCTTCTGCTTTTTGGTTGGCGGACTAGGATTGCGGGGACGCGTCTCCTTCCTTTTCCCTTTATCGTGATCAGCTATGGAGCTGGGCTCCATTATGCCTTCGGCTGATGCTGAACGTCTGGGAGGTTCCTCTGCCCTCTTCTTCCCCTTTGTAGTGGATGTCGGAGGAGCCATGGCAGTGAGGTGAATGGAACAGGGAAAAAGCTGTGAGGGTTTTGGAGAACACGGAAGGTGGAACGACCAAGGGTTTTTGAAAGGAGTGGAGACGAGCAGTGGTCAAGCTACGCTTTTAAAGAAGCTACGAAGACCCTTTTAGTGAACGGTTCAGCCGGTTCAAGTCGGTGAACCGGATTGTGAGGAAGGTTGTATTAGAAGTAATGCATGGACGCCAAGGGACATTGCGTCTACGCAGTGAGGCAGATATGAACAGAAGAACCAAGATAAGTAGCCAGAAGGACATCCGTTCAAGGAATTTTCTTAAGATACTAAGATAATGAGTTGACATGCTTATATTCAAGAATTTAAGAGTTGCAGATCAAGTTCCCATGATAGAGATGTATGTAAATAGGCTCCAATTCATTTAATGATAAAGAGAGGAAATAATCTTAAAACATCGAATTAAAAACCATGAACCACTAAAGCCACTTGTCTGGAGAAAAAGTGGAACTCTTTTCACACTAGAACCATTTTCATATCTGTCAATTTTAAGAAGCCTTTCAGAGAGAGAGAAATTTAACTGGCATTGATGATAGACTCAGTTGAATAAGGAGCTTCAGATCAAACATACTCACAAGTTTTGATTTTTTTCACATTTTCAGCATTTTCAACTTATTTTTATGTTTTCATTTGCAGTCAAGTATAGCTAGCCTTTTGACACGAGTACACATGTTTATCAGACACCCGAGTCCCCGGTTACTCAGCATAGCAAACTATTCTACATATACGAACCAGAGTTGGCAATTGACGTCATGACATGCCTATCAGCACTTCATAGGTGCATGAAGGTAGTTTCTCAGTTAATAGTTACCATTGCTCTGGAATAATTTATTTTTCACTTGAAGACAGAGATAGTAGTGCACCTCATGACTTGCTCTTCAGCACTTCTTTGGTGCATAGGGCTAGTTTCTCAGTGAATAACTACCATTGCTCTGCATTTTATTACATGTGTAATATATTGCATCTTCAGCGTTTATAAACAATTTCTGAGTTCATTATCAATACAAATATTAAATTCCTCTGCACACATTGGTTTCTTTACTTTTGAGCAATAAGGTTTGAGAGATGATAAGGTCCTGGTTTTATTAAAATGTTTAGCTTCTGTTCCATACATAGTGCATTATTGGGTTCAAAAGTTCTTAAATTCAAATATCATAAGAATTATAGATCTCCTATCATTAGCATATCATAGAGCTATTTAGAGCATATCTCATACTCAACAAGAATTATCACTTTAACTCCCCCTGAATTTAAGACATCATCTACATATCTCAGTGCTCTAGAGTTCTTCCCTCATACTAAGATGTCAAGGAGGCTTTATTGTGGGATAAGAACGGAAGGGACGGAATTGATGGACAAAACAAGTTGATGTGAGATAGGGAAGTTTCCAAAAGAAAGATATAACAGAGAGATTTTACCATGGCATAGCTATTTTGACTCAGTTCTAGCTCACAAACCAATCCAGTTTCCAAATTATATTCCTCAGTGCGTTAACTCAACCTCAGTACTGCGTCAACTCATCCAACTAGACAGCACAAACATTTGCTCAAATTCAGAAACCAATTGCCCACAGCGTTAACTCAATTTCCTCATTGCGTCAACTCACTCAACCAGAGGCACTTCACATCAGGTTCTCAAGGAATAAGCTGTCTGGTGCGTTAACTCTATTTCCACACTGCGTTAACTCACTTATCCAACCAGCAGTAACAACTCTGTACTTTATTCAGCATTTTGTCACCGAGAAATTAATCTTAAGCTAACTCCCCCTCAGACCATGTATGAATGAAATTATAACAGCCAATAAAATGAGTATCAAGCTGAAACTGTATTCATGATGAGATGATTGAAGGAAAGATAGACACAACAAGCAAAGATGACTAAGCTCCCCCTGAGAACATGCAATGTTTGCCATGAAAACTAAACATATGAATTTGTGATTTATGCACATTCAGAATGAGGAAAATTCAGAAACATCAATTCAGACAATGCAGATGAAGAGTGAATAAGAAAAAAAACATTTAACATGCTATGCAGTAACACTAAAACCAGGAAGTGCAAGAAATTTACCTGAAAAGTTCCGGAAGGGGTTTTTCTTCTTGAGTGCCTTGGTTTATTACCCCTCTTTATTCTTCAGCTTCCAAGGCACACCTGCAGGTTAGCAAGCTATCTTGCACAAATAGGCACCCAAGAAATCTTGGGTCCTGAATTAACAGTGACATTCCTAGCAGATTTTTTAAACAATCTCCTAGCAGCATGGTCATCAGATTTCATCAGGTAGCAATTATTCATTGAATGACCAATTGTACCACAATAATGGCAAGATGCAGCAGGTTTCAGATTGGATTTATGCACATTCTTATTAACATGATTTTTATGTGCATATGTATGAAAATTTCTGTTTACAGAATTAAAGTTCTGTTTACCAAAATCAGCATTTCTTTGGTATCCTGCCAGCCAACAGGTTGCAGCCCTGTGACCCGGCTTTCCACAGTTAAAACAATGAGAGAAATTTATTCTCTTAAAATTCTCATGAACAGCATGTCTATTTGCAGGGATTTTAGCATGTTTAAAATTCTCTTTTCTACCCTGAGCATGCCAACAGTCCTTGACTGTGTGGCCATGCTTTCCACAGTGAGAGCATTTGAGAGAATTTCTTTCAAAAGTACCTGACCAGCATTCAGAGGTCTTGTGACCAATTTTGTTGCAGTTAAAACAGATGATGTGCTGGTTCATTGAAATAGACTTGTTTCTATTAAAAACATGTTGGTTTGCAGGGAAT
The DNA here is from genome assembly GCA_022559845.1 of Amorphophallus konjac. Lineage (NCBI taxonomy): Eukaryota > Viridiplantae > Streptophyta > Magnoliopsida > Alismatales > Araceae > Amorphophallus > Amorphophallus konjac. The sequence continues at coordinate 200,387,116 of CM040128.1, read as the reverse complement.
TTAGCATGATATGAATAGAAGGTTTTCTTACCACTAGCAAACCAGCACTGAGCAATTGAGTGTCCTAATTTGCCACAATTAGAACATGTGACACTCCTTTTCTGAGATGAAAGATTTTTAACATGATATTTCCTAGCACTCATATCATCCTTTTCCATCAATCTACATTCATGCATCAAATGACCAGGTTTATGACAGTAATGGCATGAGGTTTTCTTTTTAGATACATGTGAGTTTGTGTGAAGACTGTGATCAGCATGCACTGATGGACCCTTTTTATTCACTTTCTGTTTTCCAATCATTTTCTGATTTTTATCCAATTTTTCTATTTTCTTAGCCTTATACTGAGGTGGAGATGATGAAGTAGAAGGTTTTTCCTGTTCATAAGATTTAACAAAAACGGTTTTCAAATTGGATCCATCGACCTTCCTCATGACTGGACTGCAGCCCAATCCCTCTTTCTTAAAATTAGAGCTAGAAACAGAAGATGTCTGAATTTTTTTTTCAATGTTCTTTTTATTTATAGGGTTATAGCCTAACCCCTCCTTCTGGAAGTTGACCTTTGTTCCCAGTAATTTGTTCAGATTATCCTGCCCATTAACAAATTTAGACAGGGAACTCTTCAAATCTAGAATTTCATTTTCTAAAGTGGTGATTTGTAACTCATAGCTGGCAATTTCTTACTCACTGCAATTCACAAATTCAGTTAACACCTTGTTAGCAGTTTTGTAATTTTCAATTTCTTGTTCCAGATTGCTCAATTTTTCTGGAACTTCAACACTAACTGTTTTTCCTTTTTCTAAGGTTAGAAGTCTCTCTGACATAGTGGAGTTCAGCATTTTTAACTTCTCATTTTCTTCCTTAAGTTTGTCATTCTGAACCAATTCATTTATTAGAAGTTGATCTTCTGAATTGACTTCTTGCTTTCCTCTATTTTCAAATTCCTTAAAGTCTTTTTGCTGTTTTTCAAGATCTTTCTGTAATTCTACATTTACAGATTTTATGGCATTACATTTCTCAGTCAGCAACGTGTTCTCCTTTTTGAGTTTCTCTAACCTTCCTTCATTTTCTTTAACAGATTGTTTTAGAGAGTCATTTTCAGATTTTAGCTTGCTTAGTTCTGAGCTAACACATTCAAATTCCTTCATCAATTTTTCATACTGATTTTTATGCGTGTGAATATCAGATATGCAGGCATTATGAAATTGCTTCATCTTAGAATAATTTTTACATGGAGAACTTGAACTAACTAACCCAGTACCCTTCTTCAATTTTTTATACTTTTTCCTTAACAGTTCATGAGATTCAAGCAGCTCAGAATATGCATTTTCCCAATCATCTAAATCATAGTTTTCAAAGGGATTTACCTGATCATCATTGTCCTCTTCATCACTTTGATTGTTGCTGTGATCAGTCCCATTGGCCATCATGCAGGCGTCCTCCTTTGACTGGAAGGCTATCTTCAGTTTGTCCAGGATTTCGGTGGCTGACCTGCAATGATAAAAACACGAGTGTAAGGCCTTGTCAGTGGCAGCCTTCATAATTTCCATAGCCTTCATGTTTTGATCACACATGTATCTATCACTGTCAGTCCATTTGGACGTTTTCTTTGGCAGTATGTGTGGACCATGCGAAATCAACTTCCACAGATCCGGATCAAGTTGTTTAACATAGATACGCAGACCTCTAAGCCACAACTTAAATCCAAAACCACTAAAGATCAGTGGATGCTTCATTGAATCAATTCAGGAGTAAAACCAAGCAATAAGACCCGATCAGAAATGCACCTATTAGACCAGCAGGATCCCCTATAGATCGTTGAATCTGGAGAAATAGGGAACCGCTCTGATACCAATTGTTAGGATCGGTGCAGAGGATTCAGAGGGGGGGTGAATGAATCCCACCCTTAAAAACTTTTCGGCTCAATAATAGAACTAGAACTCTAACAAAGCAAGACAACCAATCTGAAGAACAGGTAGAATATCCTTTTAAACCAAAGATCAAATACGTAACCTGCGCCCAAATAAACAACTAGCGGAAGCAGCACAGATATAAACGAGAATGCAATGTAACCTGTGAAGTAGATAGGAGATATGGAGCAACCAACCACTGCACAGAGATTTTTAGGTGGTTCGGTCCACGGACCTACATCCACCCCACACTCAAACCGAGTGTGGCTTCACTAACAGCTGGGCAACACAGCTTGCCAACAGACGCTGATACACAGCTTACCCAGGGGAACAACCTCCCCTCTTCCTCCTACATGGAGGGAACCTCTAGCAACCTACGGTCACTAGAAACCAGAGACTCACATCTCTCTTCCTCTATACCAAGAGGGAACCCCACTAGTAGCAGCCCCGCTACCAGTGAACCAGCCAGTAGCACTCTGCTACCAGCAATCCACCAGAGGCCTAGCCTCTCTTCCTCCTAGCCCGGAGGGAACCCACAAGCAGCCCCCCTGCTGCTTGCAAACCGGAGATCAGATCTCCCTTCTCCTGACCTACCAGGAGGAACCCGACCTCAGTCCAGAGGATCGGAAGAACAATAGCAATAGGAGTATCAAAAAAAAATAAGAAACATGAAAAGCACAGCAACGAAAGCTGGAAATGAACCACAATAGTCGTTCTGGATTTGATCCATGAACAGACTGAACAGGTCTTCAATAGACTTCTCTCCTCTTCTTCTTTTCTTCCTCTTCTTTCTTCTTCTCAGCTCACGCACTCTTTCTGTTCTGCTCCTTCTCTCACTTTCCCGATCAGCCCCTTTCTTTTTCCCTCCTTTTTTTTGGCTCTCACTCTCTCTTGCTCGATGGCTTCTCTTTATACCAGCAGCGGCTAGGGCGTGTGTCTTCCACATTTCCTTCCCAATACTTGGCCCACGTGTCAGCAACTAGAGTCAGGTGGCGTCAACTCACTTGCTCCAAAGGGTTGACGCAGCCTTCAAGGACATTCTACAGCAAATCTCAAGTCTGCTGCGTTGACTCCATCAGCCTGCTGCGTTGACGCATTGGTGTTCCAGCATCTGAACTTAGATGGCTTCAGCCCTCTCACGTTTCGTGTGGAGTGCGTTGACGCATTGTGCAACTGCGTCCACCCTCTGGTCACCTTGTCGATCCATCAACCTGCTGCGTCGACGCCACTTGATGAATGCGTTGACGCACCAGAGTAATCCAGTAAGCCATTGGCTCTTCCTTTGTAACTGCTGCGTCGACGCTGCTCTATTTTGGCGTTGACGCAGTGAAATAACTCGTGAGGGTCTCTGCTTCGTGGAGTTAACATTGTGGATATCAGTGAAGGCTTCTTCAACTGATGCGTGGACGCTTTAAGCTCCCAGTGTCGACCCTGTTCCTTTCTAGCAACAAGAATGAAATCAAGTGAAGGTATTATTGAATGAAAATTTAATTCATCACTGAATTGAACACATCATTCATATCTCATGGTTGTCATCATCAAAACCAGGGGCACAACACATGTTTTAGGACCTAGCTTGCTATATATATTTTCATATCACCGTTGCTGCGAGAGAGAGCGAAGCCGTCCCATGACCCGATCCGGGCACGAAAGTGCGAATTGACCACCCTAGCTCTTGCCGGTTTCTCAACCGTGCACGTCCGACGCTTCCCTCGTTAAGGGACAATCACGAGCTCACCTAGAGTCTGAGGACTGCATTCCTCATTCGAGTCGTGTCCGTGGTCTCGTCCCGCATCATTAGGTAGTCTGTGCGGTTTTATAAACTCTATAGATCCAAAACTGTGGAATCTCGTTGAACATGGTCCACATGTTTTGCCTCGAGAGGAGAGTAAATGGTCCCAAATGGACAAACAAAAGAATCTTGAGAATATAAAAGTTCTGAACATTTTGCAGAATGCAGTAGATACTAATGTCATTTCCTCTATTTCTACCTACAAGACTACGGAGGAGATCTGGGATTCAGTGATCACATTTCATGAGAACCAGAAATTTCTTATGGCTAAAGGAAGCACATCGAGCATTGAAAGAGAGGATCAGGTAACTTCTGAATCTGATTTTGATGAAATGAGTGTTGCTGATTTAAAAGAAATGTATGCTGAACTGTATGAAAAGTATAGGAGAGTAAAATCTGAAAATAAAAGGCTGAAAAAGAAAGTTGAACAAAATGTGCCCAATACTTCTTATGATTGTTCATCATGTAATAATTGCCTATCTTTGAAGGAATTGAATGAAAATCTTCTATCTGATGTTGAGAGGAACAAAGATTTGATTGCGTCTTTAAGAGAAGAGAATAAGAATCTCCTAGATAACAGAATGGAACTTAAAGATATAGAGGAGAAGTTAAGTGAAAAAAAGTAGTTTTTGGGACATGAAAATGAGGAACTTAAAACATTGAACAATACTATGTCTGAGAGGCTTCTAGCTTTAGAGAAAGGGAAATTTGTTTGCATAGAAGAGTCTGAAAATTTGCACAATCTGGAACAAGAAGTTAAAAACTATAAAATTGCAAACAAGATGCTAAATGAGTGTGTTAATTGCAGTGAACAACAGATTGCTAGTTATGAGATACATATTGCATCTCTGGAAAATGAAATTAAGTATCTAAAAAATTCCTTGTCTAGATTTGTTGAAGGTCAAGATAATTTGGATAAGTTGCTGGGAATGAAAGTAAATTTTCAGAAAGAGGGGTTGGGCTACAATCCGGTCAATAAAAAATCTTTTGAAAGTAAGCTGAAAACATCTTTTGTAAAAACATCTAATGTAGCCACCACCTCGCAAGTTAAACAAACCACAATCCAGAGAAATCAGAAATAAAGCAAAACTCAGAAACATCCTGAAAATCTAAAAACTCAAAAATAGAAATTTAACAATGAGAAAAACCATGCCTCAAAGAAATCTAATATGTCTTGTCATTACTGTGGTAAGTATGGACATTTAATGAATGATTGCTTTATAATGAAGAAGGTTGATTTAAATTTTGGTAAAACACATGCTAGAAATCCTCGTGCTAAGAAATCTCCTTCTGTTCAGAATAAGAAAATTCATTGCTATTGTTGTGGTAAGGAAGGCCACATTGATGCACATTGCGGGGTTGGCCAGGGAAGAAATGTTCACTCAAAATATATTAATTTCCCTGTCAATAAAAGGTTTGTTGATAGAAATGAATTTGAGTCTAGAGGTAAGCACACTGTGTGCTCCCATTGTGGGAAGATTGGCCATACAGTCAAGCACTGTTGGCATGCTCAGGGAAAGGAATTTAATTCTAAACCTGCCAATGTCACTGCAAATCAAAATACTTTTGGTAGAAACAATTTTGTTTTTAAAAGAAAAATACAGTGTTTTCATTATGGGAAAATAGGGCATGTAGCTGCATAATGCTGGTCTACCAAGAGTAAGGGTAAATTTCATTCTCATTATGTAAATCCTCACGAGAACTAGCATGCGTTTGGTAAGAATAAATCTGCTTTAAAAAATCAACAGGTTGTGTGCTTCAATTGTGAAAGTTAGGCCATAGGGCTAATCATTGCTGGTCGGCTGTTGAAAGAAGAAATTCCTTTTCTTGTTTTAATTGTGGAAAGCATGGCCATACAGTCAAGGACTGCTGGCAGATAAGAAACTTTCATGATAAAAATGATACAAACCTAATCATTCACAGAAATTCAGAAAATCTGCTTATCAGAAACCTGTGAAAAATTTAGGAAGTTGTCATTACTGTGGAAAACCTTGGCATTCTATGGATAACTGCTCTTTAATGTTATTTGATGATTTGAAGGCTCAGAAAATGTGGAGATCAACTTTCAAAGGTGCCCCTAACAGTTCAGGACCCAAGAATTCTTGGGTACCTAAATTTGCAAAATGAGAATCTATTTTGCAGGAGTGCCTTGGGGCTAGAGAATAAAAGGGGTTTAATAAGCCAAGGCACCTGAGTATGGTAAAACCCCAGTTCTGATTTTTTTAGGTTTGATTAATTCATCTTTCAATAAGTCTCTTTAGGTGAATGCATATCATGGCTAATTTGTTAATTAGAATTTCATTCATATCTGTTTATATCCTTGCATTTTTTGCATGAATTTGACACTTGCATAAGTCCATTTGCATTTGTCTAAATATCTGTTTAAATACACATCTCATACAATCATTGAAAATTTGTGGCATACATTGCATATAGGACTGCACTACAATTGTTATGCATTTTCATGCTTGATCACATGGTATATCAAATGGTATAGTGCTAAAGGACAGCTGAAGTCTGTCCGGAAGCTCTAATCATGTGTAAGGTGGTCTTCAGACCAAGTCCTCCGCCAAGTACCATGGGTCAGTTGAGTCTAGGGCCCTGCACCTTGCTCTGAAAATCATGTAGATTAATGTCCTGCATATGGTGCATTTAGAATTCAGTCATACAATGCATAAAGTTAGGGGGAGTCTGTCAAGGGAAATCCTGTAACTCATGCATATTTGTTTAGATTAAGTCCCCTGCATGTCATCATATCATAATTGACATTTCAGAAGTTGTCATATAGTTCATAGAGATAAGGGGAGCTCATGTTAAGAACACATTGTGTCCATTGCATACATTGCATACTGTTAGGAGGAGTACATGTCAAGTAGTTCTTTCATTGTCTCTATGTAGATGTTGAACACATCGACCTAAGTTGTTGCACTTCTTAATAGACCTGTTAGAAGTGTCGACACCATGAGTCAAAATTATTTTGCAAGTGTTCTATCTAATGGAGGTTGTGAGCAGATGTCAACATCAAGTGTCGACACCTTCATTGATGTGCTTCTGATCTTGATTCTATCTTGATTGGTCAACCGAAAATATCCACTTTGGTCAACCGAAGTCTTCACTATCTCATAAATTGATCTGATTCCAGTTGGACCAATATTTACATTACTTCACATATTATTTGATCTCTACTATCTGCTCTGAAATCATTTGAGTTTATTTCATTCACGATTCAGAAATCCATTGTTTGATGCTCCTGCATTTACTGAGGGCTCGTGAACTTCTATTTGCCTGATGCACTCATGGTCACCTCTGTCGCATGTCTAAATTCCAAATTCTCTCACACATGATGCATATTCCTATTGCTGATTCTTTTGATACATACTGGCTACTTCTGACAGTTCTCTTGATCTACCTGCAATTTAGGAAGATTTCAATCCGTGTACTTTGATCATAAATCTGAAAATCATTTTAACAAGGAATCTTCTATTATACAAGTTTATGAATGTCTAATTAATCAAATTGGTTTAAATTTAATGTATTCATTAAGTTTGGATGTGAAAAATTTGAAAATATCTGAGTCATTTTTTTATGAATCTCAATCGACTGCTTCATGTTATTTCATGCAAAACCTTCTGAAATCTAAAAACTTAGAAAATCATGACTATCTTTAGTTGAGATACATGAAGTGAGTATTGTCTTTAAACATCTGACTCTTTCTGAGGTCTGTCTAAGGGTCAAAAGCTGTCAGAGCAATGACTTTGGTCACTGAGAAATCATGTCCAAAGGAATGTGTCATGAAGTGCCATAGTTAACTCTGTTAAAAAATGATTGAAAAATAGGCAGAGCAATGGCTTGCACACTGAGAAACACATCTCACTCATCAAAGAAATGAGTTGAGGTATATCATGAGGTGTCAATGTTAACTCTATTCATTATGAGGCATGACTATTTGTCACACTAAGTGGTTAGGGATATTGGGGTTTAAACATCGTATATCCTCAAGTTACAAGGTGTGTACTGCACTAGATTGCTCTTAAAATTTTTAGCATGAAAATTTTTGTTGAACAAAGGAAATATCTAAAAAATGTTGCAAAAGATAGATTGTTGCAACTCTAGATAAAATCAAATGGTTTCATGTTTGTTTAACCTCAATACTACTTCTTGTAACTCCTAAAGGGGTCAGTGAACTTTGAGTGAGTAAGATGAAGGAAGGTTAAACAAGATTTTCAATATGATGGCATGGTTCATTTTTTTAAAAACTGATTTCAGATATGAGTACAGTATTTTATTGACAAACTCTGGATACATCATGTTTAAACCATGATGTTTAAACCATCATTTTTTATTCACTCAAGTTAGAGCACATGCATTTGAAGTCGGAGCACATGTGAAGCATAAAGTCTTTGCACATCACACTAAGGTCGATGTTAGTTGCCTGAGCGTGAAGCACAAAGTCTGTGCACATCATACTAAGGTCGATGCTTGTATGACAGCAGTAGCAACTCAAGGTCAGTGCACATGTCACTAAGGTCGACGTTCATACAGACCTTTCATCTGTCAAGTCTATGCATATGTCATCAAGGTCGTTGCACATGTTACTAAGATGCAGAACTCTTTGATACTAAGGTCGAAGCACATAAAGAACCTTGTGCTAAGGTCGTTGCAGATGAAGAAGTTCTTGCTATCAAGGTCAGTGCAGCTGAAGGGCTCCATGAACTTATGGTCTAGGCAATAAAGACAATCATGCTGAACAAGTTCAAAGCAGAAGAAATAGAAAGGTCTGAGCAACCAAAGGAGAGGTCGAAGCATCAAGCCACTGCCTCGATGCACTCAATCAAGCTTGGATCTGGAATCTTTACAAGCCTTAAGCAAACCTGGTAAACCAAATTAAAGATCAAGCTTCAGCAACCATACTCCATGGACAAATTAATGGAAGCAGCTAGCTTGTGCAGCTCACAGTAGTTCAACGGAGTAGCATCAGAGGTACAGATGAAAAAGGCCAATATACCTGAAGCAACTAAGTTTGGCAATCTGGTGAACACAAGGAAGGCAGCAGTGACAAAACTCAAGGCAGCCACGTGACTGGGTATAAGAAAACACGTGAGATCATCCAATCATTGGTACAACAGGCAAGTGGCACGTTAACACAAGTGAGCAGTGTTGGGCACGTGATCCGAGGATTCATTGCCAGAAATATTCTTCCCTCTCTTGCCACATGGTCCAATAGGAAAGAAATGGAATCAACCCACTTTATCCAAAGAGCTTTTACGGAGCCCTTGTTTTAGGTATAAATAGGAGGTATCTTCCTGCATAGAAGATAGGGCGGACAATAGAAGAAGGAGCCGCCAGAGAGGGTAGCTGAAAAGAAGAGAAAGAAAGAGCAACTGTGAAGAAGAAGAAAGGAGAGTGAGCATTGAGAAGAAAAAGAAAGAAAAGAATTGAGAAAGTGAGAGCCTGTGAGAAGAGAAGAAACTGAGTGAAGTCAGAGCATCACTGAAGATCTGTTCATGTATTGACTCATGGATCAAATCCAGAGTCGCTGTGCTCCTCGGAGCTATATCTGTCTTTGTTTTTCCTTTTGGTTTTCAGTTGTTCTTGTCCATTCATTTTGTGTTTTTTCGATACTCTGTTTGGAGTTCGGGGTTTCTCCTGTGTTTTCAGGAGAAGGGAGAGTGTATCTCCGATTTGCCCTCTGTGGATTCAGGGGAAGGGAGACTGGTGTCTCCGGTTGTGAGTGACTGGGTGTCACTCACGGGTTCCCTCTATGCATCAGAGGAAGAGAGGACTTGTCCTCGGGTTGTGGGCAACAGAGCATTGCTCACGGTTCCTTCTGCGGTTGCAGGAGAAGGGAGAGTAGGACTCTCTGGTCACTGCGGTAGCAGTGGGTGCTGATCTTGTGGGTAGCAAGATCATGTCGAGGGATTTGTCTCCCTCAGTCTCAAGCTATTTGGCAGCCGTTGTTTGCAGACTGAGTTTTCATCTTGCTTTGGCAAGGGAATCCTCACTCGAGTTTGAGTGAGGGGTGGATGTAGGCAGACTGGTGTCTGGCCGAACCACGTAAAAAATTCTGTGTGCCGTGGGTTGTCTTGTGTGTTTGTCCATTTCCTCTATTTCCTTCACAAGGTCTGTTGCTTGTTTATTTGGGGGAAACATGTTTGATATTATGTTTGGTTGATCCATCTATTCTGCAAAGTGTTTGATTGTTTGTGTGAATGTTCATCATCATTCACTACTGGCTCATCGGTTGTACATTCTTCCTTTCGGAATTTGTCTCAATGTTGTCCTTCCGATATCCGCAGCTGCACAGTGGTTGCTTATGTGCTTAGTAGTATTATTGATGGCGTATGGGGCTTAAGTACTGAAGTTCATTGCTGTGGTTTCAGTCTGTCAGTTCTTAGTTGTAATGACTGCATTGCACTAGTCCTGCTTCTAAGTGTCCAGCAACACTTCTGTTTGCTGAAGGAATTTGGTAAGTGTGCTCTGAACCTGTGCCTTCACTGATCGATCATTCATCTAGTGGTAGTTCAATCAGAGTTAATATTTTAATTGGGCGAAGATTTTGAATAGAAGATCCATTTACCCCCCCCCTCTGGATCTATTTCAGACCACCACCAATTCTATCAGATGGAGCCTAGAAGGTCGTAGGTAGAACCTTGGGAGACTTGAAAACTATATAAGGAGGTGGGTTTCAAGGGTGGTAAGCCTTTAGCAATCACTCCCATCAACCCTCTGCCACCTTCTACCCTTCTTGAGTAAGAAAGAGAGGTGAGGAACCTTGGCCCGGCATAGGAGGGCGGACCTACAGTTCCTAGGACGACGGGCAATGTCTTGGGAGGATCTGGGGTGTAGATCTCATCCCCGGATCGAAAGGTGAAGATTAGGAGAATCTGGGGTGTGGATATCATCCCCGCATCGTCGGTTTAACATTTCAAGGTAGGCACCTAACCTCAAATTTTAGGGGTCAACAGTGCATTAGAATGATTTCAAAGTATTTTTCTATAATTTAAAGAGGGTCTAAGGGTACGTGGGATCGTCCAACATGTTCATTTTCTATTTTTACATCAAGTCTCTACCCGAGTTTAAAGTCTCTGGTATAAGGTCGATACACATTGGGGATAGGCCATATAAGGTCGATGCACATTTGAGAATGGCATGTATAAGGTCGATGCACATTTGGGTTGGGCCTGTATAAGGTCGATGCACATTTGGGAATGGCATGCATAAGGTCGATGCACATTTGGGAATGGCCTGTATAAGGTCGATGCACATTTGGGTTAGGCCTGCATAAGGTCGATGCACATTTGGGAATGGCCTGTATAAGATCGATGCACATTTGGATTAGGCATGTATAAGGTCGATGCACATTGGGGATAGGCCATATAAGGTCGATGCACATTGGGGATAGGCCATATAAGGTCGATGCACATTGGGGAATGGCCTGTATAAGGTTGATGCACATTTGAGAATGGCATGTATAAGGTTGATGCACATTTGGGTTGGACCTATATAGGGTCGATGCACATTTGGGAATGGCCTGCATAAGGTCGATGCACATTTGGGTTGGGCTTGTATAAGGTCGATGCACATTTGGGAATGGCCTGTATAAGGTCGATGCACATTTGGGTTAGGCCTGTATAGGGTCGATGCACATTTGGGAATGGAGTAAATAAGGTCGATGCTCATTGGGGTCAGGCCTATCAAAGGTCGATGCACATGTGGATAGGTCGATGCACCTGTGGTTCTGCCCCAATTTCCAGAAACTTAGAAAAAGAGAGTTTTGAAAGGGTATTTCATTTCATAAAAATCTGTAAAATTGGAAAATGGTAGAAAACTAAGGTGGTTCCTCACTGTAAAGATTTCATGCTCCCAGAAATTATGTACTTGCAGTTATAAGTCATTTCCTATGCATGAGTAGCCTAGAAGAAAAAAACTATCCTCTTTTTATATAGTAACCTGATCATGTTCTGTCCCACAACAGTTAGCCTATAAGTATGTTTTAGCCCACTTAAACCATTGGAAGCATGCTTATTATAAAGTATCATACTAGTATTTATGAAAATGAGTATGAATGCAAATACGATGTGAATGTTATGAACAAAAAATAGCAGTATTATGTGAGATAGGACTTCGGTCCCTTCTACGGGACGGTGATACGTAATGTCGCAGAAGTAAAAGATCCTAGGGGACGGCGATACGTAACGCCCTGGTCAAAAAACTATTGATTCGGCTGGTTCGTTCTGTGGAACGGCGATACGTAATGCCACAGAACCCGGGGCACGGCGATGCATAACGCCCCGTGCAGCAGGAGTCTAGGTGGGAGTTCGCTCCCGGGTCTGCGTAGTGCTCTTTCGTTCGTTTGTGTGTGTGCGGGCCTCCTGTGTTTGCGGCAGCTGTTCGGTTCCATGAATAAAAAAAATGTGAAAATTCATGAAAATGTGATAATGTGTAACTGCTCATTCACTAAGGTCTTATTGCATGCATGGGTACCTTATATGTTAGTTAAAGAATATGTATTTTTCTCCTATGAGTTATTTTAAGTAGATGATAATGAATGGATTATGCTATTATTAACATCTGAAGTATGTGTATAATTTGGTTATATAGATGCGAGTTAACCCCGGTTTGTTTAGGCTGCCTACTGAGCGTCACACTCACCCCTTTGTGACACACATTTTCAGAAGACATAGTGGAGGAAGTTGAGGAGGAGGTTGGGGCCGAGGAGTAGTGCTGGTCCGTACATCATCTGGGTAGGCCATGGAGGATTATCTTTCTTATATGTATGGTTATGGGTGACGAGCATGTGTGGGCTCATGTTTATTTTTGGAACAGTGGACATGTACATTTTTGGAAATTATGAATGGTTGAGATGTTATATACATTTCATGTAATTGTGGTTTCTCTCTCTGTCATGCGAGTGTATTCATGTTTATATATTAGTGCTTCCACGATACGTACGAAGTAATGTCTCGAGGTCCGATGGAAGAAAAGAAAAAAAATATGCCCATAAAATGGGGATCGGATCTTGGGGCGTTACAGTGCTGTTAGAGAGGTCAGTCAATAAGAACAGTCTTAGAAGGGAATCTCCCCTTGAAGTATTCTACAAGGAAGTGAGGAGGCTGTGAGAGGTTAGATCAACTGAGTGATGGTGTTGACCTGTCTTATACAGGGAGTCGACTCTCTGGAGTCAGATAGAAGAAAGCCTTCTAATGCAGTAGACTTTCTTATGAACCTTTCTCAAGAAAAACAACCATCTCCCCCTCAATATATGGACACTAAAATGTAGTGCACTTAGTATGAAGGCTAGACAATGAAATTATGCAAGGGTGTATGACTAAGACCCATGGTACCAAGCGGAGAACTTTAAATCCTTGGATCACCTCACGCATAGTATGGGTTTTCAGACTGACATAATCCGCCCTTCTTCCAACATCATTTAATATCTCATAAGGTCATGTAATGGAATGAAACAACTGACAGTTTATGAACAATGCAGCCAATTAAACATCCAGGATGGACCCCCCTGACTATTGTAACCAATGATCCCTTGGACTTAAATGAGCAAGAGCATGCAAATGTAATGAAGTGGGAGGTCTACACAGACCCAATTTTCTTCTTAAAGTTAAAAAATTGTCATTACTCAGAGGTTTAATAAGAATATCAGCAATTTGTTTCTCAGATTCAACAAAGTGAAATTTGAAGTTTTTCTTGCTTACCTCATCTCGGAGGAAGTGATGCCTTATCTCAATGTGTTTGGTGTAGGAATGCTGAATGATATTCTTGGTTAAGTTGATGGCACTAGTATTATCGCACATGATGGGTGTGCATCCAAGATCTACTCCATAGTCCTGGAGTTGGTGTTTTATCTATAGTACCTGGGTTCCACAGCTATATGCAGCAATGTATTCAGCTTCTGCAGTGGAAAGTGCAACAGAGTGCTGCTTCTTGGAAGCCCACAAAACTAAGCATCCACTCAAGTATTGGCAGTAGCCACTTGTACTTTTTCTATCAAGTTTGCATCTAGCATAATTAGCATCAGTATATGAGATTAAATCAAAAGAACATGATGCAGGATACCATAGCCCTAAGTCATGTGTGCTAGCAATGTATCTTAAGATCCTTTTCACAGCAATGAAATGAGATTCTTTAGGATTAGCTTGAAAACGAGCACACATACATACACTAAACTGGATGTCAGGCCTAGAAGCAGTGAGATATAATAGAGACCATATCATACCTCGATATGTTTTGGAATCTACAGATTTACCATTGTCATCCGCATCTAGAGATACATTTGTTCCCATGGGCGTGGATATGTGTTTGGCTTCCTTCATTCCAAATCTTTTTAGGACCTCCAATGTATATTTGCACTAGTTTATGAAGAATCATTTCTTTGTTTGTTTGATCTGCAGTCCAAGAAAAAATTGGAGTTCTCCCATGAGGCTCATTTCGAATTCCCTTGTCATAAGCTCAGCAAATTACTTGCACATGTTAGAATTAGTTGAACCAAACACATGTTGGAACCCTGGTTTTGATGATGTCACACTGAATCATGTTATGGCAAAACTGCCTTAATAATCATTGTTTGAGTTGTCACTTTTTGTTTATGAGTCTGGATGTCATACAGGTTGATGCATCTTAGTCACTCATGCTATACAAATCTATGAATCAACGTTCTCATACAGGTCATGCATCTTTATAAGTGTCAGGAACATAAGGTCAATGCACATATAGACATTCAGTCATGCAGGTTGATGCAGCTAAGCATTACATTGAAATCAGGTCGATGCACATACATGGATTAAGTCTGTTAGGTCAATGCATGTACACTCTATTAGTCTATCAGGTCGATGCACCAGAGGCCCTTGTGTTCAGCAAGGTCGATGCACATACATGCTTTCAGTCTACCAGGTCGACGCACATGAAAGCGTTATGTCCATCAGGTTGATGCATGTAAGACCCGGTAGTTAACGGATTCCTATCAGTATCGTAATATAAAAAGATTCATGAGTTTAGATTATTTTAACGGGCTTAATGGGCCTAGTTTAGTGGGCTTAGCAATTTCTATAAGGTTTTTAGAAGTTAGATTGGGCATTAATGCAATTTTGCTTCTTTTAATGCCTTTTTACAATAATTAGTTGAATAAAAAAATAAATAACAATAACAAAAATCATTTAATTGGTTTTTGGGGAGAATTCTCTCTCTCACCCTCTTTCTTTCTCTCCTACGCACACCCCTCCCCCTCTCTTGCTCTCCCGGTGGTGTGCTTACCCCGGAGCTTTGCAGGATCGGCAGGAGGTGTCCTTGGCGAGCCCAAGGCATATGAGGAGTGGTGTCATCGTCGTGGAGGCGACCGTGGAGCGTAGAGGTGGGAAAACCCAGGTGTAGGGCACTGTTCCTTCGTCAAGAACGGCAAGGAACGGCGTATCAATTGGCAAAACAAGTAGGGGGATAGATTTCCCTTCCTCTTAGGATGTTTTACCTCCAATTGCATGCCCATTGCCTTATGTTTTCCCATAGTTTGAGTGAAAAATCCATGAACATAGTCATTTATGTTTTAATCCATGACAATCACTCCATGGCCATTGTTTTTATGTTTTTCGATGTAAAATTGCTATGGAATGGATGTGTGATGGCAGGGAGCAGGTTTAAACTTGTATTCCCATCGATTTGAATCGATTGGGAGGGGTTCTAATTGAGTTGTTTCTGTTTTGGATCGTCTGGATTAATAGCGGTCCTTTCAAAAACCGTTTTATTAGGCGTATAGGGTGGTGGACCTTAGCGGTCTCGGTCTGACCATTTCTGTTTAATGGCGGTCTTTTGTCTGACCGTCTATAGACAATAGCGGCCCAACAATCGACAGCCAAGCTCCTTTTACCCTCTGAGGCGGTGCGAGCCTAGCGGCCGAGACCGGACCGTTTTTATCACTGGGCAGTCAGTCGCACGACCGTCTCTTGATCAGAACGGCCCTGTCCAGACCATTTTTATTCCGTTCAATATATGAAGTGATCGTAGCTAAGCGACCAGGGTGAGACCGCCATGGTCAGTGAAGCGGCCAGTCGTTCGACCGCTACCTGGGCTTTGCGGCCCTGACTAGACCGCCTAGTCTCTGCAGTTTATAAATTCAATCATGCTTATTTAATTATGCGTTGAATATTGCATATGCGCCATGTTTAAGTATTTTTATGAACTGTGACACATTTTTATATCCCAGTAGAGTTATTTTCTCTTTCCTTGTGATGGAACCACTAGTCGTAGCCCGACGACCTTTAGTGGTGGCCCACCTGGGAGAGGTGACGGGGTAGTCCCGGTGTATGATTTTTAACCTGGTTTCCGTGGGCCCCCTTGCTTGGCAGTAGCGTCCTATTGGGGGGGGGGGGGAACTAGATAGAGGCCTGGCTCAAGGCATTGAGCCTATGTGTGCACACGTGGTCAGGGGCATGGACCAACACTGACGACTGTGACCCTGACTAGTTCTTGACTTGGTTACTATTGTGTGTCTCACTCGCCGCGTTCCAGGCAACTGGAGATATCCGATACGCAGTATAAGTCATTAGTGGATGCGTCTGGTCTTCTTTCTGGTGGTCCTTTCTTTCTCCTGTCACTTGGAAATATTGAATTTTAATTCTATTGGCAGATTATGATTCTCGTGTTTAATTATTCGTTCGAATTAACATGGGATAAGATGGCATTTGTGTTTGGCTATATTTAATTATTCATATACCTGTACATCTTTATTTAACTGTCATTTTCCTATGCCATTGTGTTATTAATGCTTTAATGAGTTTAGCTGCGAGGTTGGGATCTGCGTGAACCCTACTGAGTCTATGATGTGAGACTCACCCTTCCTTTCCAGGTGAGACGGAGCAGCAGTCTGCGGGTTTTCCACGCGCTTTTGGCGAACAATCTTAGGTGCCAGCAGTGGTTTTTCTTTCCCTTTTGTCTGGGGTATGCCCCATGTAGTTGTATTCTTTTGATTTATGTATAGTGTTTGGACTTGTAATGGATGGGTTTGGACTATTATATGAATAAATCACTCTGATATTGTAAATTGCTTCCGTTTATTTTAAAAATGCGCATGTAATTCTGGTTCATTATGCACCTCCTCAAATAATCCTCCCAACCCTTATGGGGCCTCATCAGCCTCTTGGGTGGCGTCTCTGAGTTCTTGGTATCGGTTTATCGGTATCCGGAGCTCCGGGTCGTTACAGTTGGTATCAAAGCTTGATTGGGGTGTTGTATAAGGAATCGAAATTGCAATAGTCCAAAACAAGTCCATATGTACCACAATTGCTGGCTTAGGATGTTTCTCCGTGATTACTTATGGTTTTTTTCATTATGTGTCTTTTCTTAAGCTTAGATTTAATGGCGCCTAGACGGAGATTTCAGTTGCAAACCAATGTGCCCCGAGATGTTCCAGGAGAAGAAAGTGGTTCTTCTATTCCTCCAGCGAATGTTCAAGGGCAAGGCCGTGCTGATCCTAATGCTAGTGAACATTTATTGCCTCAGGGTGGTCGTGGTCGTGGTCGAGTTCTAAAGGAATTTCTTTTATTCCACCCACCAACATATGAAGGACAAGTGGATCCAAATGCAGCTAGGGTTTGGCTCGATGCTACTGAGCGTGTGTTCCATTCTATGGAATGCACCGAAGATGATAAGGTAATGCTGGCTACATTTCAGTTGCAGGGGGTAGCGTTCGCGTGGTGCACCACGGAGTGGGAAGTGACTTTAAAGTCTCGTCCTCTTCGACTGATCACATGGAAGGAGTTCGTGACTTCATTTGAGCATACATATAGTCCAGCCTATCTTAGAATGGACAAAATGTACCAATTTATGGAGTTGACTCAAGGTGTTATGTCAGTGTTGCAATATCGGAACAAATTTATGGAATTGGGTCGATATGCTCCTCATATTCTTGCTGATGAAGGGCTGAAGACTGAGCAATTTTTGCGTGGTTTGAAGCCAGAGTTGAGGCAGCCTCTTATTGCAACCAGGGTGGCAGAGTTAGATATAGCTTATCAAGCAGCAGCAGCATTAGAACTTGATATGGCAAGATCTCAAGGGCGAACCCAGGTTGAGCCAGTACAGCAGAGTGTACAACGTCAACAGGCTAGTAGTCAGCCAAGTGTGACGGGGGTACCATCTTCTGTTCCTTCTGCTAGTGGTACTTCCTCTATGAAATCTAAATTCAAGCGAATGTTCAGAAAATCCAAGAAGCAGTATGATCGGCAAGCTTCATCAGGTGGTGTACAACAATCATCACCTTCTTTTTCGCAACAGGGATCGATGGGCAGTCAGCCGAGACCATGTCCAAGGTGTGGTAGTAGCCATTTGGGTAGACCGTGTTCAATGCCTATGGTATGTTTTTGGTGTGATCAGGTGGGACATGTGGCCCATGATTGTTCGTTGAGGCCGAAGCAGCATGTTCCGTTTTCACAGCCACCGTAGTTCCGACCTCCATCACCATCACATTCACAGCAGTATACCCAGGCATCAGTGTCGTCATTATAGCAGCCTACTGTAGGTGGAAAGAAGCAAAAAGGGAGAGTCATGCATGTGACTCGTTCTGAAGCAGTTGCATCTCATCTTGTGGAAGGTACTATTATGATTTATGGTCATGCTGCACGAGTTTTATTTGACTCAGGTGCTTCTCATTCATTTATTTCTGAAGATTTTGTTGCTTGTATTGAGGAGCCGACATCAGAGATGTCTTGTCAGTTAGTGGTTGAACTGCCTTCTGGGGAGTTCATGTTCACTCCTTTCTGTCTTGATGAGACTCCTTCAATGATTGGGAATCAGTAGTTGCCAGCTAGGTTGTATGCGTTGAAGATGGTAGACTATGATGTTGTTCTAGGCATGGATTTGTTAGAGGATTATGGAGGCGTGGTTGATTGTAAAACAAAGATGGTTTATTTTTAGCCATCAGAGAAAGCAACATTTTATTTTCAAGGTATTCGATCTCGTTCTCCTCGCTTGCTTATTTCTGCTATTCGAGCATGTCGATTACTTAATGCGGGTTGTCAGGGATTCTTTGCTTCTATAGTTGTTGTTGAGGCACCACGGTAGGAGATAAGTGATATCACTATGGCTTGTGAATTTCTTGATGTATTTCCTGATGAGTTGTCAGGCTTACCTCCACAGCAAGAGATTGAGATGGTGATTGAATTGATGCCAGGTACGACACCTTTATCAAAGGCACCTTACCGTATGGCTCCTGCAGAATTGAAAGAGTTAAGAGCACTGTTGCAAGAATTGCTGGAAAAGGGCTATATATATCCGTCCTAGATTTTCTCCATTTGATGCTCCTGTATTATTTGTGAAGAAGAAAGATGGGAGACTGAGGTTATGTATTGATTATAGGCAATTAAATCAGGTGACTGTCAAGAATAAATATCCTTTGCCCAGGATCGATGATTTATTCGACCAACTTCAGTCGACATGTGTCTTTTCTCGAATTGATCTTCGATCTGATTATTACCAATTGCGGATTAGGGAATCTGATGTCGAGAAGACTACCTTTAGCACGAGGTATGGTCATTATGAATTTTTGGTTATCCCATTTGGGCTAACCAATGCTCCAGCATCATTTATGGACTTAATACATCGTGTGTTTCATCCCTATTTGGACCAGTTCGTGGTGATTTTTGTGGATGATATTTTGGTCTATTCTGCTTCTGAGGAGGAACATGTTCAGCATCTTAGGGTGGTATTGCAGACTCTACGAGATCACGAGCTTTATGCAAAATTTAGTAAATGTGAGTTTTGGCTTCGGGAAGTTCATTTTTTGGGCCATGTGATTTCTGGCAATGGAGTTGCAGTTGACCCTGTCAAAATTGAAGCTGTTCTTCAATGGCAAAGCCCTAAGACTGTGACAGAGATTAGAAGCTTTTTGGGTCTTGCTGGTTATTATAGAAGATTCATTCAGGATTTTGCACGAATTGCCGCACCAATGACTAAATTGACTCGCAAAGATGTGCCATTTGTGTAGTCGGATAAATGTGAACAGAGCTTCAATGAGTTGAAAAGGCTGCTCACTACTTCTCCAGTGCTTGTTTTACCTTCTTGCTCTAGGGGATTTGTTGTGTGCACGGATGCCTCTCGAGTAGGTTTGGGTGCAGTGCTTATGCAGCATGGCAAGGTTATAGCCTATGGATCCTAACAATTAAAATAGAAAGAAGAAAATTATCCCACTCATGATCTGGAGTTGGCGGCGGTGATCTTTGCATTGAAAATCTGGAGACACTACTTGTATGGTGAGAAATTTGAGATCTTTACAAATCATCAAAGTTTGAAGTATGTGTTTTCTCAAAAAGATTTGAATCTTCATCAGCGCAGGTGGATGGAGTATATGAAAGATTATGACTTTACTCTGTATTATCAACCTGGCAAGATAAATGGGGTAGCTGATGCACTGAGCCGAAAAGTGCAACTCAGTCATTTGCTGATACAAGAATGGAAGTTGTGGGAACAGTTTCCTTGTGAGACATTCAGATTGAGAATTCCCCGTGATCCGATGGTAGCTATTTTTGCTAGTCTGGTGATGACTCCAGCTATTTACTAACAGATCAGGGAGGCACGGCAGGTAGACTTTGAGTTGTCTCGCATTGTATTGATGCCAGATGTGGAGTTCTGTGATGATTCAGTGGTTAGATTCAAAGGTAGACTCTACGTCCCAGCTGATGATTTGTTGAGGACTGCTATTTTGTGTGAGGCGCATGGATCCCATTATGTTATTCATCCTGGCACCACAAAAATGTATCATAATGTGAAAAGGCAATTTTGGTGGCCAGGTATGAAAAGGGATGTAGCTGACTTTGTGTCTAAATGTTTGACATGTCAACAGGTCAAAGCTGAGCATCAAAGGCTCAGAGGAATGCTTCAACCTTTGGAGATTCCGATGTGGAAATGGGACCATGTCACCATTGATTTTATTATGGGTTTACCCCGGACTTCTCAAGGTTATGATGGCATTTGGCTGTTAGTTGATCGTTTAACTAAGACAGCAAGAATGTTGTTGATCAAGGTGACGTGGAATCTCCAGAAATTGGCCGAGCTTTATGTTGCGAAGATTGTGCCATTGCATAGAATTCCAATATCCATTGTATCAGATCGTGACACGCGTTTTACTTCTGGCTTCTGGCGGAGTTTTCAAAAGGCGTTGGGCAGAGAATTGGCATATAGTTCAGCGTATCATCCTCAGTCTGATGGTCAGTCTAAGCGGACTATTCAAACATTAGAAGATATGCTTGTTGTGCCCCTGTGATTTTGATGATAGCAAACACTGTGAGTCACTATGAGTGACCATTATATGATTGATGAATGATTGCATATGATAATTGCATATGGTCCTTGCATACCCACTGGTCATATATCTCTGTCTAAACTTTAGGCCAATGCATACATTCAGGGTCAGTGCATTCTCCTGATACTATGTCTGTCTACGTTGCATGAAGTCCGTGCATTCCTTATCATTGTGCATTTCAAGGTCAGTGCATTCACTTATGTTCAGCAGACTAGGTCAGTTCACTTCATTGCTTAAGTTAGTGCAGGGTTGATTGTCTAAGGCTAAGGTTCGTGCATATCTCAGTTAGGCTACACAACAAACTCAGTGCATGTTATTGTTCATTTCTATAATGGTCTGTGCGTCTTGTCCTTGCACGCTGCCTTGCGAATGATAGTCGGTGTAATGTGCACTCCATTCATGAAAAGTCGGTACAGTCCTTGCATTAGGCTAGCATCATGTTGATGCAACCTCTGTATTGCATGCTAGCTAAGTCGGTGCAACCTTTGTTGCCGCACGCGACTAAGTCCGTGCATGCTGTATTCTAGGTGCAGTAAGTCGGTGCAATCCTCGTTGCTCATGCGACCAAGTCCGTGCATGCGTAGTCTAGGCTCAATAAAGTCGGTACAATACCTGTCATCGCACGCAATCAGAGTCGGTGCAACATCCATCTCTCGCACGACTAAAGTCTGTGCCGGACAGGTCACAACATACTATGTCAGTGCAGCTCATGCATATATCATGTGATGCATAACGTATTTTGTGCATCTCTGAACTCTTGCACTGAGCACATAAAGTCCGTGCACATTACTTTGGGTTGTTTGTGCTTATCTCGCATACTGCATACCAAAGTCTGTGCAACTTTTGATTCTTGCACGCGCAAAGTCTGTGCAAGACTGCTCTCGGCATTCGTAGCCTATGCATCTTTGAGCACTACACTTGAAACAAGTCTGAGCACTTGTCCCCTGTGTGAACACTGAGTCCATGCATATGTGCACTTATGACATATTAAGTCTATGCATGGTTGCCTTGATGTCTCAGCAAGTCTATACAATCTCCACACTTATCTGACATTTATATTTCCTGACACACTGACAGGTCAACTACTCGTGACTGTTAAGAAGGGCACGTGATCCAAGGTAGATCATCCCTGACAAGTGACTGCCACATGGAAGCTACAGTGTCTAGATTCTGACACGTGCCCAAGACATTCCTGAAGCTTCCTGGCGGGAATGTTCTCTCCACACTCCTAGGGCGAGTGCTCGTGGGTCATAGACAAAAACAAATATAAAAGACATTCCTCCTGTGAACAAGAAGCCAATTCCAGCGAAAAAGAAAAAGACTGGAATCATCTAAGAGAAGTAGCAGAGCATAGAGAAAAGAAGAAGAGTTGTAGAGAAGATAAGAGCAGAAGTGAAAAGAGAGAAAGCTTGTGAGATCAAGATAGAAGAAGAGAAAGAAAGATAGAGAGAGTGAAGAGAGAGTTCGAGGAGAAGAAAATAAGATCAGAACATCTGTCCCTACTGGAATCTGGATCTGATGAGGACATCTCCCGGCATTCCCTATGGCACGAGGCGACTCCGACTTCGTGACCCCTTGGAGATGTGGTCCTCATGGCTATCTTTATTTGTTGCTTATGTAGTTTCTTTATTTGAGTCATATCATGTGTAATTTTCCTTTATTTGAGTCCATTATCTAGGTCTTAGAGTTAATTATCCAAGTCTTGAGTCATTTGGACCCTTAGTTGAGGACATTGGGCCCAGTTAGTGGGCTTGGCCCATGGGCGCCCCCCCCTGTCTCTTGGTCTTTTGCATTTATGCACTTTGTTAGGGGGTTTTGTGCAAATGGTCCAACTCTATATAAGGACCCCCCCCTCTCCCATTTGTAACAACTTTTGATGAATTGAAAAATTAAACCCTCAAGTATTCTCTCTCCCTCTCTCTATAGTTCTCTCTCTCTCTCTCACTACTTCTCCCTCTCTCTCTCTAAATTTCGAAATCCCCTCTCTCTCCTCCCTAATCACCCTTCTTTAAGACCCCTCCCCCTTCCCTATACACTCATTCAATTCCCCCTCCAACCCCTAGGTGGAAACCCCTTCTCCTAGGCACCCTTTCATCTTCCCAGGCACCCTTTCACCTTCCCAAGGCCACTCCCCACCCTTCCCAAGCCATATTCCTCCACCCAAGACCCCTTTCCCCTCTCCAAGGGACCCCTTCACCTCCCTAGGTCGTCCATCCCCTTCCCCTCCCTCCTAGGGTCGCACCCCCCTCCACCTCCACCCACATACACCACCACCACCTTAGCCTCCCCTCCACAAATCCATTCCAGCCCGCAGGCAGTTTCTGGCCCCAACTTGCAGAGCATTTTCCAACCCGTTCCAGGAGGATTCGGCATCCAAGCGCTTCAGCAAACTTGTGCATCCACGAGTCTTCTCCGCAGGCGAGTTGGAATCGCTCCGTTCCAAGATCGTGGCCGGCCGCTAGCTCCGTTCTACCGCGACTGCGCACTGGGGGCTCAACCAGAAGGCCATCTCTGTTCGACCCTCGTGCAGCGGCCAAGACTGGAGGAATCGGTCATCAAACTCTTCATCAAAATTCTTCCTCCCCCTGTCAGCTTTCAGAAGCCGAAGACGGAGCATCGTTTGAACGCCGTAAGTGGAAGTTACCATTTTTATACCGCCGGGCGTTCGTTCTGCCTCCTGTCTGTCTTCCCCGACCTGTCCCCCTTCAACGGGACCATCCTGTCCACACGGACTTCAGACAGTGGCGAGGCCGGCTCCGTTGGAAAGTAGACTTCCCCACGCTTCCATCGACACCGGCCGTTTGCAAAACAGAGCCCGGGAGCGTTCGTGGCGTCCTCGGCAATCTGCTGTTCAGAAGCTGAACCTGTGCAGGTCCTGAACAGGGACCCCGTTCGGTCGATCGTGGCAGCCCGGCTCGTGCAGAAAGAAAATCCATAAAATTTGAGGCGCACCCCTATTCTGTTACGAAGCCAACGACACCGACCGCGCCTCCGGCAAAATTCCAGAAAGTGTTCTACGGCTACATCAGTGACTGCTGGTCCAGAATCCCAGAACCGGACAGGTTTCGGTATCGACCGCCGGTGTGATAATTAACCAATTTTCCCCACCCCGCTTGGCCGGCTGAAGGCCCCACCCTGCGTGGTGGTAGTGTTTGGTGTAAACTCCATAACCCCCACCCCGAGATCCCCCCTCCTGCGAGAGGCGTAGTTGTGTAATTAACTAACCAGCAGGTCAAGCTACCCCGCCGCGGCGTTCGGGTGCATACCCACGCCTCCCGGCGCGCCCATCGTCTCCGGCCGGGGTCGGTGTCTTCACACCGATCAGGTGAGCTTCTGGTCCCTCTCCTGGTCCTCATTTACTTTGCTTAGCTAGTATCGTTTCCTTAGCTCGTTGGCGGTAATTGAGTGCCCGGACTTGATTGTTTGTGAAACCACGAGCGCACCACCGTGGCAAGTGAGAGAGCGCCACCCAAGCCCACGCCCCAGCGTGCTAGCCCGCCCATAAATTGGGTATCCCAGGCCCATTAGGGGTCAGCCATAAGCCCACCAACCGGTGGAAACCTTAGGGTCCCACCCCGGATCCTCGCCGGCATCACTCGGACCCACCGGGAGCGCATGTGCGTCGCGTGAGATAGGTCGCACGGTGAGCCGAATTGAGAGCTTGTATGTTTGTGGATGCATAGGTCTAAGGGTCATTATCATCCTAGGTAGACCGTGTCACATCAGGATCAAATCCAACCCAGTCAGCTCCATGGGAGCCACATCTGTGTTGCTATCATTTACAGCTTTTAGTTGCTATGTTTTCTCGTCTTTTGTCTTCTTTTGAACCTTACTTCAAGCTGTTAGTCAGCAGAGCAAGCTGTGTCGCTCAGCAGTTTCAGAGGAGGATTCCTCTAGTTGGCTAAGCTGTATTGCCCAGCGGGTCAAGCTGTTAGGCAGCGGATGGCTAAGTTGTATTGCCCAGCGGAAGCAAGCTGTGATGCTCAGCAGTTGAAGGCAAGCTATGATGCCCAGCGGTTTAAGCTGTGTATCAGCGGGAATCCACACTCTTGTTTGAGTGTGGGGTGGACGTAGGTCTGGAGGACCGAACCACCTAAAAATCTTCTGTCCATCGTGGTTTGATTGCATTGTTGATTCGCTAGATGTATGCCTAGGATCGATTTCTATTTCTCATCTGGCGAGTTTTCAATTTGCTCACCGAGCATTTGAATCTGGTCTTGAGAGAATCACCTTGGATTCTTAATTATTGTTACTGGAGAGCTTGACTGTTTTTAATTCCGCATCTCTGATTGTTACAGTCAGTTTTAATTGGGGGAAAATTTTTAGAAGGCCCCCCCTCTATATCCGGGCCTTGCACCTTACAGTTGGTCTCAGAGCATACCATCTAGGTCTCATTTGACCCTATCAATTGGTATCAGAGCGGGTCTCTATGTATTCAGATCCAACGATCTACAGAGGATCCTGCTGTTTTAGGTGCTACTCTTGTTGCTGTTTATCTGGTTGCGATCGAGGGCCATTGGCACACTGCTCAGTGATTACTTTGTGCTTTGAAGTTGTTTGTTATCAGTCTTTATGGCTCGTCCCTGTGCTTTTGATGGTTCCAACTTCAGCAAGTGGTTGGGAGGCCTGTGTATCTATATGAATTCCATTGATCCAAATCTATGGAATCTCGTATCAAAAGCCCCACATGATTTGCCTCGAAATCAAACTAAGTGATCCAATGAGGACAGATCAAAGAACCGTGATAATGTCATAGTTCTTGAAATTTTGAGACATGCAGTGAATATTGACAAATTTCCTATCGTTCTCAGGTGTGCGTCTGGAAAAGAAATTTTGGATAGAATCACTGTTGCAAACAGGGAGCAAGAAGAAAAATGCTTGATGGCCAATCGGAGAGAGAATGATGATGATACAACTTCTCAGGAAAGCTCCGGATCAGAAGAACCTTCGTTTGATGAATTGGTTGTGATGTATGAAGAACTGTTAGAAGTGTCTAAGAAAATGAAATCTAAAAATAAAAGATTGAAGAAAAAGATCAAACAAAGTAAATCTGAATTTTCTTGTGAATTTTATCCTACTTTGAAGAAGTCTTATGATATGTGCCTGGTAGATGTTCACAATAGCAAGGAACAGATTTCATCCTTGAAATATGAGAATCAAGAATGCTTAAATAAAATTTCTGAATTGGAAGATCAGCTGAAGACTAAGAACGATGAACATCAAATAAAATTGCAGGAGTTGAATAAGATGAACTGTGAAATGGACAAACTGAAACTTGAAAATACAGAATTTCAAAAAAATAATGAAAATCATGAAGCTAGAATAAATGAAATAAATGGGGAAGTTTCACATATTGCGTCTGTAGAGTCAGATTGCAACAAATGCTCTTTTCTAAGAGAACGCAATGAAGAACTCTACAGTGAAAATGAATGGCTAATGAAGTTGATTGCCTCTCTTAAAGAAGAAAACAAAGACTTATTGAATGAGAAAATTAAAGTCGAACAAAGAGAGGAGGAACTAATTGAAAGACTGGATTCTGTATCCAGTAGTGAAAAATATGATGAAGAAAATGAGAAATTGATAAAAGAAAATGAAAAACTGAAACAATTGAATAATGCTATATCTGAAAGGCTTCTTGGATTAGAAAAGGGAAAATCTGTTGGTATAGAAGAAATTGAAAGACTGTGCAATCTGGAACAAGAAGTTGAGAAATATAAAATTGTAAATAAGGTGCTAAGTGAGTGTCTTAATTGTAGTGAACAGGAGATTGCCAGTTATGAATTACACATTGCTTCCCTAGAAAACAAAATTCATGATCTGGAAAACTCACCATCCAAGTCTGCTGAAAATAAAGAAAAAATTAAAGTCGAACAAAGAGAGGAGGAACTAATTGAAAGACTGGATTCTGTATCCAGTAGTGAAAAATATGATGAAGAAAATGAGAAATTGATAAAAGAAAATGAAAAACTGAAACAATTGAATAATGCTATATCTGAAAGGCTTCTTGCATTAGAAAAGGTTGAGAAATATAAAATTGTAAATAAGGTGCTAAGTGAGTGTCTTAATTGTAGTGAACAGGAGATTGCCAGTTATGAATTACACATTTCTTCCCTAGAAAACAAAATTCATGATCTGGAAAACTCACCATCCAAGTCTGCTGAAAATAAAGAAAAAATTAAAGTCGAACAAAGAGAGGAGGAACTAATTGAAAGACTGGATTCTGTATCCAGTAGTGAAAAATATGATGAAGAAAATGAGAAATTGATAAAAGAAAATGAAAAACTGAAACAATTGAATAATGCTATATCTGAAAGGCTTCTTGCATTAGAAAAGGGAAAATCTGTTGGTATAGAAGAAACTCAAAGACTGTGCAATCTGGAACAAGAAGTTGAGAAATATAAAATTGCAAATGAGGTGCTAAGTGAGTGTCTTAATTGTAGTGAACAGGAGATTGCCAGTTATGAATTACACATTGCTTCCCTAGAAAACAAAATTCATGATCTAGAAAACTCACCATCCAAGTCTGCTGAAAATAAAGAAAAAATGATAGTTGTCATGGAAGGTGAGGATGATGATTCAAGAAAGGGGATTAGTTGCAATTCTGGTGTTAAGGAAATTATTAGAAACCAGCTATACACCACTTTTGTAATATCCCAGACCTTTTGGATCCTTCTTCGTGGGTCCCGGATCTGGTTTCTCGGAGTGTCCGAGTCTGCTGTGTCCGAAATTTTGTTTCGGGCATCTTTTGTGTTCGGATCGGCGCGATTCGGAGTTGTTTCGGAGGCCTAGGAGCGTTCCACGACTTTTTCGCGTGTGTTTTCTGATTCCCGGTGTGTGTTTCGATAATTCTTTCGGAACCTCGTTGCGGGTGAACCAGGTCGTTCACCTAGGCGAGAGTGGTAGCGTTGCGATCGGTGCGTTCCAAGGATCGAGGAAATGTGATTTTTGATTTTTTGGTATTTTCTGGAATTTTTGGATTTTCTATTTAAACCCCCATTTTCTTTTCTTTTTCTTCTTCTTCTTCCTTTCTTCTCCTTCCTCCCCCACGACCGTGGCCGCCCTCTCTCTCTCTCTCTCTCTCCCGTTCGAGCACGATGACCTCCGTTCCGGCTGCAGACGGTGGCGGTGCGACTGTGCGAGGACATGGGTGACGACGAGGCGATCATGCGGGCGTGCGGCAAGCGTGGGAAGCGTGGGAAGACGAGGTTCTAACGGCGTTCTTCGTGGGATTGAGCTCGGATCGGCACGTCTCGTCGTAAATCGGAGGTAGGGTGACGTTCCTTAGCCTCTTACCTTTCTTCCCCGTGAGTTTTAGCTCGAGACGAGGTTGAGAGGGGTTATTTTCATGCCGGGAAGGGTCGTTCATGCAGCGGGGAGAGTTCGTCTGATCTGCCATTTTGAGTCCCGATTCCGTGGTTTAAGGGCGTAGGAGCATGCTAGGGGGGCTTGGGGGTTCTTCTCTCACTGTTCCCCCCTTCCTAGGGCTTGTTTTGGGGCCGAAATGGGCGATTCCGGTGAGGTTCACCGTTTTCGTGCTGGTGGGTGATGTGCGGTCGAACCAGGGCCCGCACAACCCTTGTACGGCCCCGTTCTGGCCGTCCATCAGCTCGGCGCGCTGTGGCTGGGGCTCGGCGCGCAGTGGGCTTGTGCGGTCTGTCGTGGGACCGTATATCCTAAGGTGCGGCCCCATAATGACCGCCCAACCTTGGGTTTTCGACTGTTGATTATTACCGTTATATAGTGCACCGGGGTGGGTGGCCAGGAGCTGGCCGCATAACCCTTCGTGGGCCAGGTGCTGGCCGTACGTCATTTGGTGCCGTTGCCTGGGTGTGCGGTCAGATCTAGACCGCACAACCCTTAAATGGTGAAACCGTAGCCACCCTTCCCAAGTGCGGCTAAGGACTAACCGTTCAGGTTTATTATCGTTGGGAGATGAGCGGCCAGGAGCTGACCGTTCCTCACCCACGTGCGGCCAGGAGCTGGCCGCACATCTATTGAACGGGCCCATGTTGGCCGTTCTTCTGCCCGTTTGGACCTAGGTAGAACGGTCCCGTGCTGGCCGTTTAACCTTGGTGCGGTCCCTATGAGACCACACATCCCTGAGCGGCCCAGTGTGAACCGTTCAAGGAGACAGGTCGTGTCGGCGTGTCTCTCGTCGTACTGAGTGGTACCGGGAGGTGTCATTTTCGGCTTCTGTCACCGTGAGACGGTGTCGGTACAAGGGGCAGTCCTTGTACCCTGTCCGGTTGAGACGTGGTTTTTCGTTAACTTGAGAGTCTACTCCGTAGTGACCCTCCACTAGTCGTAGCCTGCTTACACGCGTGTGGTCCCACCAGGGAGTGGTGGAGAGGCTACCCTTAGAGACGGTTTATGGACCGGTTTCCGTCGGGCCCCACGTCTTGCAGCCAGAGTCCGGCTGAGGGGAAAACCGGTCAGAGGGCTAGACCAGGGATGCACGGTCTGTGTGTGAACACGTGGTTGGGGGCGGTTGGACCCACGCTGACGAGCGTGACCCCAGCTAGTCACTCATTTGTAGGTACTTGTGCGGTGTTCGTGCCTTTGGTAGGAGCTACCACGTCAGGCAGTTCACCTGCGGTGCAGTGTTAGACATCAGGGGACGCTACCGACTATGCTTCTAGTGGGAGGTACTCCTGTCGAGTTGGGAGTGACAGACTATCAGTCGTGCGACTTCGACCTTCGGGTTTTATCATGTTGACCGTGGTGTTTCTGTCGTTCCACCGTGGCACGTGTGTCAGTTTTTGTGCCGTGAGATCGGTGTTTTGTAGATTGCATGGCTTCCCTTTTTAAGGTACTCGCTTACTGCTAGCATAGCGATTTCTCCGTTTACGTGGTAAGGTTCGAGTGATCCCTACTGAGTTTTATTCTGAGACTCATTCCCTGCGTGTTTTCACTATGTTTCAGGTGAGTCGCGGCCTCAGGGGAGCGCGTCTAAGGCTCAGTGTGGTTCAAGTGCCCAGCGTTAGTGCCAGAGGTCAGAGCCGGGATATGCCCCGTGTAGATGTACTTTTCTTTCTTATCTATGTACTAATTGTGGACTACTGCTGTTGTTATTTTATTATATCTTGTGGACCATGTATCATGTAAACTGTTAATTTATTTCCTGCTTAATTATATAACTGTTTAATTTCTACAATTATTTGTGATACTTGTGTAGTCTCCACACCATCCTTTTAACCCTTCCGAGTCTTCGGACTCGTGGGTGGCGGTACGATTCTCGGGTTATCGGGCCTTCCCGATAATCGGATTCTCGGGTCGTTACAACTTTTGTGCAAAGCTCTGATGTAGCTGGTACCTCAAGTCAATCTCCAAAATAAAATAAAAATCTGAAAACACCTTCATCATCAGTATTTCAATTCAAGGCTCAGAGAAATGAAAAACAAACAAATGCTCTGAAAAAGGGCAAACAACTGAAAAAGAATGCTTATATGAATAAAGTCAAGGTTGTCCCTGCTTATGCGGTTAACTCTACTAGCTCTGTGGAATCTGATGGATTAGTGCATGATGTTCATAAGTCTGTTACTCATTCGCATGCACATGAAAAGAATGATTATTGTCATTACTGTGGTAGGCATGGTCACTTCATGAATGAATGCTTTGTCATGGAACAAGATGATAGGATGCATGCTAAATCCTCTGTAATTTATCATGGCTCTTATAAAAACAAACATGCCTCAAACCAGCACATCACATGCTTTAACTGTAACAAGCCTGGTCACAAGGCTATTGAATGCTGGTTAGGGTCTCATTGGGGTAAAGTTGGCTCCAGTAGCAATCACATTAGGTGCTTTGAGTGTGGGAAGCATGGCCATACAGTCAAGGACTGTTGGCATGCTCATGGAAATTCAATAAAATCCAAATCTGCTAAACTTCCTGTAAAAAGACATGAGCCTGATAGGAACCTTAAAGGAATGAGCTTTTCATGTTTCAATTGTAGAAAGCCAGGTCATAAATCTGTAAATTGCTGGCTAAATAAAAATAAGAGACAAAATGTTCATGTAAACAACAAAAATTTTCATGCTCATGCACATAGAGTTCATTCTTATGTTGATGTGCATAATAAGGTCAAAAACTCTGTTGGTACATGTAGATACTGTGGAAAACTTAGACATTCAATGGACGACTGTTCTATGATGAAATTTGATGATCATCTAGCTAAGAAATTGTTTAGAACACCTACTGGGAGTAATACAGGACCCAAGGCTGCTTGGATTCCTGTTGGATCAAAATAATTCAGTTTTTACAGGTGTGCCTTGGAGGTTGATGAATAAAGGGGTTAATAATCCAAGGCACTGAAGAATGAAACCCCCAGGATTGCACTATTTAGGTCAGTTCTGAAAACATGTCTTAAATTTTGTTATCTGAAATTATTTTCTTTAGATGTTTGCATATCATATTAATCTGTCTGTGCTTAACTGAAATATTTTGAAAATTTGATTGCTCTCGCATGATGTTCATACTACTCATGACCAGTTTCGTTGCATAGTGCATATATACAGTGCGATGCATTGCATATAATCTAAATTGAAAAATCTAAAAAGAAATAACTCATTGCATCTAGACAGGGGGAGTATTTTAGACTCACTAGTCGTCCACCTCTTGAACCCTTCATGTCTAGCTATTCGGCTCACTTTCATATTCATGTGTGTTGATTTCATTCTGATTTGAGAGTTGAATTGTTTGAAAAATTATCCTGTGTCAGCCTGTCATTGATTTCTGAATAAAGAATGTTCTGATGTTTGAATAATTATTTTGCACAACTGAGTGTCATATGCATGCTTTGCATAGTTGATGTTTCAAATTGATGTATGTATTGCACTGAGTTTAAATCAATGCATTTTCTGCACGTAGTCGATGCAGTGTGTGAGCATTTGCAGTCGATGCATGTATTGCACCGAGTATAGGTAGTTGCATGTCTTGCATATAGTTCGTGCATCATGTGTTTAAATAGCATGTAGGTCGGTGCATCTTATGTCCACGCTGCATGCAGGTCCGTGCACTTCGTGTCCTTCACATGTCAAGGTCGGTGCATTGTATGCTTCATGCATGATTCAAGTCGGTACATCATACTATCAGGGAAAGGGTAGCAATGTCTGAACTTGGTGTATCAAGTAGTCTCTCTCTCTCTCTTATTGCATTGCACATCTGATCCATGAGCACAAATCATAAAACCATGTGTTAGGTTTTCATTAAATTCAATGCATTTAGTCAAGGGGAGTAGATGGATGTCTTTCAGAAAATTCATTTCATAAGATGACCCATTGCATCCAGATAGGAGGAGCATTATTGACCTATTAATCCTTTTCAATCCAGACTCTTCCTATCTAAACATTTGAATTACACTTTTACTTCTGTGTATTTCACTCGAATTCTTAACTATCATTACATGACAAGCTGATCTGTCTGTACTCCAGACTCAGCTACAATATTTTGATATGCATAACTTTGATGCTTTCTTCTTGGTTGCTGTTATTTGGACGGCCAGCTTTTCCCACTCACTCACATTCCTTCAAGCTGGTCTGACTGGTTTGGTTCCATGCTGTGAATATCATAGAGTTCTTCTCCCTTGATTAATCATCTGCTGAAATTCTTTGAAAATCTATTCAAATTCTTTCATATCATAATTCTGTGCTCTGGTGTGGATAAGTTCTTCAGTTGCATTGATTAGACTAATTTGAGAAATCTAAGTTGTGTACCTTGTTTATATGTCTGAAATCTTAGAAGAAAGTCCTATCATACAGTGTTAAGAATGTCCACTGATTCAGATTGGTATAAGTCTAATGTATTCTCAGATTTGAATTTGAATGTTTGAAAGTATCTGAATCATAAGTTTTAAAAATTCTTAACCACCCATGTCATAAAATATCTAGACTCTTTCATCTGAATTCTGAAAATATGAGACCAAGGCTACTTTGGTAGAGATACATAGAGCTAGTATTGTTTTTAAACATCATGTTGAAAAAGGTTGTCTAAGAAGAAAAATAATTATCAGAGCAATGACCTTGGTTACTGAGAAACTAGGTCCTCTATCAAAAAAAAAAAAGAGTAAACCTAACTCATGAAGTGCCATAGTCATCTCTGGTGGAAAAATAATTGAAAAACTGACAGAGCAATGGTACGGTTGTGTTGAGTAACTGGGGATTCTGGCCTCTAATCAAGGTGTCTCCTCATGTAAAAAGACACTTCTATTGCTAACTCTGGTCTCACAATTGAGAGGCAATGTCAGTTATCACACTGAGTAACTGGGTCACTTCACCTAAGACGTGTTGTGCCTCATGTAAAAATGTGTTGATTAACTAAAATTGCTCAAGGAAGATAATATGCTGATCAATAGTAAATATCTTGCAAATTCAGTCAACCTCACATTCTAGTGAAGGTGGTTAATCTCAATACTACCATATGTAACTCTCAAAGGTGTCATTGAGAGTATTTGAGTAAGTTGGAAGATGATTGAACTGGAGCATTGCTTGACCAGTTGGTTAATCTTTATTAAAACTTAGTTTCAGATATGAGTAATGAATTTAATTTGACAGATTTAGCTTACATCATGCTTAAACCAGGTGGATATAGTAGGTTAATTCATAACCCCTTATGATAGGAGAGTCTATCCTTACATAGACTTATAACTGTGGTACCTGCTATATAGTAATTTCTTCTGATCAGGTTCACCTCTGACAACTTGATCATCCACCTATTGGTCACTTCCTGCTCTGTGACTGTCATATCCTGCTCAATCTCTGCTGAATGATTCTTGAAAAATCCTGTGATACTCTTCCAGTGATATCACTCTATCTCTGGCTATCCTTACTGAGTTTACATCACCAGTCTCATTCTCCACACTGTTGGAATCTTCCATCTTGATTCTGTATCCCTAATGAAATATTCTTGTAACCGGTTCTGGTTATGTGGGCCTTCCACATGCATTTTTCTGACCATACAAATGTGAGGTGCCACTCCCAATATTACCTTGTTCACTTGCAGCCTTCTAAACTTCAGAATTCCTATGGTGGTGGATTCCATATTGATTCATTGGTCAACCAGAGTTCATCCATGTAGGTACACCCTGTGTCTTGATATCACAAGCAATAAAAGGTTTCAAGCAATTTTGACTACATTTCTTGCTTCTCACTGTCCTTGTGATTTTTGATTCCACTCATGTTTTCTGGGGGAGAATAGCTTCTATATGCATTAATGTTGGAATCAAAGGGGGAGATTGCATATCTATCATTTCATACTGCTTATATTTCATTCTAAAATTGGTTTCTTTTTGATGAAGTCAAAGGGGGAGAATCGCTTGACATGAGACAGTGTGACTCATAGTGTTGCCATCATCAAAAAGGGGGAGATTGTTGTGCCCCTGTGATTTTGATGATAGCAAACACTGTGAGTCACTATGAGTCACCATTATATGATTGCTGAATGATTGCATATGATGATTGCATATGGTCCTTGCATACCCACTAGTCATATATCTCTGTCTAAACTTTAGGCCAATGCATACATTCAGGGTCAGTGCATCCTCCTGATACTATGTCTGTCTGCGTTGCATGAAGTCCGTGCATTCCTTATCATTGTGCATTTCAAGGTCAGTGCATTCACTTATGTTCAGCAGACTAGGTCAGTTCACATCATTGCTTAAGTCAGTGCAGGGTTGATTGTCTAAGGCTAAGGTTCGTGCATATCTCAGTTAGGCTGCACAACAAACTCAGTGCATGTTATTGTTCATGTGCATAATGGTTTGTGCGTCTTGTCCTTGCACGCTGCCTTGCGAATGATAGTCGGTGCAATGTGCACTCCATTCATGAAAAGTCAGTACAGTCCTTGCACTAGGCTGGCATCATGTCGATGCAACCTCTGTACTACATGCTACCTAAGTCGGTGCAACCTTTGTTGCTGCACGTGACTAAGTCCGTGCATGCTGTATTCTAGGCGCAGCAAGTCGGTGCAATCCTCGTTGCTGCACGTGACCAAGTCCGTGCATGCATAGTCTAGGCTCAATAAAGTTGGTACAATACCTGTCGTCGCACGCAATCAGAGTCGGTGCAACATCCATCTCTCACACGAGTAAAGTCTATGCAGGACAGGTCACAACATACTATGTCAGTGCAGCTCATGCATACCGCATATATGAAGTCTGTGCATATATCATGTGATGCATAACATAGTCTGTGCATCTCTGAACTCTTGCACTGAGCACATAAAGTCCGTGCACATTACTTTGGGTTGTTTGTGCTTTTCTCGCATACTGCATAGCAAAGTCTGTGCAACTTTTGATTCTTGCACATGCAAAGTCTGTGCAAGACTACTCTCGGCATTCGTAGCCTGTGCATCTTTGAGCACTGCACTTGAAACAAGTCTGAGCACTTGTCCCCTATGTGAACACAGAGTCCGTGCATATGTGCACTTATGACATATTAAGTCTATGCATGGTTGCCTTGATGTCTCAGCAAGTCTATACAATCTCCACACTTATCTGACATTTATATTTCCTGACACACTAACAGGTCAACTACTCGTGATTGTTAAGAAGGGCACATGATCCAAGGTAGATCATCCCTGACAAGTGATTGCCACATGGAAGCTACAGTGTCCAGATTCTGACACGTGCCCAAGACATTCCTGAAGCTTCCTGGCGGGAATGTTCTCTCCACACTCCTAGGGCGAGTGCTCGTGGGTCATAGACAAAAACAAATATAAAAGACATTCCTCCTGTGAACAAGAAGCCAATTCCAGCGAAAAAGAAAAAGACTAGAATCATCTAAGAGAAGTAGCAGAGCATAGAGAAAAGAAGAAGAGTTGTAGAGAAGATAAGAGCAGAAGTGAAAAGAGAGAAAAGAATAAGAGTTGTACAGAAGATAAGAGCAGAAGTGAAAAGAGAGAAAGCTTGTGAGATCAAGATAGAAGAAGAGAAAGAAAGATAGAGAGAGTGAAGAGAGAGTTCGAGGAGAAGAAAATAAGATCAGAAGATCTGTCCCTACTGGAATCTGGATCAAATCCAATCCAGTCAGCTCCATGGGAGCCACATCTGTGTTGCTATCTTTTACAGCTTTTAGTTGCTGTGTTTTCTCATCTTTTGTCTTCTTTTGAACCTTACTTCAAGCTGTTAGTCAGCAGAGCAAGCTGTGTCGCTCAGCAGTTTCAGAGGAGGATTCCTCTAGTTGGCTAAGCTGTATTGCCCAGCGGGTCAAGCTGTTAGGCAGCGGATGGCTAAGTTGTATTGCCCAGCGGAAGCAAGCTGTGATGCTCAGCGGTTGTAGGCAAGCTGTGATGCCCAGCGGTTTAAGCTGTGTATCAGCGGGAATCCACACTCTGGTTTGAGTGTGGGGTGGACGTAGGTCTGGAGGACCAAACCACCTAAAAACCTTCTGTCCATCGTGGTTTGATTGCATTGTTGATTCGCTAGATATATGCCTAGGCTCGATTTCTATTTCTCATCTGGCGAGTTTTCAGTTTGCTCACCGAGCATTTGAATCTAGTCTTGAGAGAATCACCTTAGATTCTTAATTATTTTTACTGGAGAGCTTGACTGTTTTTAATTCCGCATCTCTGATTGTTACAGTAAGTTTAAATTGGGGGAAAATTTTTAGAAGGGGATTCATTCACCCCCCTCTGTATCCAGGCCTTGCACCTTACAGTTGGTATCAGAGCATACCATCTAGGTCTCATTTGACCCTATCAATGCTGCGATCATGTTGTCTGGATTGGCAGGGTTCATGGAGTCAACATTTGCCATTGGTGGTGTTTTTTTTTTTTAATTAAACGATACCAGAGGCGGAGCCAGGGAGAGCGCACCCCTACCTCAGAGAGGTGGAAAGTTACCACTCCACCAGGCACCTCCAAAATAATGTATTACAAAGACAACAACCAAGGCCCTATATAAGCAGCTAGAACACAAGCATACAGTGCAAATTAGAAAAAAGAACTAGTATCGATACGTAATAATAGTTATCATTCCAGTATCGATATGGCTCCGTATGAGGCATTATTTGGGCATCCTTGTTGTACACCGTTGGACTGGTTTGAGACTAGTGACCGACTGTTAACAGGACCGGATATGATTCAGCAGTGTGTTGATGTGGTACGTGTGATCAGGCAGAAAATGTTGACAGCTTAAAGTCAACAGAAAAGCTATACAGATCGGCGTAGAAGACCATTGCAGTTTGAGCCTGGAGATTCTATTTTTGTGAAAATATATCCGATGAAAGGCATGGTGAGAGTTGGGAAGCGTGGAAAGCTTAGTCCCTGATACATTGGTCCATTTCCCATTTTGGAGTGTGTGGGCCAAGTCGCTTATCGACTTCAGTTGCCATCGGTGATGCAAGCAATCCACGACGTGGTTCATGTTTCTCAATTAAGAAAGTATGTTTCTGATGCATCTCATATGTTAGATGACTCAACGTGGCCTGAGGTGACAGCGGATCTATCCACACCAGAGTATCCGATTCGGATTGAGGATCATCGTGAACAATGATTGAGGAATAAGGTAATCCCTCTGGTAAAGGTAGTATGGCAGCGTCACTCCGGTAATGAGGCTACTTGGGAACGTGAGGACGAAATGCGTCAACAGTTTCCATTTTTATTCGATTGAGGTATATTTCTTCAGTTCTATCCTAGTGTTTCCTTTTTAAATTTTGAGGATGAAATTTTTATTAGGAGGGAGGGACTGTAAAACCCGGTAGTTAACAGATTCCTATCAGTATCGTAATATAAAAAGATTCATGAGTTTAGATTATTTTAATGGGCTTAATGGGCCTAGTTTAGTGGGCTTAGCCATTTCTATAAGGTTTTTAGAAGTTAGATTGGGCATTAATGCAATTTTACTTTTTTTAATGCCTTTTTAGAATAATTAGTTGAATAAAAAAATAACAATAACAAAAATCATTTAATTGGTTTTTGGGGAGAATTCTCTCTCTCACCCTCTTTCTTTCTCTCCTACGCATGCCCCTCCCCCTCTCTTGCTCTCCCGGTGGTGTGCTTACCCCGGAGCTTTACAGGATCGGCAGGAGGTGTCCTTGGCGAGCCCAAGGCGTAGGAGGAGTGGTGTCGTTGTCGTGGAGGCGACCGTGGAGCGTGGAGGTGGGAAAACCCCGGGTGTAGGGCGCGGTTCCTTCATAAAGAACGGCGAGGAACGGCGTATCAATTGGCAAAACAAGTAGGGGGATGGATTTCCCTTCCTCTTAGGATTTTTTACCTCCAATTGCAAGCCCATTGCCTTATGTTTTCCCATAGTTTGAGTGAAAAATCCATGAACATAGTCATTTATGTTTTAATCCATGAAAATCACTCCATGAGCATTATTTTTATGTTTTTGGATGTAAAACTGTTGTGGAATGGATGTGTGATGGCAGGGAGCAGGTTTAAACTTGTATTCCCATCAATTTGAATCGATTGGGAGGAGTTCTAATTGAGTTGTTTCCGTTTTGGATCGTCTGGATTAATAGCGGTCCTTACAAAGACCGTTTTATTAGGCGTATAGGGCGGTGGACCTTAGCGGTCTCAGTCTGACTGTTTATGTTTAAGGGCGGTCCTTCGTCTGACACTTTATAGACAATAGCGGCCCAGCAACCGACCGCCAAGCTCCTTTTACCCTGTGAGGCGGTGCGAGCCTAGCGGCCCAGACCGGACCGTTTTTATCACTAGGTGGTCAGTCGCGCGACCATCTCTTGATCAGAACGGCCTTGTCCAAACCATTTTTATTCTGTTCAATATATGAAGTGATCATAGCTAAGCAGTCAGGGTGAGACCGCCATGGTCAGTGAAGCGGCCAGTCGTTCGACCGCTACCTGAGCTTTGCGGCCCTGACTAGACCGCCTAGTCTCTACAGTTTATAAATTCAATCTTGCTTTTTTAATTATGCATTTAATATTGAATATGCGCCATGTTTAAGTATTTTTATGAACTGTGGCACATTTATATATCCTAGTAGAGTTATTTTCTCTTTCCTTGTGATGGAACCACTAATCGTAGCCCGACGACCTTTAGTGTCGGCCCACTTGGGAGAGGTGGCGGGGTAGTCTCGGTGTACAATTTTTAATCTAGTTTCTGTGGGCCCCCTTGCTTGACAGTAGTGTCCTACTTGGGAGGGAAAATAAGCTAGAGGCCTGGCTCAAGGCATTGAGCCTGTGTGTGCACACGTGGTTAGGGGCGTGGACCGACACTGACCAGTGTGACCCTGACTAGTTCTTGACTTGGTTACTATTGCGTGTCTCACTCGTCGCGTTCCAAGCAAGTGGACATACCCGAGACACAGTATATGTGAAGTCCCGCGATCAATGACACCTAAGAGGGGGGGTGAATTGGGTGATTACAACTTTTAGAAAGCTTTTACCCGGTTTAAAGGAATATGATGAAACATCAACTAGGAGATTCAAATCTGTTTAACTTCAACTTAGATTTATCAAAATCTATCTCCACGATAATTCTTGGTACTAGGCAGAGGTGTGAATCAGGGATTCTACTCACGCAAAGTGCTATTGACCTGACAGGAGTGATCTTGTCAATTCGAAAGCACCTTTTGATATACCCAAGATCTATTTAGTGAAAAGATCAATTATGCTAGATCTAAAGGATCAAATCCGGAAGAACAATATGCACTAACAATCACATGGAATGGGGGTAGAAGACATGAGCCAAACCACACAATTCAAACCACAATGCACGATGATTTTTAAGGTGGTTCGGATGCAACGACGGCAACCTATGTCCACCCCTCACCAGAATCCGGTGCGGTTTCACAGCTGTAAACCAGCACGGGGATGAATCCCCAACACGGAGACACACTCCAACCACACACGCAGAGCGACGCCTGCATACACACACACGGGGACGCGCCCCAACACACACATACACAGAGACCAAGTCCCCAACATGATCTGACAAACAGATCAACAACACACACACACATGCTACGACAGATGCAGTACTCAACACACGGGTACAATCGGATCTGGATAGATCCCCACACACACGTAGATCTAAGAAGATCCACGCACACACATATGGATCTAAACAAGACAACACGCACGACCACGGATCTAAACCGATCCACACACACACGAATGTTTGTAGATTACAAAGAACACAGACATGAAGCTCAAAACACAAAAACAGATGAAGCACAAAAGAAAGAACTCTTGATTTAGGCTCCCTCTGAATGTGTGATGTAGATCTTCAACAAGGCTGGCTTCTTCACTTGAATGGAGATTGACTGGCTTCAGATGGAGCTTGAAGAGCTTGGAGATGGATGAAGAAAGCTTGCACGAGTTACTGTTCACGGAGCTACAGTAGCCTTCTTTCTCCTTTGACAGCCACTCCTTCAATCCTTGGATCCCCCCATTTGTTTTTTTGCCCTAAGAGGTGTTTTATTATGTCTTGGGCTGGTCAAGGAACATCCCCTTGCTGTCGGGAAATGTGGAAGTCACACGCCCTCTTGCTTGCTGCTGCTATAAAAGGAAGTCTTCTTCCTCAGAAGAAGGCTGATCGATGAGGTGAAGCTCGAGAGCAGAGAAGCTTGAAGCAGTAGAGAGCCATTGAGAGCAGAAAAGAAAACCCACGATCCAGAGAGAAGAAAAAGAGAAAGAAGAGAAGATTGAGAGAGATGAGTTGAGAGAGTTTATTTGAGAAGTTGTTCCTCAGACTCTTGGTTCAGATACCAGAGCTGAGTTTGCTCATTGAGAGATATTTCCTTTCTGGGATTTCTTATTTTCGTCTGATTCTATTTTCATTTTTCGAAATCTTTTCTTCAAGCTGTGTGTCAGCGGTTTGCAGAGGTGCTACCTCTGGACGGGTCAAGCTGTAATCCCCAGCGGTTACAGTGGAGGATTCCACTGGATAGGTCAAGCTGTAATTCCTCAGCGGGCGAGACTTGGTCTCGGACAGCAAGCTGTGAGGCTCAGCGGTTGTAGGCTAAGCTGTATTGCCCAGCGGACGCAAGCTATGTTGCGCAGCAGTAAGCCACACTTGGGTTGAGTGTGGGGTGGACGTAGGTCTGGAGGACCGAACCACCTAAAAATCTGGTGTGTCAAGTGTTTGTATGATTGCTTGATCTGCTGTGTGGTTGCCTCTGCCGATTCTCTTCTTAGATCGTCTTTGTTTCTGCTCAAATCTATCATTCGAGTTAGTGATCTAGTAGATCTGCTTAAATTCCGCATTAGAGCCTTATCTTGGTTTTATATTAGGCTATTGCTCTATTCACCCCCCTCTAGATGCACACTTCGTGGTGACAGAGTGCTTCCATCTAACACAACAGTTGGTATCAGAGCCTAACTCTTCTACAGGGACGTACAGCCCGAAGAGGAAGGTACAGATGGATGCTAGAGGGTTGATCGCTGAAGGACATTCTACCACCAAGCCCCCTTACTTTGATGGATCAAATTATGCATACTGGAAGAATCGTATGCAAGTCTTCTTGAGGGCGAAGGACTACTAGATGTGGAAAGTTGTTAGTAAGGGACCTTATGAGCTGTCCCCGAATGAGGATGTCTGGACCAAAGAAAAGATCCGAAGGTCTACTCTGAACTGGAGCGCCATCAATGCAATTCAGTGCGCACTGCACCCCACAGAGTTCTCTCGTGTATCATCTTGCACATCAGCTAAAGAGATGTGGAATAACCTGGAGGTCATCTACGAAGGGACCTCTCAGGTCAAAGAGACGAAGGCGAACCTCCTAGTGTCAGAGTATGAAGCCTTCAAGATGAAGCCCAATGAGACCATCAAGGAGATGTATGCTGGACTGACAATCATCACAAATGGTCTCAGAGGTCTTGGGAAGACACAGACAGAATATGATATTGTAAGGAAAATTCTGCGTTCCCTGACTCATGTTTGGCACACTAAAGCTACTGTAATGGAAGAGTCGAGGGATCTGCACAACACCAGGGTAGATGAGTTAATTTGTTCGCTGATGGCTTATGAAATTAATCTGCCGAAGATAGAGGAAGCTGAGAAGAAGAAAAAGCCTATTGCACTGAAAGCTGGTGCCAGTAAATCCAGCCGATCCAGCTCTAGTGGATCATCATCCGAGGAGAGCCTGACTGGAGAAGAAATAGAAGGTGATGAGATAGCTATGATCACCAGGGAATTCAGGCGGTTCCTCAGGAAAGAAGGAAGGTGATTCAGCCGAAGAAACCATGGTGGTGGCCGACGGGATACAAGGTATAAATATAATCCTGCAAAGAAAACTGAAACTAATGTGTGTTACCAATGCAGGAAGTCCGGCCATATGAAAATTGATTGTCCAGAGAATCAGAAGCACAAGGACAAGTCCAAGAGAAAGAACACTAAAGGGAAAGCTATGGTAAGTACCTGGAGTGATGAGGACGAAGGTACCTTGAGCGGCAGCTCGGACAGTGAGGAAGAAGCTGAAAAGAATATTTGCCTCATGGCAACTAGTTCTGAAGACAGAGAGGAAGATTCTGATGAGGTACCCTCTCGATTTGATGATTTTACCATTGCTGATTGGGTAGATGCCTATCATGACATTGCTGATAAAGTAGATGATATTAGAAAAGAAAATAGGCATCTAAGAAGAAAAATAAATTCCATGCAAAATGATAAAACCTTGACTGATAAAATTGCATGCCTCGAATCTAAAAATGCTAAGCTGAAACTCACATGGTCTGAAATTGATGAAATCAAGCATTAGTCAAAAATTTCTAAGAAAGAAAATGAGAGGCTAGAAAATGCAATTGATGAATGGAAATTGAAAATACAAAAATATGAGAGTGAGATGAAGCTTGTAAATGAAAAGTATGAAGCTGTCCTAAGTGTGAACACTGAACTGAGGAAATCTGTTGAAGATGTTCAGAAAGATAATGAGGACAAGCTGAGAATAATAGAAAAGATGACCCAAGGTTCAGAGAACTTAAATGCCTTATTAGGGTCAAAAGTCAACTTTAGGAGAGAGGGTCTTGGATTTAATTCCAGTGCAACTAAAAGTTTTGCAATGAAGACTATATCATTTGTTGCATAGAAAGAGAAAAGACCTCTCATTAACATGAATTCAGATAATTCTATAAATAAAACTGTGAGCCTGAAGAAGCCCAGTGCTGAGGAGAAGGGCAAACAAAAGATTGGTGAGCATAATAGAGCTGGTACATCCAAGCCAAATCCTATAGCTCAGTCTCACAGACCTTACACCAAAAATTGGGTTGGTGGTTATGGCAATTGGACACCCAGGAACTTGCATTTCTTCAGCCAGCCCAAAAACTGCTATGGCCACAATTTCGTGAA
This sequence comes from Amorphophallus konjac, assembly GCA_022559845.1. Classification (NCBI taxonomy): domain Eukaryota; kingdom Viridiplantae; phylum Streptophyta; class Magnoliopsida; order Alismatales; family Araceae; genus Amorphophallus; species Amorphophallus konjac. The sequence continues at coordinate 200,343,870 of CM040128.1, read as the reverse complement.
TGCACCCTGGCCAAGGCACTGGCACAGAAACAACAAATATGTCAATAATCATGCTGGTGCCAACAAGAAGAAAAACAACAAAAAGAAGAGGAATAATAATGGAAATAAATCTAAAAAATCCACTGAACAGAATTCTTTTAAACAAATGTGGATTCCTAAAAGCTTGCTTTCATGTTTTAACTGCATTTCATCTGCTCCGGAGCCCAATCAGACTTGGGTTCCAAAATTCTCTACCTGATTGTGTGTGCAGGTATGCCTGGCAGCAAAGAACAATCTGTGGTACTTGGATAGTGGCTGCTCTAGGCATATGACAGGAGATAAGGCCAAGTTCTGCATGCTGACAGAGAAACATGGAGGCCTCGTCACCTTTGGTAGGAACACAAAAGGTAGAATTGTCGGGTCAGGTAAGGTAGGTAAGTGTACTACTTACTGCATTGAAGATGTCATGCTGGTTAAAGGTTTAGCATATAATTTACTTAGTATCAGCCAGTTATGTGATAAAGGGTATAAAGTTCTTTTTGACTCTCAATGATGTAAAGTGTTTGAACCTAATTCTGACTTTGTTAAGTTTTCTGGTAAAAGAATTAATAATACATACATGATAGATTTAGATGACATATCACATTCTAACCTATGTCTCAATGCTAGCAAAAAAGATTTAGCCTTCTTATGGCATCGTAGGTTAGGCCATGCTAGTTACACAGTATTGCATAAATTGAATAAGCACAGTATGGTTAGAGGACTTCCTGAAGTCTCTTTTAAGAAAGAAATTAAATTCTGTGATGCATGTACTCAGTCCAAGTTAACCAGGAAGTCATTCAAATCTAGAACAGAAAATCTGTCCTCTAAACCCTATGAGCTGATACACATGGACCTTTTTGGGCCAACCAGGTCTGTCAACTTATCAGGGAGGAAGTATGGGTTTGTCATGGTAGATGACTTCTCTAGGTACACTTGGGTATATTTCTTGTCACAGAAAAGTGATGCATTCACAGAATTTCAGGAGTTCTATCTTAAGAAAAACCAGAAAATTGAAAACATTTTAACTGATCATTGACGTGAGTTTGAAAACTCACAGTTTGAGGATTTCTGTAGGACAAATGGAATTCATCACAAGTTCTCCTCACCAAGGACACCCGAGCAGAATGGAGTTGTGGAGAGGAGAAACAGAACCCTAGTGAAGATGGGTCGAACACTCTTGGTTGAAGGTGGTCTGCCAAGGAAGTTCTGGGCTGAAGCTGTAAATACTGCATGTTATGTAATTAACAGAGCTATGGTAAGACCTTCTACCCAGAAAACACCTTATGAGATCATAAAGGGTACGAAACCTTCAATTGTTCATTTCAAGGTTTTTGGTTGTAAATGCTTTATTCATATAAATGATAAAAGAGACCTTGATAAATTTGAACCTAAAGGTGAACCAGGAATTTTTCTTGGTTACTCTGAAAACACCTGAGCATATAGAGTGTATAATCAAAATTCTAAATCTGTTGAAGAATCTCCACATAATGTCTTTGATGAATCTTTGGTAAAGACTAATATTGGTCAATGCAGGAATGAAGACAATGGTGATATTCTGAAAGAAGGGAACCCTGCAGACAAATCTGAAGATGAGGAAGAAAATGAAGAGCTTAATGGAGAAGAGCCTACAGGTCAGGGGGAGGTAAGTGAAAATCATGATAATCAAATTGTCAACATTAGATATCTGAAAGATCATCCTATAGATAATGTGATTGGCAATTTGCATGACCCTCCTAGGACTAGAGGCCATTTAAGAATTCAAAATGAACTGAATGTGTAGCAACCCTGATAAATGAATATTGAAATAAAATTAAAAACATATATATTACAGAAGTAATACAGATAATAAACAAAGTACAAATAACGCCTCTTAGTAAGGCGTTAATTTAAAAAGAAACGCCTCTATAAACGGCGTGACTAAAGAAAGGACGCCCACACATGTGGTCGTCAACTCTCACGCGACCAAATAGGCAAGTAAAAGAAACGCCCATATCTTGGGCGTGTTTCAAAAACAAGGAACGCCCTTCTCCAAGACGTTTCTTAATAAACGACCTAAACAAGGTCATCAATTCAAGAATGGACGCCCTGACCTAAGGCGTTAATTCCATTTATGAACCGTTCGAACCCAGAGCTTATCCAGGGAAGGATCATGTTAATCTAGTAAGAGTCTATTAGAGTAAGGACTCTATTAGGGATATGTTACCCTCACAAGATCACTAACCCTAATAGGATTTCCTAAAATCCTATAAAGACTCTTGAACAGCCGAACCCTAACCCATTTGATCGACCTGCTGCTGCACGGTAAGTGAAGAACATATGTTCTTCTTATTTTCTTTTGACCTCTGTTTCGACTACATGAAGAACTAATAATTCTTCACCCTTCTTCCTTCTTCCAGGTTGAAGAAGCATTGGCGTTGTGAAGAACAAAGGTAATGTTCTTCTTTCCTTTACCTTCGGTCAGGTATTATGAAGAAAATATTAATGTTTCTTCGTATTTCTCTGTAGGAAGTTCGGTCGAAAGGGGTTCATCCGTTGAACGTAAAGACTTCTTCCTGCTGATACTGCTAAGATTATTGGTTGCTGTTTAAGCAATAGAGTTTTTCCTCTCTTCATATCAATCTTCAAGTCGTCGTCCAAATCAACTCTTAAAGGTAGGTTTTCTCAAGTTATTGTAGCCCAAATGAAAATAACGCAAGATATATGTATAAGCATGGCATGCATATAGTTTTATTTTCGTTTCTGGATTATTATTGAAAGAAACACCCCTGTAAAGGGCGCTAATTTACAAGAAACGACCATGTCCAGGTCGTCAATTTCACATTTGACGCCCTGCACGCAGGCGTTACTTTCATGAAAATCGCATGTAATTAATAATTGATCCTGTTTAAAAATTCATTAAATATGAGATATGGATTCTAATATCTTGCATGACTCTACCTATGAAATTCTGCTAATTTTCCTGTGATGACCATGTATCATGTCTCTTGAAATTTTATTCCTGAATTCTTTTAATTCACGACCTAGACTAGGTCGTTTTCCATATGTTAACGCCCCCGATCAGGGCGTGAATCTGAAAGGTAACGCCCCTTCCTAGGGCGTTTATCAGTTAAAATCCTGAAATTTATCTATTCTGAAAAATAGAATTGAATAGTAACGCCCCTGCCCAGGGCGCGTTTTTGATAATTCCTGAAAATTAATTATATTCTGTCAAATATGTAAATAAGAAGACGCCTTCTGGTGTAGTCGTCAAATCTTGAAGAAACGACCCTGACCAGGGGGCGTTTTAGTTAAATTACTGAATTATTGAAAATTCTGCAAAACGAAAAATATGTAAACGCCCTTCTGTTAGGCGTTAAATACTTGAGAAACGACTCTACTTAAGTCGTTATTTTACTGTAAAACTGATTTTTCCACTGTTTCTGTTAACCGATGGTTTCATATTATATAATATATATATCGACACTATTCTCCACTCCGTGAGTATAGTCCCACGTTTCATGTTGATTTATCGATCACACTCAACTCTCATTGACATACAAGCTCTCCATTGGACATTCCGTTCCTTTGGACTAGCGAGTTAGTCATAGAGACCTCCGTAAGACTCCTCGTAGCCTTGGATTCCCTCAAGGCCGACTGAGCTGGTTGTACCCTAAAAACCCATTACACCATTGATGCCATGTCAATCTAAAGAAACATGGTATACCGGCCCTTATGATTATACAAAGAGTATATCATAAGAAATTCTTAATGGGATGATGATATCATGCCATATCATGTCATTCTTGGAAACCTCAATTCTATGATAAGAATGAGGGTATCTTACTTTGATATACTGTTCATGTGGACCTCAATTCTATATAAAGAATGTCCATACTGATTTGTCATGGTACCTAAGTTAAGGGAACCATATTCTACCTAGTTTTGTCGATATCGTGATTATACCGTTATTATCAATCTACGTCCTTTGTCATATTTTGGACTCTATTCTATCCAAGTTGTCATACATGTCTACAAGCTTGATTATTGAAATTCTATATTGGCTATATAAACAAGAGTGGATGTCAAAAATACATGATAAATGCCTGCGCATATAGGGCCCGATCTGGTCCTGGGAGGAGCACCCGAAAGTACTTGTGCCCATGGGAGTTAAAATGATAAGGTATCTGGCATTATACCGAGTACTTGACTTGCTTGATTGGACATTCCACACACATCTTGTACTTGAATCGTACTTGACTTGATATGAAATGCGTGGCCCGCAAAAGGGTAATTTACTTGCTTGATACATGATAGCCAAAGTTCTTGACATGAATTGTTAAACGCACTTGCTTGAATATCTTGAATAAACTTGTTATCTTGTTGAAAGATCATGATTAGTCCATCTTATTTCCTTGATATTACATTCTCTCTATCTTGTCGTTTTATGCGAGCATGCATAGCTTTATCGCATTCATGAAAATGTAATTACTTAAACTCCTTGCTAGTACTTGAGATATAATTTCCTACTGAGCGTTCGCTCATCCCGTTTGTCCCTTTTTACTTTTCAGGTAAGTCCGACGACGATGGAAGTCAAGCGGATGGGAATAGTCAAGAGTGAAGTGATAGAGATTCTACAAGTGTCGTCTAGTCTTTTCTATAGTTTCTTGAGTCAACTATGTACTTTTCTTTTTATTAAACAGAGTATTGGATTTGTAATAGTCTATTATAAAGGAATAAAGGATTGGGTTATCTTGCTATTTTGCGCATCTCTGTCTTTGTGTCGAATACACGACCATTCTGATTGACATGATTGATATAGACACGTCGCGCACCTCCGGATATCTTCCGCGCTCGGGGCGTGACAGTCTTTGTGGTATCAGAGCCTAAGGTATTCAATTCATAGGAAAAAACCCAAGTCCAAGGATAAGTTGAACCTTTAAACCAGTGAGATTGGGTAGAACCAAGGGTTAGATTTAACATAGTGTACGAGTCTTTAAATACGATCACGTACTAATATAGTTATTGTAATTGTAGGATAATGGCTGCCGAACGTGCTCAATGGCGCAACATGCAGCTTACCCTTCAAGGGATGACTCAAGTGCTACAACAGGTAGCACAAGGTGGTGCTCCACGAGCTGGAAGCTTACACCAAGCATTTAAGAACATGAGTCCCCCGAAGTTCACGGGATCGACCGATCCGGACGATGCCGAGCATTGGGTTCGGGAAACCGAACGCATATTCCATGTCATGCAATGCACGGATCAGGACAAAGTTATATTAGCTACATTCCAGTTAGAGAAAGATGCTAGGTGCTGGTGAGAGTCTATTGAAGCAACCATCGATCCTACTCAAGTAACATGGGAAGAATTTATGGAATACTTCAATGCTAAATATTTCTCGGACCGAGTCCAAGAAAAGAAGGCTGCAGAATTCGCTGCATTGAAGCAACGATCTTTATCATTAGCAGATTATGAAGCTCAGTTCTCCAGGTTGTCTAGATATGCTAAGCATCTTATTAGCACGGAGAAGATGAAAGCCCGTAGATTTCTTAATGGGCTTAGGCCCCACTACATTACTCAACTGGCGCCTATGGACATCCAAGTTTATTCCGAAATAGTGCGACGAGCTCAATTACTTGAAGATGCCACGGAACTATCTGATAGGATCCGTGGGAAAGATAAGAAGGAGCAAGTCACAAGTTCGGGTTCTTTCAAACCCAATTTCAAGAAGAGGCCCAATAATGGGGGTTCTTCCGCTCAAGACCATAAGTTCAAAAAGACCAAGCCTTTCTTTATCACAACTACCCCTTCTAATACAGTATGCAAGCATTGTGACAAGGCTGGTCACAAGACCGAAGAATGCTGGAGGAAATTAGGAGCTTGTCTCCGTTGTGGGAGTCGCGAACATCGGATTCCCGATTGTCCATTAATGAATGACCAAGCCGGTGACGGTAAACGCCCGGTGACGAAGAATGCTCGTCTTCATGCAATCCAGGAGACCAAACCTGAAGAAGAAGGCGGATTAGTGGAAGGTACATTGAAAATTTGTTCCAAAAGTGCTTATGTCTTATTTGATACGGGTGCATCGCATTCCTTTATTTCTAAGAAGTTTGCCGACCCGTTACCGTTAGAACCAGAATGGATAAAAATAGTCCTAACTACTCCTCTGGGAAGTGAAAATGATATTACTCATCACTATCAAAACTGTGAGGTAATGGTTCAAGGTAGGAATTTAGCTATAGATCTCATATGCCTCGATCTAAAGGAGTATGATGTTATACTGGGAGCGGACTGGTTATCCAAATACCATGCAACGGTTGATTGCCGCAATAGCCAAATTGCTTTTAAAGATTCTCCAGAATTAGTCTTTACTCGCCCCAAGAGTCGGAGTAAATCCCCTCTTATTTCGGCTCTTCGAGCAAGCAAGCTCGTCAGGAAAGGATGTATATCCTTCCTTGCTTTTGTCACTGTTAAAGAAGCTAAGGAAACCAAGATAGAAGACATTCAGGTAGTGCGAGAATTTCCAGACGTATTTCCGGAAGATTTGCCGGGATTACCCCCTCAAAGAGAAGTGGCCTTCACCATTGACTTAGTCCCTGGTGCTGGTCCTGTTTCAAAGGCACCATATAGAATGTCCCCTGCTGAACTCAAGGAGTTGAAGGAGCAGTTGATGGAACTAATCCGAAAAGGGTTTATTAGACCAAGTACTTCCCCGTGGGGAGCACCAGTCTTATTTGTAAAGAAGAAGGATGGATCCATGAGATTGTGTATCGACTATCGACAGTTGAATCATCTTACTATCAAGAACAAGTATCCACTGCCGAGAATCGATGAATTATTTGATCAGATTTCAGGATCCAAATACTTTTCCAAGATTGATCTCAGGTCGGGATATCATCAATTAAGAATCAAGGATGATGACATTCACAAGACCGCATTCAGAAGCAGGTATGGCCATTATGAATTTGTTGTTATGCCTTTTGGACTAACAAATGCCCCTGCTGCCTTTATGCAGTTAATGAATAGCATATTCAGGCCTTACTTGGATCAATTCATAGTAGTCTTCATTGATGATATATTGATATATTCCAAGACTAAGGAAGAACATGAAGAGCATTTGAGGATTGCATTACAAATCTTGAGGACAAATCAACTATACGCTAAGCTCAGCAAATGCGAGTTCTGGCTGGAAGAAGTGGCTTTTCTAGGACATGTGATTTCACGAGATGGATTATCTGTTGATCCATCAAAGGTTGAAGCTGTTAGGAACTAGGAAAGACCCACTAATGCAAGCGAGATCAGAAGTTTCTTAGGTCTTGCAGGCTATTATCGGTGATTCATCAAAGATTTCTCTAAGATCGCCGTACCACTTACAAGATTAACTCGTAAGGAGATCCGATATGAATGGAGTGAGGAATGTGAAAGAAGTTTCCAAACTCTCAAGGATCATCTCACTACAGCTCCGGTGTTAGCTCTACCAATAGAAGGAGAGAAATTCGAGGTCTACACAGATGCTTCTGGCATTGGCCTTGGATGTGTCCTAATGCAACAAGGAAAGGTCATAGCATACTCTTCACGTCAACTGAAGAAGCATGAGGAGAATTATCCTGTCCATAACTTAGAACTGGCCGCGGTGGTATTTGCCCTAAAGATATGGAGACACTATCTCTATGGAGTACAGTTCACTGTCTACTCAGATCACAAAAGTCTCAAATATCTATTTTCACAAAAAGAGCTAAACATGAGATAAAGACGCTGGCTAGAATATCTCAAGGACTTCGACTTCAATATACAATACCATCCCGGAAAGGGTAATTATGTTGCGGATGCCCTTAGTCGAAAGCCGAGAGCAATGATAGCCAATTATATGATACAAGAATGGAGGTTGCTAGAACAATTCTCCAAGCTCAATATAAGCTTGGACAAGGAAGCCAAATTTATCACATTATCTCATGTAAGCATACAGTCAGATTTATTATCTGAGATACAAGCACTTCAGGATGATGATCCTATATTAGTGGAAATCAAAGGAAGATTAGAAGGACAATATGATTTCCAACTAACTTCTGATGGAAGATTATTATTCAAAGGTAGAACTTGTATACCTGACTGTCCGAAATTAAAGAAGAAGATCTTAGATGAAGCTCACCGATCAAGGTACACTATTCATCCAGGATCAACCAAAATGTACCAGGATGCAAAGAGGAACTTTTGGTGGCCCAACATGATAAGGGAAATAGCGGACTATGTATCACGCTGTCTCACTTGCCAACAGGTCAAGGCGGAACACCAAAAGCCTGCTGGAAAACTTCATCCTCTAGATATTCCTAAGTGGAAATGGGAGGATATTGGTATGGACTTCATCATGGGTTTATCTAAATCGAAAGGAGGACATGATGGAATCTGGGTTATCATTGACCGATTAACTAAATCGTCACATTTCTTGCCAATAAAAAGCCGATGGTCAATTGATGTGCTAGCTGCACTGTACATCAAGGAAATAGTCAGGATACATGGAATTCTTGTCTCAATCGTGTCTGATAGAGATCCCCGTTTTACTTCTCATTTTTGGAAGGGATTACAACATTCGATGGGAACAAGGCTCAACTTTAGTACTGCTTTCCACCCACAAACGGATGGTCAGACCGAGAGAACAAACCAGGTTGTTGAGGATATGCTTAGAGCATGCATCATGGACTTTGGAGGGTGCTGGCACGATCATTTGCCACTAGTGGAATTTGCATATAATAATAGCTACCAAGCTAGTATCCAAATGGCACCTTTCGAAGCTTTATATGGGAGGAGTTGCCGATCACCCTTATGCTGGAACGAAGTTGGGGAAAAATGACTATTAGGTCCAGACATGGTAAGGGATACAACTGAGAAGATACAAGTAATCAGAGAAAGATTGCAAGTTGCTCAGACGAGACAAAAGGCTTATGCTGATACAAGAAGGAGAGATCTTGAATTCCAAATCGGAGATCGTGTATTTCTCAAGATATCGCCTGGACGTGGCATACGAAGATTTGGTGTTAAGGGCAAGCTTACGCCAAGATTCATCGGACCATTCGAGGTACTTGAAAGAGTTGGCGAGGTTGCTTATCGCATCGCGTTGCCTCCTCAATTGTCCGAGGTACATAATGTATTTCACAAATCTATGTTGAAGAAGTATGTGCACGATCCATCTCATATTATTGAACATGGAGATCTGGTGATCCAGAAAGATCTCACCTATGAACAGAAGCCTATGAAGATTTTGGATCGAGAAATACGAGCTCTAAGGAATAAGGTTATTCCCATGCTCAAGGTGCAATGGAATAAGAATCCGGAACACGAAGCGACATGGGAGACCGAGGAATCTATGAAGAAACGATTTCCCGAGTTATTCTAAGAGGTATATGTTCTACACTCTCCACGTGTATAATTATATATGTGGAATTTGGGGACCAAATTCTTTTTAAGTGGGGGAGGGTGTAGCAACCCTGATAAATGAATATTGAAATAAAATTAAAAACATATATATTACAGAAGTAATACAGATAATAAACAAAGTACAAATAACGCCTCTTAGTAAGGCGTTAATTTAAAAAGAAACGCCTCTATAAACGGCGTGACTAAAGAAAGGACGCCCACACATGTGGTCGTCAACTCTCACGCGACCAAATAGGCAAGTAAAAGAAACGCCCATATCTTGGGCGTGTTTCAAAAACAAGGAACGCCCTTCTCCAAGACGTTTCTTAATAAACGACCTAAACAAGGTCATCAATTCAAGAATGGACGCCCTGACCTAAGGCGTTAATTCCATTTATGAACCGTTCGAACCCAGAGCTTATCCAGGGAAGGATCATGTTAATCTAGTAAGAGTCTATTAGAGTAAGGACTCTATTAGGGATATGTTACCCTCACAAGATCACTAACCCTAATAGGATTTCCTAAAATCCTATAAAGACTCTTGAACAGCCGAACCCTAACCCATTTGATCGACCTGCTGCTGCACGGTAAGTGAAGAACATATGTTCTTCTTATTTTCTTTTGACCTCTGTTTCGACTACATGAAGAACTAATAATTCTTCACCCTTCTTCCTTCTTCCAGGTTGAAGAAGCATTGGCGTTGTGAAGAACAAAGGTAATGTTCTTCTTTCCTTTACCTTCGGTCAGGTATTATGAAGAAAATATTAATGTTTCTTCGTATTTCTCTGTAGGAAGTTCGGTCGAAAGGGGTTCATCCGTTGAACGTAAAGACTTCTTCCTGCTGATACTGCTAACATTATTGGTTGCTGTTTAAGCAACAGAGTTTTTCCTCTCTTCATATCAATCTTCAAGTCGTCGTCCAAATCAACTCTTAAAGGTAGGTTTTCTCAAGTTATTGTAGCCCAAATGAAAATAACGCAAGATATATGTATAAGCATGGCATGCATACAGTTTTATTTTTGTTTCTGGAATATTATTGAAAGAAACGCCCCTGTAAAGGGCGCTAATTTACAAGAAACGACCCTGTCCAGGTCGTCAATTTCACATTTGACGCCCTGCACGCAGGCGTTACTTTCATGAAAATCGCATGTAATTAATAATTGATCCTGTTTAAAAATTTATTAAATATGAGATATCGATTCTAATATCTTGCATGACTCTACCTATGAAATTCTGCTAATTTTCCTGTGATGACCATGTATCATGTCTCTTGAAATTTTATTCCTGAATTCCTTTAATTCACGACCTAGACTAGGTCGTTTTCCATATGTTAACGCCCCCGATCAGGGCGTGAATCTGAAAGGTAACGCCCCTTCCTAGGGCGTTTATCAGTTAAAATCCTGAAATTTATCTATTCTGAAAAATAGAATTGAATAGTAACGCCCCTGCCCAGGGCGCGTTTTTGATAATTCCTGAAAATTAATTATATTCTGTCAAATATGTAAATAAGAAGACGCCTTCTGGTGTAGTCGTCAAATCTTGAAGAAACGACCCTGACCAGGGCGCGTTTTAGTTAAATTACTGAATTATTGAAAATTCTGCAAAACGAAAAATATGTAAACGCCCTTCTGTTAGGCGTTAAATACTTGAGAAACGACTCTACTTAAGTCGTTATTTTACTGTAAAACTGATTTTTCCACTGTTTCTGTTAACCGATGGTTTCATATTATATAATATATATATCGGCACTATTCTCCACTCCGTGAGTATAGTCCTACGTTTCATGTTGATTTATCGATCACACTCAACTCTCATTGACATGCAAGCTCTCCATTGGACATTCCGTTCCTTTGGACTAGCGAGTTAGTCATAGAGACCTCCGTAAGACTCCTCGTAGCCTTGGATTCCCTCAAGGCCGACTGAGCTGGTTGTACCCTAAAAACCCATTACACCATTGATGCCATGTCAATCTAAAGAAACATGGTATACCGGCCCTTATGATTATACAAAGAGTATATCATAAAAAATTCTTAATGTGATGATGATATCATGCCATATCATGTCATTCTTGGAAACCTCAATTCTATGATAAGAATGAGGGTATCTTACTTTGATATACTGTTCATGTGGACCTCAATTCTATATAAAGAATGTCTATACTGATTTGTCATGGTACCTAAGTTAAGGGAACCATATTCTACCTAGTTTTGTCGATATCGTGATTATACTGTTATTATCAATCTACGTCCTTTGTTATATTTTGGACTCTATTCTATCCAAGTTGTCATACATGTCTACAAGCTTGATTATTGAAATTCTATATTGGCTATATAAACAAGAGTGGATGTCAAAAATACATGATAAATGCCTGCGCATATAGGGCCCGATCTGGTCCTGGGAGGAGCACCCGAAAGTACTTGTGCCCATGGGAGTTAAAATGATAAGGTATCTGGCATTATACCGAGTACTTGACTTGCTTGATTGGACATTCCACACACATCTTGTACTTGAATCGTACTTGACTTGACATGAAATGCGTGGCCCGCAAAAGGGTAATTTACTTGCTTGATACATGATAGCCAAAGTTCTTGACATGAATTGTTAAACGTACTTGCTTGAATATCTTGAATAAACTTGTTATCTTGTTGAAAGATCATGATTAGTCCATCTTATTTCCTTGATATTACATTCTCTCTATCTTGTCGTTTTATGTGAGCATGCATAGCTTTATCGCATTCATGAAAATGTAATTACTTAAACCCCTTGCTAGTACTTGAGATATAATTTCCTACTGAGCGTTCGCTCATCCCGTTTGTCCCTTTTTACTTTTCAGGTAAGTCCGACGACGATGGAAGTCAAGCGGATGGGAATAGTCAAGAGTGAAGTGATAGAGATTCTACAAGTGTCGTCTAGTCTTTTCTATAGTTTCTTGAGTCAACTATGTACTTTTCTTTTTATTAAACAGAGTATTGGATTTGTAATAGTCTATTATAAAGGAATAAAGGATTGGGTTATCTTGCTATTTTGCACATCTCTGTCTTTGTGTCGAATACACGACCACTCTGATTGACATGATTGATATAGACACGTCGCGCACCTCCGGGTATCTTCCGCGCTCGGGGCGTGACAGAATGCATATGCTCTTGTTTCTCATGTAGAACCCAAGTCCATTGACTGTGCTCTCAAGGATGTGCATTGGACTAATGCCATGCATGAGGAGCTCAATCAATTTGACAGGAATAAGGTGTGGCACTTGGTCCCACCTCCTGATCATGGGACAGTCATAGGGACTTAATGGGTCTTCAGGAATAAAACTGATGAGTTAGGGAATGTGGTTAAAAATAAAGCCAGACTTGTAGCTCAGGGGTATAACCAGGAATTTGGAATAGACTTTGAAGAGTCTTTTGCCCCTGTAGCCAGGTTAGAAGCAATTAGAATTTTATTGGCGTATGCATGTTCCCTAGGAATAAATCTCCAGCAGATGGATGTAAAATCTGCTTTTCTAAATGGGGAAATCAGTGCGGATGTCTATGTGAGGCAGCCTCCTGGCTTTGAATGTTTAGACTTCCCCAATCATCTTTATAAACTCAATAAAGCTCTCTATGGTCTTAAGCAAGCTCCTTGAGCTTGGTATGATAGGTTGAGCAAATTTCTCACAGATAAGAACTTCACAAGAGGTGTAGTTGATCAAACCTTGTTCACTAAGGTAAGTCATCCAGATGTCCTTATTATTCAAATCTATGTGGATGACATTATGTTTGGGTCAACTAACCCCAAACTATGTGAGGAGTTTTCTCAGATCATGACTAATGAATTTGAAGTGAGCTCAATGGGCGAGCTCAAATTATTTCTTGGACTGCAGGTTACACAGACAAAAGATGGAACCTTCATCTCTCAGTCCAAGTACATAAGGGATTTATTGAAGAAATACAAGATGGACAACCTCAAAGAAATAGCTGCTCCAATGGGTACCTCGACCAGCTTAGATACAGACCCTCAAGGTAAACCAGTGGACCAAAAGCTATATAGAGGTATGATCGGATCCCTTTTATATCTTACAGCATCTAGGCCTGATATTCAGTTTGCAGTGTGTCTATGTTCTAGATTTCAGGCTAGTCCTAAAGAGTCACACCTTAAGTCTGTGAAAAGGATTTTTAGGTATCTACTAGGCACCCAAGAGCTTGGTCTATGGTATCCTGCCAAGTGTGAGTTAAAACTCCTAGCCTACACTGATGCAGACTATGCTGGGTGTCGAGTAGAGAGAAAAAGCACTAGTGGCTACTGTCAATTCCTTGGTGGCTGTCTAGTATCTTGGGCATCTAAGAAGCAACACACTGTAGCTTTGTCCACAGTTGAGGCTGAATATGTCGCAGCTGGTAACTGTGCAGCCCAAGTACTTTGGATCAAGCACCAACTGGCTGATTTATCAAATAAAACTAGAATGTATTCCAATTTTGTGTGATAATACTAGTGCTATATGTTTAGCTAAAAATCCTGTTCATCATTCTAGGACTAAGCATATTGAGATCAAACACCATTTTTTTAGAGATGCTGTCAATAAAAAGGAAATTGAATTGAATTTCATTGAAACAGAAAAATAAATTGCTGATATCTTTACTAAGCCACTTGGGAATGAAAGGTTCAAATTTCTTAGAAGAGAACTTGGCTTGTGTAAATTTCAGCATGATGAATAAACTCTCAGGTGGTTTGAATAAACTCTGTGGTTGTTGAATGTTGCACCAGACCATACATGCATAACATTCATATCTTTCATGACATATCAATTGGCATCACACTCATGATCCTCATTGCATATCATTCAGCCATGACTATGTCTAAGCTCACTCTCCTCTAATTCTTACCATTCATTTGCAAAACCACATGCATATAGACAGGGGGAGTGTTGTATGAATGAGTTGAGTCTGACAATATGGCAATATGTTAGTCAGTTCTAATTTTTAAGCAATAGAAAACAGACTTCTTCCTTTATAGGAATCTTAATTGCTTAAGGACTGACTTAATGGTTTAAATTTTATAAACTTTAGAGTTTAAAGATTACAATCAGTAAATAAGAATGCTGAAAATTCATAAAGCTCTCAACCCTTATTTCATTACATGTCAGACAAAGTTAACTGTATCTGAAATCTGAAAACTCACCTGAAATCCTGTTAGAGAAGGCTAAGTATGTGTATTGTCCTTAAACAAGTCATTCTGAAACAAATAAAGGACATCTAAGAAAAATATTGAAAATTCTTGAAAAATAATGTTGACAGAGCAATGACTGGTAAAGCACTGAGAAACTGAGTGATCTATCAAGGAAATGGATAACACTTATGTCATGATGTGCATCAGTTATCTCTGTATAAATGGTCAAAACAGTAGGGTGGTTTCACTGAGTACCTGGGGGTACCTGCGTCTCATAAACGTGTACCCTCACACAAAAAGGTGCAAATCAGTCCTGTTGAATTTGATCATAGGCAGAATGGTCCATCATGTTGAGTATCTAGGGGTACTGACGTCTGATAAACGTGTACCCATACGCAAAAAGACAAATGGTACCTGAATGCCCTTAATGAAATAAAATTGAAAATGCTGTTCTTTCAAAAGAAAATTTAGGTATGCCAAATTGTTTAATTTAAATACATGACCTGGTATCTCTTAACAATTTTTTACTGAGTCTAAGAAAGTAAGATACTTTGAAACTAAATCTCGCATGCTCAAATGTGATTCTGGTTTATTGCTTTTATCATGCATAGCAAACTTATCCAATGAATGTAGTGCATGAACTCTAAATTTTATAATCTTTAAACCAAAACTCTATCTGAAAGCAGTTTCTAAATTCATATGACTGAAGACTCTGTGCTTTAAAATGCTTATTCCTGAACTACTTGTTCAGAATGCCAGTCAGATGATTTCTCTTGTTCCTTCCCTCATAATTTCTTTCCCTCCTCTTTGTTGATGGCAAAGGAGGAGAATATAGTGTATGTTTGATGAATTCCAGGGGGAGTGTATGCATCATGTTATGGCAAAGGGGGGAGATCTTGTGAGCAGGGAGTTAGTTTTCATTTCTTAGCATGCATTCATAGCATCTGCATGACAAATCTGACTAACAAATCATGTCTTTCATCAAAAATATATCTTACATTGTAAGATCATATAGGGTATGACAGGATGTTACTATTCTATATGATAGGGTGTTGCCATCATCAAAAAGGGGGAGATTGTTGTGACTCCTCTGTGTTGATGATGTTGACAATAAGCTTTACTTCATTGGCAACAGCTTGTTTTGATTGATTGGCAACTATTCATATTTTGATGAAATTGTCTTTATCAGATTGTTTGTGTGTTCCATGCATTCAGAGTATGTACATCGTTATGTCGCTTGCACGTAGAGTCTATACATTACCTATTGTTGCGTCTGTGCAGGCATAACTAGCAAGTCTATACATTGCATATGTTTGTGCATCACTCAAAGTCTATACAATGCATGCACGTTCATTCAAAGTCCATACATTGCATTGTAGCATGCACGCACACATAAGTCTATATATTCTTTAGCTCAGTTCGTAGCTGAGTCTGAAGTCTGTACATCGCTGCATGCATTACTTATAGTCTGTACAGCCTGTGCTTGCAAGGTCAAGTCTGTACATCGGACCAAGTCTGTACAGCCTATACATTGTTCAGAACACAAGTCTGTACATTGGGTGCTGCATGCTCACCAAGTCCATACACTAGCAAGTCTGTACATTGGCATAGTCACACAAAGTCTGTACATTGTCTTTGCACAAGTCCACACCAAGTCTGTACATCGGGCCAAGTCTGTACAGCCTATGTTCTTCATGCATCTCTTCTTTAACAAGTCTATACATCACGTGAAGTCTGTACATCGTATTTGACGCAGGCATAGGAAGTCTATACATTGGTATCTTTACCGATGTTGCACTCGCAAGTCTATACATTGGTATCTTTACCTACGTTGCACTTGCAAGTCTATACATTGGCTGCTGCATGCTCACACAATCATTAAGTCTATACATCGTGCACTCTCAAAGTCTGTACAGCCATTGATCATACATCATCGTCCCACTTAGCGTCTCATGCAAAGTCTGTACATCGGGCAAGTCGGTGCACTCAAACACTTGCTCGATGCATTGCATTCTGAGCGTCTCATGTTACGTCTCATGCAAAGTTTGTACATCGGTCAAGTCTGTACAACCTGTGTATTTCATCCATTTAAAGTCTACACATCGCTGCATATACTGCATCGGTGAACTGCATACACTGCATCAAGTCTATATATTGGATATGTCCATGCATTCATTCGTTGTGCATACTTTGTTTCGTTGCAGTCTGTGCATAGCTGCATCATTAAGTCCGTGCATCCATTTCTAGTGTACATACTTGCTTAATGCATTCTGCATTACACACTCAGTTTGTGCATTGTGCTCTCATGTTTTAACACTAGGCATTGCAAAGTCTATACATTGTTGTGGCATTGCAAAGTCTATACATTGTAAAGTCTACACACAGCATTGCACACTACAAAGTCTGTACAAGGTTCTATAGTCTTAAGCTGATAACTCTCTTCGACTGACTGACAGGTACCTTGTTGAGAAGATTAAGAATGGCACGTGATCCAAGGATAATAGGAGTGCCAGGATTGTGACACGTGTACAGCAACGAGCCTAGAAGCTGCCACGTGATCAAGGTGCTCTGGGTGGGAAATGTTGAAGCCACATGCCCTCTTGCTTGCTGTTGCTATAAAAGGAAGTCTTCTTCCTCAGAAGAAGGCTGATCGATGAGGTGAAGCTCGAGAGCAGAGAAGCTTGAAGCAGCAGAGAGCCACTAAGAGCAGAAAAGAAAACCCACGATCCAGAGAGAAGAAAAAGAGAAAGAGGAGAAGATTGAGAGAGATGAGTTGAGAGAGTTTATTTGAGAAGTTGTTCCTCAGACTCTTGGTTCAGATACCAGAGCTGAGTTTACTCATTGAGAGCTATTTCCTTTCTGGGATTTCTTGTTTTCGTCTAATTCTATTTTCATTTTCTGAAATCTTTTCTTCAAGCTGTGTGTCAGCGGTTTGCAGAGGTGCTGCCTCTGGACGGGTCAAGCTGTAATCCCCAGCGGTTGTAGTGGAGGATTCCACTGGACAGGTCAAGCTTTAATTCCTCAGCGGGCGAGACTTGGTCTCGGACAGCAAGCTGTGAGGCTTAGCGGTTGTAGGCTAAGCTGTATTGCCCAGGAGACGCAAGCTGTGTTGTACAGCAGTAAGCCACACTTGGGTTGAGTGTGGGATGGACGTAGGTCTGGAGGACCGAACCACCTAAAAATCTGGTGTGTCAAGTGTTTGTGTGATTGCTTGATCTGCTGTGTGGTTGCCTCTGTCGATTCTCTTCTTAGATTATCTTTGTTTCAGCTCAAATCTATCATTCGAGTTAGTGATCTAGTAGATCTGCTTAAGTTTTGCATTAGAGCCTTATCTTGGTTTTATATTAGGCTATTGATCTATTCACCCCCATCTAGATCCACACTTCGTGGTGACAGAGTGCTTCCATCTAACACAACACCCCTGACATAGATCCATATTTTCTAGCGAATTTGGAGGCTAGAGGACTGAAAAGTCCACAAGAGAGGCTTGAACACATTGGTGAAAACAAAGTCAAACATAGGGGCTGCGAAGCTGGCGGTCGACCGGGCAGGAGGGGGCGGTCGACCAGAATTTTACAATCATAAGCCTTTCAACATTGGGAAAACCAGTCGACCAAGCCCTGTTCGGCGATCTACCGCGCTTGGAAAAACATGCAGAAAGTGAGTTATTAGCCTAGTGAAAGATATCCATGAGACAAGAACTTTAGAGTCCACATTTTGTACCAAACAACTTGAGGTTGTTTGAGTTATTCTGAGAATATTTAAAACATGATCAATTTGTGCTTTAGCTTGAGTTGGAAATGATTTACACAAGCTGATGGGGGCATCCCTTGCCCCACCACTTTTTTCGGAGCTCGGTTGGATCATCGGCATGCGTCATTATGTTCCTCACATGTTTCTGAGTCTAGTCATG
This sequence comes from Amorphophallus konjac, assembly GCA_022559845.1. NCBI lineage: Eukaryota > Viridiplantae > Streptophyta > Magnoliopsida > Alismatales > Araceae > Amorphophallus > Amorphophallus konjac. The sequence continues at coordinate 200,325,401 of CM040128.1, read as the reverse complement.
TAATTTTCATACTTTCTTTGAGTCATAAACTATGTAATTTTCTTTTTATTTGAGTCTAGTACCTAGGTATAAGGGTCATTTACCTAAGCCTTGAGTCATGTAGTTAATTAAGCAGTCTAATGGGCCCAACTAGTGGGCTTGGCCCATGGGCGCCCCCCCTGGATAGGCTAGTCATTAGTTAGTTTGTTCAAGGTCATTTTAGTCTATGAAATTGTATGAGCCTATAAATAGGCCTCTCCTCCCTCTCATTGTAACAACCTTTTATGATCAATCCAAAATCAAGTGTGTTTAGTGTCATTGGAGAGGATTCTCCACTTCTCTCTCTCTCTCTCTATTCGGGTGGATTCCCCTTCTCTCTCTATCTCATTTCTCTCTCTTCTCTCTCTCTTCAAGGAGGAGGGCGCCCTCCTCTCTCTCTCCTCCCCTCCCTCTCTCTCCTCCACATCATCAACTCTCTCTCTCCCCCTCATTACTCATCCTCACAACTTCCCATAACCCCTCATTACTACCCCCTAGTTCCAAGACAACTCCACCCAATCCACACCCCACCCTCCAACCCCCAACTACCCACTACCCTTCCCCAAGCATCTCCCCACCTTCCCAAGGCACCTCTTCCCATCCCCAAGACTACCATTGATCACCCTCCATTAAGGAAAATTCAAACTCACATTCCCTCCACCCACTTGTGCCCCCCTCACCTTCCCCCTCTCCCTCCAAGCCCCAAATTCGCAGCTCCTCTCTCACCCATAGCAAACACCCCCTTCCAGCCCCCATTCTCCCCTTCCCACACCTTGAAACACCCCCTCCCAGACCCCCTCACAACTGGGGGTTGCCCCTACACACAACCTGTAAGGTTTCGGACAGCACCTACGGGCGACGCAGCGGATAACAAAAATTTCATTTGTCCGATCCCGGTGTTATGGAAAGCTTAATCTATGCTCTAATCGATGTTTCTAAGACCCTAATTACGGGTTGCGTGTTTCACCTTGCGCGGAACGATGCTGTCCGCTAAGCCCGATGCAGAGAAACCGAGCCGCACAACTGTACGACCTCTAGAGTAGATCCACACGGACCCTTACGCAGCGACGGTACCTCCCCGGCACGACTATCCCCGACTCTATCACCTTCTAGAGAGAGAGAGAGCAAGAGGGAGAAAAGGGGGGAGACTAATCCTCTCCCTTAAACTTAATGCTTGATTAGCTTAAGGGAAGAAAAGAAGAAGCTCGAATGAGCTTCACGTAGGATCTATATATAGAGTTTAGGCTTTTTAAAAAAGGATTACAAAAGACCGAAACTGTATATATGTCCTATCTATTATTATACATATGTATTAAGCTCCATTTACACTCCTTTCGAAAAGGAATTAAAAGGAATTAATACATACACTTGTATAACAATAATCCGTCACCCAAGAATCCATTGTGTGTGATCCTCTAGGCCCATAGTCACTCTAGTTTAAGGTCCATTAACTTCTAATTCCCAATTAAAAGTAAATTAAAGATATTATTCGCTTCTACTAGAGCTGAATAACAGTTTAATTCATTCCGAACCTTCGATCACGTTGGGTCAAGTAAATCCGCGTGATCCTAGAGGACGTCAGGTTTAAACCAGCCTGTCTGGTACCTGTAAGTCCACAGTTACCGCATCGATATAATCCCTCGCTCCTTCTATGAGTCTGGTACGATCAAGGGTATGGTTTCTGTCAAACCCCATGATCGTGTCAATTGACTATGACCTCCTTAAAGTGTATGACGTCCGTCCTAAACGAACTCATACGACCCTGGCCAGGGATTTAACGGAGCGTCAATGTCATGACCCATTAACTATCTGATATATACCCGATAGTGAGCGATCCCTTCTTGACCATTGACGATCTTCACACGTATCCTGGAGTGGTTAACGACTCGACAACTCATGACTTATAGTTAAAGTCACTTAGCCAGGTAATTAAACCATTCCAATCCTCGTGTAAGATCCGATCAATGTCTCAGGTCAAAGGACCAACGATGCTACTGAGACCGTTGGATCTTCAGTTGACATTAGGTATAATCAACCATCTGAATATCCAATAGCGGATCAGTTCAGTGTACATCCTCTAAGGACATACACCTACACATATGTGTTGGTGCCCCGCACTAATGACCATGAGACTGGTCACTGACACATCATGTGTACTGGTTTAATAGGTAGTCAAAGTCCCCGAGTGATTACCCTCCAACCAGGAACAGTTTAAGGTATGTGTACATGTAAAGTCAATCTCATGTTCGAGATCCCATCTCGAGCTGACTTTACAACCACATATCCTAGGGACAACGTAAAGTAACACAATCGCATATTTACGCTCAAACACCACTTTATTAATAATGAACAAGATTGTACAACTATTGGGCCTACCCGACCTAAAATTGGCCTGTAGCACACCAACACTAACAATCTCCCACTTGAACTACAACCAATTGCCCACAACTTTGAGGCCCATCTTATCCCGATGACGCTCAAATACAGTCTGTGTCAAAGGCTTAGTCAGTAGATCTGCTATGTTGTCTTCTGACGGTACACGCTCTATCGTCACATCTCCACGATCAACAATCTCCCGAATAAGGTGAAAGCGCCTGAGAATATGCTTTGACCTTTGGTGAGATCTCGGTTCCTTCGCCTGGGTGATAGCCCCATTATTATCACAAAATAATGGGATGGGAGGTGTTATCTCGGGAACTACGCCAAGTTCCAAGATGAATTTCTTCATCCAGACAGTTTCTCCAACTGAATGCCCCTCCATTCAACATGAATACAAATTCAGACATGGATTTACAGTTATCTGTACCTGACTGGAAATTAGAATCTGTGTAAGCTCTAAGCTATAGGTCCTCTCCTCCATAAAGCAGAAAAAGATCCTTAGCCCTTCGCAGGTACTTAAGGATGCTCTTTACTACCTTCTAGTGCTCTTCGCCCGGATTTGCCTGATATCTACTGACAATGCTTAAAGCATTGGCAACATCAGGCCGTGTACATAGCATTGCATACATGATTGACCCTATCGCCGAAGCATAGGGTACCTTATTCATGTGTGCCATCTCCTCAGAAGTTTTAGGACTCATCCCCTCGGATAGGTAAATTCCATGTCTCATGGGAATGAGACCTCTCTTGGAATTTTCCATCCTAAACCTTTTGAGGATAGTGTCTATGTACATGGATTGAGATAATCCTAGCATCCTTTTAGATCTATCTCGATAGATCCTTATGCCCAGCACATAGGATGCTTCTCCCAAATCTTTCATGGAGAAGGTGACAACCAAGACTTAGTTGATGTCAACATCCCAACATCATTCCCAATGAGTAAGATGTCATCAACATAAAGGACCAAGAAGGTCACTGAGCTCCCACTGACCTTCTTGTAAACACAGGGTTCATCTTCATTCCGAATGAAGTTGAAAGATTTGACAGCTTCGTCAAATCTTAAGTTCCAGCTTCTAGATGCCTGCTTTAACCCATAAATGGACCTTTGATGTTTGCATACCTTATTAGGATGTGACTTGGAGGTGAATCCCTAAGGCTGTACCATGTACACCTCTTCTGACAGATTTCCATTAAGAAAAGCTGTCTTCACATCCATTTGCCAGATCTCATAATCTAGGTATGCAGCAATGGCAAGGAGGATTCTGATTGACTTAACCATGGCTACCGGCGAAAACGTCTCGTCATAGTCAATGCCTTGCCTTTGACGATATCCTTTCGCCACTAGTCTAGCCTTGTATGTGTCAACCTGTCCATCTGCACCGATTTTCTTTTTGAAAATCCATTTGCAGCTGACAGGGACCTTCCCTTCGGGTATATCAACTAAGTTCCAAATTTTATTGGTGTACATGGACTGGATTTCTGAATCCATTGCCTCTTGCCATTTCTCGGAGTCTACACTACGGATCGCCTCCTGGTACGACTGAGGATCATCATCCTCATCGATACATATCTTAGAGGACCCCTCTGAGACATGTCCAACATATCTCTCAGGTTCTCTCGATAGTCTACCAGATCTCCGTAGTGTCAGTGTTTCACTTTGAATAGGATCAACCGATACCGTCTCATCTAATGAGTTTGTATCTATGGGTTGTGGTTCTTGGACCTCGTCCAATTCTATCTAGCTCCCACTATTTTTCTGGAGTAGATATTCTCTTTCCAGAAATACAGCTCTCTTGGCCACTAAGACCCTTTGCTTAGAAGGGTGATAGAAATAATATCCAAACGTCTCCTTTGGATATCCCACAAACCTACACTTATCGGTTCTCGACTCAAGCTTATCACTCTCGTTCTTCTTTACATGAGCAGGATACCCCCAAATTTTAATGTGATTAAAATTTGGTTTCCTGCCCTTCCATATCTCATATGGTATAGAAGGAACTGATTTACTTGAGATCCTATTCAATAAATAAGCCGCAGTCTCTAACGCATAGCCCCAGAGAGACAAGGGTAGTCCTGACATAGACATCATGGATCGGACCATGTCTAACAAGGTCCTGTTTCTCCTCTCGGATACACCATTATGCTGTGGTGTATACGGTGGAGTCCACTGAGAAACTATTCCATGGTCTTTAAGATAAGAAGTGAATTCATGGCTTAAGTATTCACCTCCTCGATCCGATCGAAGAGCCTTAATACTTTTGCCAGTCTGTTTCTCTACTTCATTCTTATATTCCTTAAACTTCTCAAAAGCTTGTGACTTATGTCTCATTAAATCCACATAGCCATATCTAGAGAAGTCATCAATAAAAGAAATGAAATAGAGGTAACCCCCTTTTGCATCTATGGACATGGGTTCACACACATCCGAGTGTATGAGCTCGAGAAGGTCAACAGCCCTCTCACCATGTCCACCAAAGGGAGCCTTGGTCATTTTCCCCATGACACACGACTCACAGGTATCAAATGGCTTATATTCGAACGAATTCAAATGCCCATTTGAGTGTAAGTGAGAGACTCTTTTCTCACCTACATGACCAAGTCTGCAATGCCATAGATATGCAGAATTCACTTCATCAGCATTGGAAATTTACATAACATTAGAACGTGTATCTAATACATAAAGACCATTAACTAATTAACCATTGGCTATAATCAAACCATTATTCATTATAGAGCACCCAGTGCTATTAAAAGCCAATGTGTATCCAATGTTATACAAGCCAGAGATTGAAATAATGTTCTTAATAATATTAGGAACATAATAACAGTCATTCAGCTCTAGAATGACTCCTGAAGGTAAACTGAGACGTGCAGTCCCGACAGCTTTGGCAGAAACTAAAGCTCCATTGCCCATCCTCAGTTCAATCTCTTTTTTGCCTAGTCGCCTTCTATTTGCCAGCACTTGCACAGAATTGCAGATATGAGATGCACATCCAGTATCCAATACCTATGATGTGGATTCCATATATGATAAATTAAGGTCTATGACAAAAATACCTTCATTTAGAATTACCTTGCAATTCCTTTTCCAATGCCCAGTTTCCCCGCATCGAAAACATTTGTCTTCCTTTTCATTCTTCTTGCCCTTCCCTTTGTCAACCTTGGCGAGCTGCTTACCCGTGGCCTTTTTCTTTCCCTTCCCTTTGTTACTCGTGGTGGATATTTGAGAGGCCTTCCTTTTCTTGTTGGCCCGGCCAATAACCATTACAGACGAAGATGGTTTATCTTTCTGCATGGTTCCTTCAGCACTCTTTAACATATTGAGCAGCTCTGGGAGAGTTACTTCAATCCTGTTCATGTTAAAGTTCATGATGAAGGAAGAAAAGGAATCGGGTAATGAGTGGAGTATAAGATCAATGCATAGTTCAACATCCAACTTGAACCCCAATGCATTGAGTCTTTCAATCCACTCCATCATTTTCAGTACATGGGCCTATACTGATGAACCCTCAGACATCCGTGTCCTGAAAAGCCTTTTTGAGATGTCATACCTCTCAATCCTACCCTGCTCCCCGAAGAGCTGGCGTAGATTGAGAAGTATACTTCTACAATCAGTCTTTTCAAATTGCCTCTGTAGCTCGGGAGCCATAGAGACCAACATGTAACATTGGGTAAGGGAGAAGTCCTCAGACCACTTGGCATAAGCCAGTAACTCGCCCTCGTGGCATCAGAGCTGGCTCAGAATGAACCGTGTCCAACACGTACGCAATCTTTTCGGCGGTAAGGACTATGCGTAGATTACGCAGCCAATCCGAGTAGTTCGGTCCAGTTAAGCGGTTTGCATCCAAGATGCCGCGGAGGGGGTTGGACGACGACATTGTAATCTGGATAAGAAATAAAAGACAACTTAGCATGTGTTCAAATTCTAACTTAGATGTAGTTTTCTATCTTAGTTAGTCCCACTATTTTTCGATCGGACTATATAACCCTCAGTATATAGAACGGGAGATTAGCGAGATCTACCTAGTGGGTCGGAATCCCAACGAGACTGATGTACGACCTTGTGGAAAGCACAACAAGCCATACACCATCTCAAGGGCAGTCAACAGGCACTTGCATCCAATGCAATATCCGATATTCGGCCCCCGAGAAATCATCCCCTTGTGGAAAGCACAACAAAGGATATTCTCGGTTAGATCTAACCATCATTACTTCATAGCAATGAGTTCATGACCCGACCCTTGTGGAAAGCACAACAAAGCCGAGTTCAATTCCTCACCCCATTGAGGCCGAGCCTTGGAGTTTAATCCCGCCCCCAAACTAATGGACCTTGTGGAAAGTACAACAAATCCATGAAATGAAGACGTTCATTCACTCCATAATGATGGAGGGCCACGACGACTCCAAGAGCCACGCTTACCAGATCTAAAATTTAAGCGCGATGGAATTTAATTTTATCTTGATCTAACCCTAGGTGGTAATATAAATATATCCAATATATTTACCGTACCTAGTAGTTTGCACAAAAATAAATGCATCCAATGCAAATTAAACGCAAGTGATCATGGACTTTAACCCTAATGTAAATAAGACATCCGACCTGCTTCCGAAGCAGCTGGATCGTCCTCGGCGGGTGTGCTCCGCGCTTTCAAACTCCGACGCCGCATTAATTATAACTTTTACACGGCACGCAGGCCGGAAAAATTAAATTACATGTGACTCAAATTCCAGCAGCCCTTAGGGCGAGTACAACAATTGAGGAAGATAGAAGTACATTTGGAATTTCAACAGAGAGAGAAAGGAGGTTCGCAGACCCCAATTAATTACATTAATCCAAGTCCATGATCACTTGCCAACCCATTCAAATAAAATCAATCAAGGGTTATTTTCTGAAAATAATCCTTACTTTTGAATTTAAAAATGGGATGTGCAAACAAAAACAGGCCAGCTTTGTTTAATTTTAAAAATCAAAGCATGATTAACTAAAATTAAACACACAAGCAGGCCAATGCAAGGTAAATAAAGTAGAGCATGTAACGAACCATCTTTTTCTACAGGGGCATCTAATTGAGATAATTAATTAAATTTAAATTTAAATTTAATTATCTAATAATCAAATTTAAATTCAAAATTTAAACATGTCAATAATTTAAATTTAAATTCAAACTAATTATCCAATAATTTTGTTTGAAAATAAATTTAAAATAATACAATTATCCTCAATTAGCAATTTTTTAAAATTCAAAATTTGAATTTAATAATTATCTAATAATTAAAAATTCAAATAATTGAATTTTTCACATTTAACTTCAATAAAATTCAAAATTTAAAATTTTAATTATCTAATAATTAAAAATTCAAAAATTAAAATTTACTGAAGTAACTTCAATTATTACCATTTTATCTTAAGGTAAATAGTAATTATCTCACCTCGATAAATTCAAGACGGTTAAATAAAATTTAACATTTGACATTTACTTTTGAGATAATACAATTAACCTACAAGATAAAGTTCTATTTAATTTACTGTGTATTTTAATATATATATATAATATATATATTAATGTATCTGAGCACAGTAAATTAAAAAAATGAGTGAAAAACAATATTTTAAAAAAAAATAAAAAAACTTTTTTTTTATTCTTGCCGGGTCAACCTCGCGCGCGCGGGCGCCGCCCGCGCGCGCGGGCGTTGACCCGCGTTGCCGGCACCCGCGGGCGGGCGCCGCCTGCGAGCGCCCGCCAAGCGGACGCCCCGCGTGGGCGGCGCCCGCCACGCGGACACCCCGCGTGGCCGACGCCCGCCAGGCGGGCGCCGGCCACGGGGGCGCCCCGCGTAGGCGGCGCCCGCCCACGCGGGTGCGCCCGCCGGCGCACTGGGCCCAGCGGCGCAGTGCGCCCGACGGGAAGCCCGAAAAAAAAAAATTTTTTTAAAAAAAATTGCTGTTTGGATGCCCAGCATCCAGGAATAACAGAGATGTCCAAATCTCTTTCTACAAATTATAATTGAAGATTTAATATGCCCCTAAAGCATGGTTCTAAACGGCGATAAAAACACCGACCAGAGCGCGAACTTGGCTCTGATACCACTGTAAGGTTTCGCACAGCACCTACGGGCGACGCAACGGATAACAAAAATTTCATTTGCCCGATCCCGGTGTTATGGAAAGCTTAATCTATGCTCTAATCGGAGTTTCTAGGACCCTAATTACGGGTTGCGTGTTTCACCTTGCGCGGAACGACGCTGTCCGCTAAGCTCGATACAGAGAAATCGAGCCGCACAACTGTACGACCTCTAGAGCAGATCCACACGGACCCTTGCGCAGCGACGGTACCTCCCCGGCACGACTATCCCCGACTCTATCACCTTCTAGAGAGAGAGAGTAAGAGGGAGAAAAGGGGGGAGACCAATCCTCTCCCTTAAGCTTAATGCTTGGTTAGCTTAAGGGAAGAAAAGAAGAAGCTCGAATGAGCTTCACGTAGGATCTATATATAGAGTTTAGGCTTTTTAGAAAAGGATTCCAAAAGACCGAAACTGTATATATGTCATATCTATTATTATACATATGTATTAAGCTCCATTTACACTCCTTTCCAAAAGGAATTAAAAGGAATTAATACATACACTTGTATAACAATAATCCGTCACCCAAGAATCCATTGTGTGTGATCCTCTAGGCCCATAGTCACTTTAGTTTAAGGCCCATTAACTTCTAATTCCCAATTAGAAGTAAATTAAACATATTATTCGCTTCTACTAGAGCTGAATAATAGTTTAATTCATTCCGAACCTTCGATCACGTTGGGTCAAGCAAATCCGCGTGATCCTAGAGGACGCCGGGTTTAAACCAGCCTGTCTGGTACCTGTAAGTCCACAGTTACCGCATCGATATAATCCCTCGCTCATTCTATGAGTCTGGTACGATCGAGAGTATGGTTTCTGTCAAACCCCATGATCGTGCCATTTGACTATGACCTCCTTAAAGTGTATGACGTCCGTCCTAAATGAACTCATACGACCCTGGCCAGGGATTTAACGGAGCGTCAATGTCATGACCCATTAACTGTCTGATATATACCCGACAGTGAGCGATCCCTTCTTGACCATTGATGATCTTCACACGTATCCTGAAGTGGTTAACGACTCGGCAACTCATGACTTATGGTTAAAGTCACTTAGTCAAGTAATTAAACCATTCCAGTCCTCGTGTAAGATTCGATCAATGTCTCAGGTCAAAGGACCAACGATGCTACTGAGACCGTTGGATCTTCAGTTGACATTAGGTATAATCAACCATCTGAAGATCCAATAGCGGATCAGTTCAGTGTACATCCTCCAAGGACATACACCTACACATATGTGTTGGTGCCCTGCACCAATGACCATGAGACTGGTCACTGACACATCATGTGTACTGCTTTAATAGGTAATCAAAGTCCCAGAGTGATTATCCTCCAACCAGGAACAGTTTAAGGTATGTGTACATCTAAAGTCAATCTCATGTTCGAGATCCCATCTCGAGCTGACTTTACAACCACATATCCTAGGGACAACGTAAAGTAACACAATCGCATATTTACGCTCAAACATCACTTTATTAATAATTAACAAGATCGTACAACTATTGGGCCTTCCCGACCCGAAATTAGCCTGTAGCACACCAACACTAACACAACCACCTCATTTCCCCTCCCATCTACCCCATTCTCCCATTACCTATCTCCACCCTCTCATTCCAGTTCGCAGGCAGCTAGGTAGTAGTGATTTGCAGAGGTCACCACGACCACCCCTCAAGGTTTCAGGTGGCGAATCATATATTTCCGGAAGCGTCTCCGAGTCAGCTTCACAACGGTGGTGGTCCCGCAACCGTCCGAGCTTGGAGCTGTTCAGAGGAGCAGATCTCGTATGACTGCGCACCCTGCCCCTGACTGGAGACCTGAAGCTTGGTACAGAGGCAGCCACGACCAGATCAGGTGGACTCTGAGCGCGATCTTCGGAGGGAAAATACTACATCCAGTCTTCTACCAGTACCTGAAAGCGGAAGGTCGATCGCCCACTGGAGCAACCCGTTCCACTTATTTTCGTCGCGGTGCGCAGACTGCACCTGTCAACCCAGGTTGGACCGACCTCCACTCAGAAGCTCCTCATTTTCTTCCCTGACCTCCGATTGTGGCTCCACCAGTTCTTGCTCAAAGCTACTCCGACCATGGACGCGTCGCCGCCAGTCTTGTCTCAATCGGAGTTCAGGAGTGCCCGGGACAGATCTGCCACTCAGCCCCTACGGTTCTGCACCTGTCAATCTAGGTTGGACCGACCTCCACTCAGAAGCTCCTCATTTCCTTCTCCGACCTTCGATTACGGCTCCGCCAGTTCCTGCTCGAAGCTACTCCGACCACGGACGCGTTGCCACCAGTCTCATTTCAATTGGAGTTCAGGAGTGCCCGCGACAGCTCTACCACTCAGCCCCTGTGGTTCTGCACCTGTCAATCAGGTTGGACTGACCTCCACTCAAAAGCTTCTCATTTCCTTCTCCAACCTTCGATTGAGGCTCTTCTAGTTCCTGCTCGAAGATACTCCGACCACGGACTCGTCGCCGCCAGTCTCATCTCAATTGGAGTTCAGGAGTGCCCGAGGCAGCTCTGGCACTCAGCCCCTGCAGTTCTGCACCTGTCAGTCCAGGTTGGACCGACCTCCGCTCAAAAGCTCCTCGTTCTCTTCTCTGACCTCCGATTGCGGTCCCGTTTATTCCTGCTCTAAGCTGCTTCAGCCATAGTCGCACTAACGCCAGGTTCATCACATTTGGAGTTCGGGAGCGTCCGCAGCACCATCGGTAACTGACTGCATCAGTTCTGCACCAACCCGAGACAGAACAGAGCTGTCCTGCTCCAGGCTCTGCCCCGATCAGCACCGAGTTCCAGAGTTTCTCCAAAAATTCAGACGTCATCCTCGATTAGTTGGGAAACTTTCGGCACCAGTTTCGTCAAGATCCGAGTTCGGTTAGGTCCGTGGCGGCGCCTTCACCAACAACCTGTCCAGCAAATCTGAAGGTTGGCAGAACCGGCGGAGCTTGGAAAACCGGCTTCCTTATCATAATTCTCCCACCCCGCTTGGCCGGCTGAAGGCCCCTCCCTGCGTGGAGGTAACTTTTGGTTGTAACACATTAATCCCCACCCCGAGATCCCCCCTCCTGCGAGAGGTGTAGTGGTGTAACCTTTCAATTTCAGTTTAAAGCGACACCCACGTGGCGTGCGGGTGCATACCCTCGCCTCCCCGCTCGCCCCCGTCTCCGCCAGAGTTGGCCTCTTCACGCCGGCTAGGTGAGTCTCGGTCCCCCTTCTTGGCTGGTTTAAATCACTTGCTTAGCCTAGTATTATTGCTGTTGCTTTGTCGGACGGAGAGTGAGAGCTCGGCCCAAATTGCTACTAACGTGAGTGACCACCGCGGGCGAGTTGAGAGAGAAACCACTTAACCCACGCTCTTGGCGTGTGCTGGCCGCCCGTGAGTTGGGCATCCCTGGCCCATTTGGGGTTCTCCCCAAGCTAGCCAACCATTGGAGCATCAAGGTCCTGCCTCGGACCCTCTCCATCATCACCGAGTCGACTACGGGCACTAGTGTGCGCCACGCAAGTGAGTTCGCTAGTGTGAGTCCGCTGCTCAACTTGATTGCTTGCAATATAGGTCCATAGGTGGTTTCATATCAAATTGGTATCAGAGCAAGTTCTAGACTTGTCTCTACTAAGTCTTGTCCTAGGGCCATTGCATGCATCACCCTTGTCCACTATCATGACTACCTCATACTTGGCATATTCGTCACTCTTAGGCCCATTAGAAGCCTTTGTGTTTGATGGATCTCACCCTAGCATATATCTAGAATGGGAGAAATCCATAGACCAATACTTTGTGAGGTTTACCCTGTCAGGGCTTGTCCAAGTCAACTATGCCAAGAGTTTGCTCTAGCGCCAAGTTAGGAAAGAATGAGAGAACATTGTAGGTTTAAGAGAAGCCAAAGGGGAAGCACCCATTGAATCTTGGGATGAAATGAGGGCCGATCTTAGAAAGATCTACGCACCCCAACCCAAACCTCTTCAACCAACCGATCTTTCACCCCCGACCCCAACTCCCACCCAAGAACTTCCCCGACCAAGCCCAACCCAAGTCCACCCATGTTCACCACCCCGAGAGTACCATGCACTGACCATTATCACTCCACCCACCATAGACTATCCTACCCCATTATCCTTGGAAGTTGTGGCCCACACACATACCCAAGTGGAGATGGATGCCAATCCGGATTCACCTCCCACCATAGAGAACATCCTAGACCCCCCACTTCCACCCACCTCTCCTAGTTCAGATCCTCGTGAGCCGCACACCCTAAGAATGAATGAGTCCATACTCCAATGGCTTAAGCAAGGCCCCACCATTCCTAGCTCACCACCTTACCTCTCACCCATGGCATATCAAGTCCAAATTGTGCCCACCCAGTCTTCCCATGTCACACTTCAAACCTCCTACTTTGGGGAAGGCTTAGGGGACCTAGTGGACTGTTTACAATGGCAAGTCTACCTGACCAATATGCTAGCCATAGGACCATTGGAGTCTAGCCCCATCTACTCTAGTGGACCCTTCCTAGTTTACCCCGCCACCGGTTCCATCACCTCCATCTACACTAGTGGCCATTATACGAGTGAAATCCTCCTCTTTCTCCCCAAGGATGAGAAACCAATCTTGGCCCACTTCCCACCCATCAAGATTCCAATTGCTTTAATTGGCCAACCCACTAGAGACCTTGGCCCAATTATCTTAGAGGAGGATGACTCACCGTTTGGGTACCTTGAAGACATATAGTGCCACCCTCTAGGAAGACCTTTCCACTACCCCTTTGATCTCTTCCTATGGGAGCCTAGACCCCTATGTGACCCAACCACCTTATCCACCACCCACCCTTTCCTACCCTCACCCACCGATGAGGCCAACCTTCTCCTCAATTTGGAGCGTCTTATATTGGGTAGAAAGCCAAGCCCTCCCCTCATGGCCGACCCACTCACCAAGAACATTGGCCCAGTTATCATGAAGAGGGATGACTTAGCACCTTTTGAGGACCTTGAGGACATAGAGCTCCTCCCCCTTGGTAACTCATTTTATGATCCCTATGATCCATTCCAATGGAAGTCCAAAAGCCCACACATAGGAGACATCTTTGGCACAAGAATGCATAAGTCTTGGCATACAAAATCACTTGACATGATTAGAAAGTCGTGTCCATTCATTCACATCACCCATATGTCAAGTAGGAAGCATGATTGGTCCCTATTTGGGTGTAACGGTCCTCCCCATTTCACCATTGGTCTTATGTATGCTAGGAGCCTACATGGGTGTCCGGGTCCTCCAACATTCATCATACTCACTCATAAGAGGGACACCTATGGATGCCCCGGTCCTCCCAAATCATTCAAAGTCTTCATAACATCAATGCATGATAGGTCTATATGTTGTTGCCCTGGACCACCTTTGCATACCACACCTTGTCCACTCACACCGCATCATAGTACATGGCATATGCATCCAAGCAAGTATCAAACAAAAGGCGGTGAGATTCACAAGAAGCGGGCAAAGACTCATGAGCGCCACTTGGAATTCCAAATTGGCAACTTGGCGATGATGACTTTGGAGTGACTCTACCCTAGGGTCACCTCCAAATCGAGGGCACGAGGACTTGGTCATTGCCAAGTTCCGAGTGGCTTTGGCAACCCGGCTTACGGGTTGGACTTACCAATGGGTTTTGGGATTCACCCCACTTCCCACGTGGCAGATCCGGCACCCTCTAAGGGCACCGCGGTGGATCCTAGTGAGTGTCTTGAGCTTACACCTATCCTTGTGAGAGACACCCTCGGAGTGCCACCACAAAATAGCCTGAGAGCTCGACATGAGCACACGGCGACAATACTAGGCAAGCCAGATCTCTTCGCCAGCATGAGGGTGTGTCCGAGCCACTTTGACAAGCGGAAGCGTCATTCCCCGGCTATGGACGCGGGTTGAGTTTGGAGATCGTGGCTCGCCCAGAGCTGCATTTGGCGTACTACTACCCCGGTGGACCCATACTCGACGGGGTCGAGTTCTCCCCACCCCGGGGGTATGATGGGGGCATCCCTTGTCCCACCACTTTTTTTGGAGCTCAGTTGGATCGTCGGCATGCGTCATTATGTTTCCCACATGTTTCTGAGTCTAGTCATGTAATTTTCAAACTTTCTTTGAGTCATAAACTATGTAAATTTTCTTTTATTTGTGTCTAGTACCTAGGTATAAGGGTCATTTACCTAAGTCTTGAGTCATGTAGTTAATTAAGCAGTCTAATGGGCCCAACTAGTGGGCTTGGCCCATGGGCGCCCCCCCTGGATAGGCTAGTCATTAGTTAGTTTGTTCAAAGTCATTTTAGTCCACGAAATTGTATGAGCCTATAAATAGGCCTCCCCTCCCTCTCATTGTAACAACCTTTTATGATCAATCCAAAATCAAGTGTGTTTAGTGTCATTGGAGAGGATTCTCCACTTCTCTCTCTCTCTCTCTATTCGGGTGGATTCCCCTTCTCTCTCTATCTCATTTCTCTCTCTTCTCTCTCTCTTCAAGGAGGAGGGCGCCCTCCTCTCTCTCTCCTCCCCTCCCTCTCTCTCCTCAACATCATCAACTCTCTCTCTCCCCCTCATTACTCATCCTCACAACTTCCCATAACCCCTCATTACTACCCCCTAGTTCCAAGACAACTCCACCCAATCCACACCCCACCCTTGATGAGAACATCACCTCCTATTTCATCAGGCATGGTCTAGTCATTTAATTTTGAGTCCTATGTAATTTTTATTTGAGTCATTGATGTAATTTTCATTTTATTTGAGTCATTTCCCTAGGTCTAGCATTTATTTTCCTATGTTTGAGTGTCATTAGATTGTGTAATGTGCTAATTGGGCCCATTTCTTTGGGCTTGGCCCAATGAGCTCTCCTACCCCTTCGGTTATTTGTCAATGAGGCTTTTGTCAGGGTCTTTTGTAGAAATGTGGGTTTCCTATATATAGGACCCCGTTTCCTCCATTTGAACTTAATCAATCAATGAATCAATCAATGAAAAATGCCATTTAAGAGTCCAAAGCTTATTTTAGTGGAGTGATTCCAACATTTCTTGGGTGAGATGCCCTAGGGGAGAGATTCCCCACCCTTCCCTCTCTTAATCTCTCTTTTTCACCCCTCTTTCTCTCTCCTCCAACCCCAAATCCGAATTTGCTTCTCTCTCCTCCCTTCCCCAACCACCTCCACTAGCTACCCACCTCATTTAAGACCCTCCACTTCCCCAAACCACCATTACTCCACCCCCTAGTCCCAAGGGAGCTTCCACCAATCCTAGCTCCACCTCCCAACCCCCAACTACCCCACCCACTTCCCCAAGCACCCTTCCCACTACCCCAAGCACCCATTCCCTTCCCCAACACAACTCTTCCCATTCCCAAAGCCCCACTAACCACATTAGTCCATTTTCAAATTTTGGAGAAAGATCTCTCCTTCTCTCTTCCCCACCCATCCCAAATTCGTAGCTCCCCTCTCACCCACTGCAAACACCACCTTCTAGACCCCATTCTCCCTCATACACACCTTGGAACACCCCCTCCAAGATCCCCTTACAACCAGGGGTCACTCCTACACTCATCCACCCCCATTTCCCCTCCCACATACCCCATTCCCCCCCGTCATCTTCAACCTACAGTTTCAGTTGCAGATCAGAAGAAGAGTACCGACTTGCAGAGGTGACCACGGCTTCCTCCGGGCGATTCTGAAGGCCCAAGATACATCCGTGGAAGCGTCTGCCAGTCCTCTTCGACACCAAATGGTTTCGTCTTCATCGGAGCTCGGGGCTGTCCAGGAACTCCGTTCTCCCACGACTGCGCGGAACCCTCCCTGCCAAGCATCAGAACCTGAGAGATCACTCTGCCACGACGAACCCTAGCGGATTCAGGCTGAAGCCCCTTCATCAAAGTTCTTCCTCTGCTAGTCTTCTTCCAAGATCAAGAAACAGAACCTCATTCGGCTGCCGGAGGAAGGAGTTACGAATTTTCTCCCCCGAGCTCTCCAGTTCTGTCTCCTGCTGTCTACTCCGACCAGTGCCAACTCTTCAGGGTACACCGACCGCCCTCGACCTCTGATTGCAGCCCCGTTACCTTCGGCTGAAAGCTACTTTGACCACGAAGACTTCACCTCCGGTTTCGTGCTGATCGGAGTTCGGGAGAGTGCGTGGCGTCCTCTGCAACCTGCTGCCAGAAGTCTGCAACTGTGGATCAGAAAACCTCATGTCCTGTTCCAACCTCTGCTCCGGTCAGCCACGGTCTCAGAAGAAATTCACAAAAATCTGAAGCATTCCTGTACGTGTTACGAAGCTTTTGCCGCCAGTCTCGCTATCGGAAAAATTCGTGAGAAGGATCTACGGTCATTACACCGCCCCACTGTCCCTGTTCGCAGATAACCGGCAGATTCGGCATCCACACTCAACCGACATTCTTTACCTTATTTTCCCCACCCCGCTTGGCCGGCTGAAGGCCCCACCCTGCGTGGTGGTAGTTTTGATTGTAACACCTTAATCCCCACCCCAAGAACCCCCCCCCCCCCCTTGCATGGGGTGTAGTGCATGTAATTTACAATTTCAGGTTGAAGCTTCTCCGGCGCGGCGTGCGGGTAAGCCCACGCTTCCTCGCTCGCCCTCGTCTCCGACCGGGATCGGTGTCTTCACACCGACTAGGTGAGCCACTGCACACTCCTCTTTGCTGAAATTTCCTTGCTTGAGTAGTATTGTATCTTAGTGCCGTCGGTGGTAAGTGGAGTGCCCGAACTCAAATTTGCTTGTGAATGAATGATTACCGCGGGTGAGTTGTGAGTGAACCGTTAATACCCACGCCCTCGGCGTGCTGGCCGTCTATGAGAGTGGACATCCTAGGACCCTTGAGAGGTCCAATCCTAAGCTAGCCAACCCTCGGAGCAGCAAGGGCCCGTCCCGGACCCTTACCACTATCACCGGTTTGCCTACGGGCACAAGAGTGCGCTTAGCGGGTGAGTCCGCCCGAGTAAAGTCACCGGTTCGTGCGTTGGTTGCTTGCTAGGTCCAAGGGTCATTTGATCATGTGAAGAACCCCCTAGGTCGTGTCACATCAACCCTCCAACCCCCAACTACCCACTACCCTTCCCCAAGCATCTCCCCACCTTCCCAAGGCACCTCTTCCCATCCCCAAGACCACCATTGATCAGCCTACATTAAGGAAAATTCAAACTCACATTCCCTCCACCCACTTGTGCCCCCCTCACCTTCCCCCTCTCCCTCCAAGCCTCAAATTCGCAGCTCCTCTCTCACCCATAGCAAACACCCCCTTCCAGCCCCCATTCTCCCCTTCCCACACCTTGAAACACCCCCTCCCAGACCCCCTCACAGCTGGGGGTTGCCCCTACACACAACCACCTCATTTCCCCTTCATCTACCCCATTCCCCCATTACCTATCTCCACCCTCTCATTCCAGTTCGCAGGGAGCTAGGTAGCAGTGATTTGCAGAGGTCACCACGACCACCCCTCAAGGTTTCAGGTGGCAAATCATATATTTCCGGAAGCGTCTCCGAGTCAGCTTCGCAACGGTGGTGGTCCCGCAACCGTCCGAGCTTGGATCTGTTTGGAGGAGCAGATCTCGTACGACTGCGCACCCTGCCCCTGACTGGAGACCTGAAGCTTGCTACAGAGGCAGCCACGACCAGCTCAGGTGGACTCTGAGCGCATTCTTTGGAGGGAAAATACTACATCCAGTCTTCTACCAGTACCTGAAAGCGGAAGGTCGATCGCCCACTGGAGCAACCCGTTCCACTTGTTTTCGTCGGGGTGCGCAGACTGCACCTGTCAACCCAGGTTGGACCGACCTCCACTCAGAAGCTCCTCATTTTATTCCCCGACCTCCGATTGTGGTTCCACCAGTTCCTGCTCAAAACTACTCCGACCATGGACGTGTCGCCTCTAGTCTCATCTCAATCGGAGTTCAGGAGTGCCCGGGACAGCTCTGCCACTCAGCCCCTGCGGTTCTGCACCTGTTAATCCAGGTTGGACCGACCTCCACTCAGAAGCTCCTCATTTCCTTCTCCGACCTTCGATTGCAGTTCCGCCAGTTCCTGCTCGAAGCTACTCCGACCATGGACGCGTCGCCGCAAGTCTCATCTCAATTGGAGTTCAGGAGTGCCCGAGGCAGCTCTGCCACTCAGCCCCTGCGGTTCTGCACCTGTCAGTCCAGGTTGGACCGACCTCCGCTCAAAAGCTCCTCGTTCTCTTCTCTGACCTCTGATTGCAGCCCCGTTAGTTCCTGCTCGAAGATGCTTCAGCTACGGTCACATCAACGCTATTTTCATCGCATTTGGAGTTCGGGAGCGTCCGTAGCACCATCGGCAACTGACTGCATCAGTTCTGCACCAACCCGAGACAGAACAGAGCTGTCCTGCTCCAGGCTCTGCCCCGATCAGCACCGAGTTCCAGAGTTTCTCCAAAAATTCAGACGTCATCCTAGATCAGTTGGGAAACTTTCGGCACCAGTTTCGTCAAGATTCGAGTTCGGTTGGGTCTGTGGCGGCGCCTTCACCAACAACCTGTCCAGCAAATCTGAAGGTTGGCAGAACCGGCGGAGCTTGGAAAACCGGCTTCCTTATCATAATTCCCCCACCCCGCTTGGCCGGCTGAGGGCCCCTCCCTGCGTGGAGGTAACTTTTGGTTGTAACACATTAATCCCCACCCCGAGATCCCCCCTCCTGCGAGAGGTGTAGTGGTGTAACCTTTCAATTTCAGGTTAAAGCGACACCGACGTGGCGTGCGGGTGCATACCCTCGCCTCCCCGCTCGCCCCCGTCTCCGGCCGGAGTCGGCGTCTTCACGCCAGCTAGGTGAGTCTCGGTCCCCCTTCTTGGCTGGTTTAAATCACTTGCTTAGCCTAGTATTATTGCTGTTGCTTTGTCGGACGGAGAGTGAGAGCTCGGCCTAAATTGCTATTAACGTGAGTGACCACCGCGGGTGAGTTGAGAGAGAAACCACTTAGCCCACGCTCTTGGCGTGTGCTGGCCACCCGTGAGTTGGGCATCCCTGGCCCATTTGGGGTTCTCCCCAAGCTAGCCAACCATTGGAGCATCAAGGTCCCACCTCGGACCCTCTCCATCATCGCCGAGTCACCTACGGGCACTAGTGTGCGCCACGCAAGTGAGTTCGCTAGTGTGAGTCCGCTGCTCAACTTGATTACTTGCAATATAGGTCCATAGGTGGTGTCACATCACAAGCCCTTGCAATTATGAAGGTTCTAAACCATTGCCCATATGAGGTTTAATATACTCACAAACTTGACCATAAGTTTGCTTCAGTTATATTCATGAGTTCCAACAACGTAACCATTCATTTTGGAATTCAATAAACTCAATTTATGCATTTGTGAGGCTTTTAACAGATGAGCATTGTCATTTTGCACAGTTGCCTTATCACATACAATGCTAGCTTTAGAGTGCTTAGGTTAGGCACGAGGCAGAAACTAAGTTCGAGGTTTTGTTATCATCAAAATCACTTGGAGAGACTCAACAATCTCCCCCTTTTTGATGATGATAAAACATTGGATAATGAGAGTAATGCCGTGCTTTGATAAACAAAATTGCGTATGTGAAATGCAACAAGCCGAGGCATTCTTCATTGTGCATCAAGCCATTCAACACATGCAACCATTCAACTTTTTATTTGCCAAGATAGATGGGAAATGAAATAAGGGCCAATCACTTTGTATCAGAAACCAAGTGCATTTTCATTTCGTCATTTCATTCCAAGGTACATTGATGCTTAAGAGAATGTAGACACTCTAGACAAAAGACAAGGACAAATGCAAGACTGACTCTCAAAATGCAATGACTCACAAAAGATCCTCACAATGATCATCCATACAAACATAAGGACATGCATGCATAGAATATATATATAACCTACATAACTACTTCTCCCCCTTTGGCATCATCAAAAAGGGGAGAAGATAGATGAAAAGAGACCCAAAAGGCACAAGATGAAAGGACAGAGTCTGGAGGGAGGAAACTAAAGAACGTCCTTATTGGTCATCTGCAGGAGGCTGGGCATCTGGTGGAGGAAGAGGCACATATCCAAGGCGCTGCCGAATGTCTCCAAGTAAGTGGTCATGATGCTGAAGGCAGTGCTGGATATGGGTCACTTGTTGAGCCCTATCATAGTCACGGCGCTGCATGTTCATGAGAACGCGGTTCATAGCACGAAAAGTCTCACGTGAATCTTCATGGCTCTGGGTGAGGGTGGTCATGTTGGTGGAAAGAGTGTGCATCTGAGTGGCTAAGGAATCCAAAGCTGTGGAGACTGAGTTTGGATGCTATGGTAAAGATTCCAGCATGGTGCCCTTGGTTGCAATATTTTCCCCAAAGGTAGAGAGTTATTCCCCAAAGGCATCCACACGAGTTTCCAGCCCAGTGAACCGCCTGTCAAGAGTCTCATAGTCTACCCAAGGATGTTGTCCGGCCCCCTGAGTAGAAGACTCTCCATAATGGTACTGTGATGGAGGAGGCATCTCTGGATCCATGTGGTGAGGTGAAGGTGGAGGAGGCTGGTCCTCAACCTGAGCTGGAGGGGTTAGGTCCCCTGGATCCTCCTGTTGCTCTTGTTCTTGTTCTCCTTCATTGACTGCATCTTCCCCATAAACGGGCACATCACGACAGAGCTCACCATCCGGACCCCAATAATATCCCATATCTGTGAAAATCTTGTGCTTATTATATATATCATCTTATCGAACATGAATGAACTGTTCATCTGCCAAATTGATCCCAACATAGACGAATATGCCAGTTAACTGTGAAGCATTGGGCAGGGGTCGCCACAAATTGGTTCGGCAAGATCCAATGAGAGTTGTCATGAGGCGACCCATGTTGACTTGTATCCCATTAATAACATTGTAAAACAAGAACTTGTGAACCTCTGTCACTTCATTTCTGCTGCCACTCTTTCGATAAATGAGGGAGGTAAACATATGGTGCAATATACGCTGCAATGGTGGAAAATGATTTACATTCAATATGATTAAGTTGTTGACACCATGCACGTAATCACAACGAGTCATAGCAAGAAAAGTTTCCTCAACATCACCATGACCAAAAACCATGTCGTCTCTTCTAGCCGCGACTCCTAAGCCCCACTCAAATAGATCGGAAGTAATATGAAGCTCAACCCCTTGAACAACTATAAACAATTCCTCATTCCTTTCAACCAGATTTCCATAAAATTGCTGCACTAGATTGGGATAGAATCTGGTATACCTAGTGACAAAATCTGTCCAACCTGGTTGAATCTCAGAGACAGCACATAAATAGGGCAAAATCTCGTTCACCTCATTGAAGTCGACTAGTCGACGGTCGATAATAGGTCGGGGAGGCAACCGAGGTGCATGACGAGGGGCAGGTGCTCGCTGGGGTGGAGGAGCCAGGGCCTCTCGTCTCTGACTGCTTGGTTCCCCTTGGGTAGGATTCCGAGAACTCCATCGAGGTGGCATCCTGAACTAGAAAACTCACAGGGAAACCCTTGAAGAATCAATCTCAACCCAGGGGAGGAAGATGGACCAAAAGGGCACTCCTAGGGCTTGGAATAGCCTTCTCCACAACCGGGAACCTAGAAGATCTTCCCACTCGCATGAACGGCCGCGGAGATTTCATCCCAAAATGACGAACCGACTGGATCTTGTGCAGATTGAAGGGGGATAAGGTTTTTGGGCTTGAATAGTGGAGTTGGTGTGTTCTAGGGTTGGGGGAAAGTGTTGGAGAGAGAATGGGAGAGGTGGAATGAGAGAAAGGGGTTTTAGGACCCCTTAAAGAAGAGTCCGGATGTGGTCCAGCCGGGCCGGTTTGCCGCCACCGGTCGACCGGTGCTGGAGCGGCGGTCGACTGCTAGGCCCAAAAAAAAATCCCCATTTTTGTATTTTTTGTTTCTTTTTCTTTTCTTTTCTTTTTCCTTTTCTTTTTTTATATTGGGGGACTATCATCTGACCTTCTGATTCGAACCAACATCATGAAGTGGAGAGAAGGAGAAGAGATGGAGATTTGAGGAAAGTTCTCTAACTCCCCCTCAGTAGTTTCCTTAGGTCTGGCATCACTGAGTCCACAATTATTTAGCCAAGGAATATCTGGCCTTAGAAGTATTTTTTAAGAAGGGCTATATGTATAAATACATTCAAGCATGCAGGAGTGTATATGAACACGCAAGGTATAAAAAGTAAATGTATACAATATGTGTAATACCCTGGATTCTTATTGGATCTTTCGAATCTTTTTCGGAGAGTTTCAGATCGCTTTTGTGGGTCTTGAGTTGAGTTTTACGATCCACGTGGATTTTTCTCTCGTACAAGTTACAGAACCCTGCGGTGAGTTTATTTCTCAGTTCATCAACTCGAGGACGTTACAGCAGCGATGTACACTTTGAGAGGATCGTTTCGTCTATTTTTACATAGTTTTCTGAATTAGTCCATCTTCGGGCCAATTATCGAATTTTTAGAAATTAGGAAAATTTCTTAATTTCTTCTATTTAACCCTCAACTCCCCTCGCTCCTCCCTCATTTCTCTCATCTCTTTCTCTCACTTGTTCTCTCTCCTCTCTGGCCTGTTCGGCGTGGGGCGCGCACAGTTGCGGAGCTGGCCGAGGTAGGGACGTGATGGAGTGATCGGGACGGATGATAGAGTGACTGTTTGAGCGTGGCGAGGCGCGATCCCTCGGTGGATTTTGAGATCAGCGCGGTTCGTGTTTTGGCATTTTTAGCGCGGATTAGTCACTTCGACGCATGGTTTCTTTGGTGGACGTCGGGAGACGGATCACCCACCTTTCCTACACCTTTCCTCGTAGTTTCACGTCAAACGGTGCGAGAACGAGCGAGTTTTGGCTCGTTGTGGTTTT
The DNA here is from genome assembly GCA_022559845.1 of Amorphophallus konjac. Taxonomy (NCBI): domain Eukaryota; kingdom Viridiplantae; phylum Streptophyta; class Magnoliopsida; order Alismatales; family Araceae; genus Amorphophallus; species Amorphophallus konjac. The sequence continues at coordinate 200,302,018 of CM040128.1, read as the reverse complement.
GTGGAGTTCGTAGGGTTTGCCAAAAAATGGTGACGGATTTTAGATCAGTTAGTGTCAATGGACTCCATGGAACGTCTGCGCTCCATAGTCACTGATTTCGTCATGATTGGTGGTCACTCGGGACTGTTAGGAGCCCGGGAAGTCCGGTGACTCCATTTGGGTCGATTTCGAGAAATCACCCATTTCTCGTCGTTTCTTAGCCGATTCGACTCCCGTTGGAGTCTAAATATTGTATATCGTCGTTATGGATGTATCCCCTTCGTTTCGGAACGAACGGGGCGTGGAAAGGCCACGATTGGGCCGATCCCGTGGTTTGCTTGTCGTGACGCCTACATGGTTCAACAGTAACCGTGTAGGGCTTGGAGCAGCTAGCTTCTGACCGTTTAGTCTTGAGTCGGTGGGCGTTTGCGCGGTCGCGTGATAGACCGCCCAGTGGATGGCGTGGCCAGTTGGGAGCCGTCTAGTCCACTTGAGCGGTCGGTATCTAGCCGTTTTGGTTTTTCCGTTGTGTTGAGCGGCCAGGCTTGACCGCTTAGCCTAGTTGACCTTGGGTCAACAGTTTATGGCGGTTCATGGGGCGGTTTCCCCTTAACCGTCTTGTCATCTGAGCGATCCTTCCCTGACCATTCTGACTGTCCTTTGACCACCTACTTAGATAGGTCGGTTTGATGGAACGGCCTATTCCAGACCGTTCTGTTCCTCTGAGCGGCCTCTAGTAGCCCGTTCATCTCCCTGGGCGGCCCCTTGGTGACCACGCAGTGAGTTCTATCCGTTGTTGTGTCTGTGGGCCGTGATAGCTTGTCTCATGTCCGTCTGTCTGTGTGTATGTTCCGTTTGACTAATGTTAAACGTTTAGGTTGATTACGGCGGTGTCTCTAGCAGTTCTGGCTTAGACTGCTAGTGTCCGTGAGTCTGTCGGGTGGTTTGGCTAGATAGGTCGGTTCAGAGTTGACGATGTGTGGCCTACTCCTTGGCTGCTAGAGTCCCCTAACGACCCATTCTAGCACTGCCAATGTCCTTGCCTCTGGTTGCGTAGCGGCTCTTCCTTGACTGCTTGGTTTGCCTAGCGGCCGAGTGATGGATCACTTACGCCCAGAGTGTCGTTTCCCGGTGTTTCGGTTTCTGTTTGCCTTGGCTTGACCATGTGGTTTGCCCGTGACCCGCGGATGTCTGTTGGCATCCTATGAGGGCTGAGACCATAATGAGATGGCCAGGAGTGCTTGTGTATGGTGTCGTGTCTGTGTGTCGTTGTTAGGTCCTGGTCAACCCGGTAAGATCCAATGGTTGACATAAGACCTTGTGTGCATCTCGGCGGTTCTGTCTAGCCCGAGACATGGTTCTGGATGCCTTGAGGTATTGTCTCACCTCGATTTATGTGTCCAAATGTGCTAAGGGTCTTGGTGTTCCCTCATGTCCATGTGTGTCGTTTTACGTGCTCATGTCGTTTCCTCTAACTTAGGATTAGACCGATTGGCGGCTTGTTCCGCTTTGTACAATGATCTTGACTCCGAGTCGTGAGACTCAAGGATCGTTGCGTGGGTAGGTCTAGTTGCCTTGTCCTGAGTTTGTCAGCAGTTGTCTTGCTATCTCGGTGCTACGTAGTACATGCGATAGTGCTTCCTAGCCTGTCAGTAGTATAGCACTCATGTTTCATAGTTTCTTTGTCTAGTGAGCCTCCACTAGTCGTAGCCTGGCGACACATTACAACGTGTCGACCCACCAGGAAGTGGTGGCATGGCAGTTCCCGAGATACAGTTTGTAGGCTAGTTTCCGTGGGCTCCCTTGCCTTGCAGTAGTGTCCTGCTGGGGGAGAAAACTAGCTAGAGGCCTGGCTCAAGGCATTGAGCTTGTGTGTGCACACGTGGTCAGGGGCATTTTGGACGAACGCCGACGGGTGTGACCCTAACTAGTCACTCGTTACTATGGTTCCTATTCTGGTTACATTGTCTTAATCTCTGCCGTGTGCTTGGCAGCGTTAGGCGAGACACTTTAGGCGCAGCATAAGACATCAGCGGACGCAGCTGGCTGTTCTTCTAGTGAGGAGGTGCTTCCGTCACGTGACACGTGACTCTCGTGTTTTTCGCACGTCGTGACCTTTCCGTGTTAGTCTTCTCGTGGTCTTACCCGAGGTCAGTGTTGTGTTGTGTACACGACGTTCCAGTCGTGTATGTGGTCGTGTCTAGAAGAGTGTGCACGATAATCGAGTCGTGTATGCTTTAGGGCGTCTGTGTCTGTCTAGGTCTTTTCTAGGCTTTTTACCTGTCTTTGTGGGCCCGACAGATCGGCAACTCCTGACTTTTTCAGATCAGGGTTCGCCTTCCTGTTGCTGCCCGGAGTAGTTTAGGGAGCCGAGGCTAGTTCGGCGGCCGCGCTTGTTCGGTACGGCTTTTCCCTTTTCTTTTACCTGTTCCTACTCCATCTGTTCTCAGTTTTTCTTTTACAGCTTTCTAGTAGTAGTTTTCTCTGCTTTTTTTGCTTTACTACTACTGCTATTTTAGTTGTTGTTCCTTGTTACTGTGTAGTTTGTCAGTGGGGATCCGCGTGACCCCTACTAGGCCAGTGACACGAGACTCACCCCTACTTTTCAGGTGTGGTCGTCTCTTCTTCCTTCGCGGTTCCTGGTGTGGCGAGTTTGTAGTTGCCAGCGGTACCTGCGTCGGGCTTCCCTCGACCTTAGTGTACATTTTTCTTTCTGTTGGACTGTACTTGTCTTTCCTTTGGATTGGACTCTGGTATAATTGTTAATTTGTAACTGTTAATTAAAAAGTAATTTTATTTCTGCTACTTTAGCAAACCTGATTAATGAAATTTAATTACTTACTGTTATATCTCTGTGGCTTCAATGTACTACACGACAATCCTTTTTCCCTTCGGAGCTTTACAGCTCTTGGGAGGCTTCACGGGTTCCAAGTGGTATCGGGTCTGCTCGGTAGTCCTATCGGGTATATCCGATATCCAGGATCCGGGTCGTCACAGGTGGTATCAGAGCGTTGTTGTGTGAAGTACATGGGAATCCGAGATATACAATTTCTAGAGTCTTGAAAGTCCAGTACAGTCTTTCGCTGGATTAGGTTTCACGATTCTTTGTCACTTTATTTTCCGCATGTGGTCTTGTGCGTGCTGTGTTGGCACTATACGAGATGGTTTTGCTCTCGTCAGGATGCGACGTGATGCTCCTTTTTCGTCATGGTGTTTGTCTCGATCGGGTGGTACTTGATAGAGTTCGTCGATAGGCTTGAATCTGCAGTACATTGTTCAAGATTTTTTCATGGTTTGTTCAGGTGGTTGATGACTTTTCAAGTTGGTGTGATGGCCGTACACATTCTTACGTTGTTTTGGTCATCCCAGGTTGAGTCTGTTCAGCTCCTAATGTGTCTCGCTTCTATTGAAGTGCTCGATTAGATTCCCTTGATTGAGAAGATGCTCAGGCGACCTAGGATTTTCTCTTACCGGTGAGCTTCTGTGGTTGAGCTTGATGCTTCCCATCCTGTTTGGTGGAGTCTTTTCGAGGTAAGCCTTAGAGTTGCTATCTTAGTGATACCTTTGTCCTGCGTCTACTTAAGTGTGGACTGTGTTTATTCTGAGCCTGATCTGCTCTTTGCTCTACGGTTGCTTGGCTTTGGACCTAATCTTTCCGTAAAGAGTCGTTGTGCACCGTGTTTGTCGTGCCGTGTCTAACGGCCGATGTGTTGGGAAGGCTCATTTATTCTTTCAGGACGTAATGGTAAGCTGAGATTAGCGTTTCTTTGTGCTTTGTGCTGAAGCTGGTACTCTTCTTCGTTTGCACTTAGGCAACTTGTGATCGGTTGTTAGCAGGGTCAGTACTTTTGGCATGTTATATTACGATTTTCATGAATTGGGATAGTGTCGAGTGTGGGATGAGATGCGGATATCGAGATGTTTTTGATGCCTGTGTTCTTTGTATGAGTGCACAGCGGAAGCGTGTGGGCTGATAACCCACGGGTCGAGGATCATTGGCTGTAAGATTCTGACCGGTCGAGAGAATTGTTTTTCTCGATGTGAATTCATCTTGGCATCATGTGCCTTGATGTGGTCTCTTGCCGTGTCGTTGCTGGAGTCACTCTGGTGTTGGCATCGACATTTGTGAGTATTGGGAAATCTTTCAACATTTCTACTGGTTGAGTACCCTCTGCTCTGCAATTCTTCTTGGGTGTTGTGCTCTCGGGACGTGATCGTGGTCCTTGAGATACATTTCCTGAGATTGTCGTTTCCTTGGTGTTGGGGGTCTGTTCTTGGTAAGCTGCTCGATAACTGACTCGTCCCTTGTGGTCGTGCGTTCAGCTGTCGTTGTGACTGGATGTGACCCAGCTTGCAGTTGTGTTCCATGGTTCTGTGTCCGGTACGGAGTCGGGATCCTGCAAGTGCTCTGTTGTTATCATTTTATCATTATTTCTCTATGATTTTGTGTATCTGTCTTGGCACTATGTGGACCGTAGTCGTGTCGGTTAGCTTTGCTGTACTCTTCTCTCTTGGTAGAGTTAGCATGTGACTCGATCAGATGTAATATTTGAATGAGGACTGACTTGATTATGTTCGTGGTCCGGTGCTGTCATTGGTGTCCTGTGTGCCATGTATTCCCTGTTGCCTTTGGCACTGGAGCCGATGATGTTGTCGAGTTGTCAGCTGAGAGGACTATGCTTCCTTGTTTAAGTTGATGCTTGCCGTGTCTGTCGTTTCATTTTCCCGGTATCTGTTGTCGTGGCATGCTCGTGTCTCCTTTCCTATGAGACGTAAGCGATGTTGCCTTGTTTCGGAGGTTTCAGACTTGAGTTCGCTTGTGTATCATGCTCGTTCGATGGATCTGTCTGCCTTGAGATCCTGAGCGTGTACTTGTGATTATGGCCTGACCGTCCTCTGAGCTGTGTTCTCTCGAGATTCGTGTTGTTTCAAGTTGTGTCTTGGGGGTTGTTTGATGGGGACATCACCCAGAATTCCCTTTGGCTCGACACCTCTCTCCCTTCCGGAGACAGGTAGTGTGCGACTACACGACTTGATGGGCCCACGGTGACACGGGAGTTTATTTCTGAAGACATATTGATGTATTTTCTCCTTTCTTGAGTCATCTTGATGTACTTGTCTTTATTTTGAGTCATGTCACTAGGTTATCACGTTATCTATCTATGTTTGTTAGGCTAGGGGGTCATATGGTCCCAATTAGATGGGCCTGGCCCATGGGCGCCCTCTTCCTTCCCCCACACCCTTGCTTATTTGCTTTTAGTATTTTCTCCAGGGACTTTTTGTAAATGTTGGGATCCCTATAAATAGGACCCCAACCCCCCTTGAGATGGTTAATGAATATTTGAATATTTGAGCATAAGTGCACCCTCCCTCTCTCTCTAGCTCTCTCACTCTCTCTCTCTTTCTCTAGGGGGCGAACCCCTCTCTCTCTCTTCCCCCTTCTCTCTCTCTCTCCCTTGGGCGAACCTGCCCTTTCACCTCCCCCTCCCCCTGCCACCTCAGCTGCCACCTCACCCTCCAACCCTTCACCTCCCCTAGGCCATTTAATATTCTTCAATCCCCCCCACTTCCCAAGCAACCCTTCCCATTCCCCATACACCTTCTCCACCACCAAGGCACCCATCCCTCTTCCCCAAGCAGCCCTTCCACTCCCCCACACACTCATTCATATCCCCAAGCATTCAAACCCCCACCCCCACTACCATTTGCGCAACCCCCTCCATCCACTTACCCCCCCTCCTCTTACCTTGGCCGACCACTCCCTTCCCCATCTCCTAGCTTCGGCCCCCACTCCCCTCCACCCTCCTGCACCTCCATACCACCTGCTCCGCCCCTCTCATCACCCCCACACATCCCTCCCCCATCTGCAATCACCTCCACCCTTCCCTCCATTGCCAAACTCCAATCCCCCTTAACCTAACCCCACCACCATCCCATTCATTCGGTCACATCTGCAGGTGGCAGAAGAAGGCCCGTCTTGCAGAAGCTCCCCTGAGTTCATCCGGCGACATCTGAGGGCGTGCCTTACCTTTCTGGAAAGTTCGTCCAGTCCACTACGCAGGCGAGAAAGAATCGTACCATTCCGAGTCCGGAGCTTCCCGGGAGAGCCATTCTCCCTCGACTGCACCAAGCTCCATCTGCAGAGCACCAGAGTTCGACCAGAAGCTGAACCACGATTCACAGTGGAGGATTCTGACTGAAGTTCCTTCTTCAAAGTTCTTCCTCCCCCTGTCCCCGACCAGGAGAAAGAAGCAGAGATACATTCAGCATCCGGGAGCCAAAGTTCTGATTTTTTCCCCTCCAGTCGCGCGGGACTGCCTTCTCCAGTCTTCTGCGACCAGTACTCACTCATCGGTGTCCCTCAGGCCACCCCAACCTCCGACGGCGTCCCCACCAATTTTTCTGCAAAGAGGGTTCATCCACGGTTCCAGAAATTCTGACGGTTAAAGATTCGGAGCTCGGGAGCCCACAGTACAACCTCTGCATCCAACTGCATCATATCTGAAGCTGTCAACCCCAGATTCCTTCATCCTGTTCGAGCCTCTGCCGCGGCCAGCGACGACGTTAGAAGAATTCAGTAAAATTCAGAGGCGTCCCAGATCCTGTTACGAAGAATTCCCTCCTGGTCTCATTGCCGGAGAAATTCCATAGTAAGAACTACGACTGCAACAGCGGCGGCCTGTCCCCTCTCACAGCAAGCAAGCAGATCCTACGTCGGCTTCCCCTCCTACAACCTCGGCGAGTTTTCCCCTCCCGCCTGGCCGGCTTAGCGCCCCTCCCTGTGTGGAGGTAGTGTTTGGATGTAAGCTTGATTTCCCCACCCTTAGTCCAACCCTCCTGCGTGAGGAGTAGTGTTTGTATTAAGCAGCTCAAGCTACATCGGCGCAGTGTGCGGGATCCACACTTCCCCGCTCGCCCACGTCTCCGAACGGGGTTGGTTTCTTCAAACCAACCAGGTGAGCTCTAAACTTTGCTCCATTAATATTTAGTGTCTGTTCATTTAATATCCGTAGAGCTCCGTTGTGCATGCGAGCGAGTGCCCGATCCTGGAGCCACCATCTTAGTGTGGTCACCGTGGCTAAAGTGAGAGAGAGTGGGACCTAGTGCCCCAATTGGCACCGGCCAACCCCATAAGCGTGGGCTACGTACCCTCGGGAGGGCAACCCTAGCCCAGCTGGCACTCTACCAGCAAGGGTCTTGATCCATCACCTCCCCCTAGCATCATTTAGTCACCCCGGGCTCGCGTGTGTGCGACGGCGATTTGGCCCCGATTTATCAACTTAATTGCTATGTGGTTGTGAATGCGGAATAGGTCCTAAGTTTACATTTGCTTGCTGCATACCCCGTAGTGGTATCACACCAGTTGGTATCAGAGCAAGTTTTAGACTTGTCTCTACAAGCCTAGGTCCAAGGGCAATTGCATTTCTATCCCGTGTTGTCATCATTGTGCATGTCCACCCGTAGGGGTACCATATATCGGGCTGATCCCTCTAATTCCAACCCACCTATGGATCCCAATGTGCATGGCAACCAAAACATCCCTAGGGAAGCTCCCCAAACTCCTATGGATCGAATTGAGGCTGCCATCCAAGTCCTCACGGAGCAAATGAATGGAATTTCCACCCGATTAGAGAGGTTAGAAGAAGCTAGGGCCCCACCTAGGAACCATGCCCAAAGGGCTCCTCTTCCACGGGTTGAACATGAGAGGGAAGACCTAGATGATGAGTGGTATCGTGAGCAAGAGAGAGCCCCACAACCTCGATATCATGAGAGGCGACCACGTGAGGATCTGGATGACTTCCTACTAAGAATGATCAAAGTGGAAGCTCCTAATTTTGATGGGTCTCATAACCCTAGTGCCTATAAAGAATGGGAGCATGGCATGGACCAATACTTTGATTGGTACCCCATGTCCGAGGAGAGAAAGGTTAGGTTGGCCAAGATGCACCTTCTTAAACTAGCCAAAACCTATTGGCTAAAGGTAGAGAGCCAAAGGAGGATCAGGCGTGAGAACCCATTGACACTTGGATAGACATGAAAGATCAACTTAGGAATAAATATCTTCCCATCTCCTATAGCCAACTTCTCCTTGATGAATGGCAAAGCCTTACCCAAGAGGGAAAGACCGTGGAAGAGTATATTGAGAAATTTGACTCATATCTCCTAAGGTGTGGTGTGGTCGAAGACCCAGCCATCACTTTATCCCGGTTTAGGAATGGTCTCCTTCCCCACATCAAACGGGAGCTTTTTATGAAGGAAGTGCATTGCTTGGAGATTGCCTATCAAATAGCCCGTGATGTAGAGAGATTCTCTATGTCCCAACCTGCCTCCTATGTTAAGAACACCTCCTCCCAGTAGGGGAACCCCCACTCGGCCCTACCCCCAACCAACCACTCCCACCCCCACAAAGACCACTCCACTCAACCCTCCTCCCCGAAGGGAGGAAGCCTCCAAAGGAAAGACCCAGGGAGTAGTATGATTAAATGTTTTCAGTGCCATGGTTAGGGCCACATAGCCTCCCAATGCCCTTCCAAGGGGATGTCGTGCCTTGTTATTGAGGGCGGACCTACTACATCCCAAGAAACCCATGAGAATACTATTGAGGAACACGAGACTACTTTAGAGTGGGAAGAGGAATACGAGGAGCAATTCTTTGAGGAAGGTGTAGAAGATGACCCCCACTCCACCCACTTGGGAGTAATAAGGTGCACCCTTACCCAACCACAAGAGAATGATTGGAGGAGGACTTCCATTTTTCATACCTTCATCAAAATTGGGGACCATGTTAGGAAGGTTATCCTAGACAACGGAAGTTGTGTCAATGCCGTGTCCCCGGACACCATCAAGCTCCTAGGACTTACCCCAACACCCCACCCAAACCATATCGTGTCTCATGGATAAACAACCATTCCCTACCCGTCAACACATGTTGTCTTATCCCCATCACCTTCTCATCCTACCAAGAGCCAATATGGTGTGACATCATCCCTATGGCTGTAGGAAGCATCCTGCTAGGGAGACCTTGGATATATGATGTCAATGCTACCATCTATGGGAAAACGAACACGTGCACCTTTGAACACAAGGGGAAGACCATTCGCCTCAACCCTTCCTCACCCCGAAAGGACCCACCCTCCAAGGGAATTCTCCCCACACCACCTCAAAACCCAGGGGACACATCACCCCCAACCCAACCAACAAGTCAACTGTCCACCCATGAGGGTCCCACCAAAGGCCTACACCTCATCTCTAGGAAAGAACTCGAGGAAGAACTAGCTCAAGGAACACCCTTGTGTGCTGTTGTCCTTTGTCTAGGGGAGGCAACACCCTCCAATCCCCACCCTGTGGAAATACACCCTCTCCTAGAAGAATTCAAGGATGTGTTCCCCGAGGAGCTTCCCGATCAACTGCCACCCATGAGGGATGTCCAACATGCTATTGACCTAGTCCCAGGAGCCACCCTCCCAAACCTTCCCCACTACCGCCTCAACCCCACTGAGCACGCTGAACTGAGGAGACAAGTGGAGGAACTCATTAGAAAAGGCTTCCTCCGCCTCAGCAAAAGTTCTTGTGCTGTCCCAGCCCTCCTCACACCAAAGAAAGATGGGACATGGCGGATGTGTGTCGATAGTAGGGCCATCAACAAGATCACGGTCAAATATAGGTTTCCCATACCTAGACTTGACGATATGCTCGACATGCTAGCTGGAGCCACCATTTTCTCCAAGATAGACCTCAAGAGTGGCTACCATCAGGTTAGGATAAGGCTCGGGGATGAGTGAAAAACTACCTTTAAAACCAAGGATGGGCTCTTTGAATGGCTGGTGATGCCTTTTGGGCTCTCTAACGCCCCAAGCACATTTATGCGCCTTATGACCGAGGTCCTTAGGCCCTACATTGGAGTCTTCCTGGTAGTCTATTTTGATGACATCCTCATCTACAGCCAGTCCAAGGAAGCACACCTCAGTCATCTTAGGCAAGTCTGCACCACCCTTAGGAAGGAAAGCCTCTTTGCCAATTTCGGAAAATGTCACTTCATGACAAAATCCATTACCTTCCTTGGGTATGTTGTCTCAACCGAGGGGGTATCCATGGACCCTGAAAAGGTCCAAGCCATCCTCGAATGGTCGGAGCCCCGCACTCTCCATGAAGTCCGGAGTTTTCATGGGTTAGCCACCTTTTACCGTAGGTTCATCCGTGGGTTCAGCACAGTCACAGCCCCTTTCACCGACTGCCTCAAAAAGGGGACCTTTGTGTGGACCAAGTCAGCATCTAGGGCCTTCCAAGAGCTCAAAGAAAGGATGACCCAAGCCCCAGTATTATGCCTCCCTGACTTCTCCAAAGTCTTTGAGGTGACTTGTGATGCCTCCGGGGTAGGAATTGGTGGGATCCTTAGCCAGGAAGGACACCCAGTGGCCTACTTTAGTGAGAAGTTGTGTGATGCCAGGATGAGGTACTCCACCTACGACAAGGAATGTTATGCCGTGGTACAATCCCTCCGGCATTGGAGACACTATCTCTTGCCTAAAGAATTTGTCATATTCTCCGACCATGAGGCCCTGAAATACCTCAACTCCCAGCAGAAACTGAATGCTCGGCATGCCCGATGGGTCGAATACATCCAGGCCTACACATTTGTGATCAAACATAAAGCCGGAAGTGAAAACCGTGCTGCCGATGCCCTCAGTAGGAGAATTTCCTTGCTAGCTACCATTCGGGTGGAAGTCATAGGATTTGAAAGACTCAAGGAGGAGTACTCTGATTGCCCGGACTTTGGTCCAATCCATACCACTCTGTCCACCCTCTCACCTAAGGAACACCAAGGATTCATCTTAGAGGCCGGATTCATCTTCAAAGGCCATAGACTTTGCATACCTAGAACCTCTCTACGGGATTTCCTGGTCTGGGAGTTACATGCAGGAGGCCTTGCTGGGCATTTTGGGGTGCATAAAATCATTGCTTTGGTTAAGGGTCAGTTCTACTGGCCAAGCCTCAAAAGGGACGTAGCCAAAATTGTAGGACAGTGCCGGATATGTGCCTCAGCCAAACAGACAAGACAGAACACAGGCCTATACACCCCACTCCCTGTCCCTGATCGTCCCTGGCAGGACTTAAGCATGGACTTCGTCTTAGGCCTACCTAGGACTCAAAAATGGCATGATTCCATCTTTGTCGTAGTGGATAGGTTTTCTAAGATGGCCCATTTCATCCCCTGCTCTAAAACCTCCGATGCCTCTCATGTGGCCCGCCTATTCTTCGATGAGGTAGTCCGCCTCCATGGCCTACCCAAGACCATCATTTCTGATAGGGATGTCAAATTCACCAGCTATTTCTGGAAAATTCTCTGGCACCTAATGGGGACCCTTCTCAAATTTTCCACGGCCTATCACCCTCAAACTGACGGCCAGACCGAAGTCATTAATAGGAGTCTTGGGAATCTACTCCGTTGTCTTGTTGAGGATCGCCCCGGGAATTGGGATCTCATATTACCCCAGGTAGAGTTTGCATACAACAATTCAGTGAATAGGTCGATAGGAATGAGCCCATTTGAAGCTGTGCATGGGTACAAGCCTAGAAAGCCTACATATCTCATTCCTTTGCCTCCACATGCTAGAGTGTCTATTAGTGCTGAGTCGTTTGCCCAACACATGAAAGAATTGCATGAAGAAATCCGCAAACACATTAACAAAAGCAATGAGGTGTATAAAAAAATGGCCGATTCCCACCGACGCCACCAGGAGTTTCACGTGGGTGACTATGTGATGGTAAGAACTGAGAGGCTTTTCCCTGGAAATGTCTCCAAACTGAGGTCGCGTGGATCAGGCCCCTTCCAGGTTCTGAGGAGGATTGGCACAAACGCTTACGTGTTGGACCTCCCCGAGGAGTACGCAGTAAGTCCCACATTCAATGTGGCTGACTTGGTGCCATATAGGGGTCCCACAGTGACACCTAGTGAGGGAATTGAGCCTGTTCCACCTTCTGAGAGAGCCACCACCCATGAGAGAGTTCCACCAGTCCAGAGGGGCCAACGGGAGCAAATAGAGCGGATATTGGATGAACAGGTCACCGTCACCCGGAGCAAAGTATACGAGCGATACTTGGTCAGGTGGAAGGGCCGGCCCCCTTCAGATGATTCATGGGTGAGTAGGGAGGATCTTCAGCAGCTGGACCCCGACCTCCTGGAGCATTACCGCAGTCGAGTGGACCCTTTCTCGACAGAGTCAAGCTCTTCACAGCCCGGGGGAGTTGATGGGGACATCACCCAGAATTCCCTTTGGCTTGACACCTCTCTCCCTTCAGGAGACAGGTAGTGTGCGACTACACGACTTGATGGGCCCACGGCGACACGGGAGTTTATTTCTGAAGACATATTGATGTATTTTCTCCTTTCTTGAGTCATCTTGATGTACTTGTCTTTATTTTGAGTCATGTCACTAGGTTATCACGTTCTCTATCTATGTTTGTTAGGCTAGGGGGTCATATGGGCCCAATTAGATGGGCCTAGCCCATGGGCGCCCTCTTCCTTCCCCCACCCCCTTGCTTATTTGCTTTTAGTATTTTCTCTAGGGACTTTTTGTAAATGCTGGGATCCCTATAAATAGGACCCCAACCCCCCTTGAGATGGTTAATGAATATTTGAATATTTGAGCATAAGTGCACCCTCCCTCTCTCTCTAGCTCTCTCACTCTCTCTCTCTTTCTCTAGGGGGCGAACCCCTCTCTCTCTCTTCCCCCTTCTCTCTCTCTCTCCCTTGGGCGAACCTACCCTTTCACCTCCCCCTCCCCCTGCCACCTCAGCTGCCACCTCACCCTCCAACCCTTCACCTCCCCTAGGCCATTTAATATTCTTCAATCCCCCCCACTTCCCAAGCAACCCTTCCCATTCCCCATACACCTTCTCCACCACCAAGGCACCCATCCCTCTTCCCCAAGCAGCCCTTCCACTCCCCCACACACTCATTCATATCCCCAAGCATTCAAACCCCCACCCCCACTACCATTTGCGCAACCCCCTCCATCCACTTACCCCCCCTCCTCTTACCTTGGCCGACCACTCCCTTCCCCATCTCCTAGCTTCGGCCCCCACGCCCCTCCACCCTCCTGCACCTCCATACCACCTGCTACGCCCCTCTCATCACCCCCATACATCCCTCCCCCATCTGCAATCACCTCCACCCTTCCCTCCATTGCCAAACTCCAATCCCCCTTAACCTAACCCCACCACCATCCCATTCATTCGGTCACATCTGCAGGTGGCAGAAGAAGGCCCGTATTGCAGAAGCTCCCCTGAGTTCATCCGGCGACATCTGAGGGCGTGCCTGACCTTTCTGGAAAGTTCGTCCAGTCCACTACGCAGGCGAGAAAGAATCGTACCATTCCGAGTCCGGAGCTTCCCGGGAGAGCCATTCTCCCTCGACTGCACCAAGCTCCATCTGCAGAGCACCAGAGTTCGACCAGATGCTGAACCACGATTCACAGTTGAGGATTCTGACTGAAGTTCCTTCTTCAAAGTTCTTCCTCCCCCTGTCCCCGACCAGGATAAAGAAGCAGAGCTACATTCGGCGTTCGGGAGCCAAAGTTCTGATTTTTTCCCCTCCAGTCGCGCGGGACTGCCTTCTCCAGTCTTCTGCGACCAGCACTCACTCATCGGTGTCCCCAGGCTACTCCCACCTCCGACGGCCTCCCCACCAGGTTTTCTGCAAAGAGGGTTCATCCACGGTTCCAGAAATTCTGACGGTTCGAGATTCGGAGCTCGGGAGCCCACGGTACAACCTCTGCATCCTACTGCATCAGATCTGAAGCTGTCAACCCCAGATTCCTTCATCCTGTTCGAGCCTCTGCCGCGGCCAGCGACGACGTTAGAAGAATTCAGTAAAATTCAGAGGCGTCCCAGCCCCTGTTATGAAGAATTCCATCCTGGTCTCGTTGCTGGAGAAATTCCGGAGTAAGAACTACGACTGCAACAGCGGCGGCCTGTCCCTTCTCACAGCAAGCAAGCAGATCCTACGTCGGCTTCCCCTCCTACAACCTCGGCGAGTTTTCCCCTCCCACCTGGCCGGCTTAGCGCCCCTCCCTGCGTGGAGGTAGTGTTTGGATGTAAGCTTGATTTACCCACCCTTAGTCCAACCCTCCTGCGTGAGGAGTAGTGTTTGTATTAAGCAGCTCAAGCTATATCGGCGCAGTGTGCGGGATCCACACTTCCCCGCTCGCCCACGTCTCCGAACGGGGTTGGTTTCTTCAAACCAACCAGGTGAGCTCTAAACTTTGCTCCATTACTATTTAGTGTCTGTTCATTTAATATCCGTAGACATAGCTCCGTTGTGCATGTGAGCGAGTGCCCGATCCCGGAGCCACCATCTTAGTGTGGTCACCGTGGCTAAAGTGAGAGAGAGTGGGACCTAGTGCCCCAATTGGCACCGGCCAGCCCCATAAGTGTGGGCTACGTACCCTCGGGAGGGCAACCCTAGCCCAGCTGGCACTCTACCAGCAAGGGTCTTGATCCATCACCTCCCCCTAGCATCATTTAGTCACCCCGGGCTCGCGTGTGTGCGATGGCGATTTGGCCCCGATTTATCAACTTAATTGCTATGTGGTTGTGAATGTGGAATAGGTCCTAAGTTTACATTTGCTTGCTTCATACCCGGTAGTGGTATCACACCATTGTTCTTCCCTGCTTCTCCTTTGCTAGTCCATAAATTTTGAGGATGAAATTTTATGAAGGAGGGGAGGCTGTAATACCCTGGATTCTTATTGGATCTTTCGGATCTTTTTCGGAGAGTTTCGGATCGCTTTTGTGGGTCCTGAGTTGAGTTTTACGATCCACGTGGGTTTTTCTCTCGTACAAGTTACGGAACCCTGCGGTGAGTTTATTTCTCAGTTCATCGACTCGAGGACGTTACAGCAGCGATGTACTCTTTGAGAGGATCGTTTCGCCTATTTTTGCGTATTTTTATGAATTAGTCCATTTTCGGGCCAATTATCGAATTTTTGAAAATTAGGAAAATTTCCTAATTTCTTCTATTTAACCCTCAACCCCCCTCTCTCCTCCCTCATTTCTCTCATCTCTTTCTCTCTCTCATTCTCTCTCCCCTCTAGCCTATTGCGGAGCTGGCCGAGGTAGGGACGTGATGGAGTGATCGGGATGCAAGATAGAGCGACGGTTTGAGCGTGGCGAGGCGCGATCTCTCGGTGGATTCCGAGATCGGCGCGGTTCGTGTTTTGGCATTTTCTACGTGGATTAGTCGCTTCAGCGCATGATTTCTTCGGTGGACGTAGGGAGACGGATCACCCACCTTTCCTGTACCTTTCCTTGCAGTTTCACGTCAAACGGTGCGAGAACGAGCGAGTTTCGGCTCGTTGTGGTTTTGTGGAGTTCGTAGGGTTCGTCAAAAAATGGCAACGAATTTTAGATCAGTTAGTGTCAATGGACTCCCTAGAACATCTGCATTCCATAGTCACTGATTTCGTCATAATTGGTGGTCACTCGGGACCATTAGGAGCCTGGGAAGTCCGATGACTCCATTTGGGTCGATTTCGAGAAATCCCCCGTTTCTCGCCGTTTCTTGGCCGATTCGACTTCCGTTGGAGTCTAAATGTTGTATATCGTCGTTATGGATGTATCCCCTTCGTTTCAGAACGAACGGGGCGTGGAAAGGCCACGATCGGGCCGATCCCGTGGTTTGCTCGCCGTGACGCCTACATGGTACAACAGTAACCGTGTAGGGCTTGGAGCGGCTAGCTTCTGACCGTTTAGTCTTGAGTCGGTGGGCGTCTACGTGGTCGCGCGACAGACCACCCAATGGATGGTGCGGCCAGCTGGGAGCCGTCCAGTCCACTTGAGCGGCCGGTATCTAGCCGTTCTGGTTTTCCCGTTGTGTTGAGCGGCCAGGGCTTGACCGCTTAGCCTGGTTGACCTTGGGTCAACAGTTTATGGCGGTTCATGGGGCGGTTTTGGTGCGGACACCCGAGCAGTTGAGCGGCGTGACACGCCGAGCCACCGGTACCGCACACGGAGTACGACGCGAGCCACCTCAGCATCCATCTGGCTCGGAGACAGCCTGGAGACGCCCCCTTGAGTCCCGGCATTTATCATATTTAGTTAGACTTTATTTGTGTGATGTGTGTTTATTTCATTTTATTCGGTATGTAATTTTGATTGTAAGCTGGGTTTATTTGTAACATGGGGCCCCCGGGTCCCACGGGCCCACAGACCCCCTCCCATTGGTCCACCTCAGCTCATGGGCCCCATGTGGGGTCAGTCAACATGTCAAATGGAGGCATCTAGAAGTTTGAATGGTTAAAGGCACATGGGAGACAAGTGGACTTCAAAGTCCAAGGTGGCTACCAAACATGTCCCCCTTGCCATTCTAGTCAATAGGCCGCCCCCCCCCCCTTATTTTTTTTATTGTAATTTTTGTGTGTGTGTCACACTCAATCCAGGCCACCCATTCCCATCCCCTAGATCCAACGGTGGACAATGGATTTGAGATGTACCACATAAATACTTGTAATTTCCCATTTTGGAGAATTAATGCCATTTGTATCAAACTAATTCTAAGAGCAAGGGCTGGTGCGCCCCCCTCCTCTCTCCTCCCTCTCCCCCTTGAAGCTGTGAAGGCTTCCCTCTGGAGGTGTGACTCCTCCCCTTATCATTCCGGTCGCCGCCGCCATGAGCCGCCATCGCATCACCGCCGAGATCGCCGGAGTGCTACCTTCATCCGACCACAGCATCTTCCACGAATTCTCTGTGTCAGCCATGAGCTCAGATCGACCTGGGGATTTTAGGGGATGTTCCAGAGGTGTCAAGCACGTCCCAAAAAATTTGGTTGGTCATAAAAATCCCATTTGATATTTTGTCATTTTCGTCCAACCTTAATTTTCAGATCTATCTGCTGTCTATTTCCATTTCCATCCGCCCTGTGTTTCCAGGTTTCGGGCCTCTTTCTGATTTTTGTTTAACCTCCCAATTTTACTGGGCGTTCCTTCCACCAACCCCACCGTCCCCAAATTTTCTTGAATTTTTGTGAGGCCATCTCATATTTTTCCAAAGTCGATCTCAGAGCTAGCTACAGTACTGTTCACTTGTTCCCAGATCTGACCACCCTCCAGTAAACAAATCATAACAAATCACAGCCACCTCCAATCAGTCCACAAAAAATATCCACGTCTTCCCTGTCCAACATCCCATAACTTTTATGAAGAACTCAGGAGCTTAATCGGCCATCTTCCTCACGGTCAAAGGCAGTCCTCAGACAACTCACCTGTAGATCTGAGATTTCAGCTACTGTACAACAGGGACTTGTAAATTCAATAAAGTTCTGATTCAACCAGATCCATCAGATCTTTCTGTCCCTAGATTGAAGCATTTGAAGAGAGCTTTCCAACGATAGCTCATGCGTCCCGATCCGACGTCAGGATTGATCGCAGCGGCCGTTTTTGCCGGAGCGCGCGCCGGAAGACAGCAACCAAAATCCGTGGGAAGTTAGTTCCAGAATTGGGAATCGGGGCCGATCGACCCCCGATCGGTGTTCCCGGCCGACCGCCGTCCGTGGAGGCGCGCCACCAGGGGTCCCCATCACAGTGGGTCCCACCCCCACAGATCCGGAGGACAGCACCGTCTGCGGGCCCCACGGGTCCGTAAAACCCGCCACTCGAAAAGCACGAAAACGCGGAGTTTGGCATCGCCGGGCGACATCAAGATGCTGTCCGTCAACCCGATGTGCGTGATTCTCAGACCCCACATGTGACCTTTTACCTCCCTGCATGGAGTGGGTCAAATTATTGTACGGCTGTAACATTGTTTAACCGGGAGTCCGTAATTCGGCCAGAGTTGTCTTCGCCACGCCGGGTGCGTGGAGGTAATGGTCCGAACTTCTTGGCGTTCATTTGCTTAGCTAGTATATGGTCTTTGCCGCTGTCGAGAGTGATAGGTACTAGCCCGTGTGTTCATGTCACCGCTGTGAGTGTGAGAGTGACCTGTCCCGCGACTCGATCGAGTCCGGAAGTGAGTCTGACTACCTTGAACTCTGCCAGTTCTTCAACCGCGCACGATCCGCGTTTCCCTCGCTTGGGACGACGAGTGAGCTTGTGTTCTGTTAGCGACGTATAGCCCATAGGAGCTCTCAATGTTAGGCCTAATGTCTCTCCCATCATGTGTTGCTGGTCGTGTCCGCGTCTAGAGTCCGAGGTCCATACCACGTAGAGTCAGTCCCCGTGTCCATCCCGCATCAGTTTGGTATCAGAGCGAGTCGAGTCTAGGGTAGTCATTGCATATGTCTTGCATGCATCATGGTCTAAGTCGAGTCTAGGACCATCATTACTTTCAAAACCAAAAAAAAAGAAGAGTGTTTTAAAATTGCATTTCATCCCGATAATTCGGTATCTTAAAAGGTGTTATCCGAACGTTAGGCTACGCCTATCGGGAGGTCGCACACTTGCGGGAGTGATCTTCGGATCGATTAACTCCGCCCCGTACCGGATATTGGTTGAGGTCTAAGTGCATCTTTTAGTGAGTGTTTGCATTAGTCGGTGTCTTCTAGGTCGTGTGTCAGTTGCATGCCCACCCGTCGAGGTACCCAATACTCGCCACCACCACCTATGGCGGATTCCCGGGCCCGTAGCTCCGATGAGTCCTCGACGGCCGAGATGTTCCGAGCCATCATGGATCGTCTTGACACGCGTATGGATGGTCTTAGTACGCGTATGGATGGCATAGGAATGCGTCTAGAAGGGCGGATGAAAGCCCTCGAGGATCGGGCCTGAGAGTTCGGATCAGTCCATCCAGGGCTTAGTTGGGAGGATCGCTGTCCTAGAGAGGGGCCCAGTAGCGGTGCAACCCGCGCCGACGAACGGCCAACAAGAGCCGGTACAGCCACCTGCCGTGCCAAGGGCTCAAGTGGAGGATGTCGGGAGGTAACATGCGCCTATAGTGGATGATTATGCCTCCGACAATGATCAGGGGGGAAATGGTCGTCAGAATCAACGACGGAATCGTGATGATGATGATGACGACCGCATCCTTAGGGGTGTGCGTGCGGACCCTCCCATCTTTAGGGGGTCCTTGGACCCTAGGGTGTATTTAGATTGGGAGGCCGGCATGGACCGGTACTTCGAGTGGTTTGAGATGACGGACCACCGAAGAGTCCGATACGCGAAGATGAAGCTGCAAGGGCAGGCCCAAACTTATTGGATCAATGTGGAGAGCCTGCTCAATCAGCGACGTCAACCCCAAATCGGTACTTGGGATGATATGAAAATCAAATTGAGGGAGAAATACCTTCCCACCTCATATCGCTAACGTCTTATAGACAAGTGGCAAATCATCTCCCAAGGGAACCGATCCGTGACCGAGTACACCGCCGAGTTCGATGAGTATTACTTACGGTGTGGGGTCACGGAAGAGAGCACCATGACTATATCCCGCTTTTGAAGAGGTTTACGGCCCAATTATCAATATGAACTCTTTCGCCGCAATGCAACCACTTTGGAGCAGGCATATCAGATCGCTCTTGAATTGGAGCAGTTCGAGGCCGAGTTCGAGTCACCCCATCGGTTGGGCTCCTTTCCCCTTCGTAGTGTCGAGCCCCGTGGCTCATCTGGCACGTATCTGAGGGCCCCCATGACTCGACCTCAGGAGCCCGCTCGCCCCGAGCCCTTTGCTCCTAGGCCTCATCCTCCACCCCCGAGGGACCTTCCTCGTCCCCAGCATCTTACGGCCCCACCCATAGCCCGTCCACCGGCACCCGCACCTCCTGCACGTCCTTTGTTGCCTACACCTCCTATCCGTCGGGAGGATAAAGGTAAAGGACCTATGTTTGGGGAGCCTAGTGGATCACGGCAGCAGTGTTATCGCTGCAATGGGTTTGGCCATTTCGCCAACCAGTGTCCCACCCGCCCATCTCTTCACATTGGGGACACACAGGCCGAGGATGCCACCCCTACGGGCCTCGAGTTAGTCAGCTATGAGGCAGATGAAGAGCTAGCTGACGAGTACTATGAGATGGGAGGTGAGGCCCAGGATGCCCAGCATTCGGACGATACCCACGTGGGGGTCGTCAGATGTATCCTCACTCAGCCGCAGGTCAGTGATGACTGGCGTCGGACTACTATCCTTCATGTATTCTGTAGGCTGGGAAAGTAAATTTGCAAGGTGGTCATCGATAGCGGGAGTTGTATCCATGCAATCTCCACGAACGCTCTCGCTCGTCTTGGTCTCACACCCGTAGACCATCCTTGTCCCTATCAGGTATCATGGGTGGATACCACTTCCATTTCGGTCAGGCTGCGGTGCTTGGTCCCGCTGCAGCTCCACTCCTACCGTGACGAGATCTGGTGTGATGTTCTCCCCATGGAAGTGGGTAGTATCATTCTTGGTAGGCCATGGTTATTTGACCGGGATGCCACGCTCCATGGCCGGTCGAACACCTGTACCTTCGACCACGCTGGCCAGCAGGTCACCCTCCAACCCGTTCGGCCCAGGAGCCCATCAGTCAGGGGTCCTACTGGCCCTAGTACTCCGAAGCCTTCCGTTCCCGGGCCTAGTACCCCATCCCCAGCTCGGGCTATGACCGTTACCTCTGGCCCAGGAGAACCCTCGACGAGGAGATTGATGATGATTAGCTCTCGGGAAATGGAGCAGGAGCTTAGTCAGGGCTGTCCGGTGTTTGCCATTACGGTCCGAGAGGTGGAGCGGGACTCCGAGGGTGAGCTCCCACCCGAGGTTGTTCCCATTCTGCAGGAGTATGCTGATGTCTTTCCCGATGAGCTTTCCGAGGGACTCCCACCTATGCGGGATATTCAGCATGCCATCGACCTTGTTCCGGGATCTTCCTTGCCCAACCTTCCACATTATCGCTTGAGTCCCACGGAGCATGCCGAGCTTAAACGGCAGGTCGATGAGTTAGTGCAGAGAGGGTCTGTTCGAGACAGCATGAGTCCATGTGTTGTACCCGCGTTACTCGCCTCGAAGAAGGATGGCACGTGGAGAATGTGCATTGATAGTCATGCCATCAACAAAATCACCGTGAAGTACAGGTTCCCTATTACCCGCCTTAATGACATGCTGGACATGATGGCAGGTGCCACTATCTTTTCGAAGATCGATCTTAAGAGTGGCTACCATCAGGTGAGGATTAGGCCAGGTGATGAGTGGAAGACCGCATTTAAGATCAAGGACGGTCTATATGAGTGGTTGGTCATGCCTTTTGGGTTGACCAATGCCCCTAGCACATTCATGCGACTCATGACTCAAGTCCTTCGACCTTTCATTGGAGTCTTTGTAGTTGTGTATTTTGATGATATCCTTATCTATAGTCGCACCACGGGGGACCACTTAGACCACCTTCGGCAGGTCTGTCTACTTCTTCGGTGAGAGCAGTTGTTTGTAAACCCACAGAAGTGCGCCTTCATGACATCTCAGCTTACCTTCTTGGGTTTCATTGTGTCTAGTACTGGGGTCTCCGCCGATCCGGAGAAGGTCCGGGCCATTGTTGAGTGGCCAGAACCCTGTACCGTTCATGATGTCCGCAGCTTTCATGGTCTTGCGACGTTCTATCATCGCTTCATCCGCGGATTTAGCTCCGTCACCGCCCCGATCACGGATTGTATCCGAAAGGGCACATTTGTATGGACGAAGGCCGCATCTGCCGCCTTCAAGGACATCAAGGAGCGCATGACCCAGACGCCTATCCTTCGATTGCCTGACTTCTCAAAGGTGTTTGAGGTCTCTTGTGATGCGTCGGGTGTTGGGATAGGAGGAGTTTTGAGTCAGGAGTCCCACCCGATCGCATATTTCAGTGAGAAGCTGAATGACGCGAAACTGTGATATTTCACATATGATAAAGAATTCTACGCAGTTGTTCAGGCTCTTAGGCATTGGAGGCACTATCTTTTACATCAGGAGTTTGTCCTATACTCCGATCACGAGGCATTGAGGTACCTCCATTCCCAAAAGAAGCTTAACTCGCGTCACAGTCGTTGGGTCGAGTATCTCCAGCAGTTCACCTTTGTGCTTAAACATAAGGCTGGAGTGGAGAACAAGGTGGCTGATGCTTTGAGTCGGCGAGCATGTTTGCTTACCACCATGAGTGCCGAGGTCATAGGGTTAGAAAAGATGAAGGAGGCCTATGTTGATTGTCCTGACTTCGGTCAGATTTTTACCACTCTCCAGGCCGGACCCTCGAGAGACCTTGATGAGTATGTGCTTCAGGAGGGTTACCTCTTTCGAGGTAGCAGGCTATGTGTTCCCCGAACTTCGGTTCGAGATTTCTTAGTGTGGGAACTACATGCGGGAGGTCTAGCCAGCCACTTTGGTCGGAACAAGACTATTGAGGCAGTGGAGCATCGATTTTATTGGCCGAGCTTGAAGCGCGATGTTGCTAACATCGTGGCTCAGTGCCATACCTATGCTACGGCCAAGATGAAGAAGCAAAGCTCCGGCCTTTATACGCCTCTTCCCGTGCCTGATGCCCCGTGGCAGGATGTTAGCATGGACTTTGTTTTGGGATTGCCACGTACCTCCAGGAAGCATGATTCGGTCTATGTGGTGGTTGCCCGTTTCTCAAAGATGGCCCTCTTTATTCCTTGCTCGAAGACTTCGGATGCTTCGAGGGTAGCCCGCCTTTTCCTTACGCATGTGGTGTGCAAGTTCGGGTTGCCTCGCACTATAGTGTCTGACCGTGATGTTAGATTCACTTCCTACTTTTGGAAGACACTATGGCATATGATGGGTACGCACCTCAAGTTTTCCACTGCATATCATCCCCAGACAGATGGTCAGACCGAGGTGGTCAATAGGAGTCTGGGAGACCTTTTGAGGTGTCTTGTTAGGGACCGCATTGGGGATTGGGATCTCATTCTACCCATGGCCGAGTTTGCAAATAATGATTCGGTGAATAGGTCTATCGGCATGAGTCCATTTGAGATTGTCACAGGTCGTAGGCCTAGGAAACCCGTTGACCTTGTCCCCATGCCTATCCATGCTAGAGTGTCGGAGTCGGCCGAGTCGTTTGCTAGGCATGTTAGGAGTTTGCATGATGACATCCGTCGTCACATTGAGGCCAGTAATGCACGTTACAAGGAGTTAGCCGATGCCCACCGACACCACCGAGAGTTCCAAGAGGGCGAATATGTCATGATCAGGGTAAGACCTGAACGGTTTCCCTCTGGAACCGTTAAGAAGTTGCAAGCTGGCGGAGCCGGTCCATTCAGAGTGTTGAAACGCGTTGGATCTAATGCGTACGTTGTGGACTTGCCCGAGGAATACGGTATAAGCTCTACTTTCAATGTATTGGATCTAGTTGCATATAGGGACCCAGCGGTGATCCCTAGTGAGCCTTTCGAGCCATCTCCTCCCCTTGAGAGTGACCCCACACCTGAGTGTCCACCTCCAGCCCCGTTGTCACGGCAGCGTGAGCATATAGATCATATACTGGATGAGCAGGTGACAGTTACCAGGAGTGGATCCTACCCGCGCTACCTAGTGCGATGGAGAGGACGGCCCGCTATCGAGGACACATGGATCACGCATGGCGAGTTGCAGCGGATCGATCCGGACCTTCTGGAGAGATACAAGAGTGATGCATACCCTTACTCGACAGGGTCGAGTTTCTCCCACCCGGGGAGAATTGGTGCGGACACCCGAGCAGTTGAGCGGCGCGACACGCCGAGCCACCGATATCGCACACGGAGTACGACGCGAGCCACCTCAGCATCCATCTGGCTCGGAGACAGCCTGGAGACGCCCCCTTGAGTCCCGGCATTTATCATATCTAGTTAGACTTTATTTGTGTGATGTGTGTTTATTTCATTTTATTCGGTATGTAATTTTGATTGTAAGAGGGGTTTATTTGTAAGATGGGACCCCCGAGTCCCACGGGCCCACAGACCCCCTCCCATTGGTCCACCTCAGCTCATGGGCCCCATGTGGGGTCAGTCAACATGTCAAATGGAGGCATCTAGAAGTTTGAATGGTAAAAGGCACATGGGAGACAAGTGGACTTCAAAGTCCAAGGTGGCTACCAAACATGTCCCCCTTGCCATTCTAGTCAATAGGCCCCCCCCCCCTTGTTTTTTTTATTGTAATTTTTGTGTGTGTGTCACACTCAATCCAGGCCACCCATTCCCATCCCCTAGATCCAACGGTGGACAATGGATTTGAAATGTAACACATAAATACTTGTAATTTCCCATTTTGGAGAATTAATGCCATTTGAATCAAACTAATTCCAAGAGCAAGGGCTGGTGCGCCCCCCTCCTCTCTCCTCCCTCTCCCCCTTGAAGCTGTGAAGGCTTCCCTATGGAGGTGTGACTCCTCCCCTTATCATTCCGGTCGCCGCCGCCGCCGCCACGAGCCGCCATCGCATCACCGCCGAGATCGCCGGAGTTCTACCTTCATCCGACCACAGCAGCTTCCACGAATTCTCTGTGTCCGCCACGAGCTCAGATCGACCTGGGGATTTTAGGGGATGTTCCAGAGGTGTCAAGCACGTCCCAAAAACTTTGGTTGGTCATAAAGATCCCATTTTATATTTTGTCATTTTCGTCCAACCTTCATTTTCAGATCTGTCTGCTGTCTGTTTCCATTTCCATCCGCCCTGTGTTTCCAGATTTCTGGCCTCTTTATGATTTTTGCTTAACCTCCCAATTTTACTGGGAGTTCCTTCCACCAACCGCACCGTCCCCAAATTTTCTTGAAGTTTTGTGAGGCCATCTCATATTTTTCAAAAATCGATCTCAGAGCTAGCTACAGTGCTGTTCACTTGTTCCCAGATCCGACCACCCTCCCGTAAACAAATCATAACAAATCACAGCCACCTCCAATCAGTCCACAAAAAATATCCCCGTCTTCCCTGTCCAAAATACCATAACTTTTATGAAGAACTTAGGAGCTGAATCGGCCATCTTCCTCACGGTCAAAGGCAGTCTTCAGACAACTCACCTATAGATCTGAGATTTCGATTACTGTACAATAGGGACTTGTAAATTCAATAAAGTTCTGATCCGACCAGATCCAGCAGATCTTTCTAGATCTAGATTGAAGCATTTGAAGAGAGCTTTCCAACGATAGCTCATGCGTCCCGATCCGACGTCGGGATTGATCGCAGCGGCCATTTTCGCCGGAGTGCGCGCCGGAAGACAGCAACCAAAATCCGTGGGAAGTTAGTTCCAGAATTGGGAATCGGGGCCGATCGACCCCCGATCAGTGTTCCCGGTCGACCGCCGTCCATGGAGGCGCGCCACCAGGGGTCCCCATCACAGTGGGTCCCACCCCCACAGATCTGGAGGACAGCGCCGTCCGGGGCCCCACGGGTCCGTAAAACCCGCCACTCAGAAAGCACGAAAATGCGGAGTTCAGCATCGCCGGACGACATCAAGATGCTGCCCGTCAACCTGATGTGCGTGATTCCCGGACCCCACATGTGACCTTTTACCTACCTGCGTGGAGTGGGTCAAATTATTGTACGGCTGTAACATTGTTTAACCGGGAGTCCGTAATTCGGCCGGGGTTGTCTTCGCCATGCCGGGTGCGTGGAGGTAATGGTCTGAACTTCCTGACTTTCATTTGCTTAGCTAGTATATGGTCTTTACCGCTGTCGAGAGCGATAGGTACTAGCCCGTGTGTTCATGTCACCGCTGTGAGTGTGAGAGTGACCCGTCCCGCGACTCGATCCGAGTCCGGAAGTGAGTCTGACTACCTTGAACTCTGCCGGTTCTTCAACCGCGCACGATCCGCGTTTCCCTCGCTTGGGACGACGAGTGAGCTTGCGTTCTGTTAGCGACATATAGACCATAGGAGCTCTTCGTGTCAGGCCTAATGTCTCTCCCATCATGTGTTGCTGGTCGTGTCCGCGTCTAGAGTCCGAGGTCCATACCACGTAGAGTCGGTCCCCGTGTCCGTCCCGCATCAGGTTTCCCCTTAACTGTCCTGTCGTCTGAGCGGTGCTTCCCTGACCGTTCTGACTGTCCTTTGATCGGCTACTGAGATAGGTTGGTTTTCTGGAACGGCCTATTCCAGACCGTTCTGTTCCTCTGAGCGGCCTCTAGTAGACCGTTCATCTCCCTGGGCATCCCCTTGGTGACCGCGCAGTGAGTTTTGTCCGTTGTTGTGTCTGTGGGCCGTGATGGCTTGTCTTGTGTCCGTCTGTCAGTGTGTATGTTCCGTTTGACTAATGTCAAACGTTTAGGTTGATTAGGGTGGTGTCTCTAGCGGTTCTGGCTTGGACTGTTAGTGTCCGTGAGTCTGTCGGGTGGTTTGGCTAGATAGGTCAGTTCTGGGCTGACGATGTGCGGCCTACTCCTTGGCTGCTAGAGTCCCCTAATGACCCATTCTAGGACTGCCAGTGTCCTTGCCTCTGGTTGCGTAGCGGCTCTTCCTTGACTGCTTGGTTTTCCTAGCGGCCGAGTAATGGATCACTTATGCCCAGAGTGTCGTTTCCTGGTGTTTCGGTTTCTGTTTGCCTTGGCTTAACCTTGTGGTTTGCCCGTGACCCGCGGATGCCAGTTGTCATCCTATGAGGGCTGAGACCATAATGAGATGGCCAGGAGTGCTTGTGTATGGTGTCGTGTCTGTGTGTCGTTGTCAGGTCTTGGTCAACCTGGTAAGATCCAATTGTTGACATAAGACCTTGTGTGCGTCTCGGCGGTTCTGTCTAGCCCGAGACATGGTTCTGGACGCCTTGAGGTGTTGTCTCACCTCGGTTTACATGTCCAGATGTGCTGAGGGTCTTGGTGTTCCCTCATGTCCCAGTGTGTCATTTTACGCGGTCATGTCATTTCCTCTGACTTAGGATTAGACCGATTGGCGGCTTGTTCCGCTTTGTACGACGATCTTGACTCCGAGTCGTGAGACTCAAGGATCGTTGCGTGGGTAGGTCTAGTTGCCTTGTCCTGAGTCTGTCGGTAGTTGTCTTGCTGCCTCGGTGCTTCATAGTACATGCGATAGTGCTTCCTGGCCTATCAGTACTACAGCACTCGTGTTTCAGAGTTTCTGTGTTTAGTAAGCCTCCACTAGTCGTAGCCTAGCGACGCGTTACAGCGTATCGACCCACCTGGAAGTGGTGGCGTGGCAGTTCTCGAGATACGGTTTGTAGGCTAGTTTCCGTGGGCTCCCTTACCTTGCAGTAGCGTCTTGCTGGAGGAGAAAACTAGCTAGAGGCATGGCTCAAGGCATTTAGCTTGTGTGTGCACACATGGTCATAGGCATTTTGGACGAACGCCGACGGGCGTGACCCTAAATAGTCACTCGTTACTGTGGTTCCTGTTCTGGTTATAGTGTCTTAGTCTCTGCCGTGTGCTTGGCAGCGTTAGGCGAGACACTTTAGGCGCAGCATAAGACTTCAGTGGACGCAGGTGGCTGTTCTTCTAGTGAGGAGATGCTTCCGTCACGTGACACGTGACTCGTGTTTTTCGCACGTCGTGACCTTTCCAGGTTAGCCTTCTCGTTGTCTTACCCGAGGTCAGCGTTGTGTCGTGTACATGACGTTCCAATCATGTATGTGGTCGTGTCTAGAAGAGCATGCATGGCAATTGAGTCGTGTATGCTTTAGGGCGTTTGTGTCTGTCTAGGTCTTTTCTAGGCTTTTTGCCTATCTTTGTGGGCCCGACAGATCGGCAACTCTTGACTTTGTCAGATCAGGGTTCGCCTTCCTGTTGCTGCCCGGAGTAATTTACGGAGCCAAGGCTAGTTTGGTGGCCGCGCTTGTTCGGTACGACTTTTCCCTTTTTTTTAGCTATTCCTACTCCTTCCGTTCTCGGTTTTTCTTTTACAGCTTTCTAGTAGTAGTTTTCTCTACTTTTCCTACTTTACTACTACTATTATTTTAGCTGTTGTTCCGTGTTACTACATAGTTTTTCAGTGGGGATCCGCGTGACCCCTACTGGGCCAGTGACACGAGGCTCACCCCTGCTTTTCAGGTGTGGTCGTCTCTTCTTCCTTCGTGGTTCCTGGTGTGGCGAGTTCGTAGTTACCAGCGGTACCTGCGTCGGGCTTCCCCCGACCTCAGTGTACGTTTTTTTTTCTATTGGACTGTACTTGTCTTTCCTTTAGACTAGACTTTGGTATAATTGTTAATTTGTAACTGTTAATTAAAAAGTAATTTTATTTCTGCTACTTTCGTAAACCTGATTAATGAAATTTAATTACTTACTGTTATATCTCTATGACTTTAATGTACTACACGATAATCCTTTTTCCCTTCGGAGCTTTACAGCTCTTGGGAGACTTCACAGGTTAAGTGGTATCGGGTCTGCTCAGTTGTCCTATCGGGCATATCCGGTATCCGTGATCCGGGTCGTCACAATATGCATGTTAATCTACCCTTGATGCATATGAGTTTCTACAAGTATAATTCTTATCCTAAGTGCAGACCTATGTATGTATGCTCTCACCCTTGCACATCCCAAGTTCTCTTCTTATCTTGCTAAATTGATCCTGGTTTAGGGGTTTTGTGAAAATATCAGCTAGTTGATTGTGTGTGTCAATGAAATTCAATTCAAAGACCCCTTTTCCTACATGATCTCTTAGAAAATGATGTCGAATGTCAATGTGCTTTGTCCTACAATGTTGAACATGATTTTTTGACAAGCTGATTGCACTGGTGTTATCACACAAGATTGGCACACATTTCATTTCAACATCAAAATCAAGCAATTGATTTTTGATCCAAAGTACTTGGGCTCCGCAACTTCCGGCGGCTACATATTCAGCCTCGGTCGTTGAGAGAGCTACTGAATGTTGTTTCTTGGAGGCCCATGAGACTAGGGACCCACCAAGAAACTAATAGTATCCACTAGTACTTTTACGATCTACAATGCATCCGACATAATCCGCACCGGTGTAAGCAATCAAATCAAATGAACTACCGATGGGAAACCACAAGCCAAAGTCTATGGTGCCAATAAAATGTCGAAAAATGTGTTTGACAGCCATTAGGTGAGATTCTTAGGTCATGATTGAAAACGAGCACATAGACATACCCTGAATTGAATGTCAGGGTGGCATGCTGTGAGATATAGTAGTGATCTGATCATATCTCGAAACAGTGTAGGATGTACTGTTTTACCATTTTCATCCTTGCCTAACTTCGAGGTTGTGGCCATTGAAATTGACAATGGCTTTGCTTCTGCCATTCCGTATTTCTTCAAGAACTCCATAGTGTATTTGGCTTGGTTTATGAAGATTCCTTTAGAAGTTAACCTCTCGTGAGTCAATTTTCAGGTAAGAGTGAGGTGAGCCTCTCATACTATAATACCCTGGATTCTTATTGAGTCTTTCGGATCCTTTTCGGGGAGTTTCGGATCGCTTTTATGGGTCCTGAGTTGAGTTTTACGATCCACGTGGGTTTTCTCTCGTACTAGTTACAGAACCCTACGGTGAGTTTGTTGTTCAGTTCATCGACTCGAGGAAGCTACAGTTGCGATGTACTCTTCCCGAGGATCGTTTTGACTATTTTTTCATATTTTTCTGAATTAGTGGATTTTCGGACTAAAAATTGGAATTTCAGAAATTAGGAAAATTTCCTAATTTTTTTCTTCTTCTTTTCTTTTCCTCTCTCCTCCCTCTTATTCGCGCGCGTCCCTCTCTCTCTCCCATTTTCTCTCTTCTCTCGCCCTCCCAGCTCCGGCTACAGACGGAGGAGGCACGGGCAGGTTAAGAAGATGTCGTGGGAGTGGTCCGGAGCGCGATGGGGTGAGGATCGGACCGTTTCTAGCACGATCCCGAACGGTGGATTCAAAGCCAACGGTTGAGCTCACGATGTGGTTTTCGGCATGGTTTAGTCACTCCGATGCATGGAATCTTCGGTGGAGGTAGGGAGATAGAAGCACTGCTTCTCCTCTACGTTTCTCGGTAATTTTGTGCCGATCGGTGCAAGTTTGAGCATGTTTCATTCAATTTTAGGAAAAGCATGCTCGGCGGGTGTGCGTCGGGTTCGCCAGAAAATGGCGATGATTTTTGACTATAATAGTTTCATTGTGACCCCTAGCATGTCTGCATTCTATTTCCGCTGATTTCGTGTTGATTGGTCATCATTTGGGGTAGGTACATGTCTGGGAACCCCGATGACCCAATTAGGCTCGATTCGATAGAATCGCCCGTTTCTTGTGATTTAGCTGTTGCATGGACCCTTCCGGCCTGTGGAAGGTTAATTTCATTGTCTAGGTTTGTTTCCCCAGCGTTTAGGTGTGAATGGGGCGTGGAATGGCAGATCGGCCATTTCCCCAATTTTCCCACTGTATCATGTTGGCGGTCGTTTCAGAGACCGCTACAGGTCTATGGCGGCCCCACGATGGACCGCCACACTCCATAGTGTGCCGGTTAGTTTTAGGTCGGCTGAGGTTGGCGGCCCAACCTATGACCGCCACTTGCCTCTGGCGGCCCTATGGGGGTGCGCCAAGGTTCATTTTTCCTCGATTCTAGCGTAACTCGGTTAAGCTTAGCGGTCTTATGATAGACCGCTACGCTTGCTGTAGCGGCCCTACTCTTGGCCGCTATGGTCTGTTGATTGAGCCAACGGATGTATGTCGGTTCTAGTTGGCGGCCCTAGTTCTCACCGCCAATGTGTTGTAGCGCGCCTTGCCTAGGCCGCTACTATCCATTTGACCGGGTCAATGTTTTAAGTTGGTTGGCTTTGGCGGCCCAACCTTCGTGCGTTTCTTCCTTGTAGCGCGCCCTTCTTAGGCCGCTACAGTCCGTTTGTCTTAGGTCAATGTCTTAGGGCGGTCAGTGTCGCGGATCTTGTCTAGACCGCCTTAGTCCGTGTAGCGCGTCTATATTAGACCGCTTGGTGGTCTAACTGGGCAGGTCGGTTCGAGTGTTGACTGGCTGTAGCGGCCATATCTTTGACCGCCACAGTCACCTCGCGGCCCAGTATAAGACCGCCAGAGTCTTTGCCTCTGTGTGTGTAGCGGCTTCTTCCTTGACTGCTTGTGTTACTTAGCAATTGAGTGATGTACCGCTTGCGTCCCAGAGGATGGTTTACCGGTACTTTGGTTTTCGATTGTCTTGGCTTGACCTTGTGGGTTGCCTATTGACCCATGGATGTCTGCTGACGTCCTATGATGGCTATGACTAGGTTATAAGGTAGCCATGGGTGCTTGTGCATGAGGTCATGTTCTGTGAGTCATTGTTAGGTTCTGGTCAACCCGGTGTGACCCTGTGGTTGACAAGTAACCTTGTGTGTGTCTCGACTATTCTGGATAGCCCAAGACAGTGGTTCTGGACACCTGGAGGTGTTGTCTTACCCCAGTCTGTGTGTCCAGACGTGTGGAGGGTCTTGGTGATCACTCATGTCTCCGTGAGTCATTTTCCCCGCATGTGTCGATTTCTCTGGCTTAGGATTAGACCGATTGGCGGCGTGTCCCCGCTTTTTGCGACGATCTTGACCCCGAGTCATGAGACTCAAGGATCGTTGTGTTTTTTGGTCTAGTTGTCTTGTCCTGAGTCTGTTGGCAGTTTGGTGTACTACCTTGGTGCTTTGTAGTACGTGTGACAGTGCTTGGTTGGCCTGTCTATACTACAGCACTCGTGTTTCAGAGTGTTTGTGTCTAGTGGGCCTCCACTCGTCGTAGCTTGACGACCTCGAGTGTCAACCCACCCGGGAGTGGTGGTGAGGGCAGTTCCCGAGATACAGTTTTTAAGCTAGTTTCCGTGGGCCCCTACTTTACGGTAGCATCCTGCTGGGGGGGGAACTTGCTAGAGGCCTGGCTCTAGGCAAGAGTCGGTGTGTGCACACGTGGTCAGGGGCGTTTTGGACCAATGCCGACGGGCATGACCCTGACTAGTCACTCGTCACTGTAGTTCCTATTCTGGTTCAGTAAGTATGTCAGTCTCCGTCGTTCACGGTGTCCGTAGCGAGATACTTACGGCGTAGTGTAAGACGTTAGTGGATGCATCTGGCTGTGCTTCTAGTGAGGAGGTGCTTCCGTCACGTGACACGTGATTCTCACGTTTCTCGTGCATCTTGACCTCTTCGGGTTAGTCTAACCTTGACTTTACCCGAGGTCGACTCTGTGTAGCATGCACGGCAATCTAGTCGCGTATGCTTCTGTGTCTGTTGTATGTCTAGATCTTTTCTAGGGCCTTTGCCTAGTTTCGTGGGCTTTAGCCTTTGGGCTAATGATTGGCAGACGGATCGGTAACTCCTGACGTTGTGAGATCAGGGTTCGCCCTTCTGTCACTGTTTGGAGTAGTTTAGGGAGCTGAGCTTCGCTCGGTAGCCATGTTCTCGTTCTTTACGGCTATGTTTTTCCCTTTTCTTTTAGCTGTTCTACTCCTTCCGTTACGGCTTTCTTTAACAGCTTTCTAGTTGTAGTTTAGCTTTTCTTGCTTTACTACTACTGCTATTTTAGTTGTTGTTCCGTGTTACTGCATTATTTTTCTGTGGGGATCCGCGTGACCCCTATTGAGCCAGTGACACGAGGCTCACCCCTACTTTTCAAGTGTGACGCTCTTCTTCCTCCGCGTTTCCTGATGTGGCGTGTTCGTAGTTGCCAGCAGTACCTACGTCGGGCTTCCCCCGACCTCAGTGTACGTTTTTCTGTCTGTTGGACTGTACTTGTCTTTCCTTTGGACTAGACTTTGGTATAATTATTTATTTTAACTATTAATTTAAAAGTAATTTTATTTCTGCTACTTTAGCAAACCGATCTAATGAAAATTAATTACTTACTGTTATAACTCTGACTACAATGTACTACATGACAATCCTTTTATCCCTTAGGAGCTTTACAGCTCTTGGGAGGCTTCACGGGTTCCAAGTGGTATCGGGTCTACTCGGCATTCCTATCGAGTA
Source organism: Amorphophallus konjac (assembly GCA_022559845.1). Lineage (NCBI taxonomy): Eukaryota > Viridiplantae > Streptophyta > Magnoliopsida > Alismatales > Araceae > Amorphophallus > Amorphophallus konjac. Next base: position 200,269,251 of record CM040128.1, on the reverse strand, counting down.
TATCCGGTATCCGGAGTCCAGGTCGTCATAGGTGGTATCAGAGAATTGTTGTGTGAAGTACATGGGAATCCGAGATATACAGTGTCCAGAGTCCTTAAAGTCCTATACAGTCTTTCGCTGGCTCAGGTTTCACGATTCTTTATCGCTTTGTTTCCTTGTGTTGTCTTGAGTGTGCTATGTTAGCACTGTGCGAGATGGTTTTGCTCTCATCAGGATGCAACGGGATGCTCTTTTTCGTCATGCTATTTGTCTCGATCATGTTGTACTTGGCAGAGTTCACCGGAAGGCTTGAATCTGCAGTACATTGTTCAAGATTTTTTCGTGGTTTGTTCAGGTGGCTGGTGACTTTTCGAGTTGGTGTGATGGTCGTACACGTTCTTACGTTGTTTTGTTCATCCCAGCTTAAGTCTATTCAGCCCCTGAGGTGTTTTGCTTCCGATGAAGTGGTTGCTTTCCTCGATTGAGAAGATGCTCAAGTGAACCTAGGATTTTCCTTCCTGGTGAGCTACTGTTAGTAGAGCTTGCTACTTCTCATCCTGTTTGGTGGAGTCTTTTCGAGGTAAGCCTTAGAATTGATGTCTTGGTGATGCCTTTGTCCTATGTCTACTTAAGGGTGGACAGTGTTTATTATGAGCCTGATCTGCTCTTTGTGTTGTGATTTCTTGGCTTTGGACCTAATCTTTGTGTTGAGAGCCGTTGTGCACCGTGTTTATCGTGCTGTGTCTAGCGGCCGATGTGTTGTGAAGGCTCATTTATTGTTTCAGGACATAATGGTAAGCTGAGATTAGCATTTTTCTTTGTGCTTTATGCTGAAGCTAGTGCTCTTCTTGGTTTGCACTTAGGCGACTTGTGATCGGTTGTTCGCGGGATCAATACTCGTGGCGTGTTATATTGCGATTTTCATGAATTACGATGGCGCTGAGATGTGGATGCCGAGGTATTTTCTGATGCATGTGTGCATTATATGAGTGCGCTGCGGAAGCGTGTGGGCCCATAACCCACAGGTCCCAGGATCGATGTGCCTTCGTCTTGGCTTCCTGTGCCTTGATGTTGTTTTTTGCCGTGCTGTTGTCCTTGGAGGCATTCTGGTGATAGTACTGGCATTTGAGAGTGTTGGGAAATCCATCGACATTTCTGCTGATTGAGTACCCTCTGCTCTGTAATTCTTTCTTGGGTGTTGTGCTCTCGGGACGTGATCGTGGTCCTTGAGATGCATTTTCCTGAGATTGTTGTTCTTCTTGTCGTGGGTCTTTTCTTGGTGAGCTGTTCGTGGCATGGCTTGTACAAGCTAGCCGTATGTTCAGCTGTTATCGTGCCTTGATGTGGCCCAGCTTGCGGTTGTGTTCCGTGGTTCTGTGTTCAGTGCAGAGCCGAGATCCTGCAAGTGTTACTGTTGTTGTTGTTGTTGTTGTTGTTGTTGTCGTTTTGTTGTTGTTTCCCTGTGATTCTGTCCTAGCATCGTGTGGACCATGATATTGTCAGTTAGTTGTGCTGTACTCTTCTATCCTGGTGGAGTTAGCATGCGACTCGAATCAGATGGGATGTCTAAGTGAGGACTGACTTGATGGTGCTTGTGGTCTGATGTTGTCATTGGCGTCCTGTGTGACAGGTTTCATGGTTGCCTTTGGCACTGCAGCCGATGATGTCGAGCTATCAGCTGAGAGGACTATGTTTCCTGGTTTAAGCTGATGCTTGCCGTGTCTGTCATTTTTTTTTTCACGATAGCTGTTGTCGTGGCATGAGTTATGTCTCCTTTCCTGTGAGACGTAAGCGACGTTGCCTTGTTTCGGAGGTGTCAGACTTGCATTCACTTGTGTGCCATGCTCATTCTGTGGATCGATTTGCCTTGATATCCCGAGCGTGTGCTTGTGATGATGGTCTGGTGATGTCCCTTTAAAGTGTGTTTTTCGAGATTCGTGCTGTTTCAAGATGTGTCTTGGGGGTTTGTTCGTCCCTGCTTCTTCTTGTTCGTTCCTTAAATTTTGAGGATGAAATTTCTTGAAGGAGGGGAGACTGTAATACCCTAGATTCTTATTGAGTCTTTCGAATCCTTTTCGGAGAGTTTCAGATCGCTTTTGTGGGTCCTGAGTTGAGTGTTACGATCCACGTGGGTTTTCTCTCGTACTATTTACGGAACCTTCTGGTGAGTTTGTTGTTCAGTTCATTGACTCGAGGACGCTATAGTTACGATGTACTCTTCCCGAGGATCGTTTCGACTATTTTTTCATATTTTTATGAATTAGTGAATTTTTGGACTAAAAATCAAAATTTCAGAAATTAGAAAAATTTCCTCATTTCATTTCTTTTTCTTTTCTTTTCCTCTCTCCTCCCTTTCATTCGTGTGCGTCCCTCTCTCTCTCTCCCATTTTCTCTCTTCTCTCGCCCTCCCAACTCTGGTTGTAGACGGAGGAGGCACGGGCAGGTTAAGGAGATGTCGTGGGAGTGGTCCGGAGTGCGATGGGGTGAGGATCGGACCGTTTCTGGCACGATCTTGAACAGTGGATTCAAAGTCGACAGTTGAGCTCGCGATGCGATTTTTGGCGCTGTTTAGTCACTCCGGTGTACGGAATCTTCGGTGGAGGTAGGGAGATGGAAGCCCTGCTTCTCCTCTACGTTTCCCTGTAATTTCGTGCCGATCGGTGCGAGTTTGAGCGGGTTTCGTTCAATTTCTGGAAAAGCATGCTCGGGGGGTGTGCGTCGGGTTCGCCGGAAAACGGCGACGATTTTTGACTAGATTAGTTTCATTGTGACCCCCAGCATGTCTGCATTCCATTTCCACTGATTTCGTGTTGACTGGTCGTCATTTGGGGCAGATACAAGTCCGGGAACTTCGGTGACCCAATTAGGGTCGATTCGATAGACTCACCCGTTTCTTGCGATATAGCTGTTGCATGGACCCCTTTCGGCATGTGGAAGGTTAATTTCATCGTCTAGGTTTGTTTCCCTTCCGTTTAGACGCGAATGGGGCGTGGAATAGCCGAGATCGGTCATTTCCCCAGTTTTCCCACCGTATCGTGTTGGCGGTCGTTTCAGAGACCGATACAGGTCTCTGGCAGCCCCAAGATGGACCGCTACACTCCATAGTGTGCCGGTTAGTTTTAGGTCGGCTGAGTTTGGCGGCCCAACCTCTGACCGCTGTTGATTTGTTTTGCTTCTCTTCTTCTTTTTGTTTTGATGTGCAATAAAGATGATAGGCAAAAAATCAAAGATCTCAATCAACCCAAGGACATGTGAACCATGAACCTAGGCAACCAGAACAAGCTGTAGCATGGGCATGCTATCTCAATCATCAAACTAAACTAAGGAAATAAAGAAAAACACACGCCGGGGCGTGGAGCAAAAGCAAATAAAAACACACCGCAAGGGTGGAGCAAGCAAAGAGGATAAGAGATATGAGATTGAGAGAAAACTAATGCCCAATACCAAGAAAGAACGTGATCGCCACCAAAGTAGAAACAAGCTAAAGACCTGAAAATACCTTGGAAATAGGTGGATGAAGCACCCGCCCACGGGAGAGAGAAAATCAGAGAAATCTGCAGATCAACGGAATGTAACGACCGAAAGCCCACGCGTCACTGGGAAGTGACGGTCGCTCGATGAACTGCTATATGAATCTGACGCGCCTGCACAAGACCGTCAAATAACCTGCAGTAATAGCTTGTAGATTCTTTTAACTCCAACTCTTCCAGCCGGCCAAAAGACTTGGGCCTCGTGTGGTGAACCTGTAAACCTGCCAAAGAACATGAAAACACAAGAAAACAGACCTAGATTAGCCCTTTAAACAATATAGCATCAATTCTTCAATAAACTCAATAGCATGCAAAAGGAAAGGAAAGTACCGGGGAGGTTTTGGTTTTTTAACCCCTTTGGGCGTTTTAAAAAGATAGGAGGATGTTTAGATGATGAAAAACCAGGGAGAACGTGGAAAAAAGAAGAGGGACAATGCTTTTGATGAAAAGGAGATGAGGAAGAACACAATATATAATGATGAACTTTGAAAACCAATGGAACGAATACTCCCTTCACCACGAAGCAGATGAACGTAAAAGACAATTCTCCTTGGTCAGATGTGACTCCAGAATGCGGCAGCACTTCGACGCGAACTCCAGATCTTCCTCTCTCGGGCCATGAAGTTAAGGGTGCTATTTATAGACCCTCAAACTCTCCGGTCGAGCAGAGGATAATCCAGCAAGATAAAAGGATAACTCTTAGCAAATCCTTAAAGATAATATCACCAAGAGTCCATAGAAACAAACAGAAGGTTCTGAGGATCCGATTTGGAAGAGAAATCAACAATTCAAACTCTTATCTCGACCACAGAGTAGCATAGAAAAGGCCTGAACTGCCAGGACTCTCTGTTGGATGTAACGGTTGGTCGACAGACCGCTACATGAAAATAACGCGCCAGGGAAAGTCCGTTACATTCAACCTTATCTCCAAAGAGATAAGATCAACGGGAAGAAGATTAAACAAGTTGGACTCTCGAAGGAAAGTAACGGCCAAGGCTGGACGCGTTGGAATAAATAACGGCTGCACGACAGACCGTTAGATTCAATGGATAAGCAAGAGGATAAGCTTTAGAACAAAGGCCTCAAACTTTAGGACTCTTCAATAAGTAACGGCCCAGGGATCATGCATTATATGGAAGTAACGCCCCCAGTGAGGACCGTTATTAACAATGAGGATCAAAATTGATAAGAGCTTGCTAAGCTTCATCCAATGAAAAGCCACAAGGAACCACACTCAACCAAGGAGAGAAGACCCAAGAAATAGGCTTCAAACCGACGAAGGAAACTCAATGAAGAGTGAACAACCTGGAGCATCATATGGATAAACAAGGAGATGACCCAACTTATTGGTCATAAAACGGGTGTCAACAGATGCCCCTCCTTAACGCCCTCTTTGCAGGGGAGCGAGTGGAGGTGAAGCGGAAATGAAGCGGAGCGAAGCGAAAAAGTGGGCGTTAAGGTAAACGACACCCGTTCTTTACCAACAAGCGATAGGAACTTTCCGGAAAACTTCGAACTGATCACAAGGAAAAAGCCAACCAAAGGACGCATGTCTAGAGGAACTAACAACTAAGGAAAGGAAACACGGCTAGCCACCGGAGGCAACGAAAAAGGAAAGAGAACTAACTAAACTCCAGACAGGAATCTTCAGCCAACCAAATCGAGCGACGAGATCAAAGGAAACCTTCTAATTTAGAGTGGAATAATTCTCCTCATTCGAGCTTAAGAAACATAGCTATTCACCAACATCGAGATATCTTGAACAGATGAAGCACATGAGCGCTCAAAAGATGCGTATGATGCATGCTGGGCTAAAGAAAAAGAAATCTTTAAAACTAATGTAAAGAAAGATAAAATATCAAGATACTCGAGAATAATATTGCTAAGCTGGAGAAACCAGGGTCAGGACACCATCTGCAACCACGGCGTGCAAGATAGAACCATCGTCCCCAAATTTTTCCAACCTAACGGCCTATCCAACGATTAAACATGTGAACTTAGATCATCACATTTTTGTTTAAGGGGAACATCAGATCCTGGAACACACGAATGACCAGCCGGTTCTCGAGATAATATATCATAGGTAACATATAGTAATGCATTAATGGATTAAGGGAAAGAGATACAATACCTGACTTACCTGCCTGACGAACGGCAAAGCGTGTTGTTATTCATAACTTCATTCACAAGAAAGAGGTTAGCCAATAATTGATATGAGTATAAATCAAGGCATAACCATTCATACGTGTTAGAAGCATTAATAATATGTGCCATGGCAGAAAATGTAATCATTTAAACATCAAATAGACTATTTCATTCATCAAGAAACTTGCAAGTTTGTAACGGTCTACTTAGAGGGCGTCACATAAAGTAACGGCCATGGAAAAACTGTCATAAACTAAGCGGTTCACATTCTCTAATGAAACAGTTCAAATTCATGTAACGGTATGAATAGTACGCGTCAGAGAGTGTAACAGTCAGACGACAGACTGTCACATTTCCTGAGCGTTCAAAAAAAAACAAACCGAACAGCCCATGGCCTCATTCAAGCATTCAACATTCAATCGCCCTCAAACGCACACACACCCCAACCCGAGAAGACCACCGGCGACCACCCACGACCACCGACGAAATGGCCGGCGACGAGCCTCCACCGCCGCTGAATAAGAGGGAGAGAGGGAAGAAGAAGGCCATCCGACGCCTCTACCGCTGAATAGAATGAGAGGAGGTGCCAAGGCCCGTGGAAGAAGAAACTAGGGCGAGGGGGCCAACAACGGAGGAAAGAGAGGTTCCCACGGCCGAGGAGGACCAAGGGGAAATCCCCATGGACGAGGGAGAGCCCAAGGAACAAGAAAAGAAGAGGAAGAGGGGCCAAGACCGAGAGGTAGGCCGCCCACCCTAATCTTCCAATTTTTAATTTTTTATAGTTTTTTATGTGTATGCATGTGGGAATGGGGGTAGAAAATGGGTCTACAAACCCATTAGGATTGATTGTAGGCCCTTTTGGCCAAAGTGAGGAAGCCATGGAATGCAAAGGAAAAACGCCCTCTAGCAGGGAATGTGACGGTCCTTCCAGTGACCGTCACACACCTAACGCGCCACCCCTGGTGCGTTAGAGACATGTGACGCCCCACTCCAGGGCCGTTACATCCACCAGAGGCTAGAACTATTTTTTATGTTTTCAATTATTTAGTTTTTGTTTTGTTTTCATTTTATGAATGCTATGCAATGATTTTATGATGCATTTGACTGACTTAGGATCTAAATGAATGCAGGGAAAAAGATGAACGAGGATCTCCTAGCTCCAGATCCGGGCGGTGTACTAGGCACTGCCCGATTACCAGAGAGAGAGGCTGGCTGGGATGGGATTCGCTGAGGTGCTGAGCATCGAGGTGACCAGGATGGACACGCCTCTGCTGTACGCCTTGCACGAGAGATGGGATCCGATTAGCAGGGCGTTCATCTTCCCGTGGGGTCATATGATCCCCACGCTAGAAGACATGGCGAGGATTGCCGGGCTGCGAGTCCATGGAGCCGCAGTGACAGGATCGACCTACAGGAACTACCGGGAGATGGCCTAGGAGCTGCTGGGGCTGGATTTGATCAGATCGGGGCAGACGTCATCCCAGCTCTCGAGATCAGTACTACAGGAGAGCTTAGGACTGAGAGGAGCAGCCATTGCCGTGGGAGAGTTACCAGACGAGCATCTGGATAGAGTGATAGACCAGGTGCGCCCACGAGTGGCGGCAAAGGCGGGACCGGAGGGAGATCGCACCCTGAGGCGGTTCCTGATGCTTTTGTTCGGGAAGCTCCTGTTCGCGACTCGAGCAGATGTGATCAGCTGTAGGCTGCTGCCGATGATCGAAAATTTGGGCAGAGTTGGAAAGTACGCCTGGGGCGCGGCAGTGCTAGCCTTCCTGTTCGAATCCCTCAGCACGACGGATCGACAGACGATGCTGGGCGGCTTCTCGCCTTTTCTACAGGTAAATGCCATTAAATGCTTCTATTATGATTATGAAAATGTTTATGCAAATTGTTGACTGACTTAACTAAATGCAGTTCCGGAGCTACATGTACCTCCCGGGCATCGGACGGGGCACGCTACTCCACGCCGATCGCATCCCGATCGCCAGGCGATGGGTGGTCGCGAGGGACCCAGGGTCGATCATCATATTGGCCCGGGCGATCCAGGACGATTTGGATTCCTTCCCGCACACGGCGGTAAGCCCGAACTCAAAATGCTTTCTAAATGATTTAAATGCTTTTACATGCTTCTTAAATGATGATAACCAGACTAACATGCTGATGAATGGATTAACATGCTTCTAGGTGAGGTGGACCCCGTACAGAGGCGAGAGTTACGAGGGACAGCCATGGGTGGAGGCAGCCCTCTCGTACCGGGGATGGGACATATAGTTGCACTGCATCCATATCATCGAGCCTCTTCATTATCGGCTGATTCTGAGGACTCAGGGACTACACCAGCCTAAGGTGACTTTCCCACGCCGCAGTGACGACCACCCGGGGAAATCAGCGAAGGGAATCAGCGGCGACATAGACTGGTGCGCCCGGAAAGCAAAGTACGTCCATGACTGGAACAAGCGGGGCAGAGCAGTGAAAGAACGGGATGAAAGCGATGAGGCGTATTTGAAGGCCTTCGCTCGATTGTACGGGGACCGGGTGTACCGAGGTACCCGACGACCGGTATGCAATTCTAAACTCAAAACTCTGAATGCCTTTTATAAAAAAATTTATCCTATATGCACTGACTCACATGCTTCTAAAAATGCAGCTAGACCCTGAGGGAAGGATAGCCGAGCTCGAGGGGCTTCTTCATGCCACCGTCCAGCAGCGGGACGAGTACCGGACTACCTTGGAGCTCCTGGTAAGATTCCCAGAACCTTGGACTTAAAATAATTATGCTTTATGATGCTAATGATGCAAATGCAATTGGCTTACCATGACTTCTAATGCAGCGGGCCGAGGGAGCCCAAAGAGCGGGACCGGATGCCCCATCGTCATCCTCACAGCCTGCTGGAGGCGGAGCTGAGTGGGATGCCGACTTCGCTCGAGCGGTCGCTCAGGCCGAGGAGGCGGAGGCCACCCTCGCGGAGCGGGTAAGATGCTAAATGCCATGCTCAAACGCTTATGCTTTTATGCAATTTAGATGCTCATGTGACTAACTAGGTGAAATGCGAACTACAGGCGAGAGAGCTAGCCGTAGCAGTGGCCGAGGCAAGGCTGGCTCGGACGGAGGCAGAGCGTCTCCAGGCAGAGATAGAGAGGAGCTGGGCTGAGACTGAGCGAGCCTGAGTAGAGACAGAGCTTGTGCGGGTAGAGATGGCCCGATTGAGAGCGGAGACCCCACGACGTCCGGATGATGCAGAGGTGGAGCGACTTAGGGCTGATGTTGTGTGCCTAAGAGGTGAGTGAGACCAACTCCGAGTGCAGACTTTCAAGATGAAGGGCGCGATCGGGGCCTTGAAGGATGGACTCCGTCTCCTAGGGAAGAAGTCGGGGACGAGCAGTCGGAGCCAGAGCGCGGCCCCTAGCAGCGGGTTTCGAGGGTACTTCACTAGTTCTTTCGGCCATCGGAGGAACGAGGAGGCGGACCATAGAGGACAGCAGGAGGGAGAGCACAGTGCCATGGGACCATCAGCCAGGCAGCCGGAGGGCACAGGGGATAGTGACGGTGGCCCGGGAGACAAGCCGGCCGAGTGATGCATTTTTTTATTTTGTATTTTTTACTTGTACATGACTTATATGAAATGAAAATGAGAATGAAAAGTTCTTTTTGGTTTTTTGTTTGTGAATGCGTGAATGAATGGATGCGTATATGAATGCAAGAATGAAATGTGAGAATGTGTGATTGGTAATGCAGGAAATGTATGTGGATGCGCTAAAGAACGGATTTAAACAGCGGATGAAATGTGAACGATGGGGATGAGATAATGTGTGGATGTACAGGATGAACGGAATGGGAAGCCTGTAGGACCGCCAGGTCTACACGGAGGCAGATAGAAATAGCACAAGTCACAGCAGCAGATAATGTAATGGTCTATACCCAAACCGTCAGGATCAAGTAACGCATCGGGTGGAGGCCGTTAGAAAGAACAGTGCCCAACTTTGCAGAACTGTGCAGCAGGAAGAGTAACGGCTCAGAGATGGTGCGTTATATACAAGTAACGGCCAAATGCTGGACCGTTAGAGATGGCAGAGCAATGTTGAACTATGAACGTACTGACTGTACTCAGTGTGTAGACCTTGCCCAAGCGATGTGTAGACTTCGAGTCCAGACGTCTAGATGATGTATAGACTTCATGCACACAGCAGCAAGGATATATGGACTTGGACAAGGGATGTACAGACTTGGGGCTTGTGCCCACGTTGGGCAATGTATAGACTTGAATCAAGAATGTACAGACTTGAAGCGGTGTGGACGTATAGACTTGGGATGAAGACTGTATAGACTTGGCGAATGTACACACTTGGATGAAGAATGTACAGACTTGAACAACGTGTAGACTTTGGATGAAGGCTGTACAGACTTGGGGGAAGGTATGGGAATGTATAGACTTCAACAAATGTATGGACTTCAACGAATGTATGGACTTCAACGAATGTATAGACTTGCACCTGATGTATGGACTTCAAAGTGAATGGAATGTATAGACTTCAACAAATGTGGGACGTATAGACTTCAAAGAATGGGATGTATAGACTTCAACGAATAGGATGTATAGACTTCAAAGAATGGGGGATGTATAGACTTCAAAGAATGTAGGATGTATAGACTTGGGTGAAGATGTGGAATGTATAGACTTGGCAATGATGGTGAAGAATGTATAGACTTCGAAAATGATGTGTGAACTTGAAGCTGATGTATAGAGTTGAAGCTGATGTATGGACTTGAAGCTGACGTACAGACTTCAACAAATGTACAGACTTCATCAACGGTGTATGGACTTCAAAAATGCATGGACTTGAACGAATGTACAGACTTCAACATGATAAATGAATGCAGACTGGGATGATGAAGGGGATGTATAGACTTAACCAAATATGCAGGAAATGTGACGGTTCAGGCGCAGTGCGTCAGAGGTAGATAACGGCCATGAGCAAGACCGTTGAGAATGATTGACCAAGCAGAGGCCAAAACTGATCAGCAGAGAATGTAACGGCTCAGAGAGAATGTGTCACAAGAATATAACGGTCTAATGCTAGACCGTTAAGCTTGACAGAACAGATCTGATCAAATTAAATCCACAGAAAATGTGACGGCCCAGCTATGGCGCGTCAGAGGAAAGTGACGGTCTAGCGACAGACAGTTAGATAATGAATTGTACTCCGAGACGGATTGAGCCGCAAGGGGCAAAACCCGAGATAGGAAGCCTCAAATCCGTTCTAGACTCCTCCCAAACTTAAGATAAAGCCTTCCAATCCGAATATTATCTCTTTAAAGTAGAAACCAAACCTTTAAAACTTGGAAACTTAGCCAAAATCGTATCTTTCTGAATTCTCTGCTAGAAGGCTAAAAAACCCCTCCTAAGGGCAAGAAATATGATGAAGAGAAGCATCGAGGTGATAGCTATGGAGGAGAAAGTTTACACCAGACCCAAAGCTGCAAGAAAGGAGTACGGAGAGCTACAAAGGCTCACCTCAATTCCCAAGCACCTAAGCTCCAATGCTCAAAGAGTGGTAAGCTTCCATGACCTAACCAAGTTCAGAAATTCCTGCACTTCATCTTCTTCGTCATGATCTTCTTCTTTTCTTAGCCCCTCCCCGGTCCAAGATGCTATTCTATTCTGAAGTGGGTGGCTCCCATGGTAAAGGCACTCCTTTAGAGGTTACATCAATTCTCAAAGCATGGCACCTTCAACCTCTCTTGGTCTTAGGCAAAAACTTCCAGAAATTGACATTAGATTAGCCTAGCATTTCAGCCCTCATAGAATTGTGGCATCCACAAACACATACCTTCATCTTCCCTTCCTTCGAAGCAACAGTCCTATTGGAGATAGAAACCTATCTAGCCCTTCCTAAGACTAAGGTAGGGGATGAAGATCGAGTTTGCTACACGATTGAGCCTATCGACCCGTCCTTAATTCTGAGTGATTTCATCCATAATCCAAAGGACGTGAGGACCATGATCAGCCCACACCACATACACTTGATACCCTTGGCACAATGGATAGTCTCTCATTGTAAAAACAAGTGGGAGAGACATGAAGCAATAGCCAAGGAGGTGGCGGTTTGCTTATGTGGAGTCTTTCTTTTCACTACAACCGACCACCTTTTAGATACCCAAAATCTCAGCATTATTAGTGGGTTGTGGCGGGGAATGTCCATCTCTCAAGCGATCCTCTCATACCTCTATGAAGGACTCAGCTCGGCTTGCTTAGGAGGACCCTTGTTTGGCTCCGTGATACTCCTTGAATGTTGGATGGGAGTGAGAATAAAATTCCAACCAAAGGAAGATATTAGTTCTGCTATCCGGATCTTCGGGAGCCACCCTCTCTTCTTCATTGGAGGGGCTTCTGGATTTTCTTCACAGGTTGAATGTAAGACGGCGGACAAGAAAACTCGGGATGAATGGCGCCTCTTCTTCAACACCTTGCCAACGGAGAAATTCATCATGCGACCAAGGATCCTTCGGAGCGCTCTTCTTAGAATACCGCGGCGTCAAGGCCTGGACCTCCAACTAGTGGGAAATACTACCATGGTGATCTACAACCCACACCGGTGCCATCTTCAGATCGGACTTCCTCGAACCAAAGCTCCTGCACTATCACACTACCCTCCCCTTCTACCTAGGAAGATGGGGACCGAGGAAGATGAGAGAGCAGTACGGAACGCGCTGACCATGTGGGAGATCAGCAAGGTGCGCCCGTGGCAAGAAGAAGTAGAAGAGAACGACGAAGCACGCCGTGGCTACCTGAAAGAGTTGAGGAAGATCCGCCCTTTTGCGGATAAGAGGCTGAATGTAGTTTGATTTCTTTGTTCATGAAGGATGTTGTTTGCAATTTTGACAATCAAAGTTGGAATTTTTATCAATCTTATGTTTCATTAAGTTCACTTGAATAAGATGGGATTGCCTCAGTTGAATGGATGCGCATTTCGTGGATTGATCGGCTAGCATGACCAGCAGAACAGAGCTTCTGGAGAAAGTAACGGATCCGAGAAAGGCCGTTAGAAAGATATAACGGTGAGGCTACAGACCGTCATAGTGTATGCGCTGAGGACTAAATCCTCTGGAGGAAGTAACGGTTCAACGATGGACTGTTAGGAGTAGTAACGGTCGTGCCCCAGGCCGTTAGAGAGAGAGCCACTGAGAGAGTCAAAGTGAAGGCCTGAAGAGCTGTAACGGGCTAGCATGGACCGTTAAACGAATGTGACGGCCTGTACCTAGCGCGTCACAGCCTTGAACCTGCATGGTTGTGAGATTTCAGCTTTGTTCTTGGTCCTGCGTTCTGCACATACTAAAACATGGAGCAAGTTAGATCCATTCTTAGACTCAACCCCTTGCCTCGAAGCGAGTTAGATAATGACCGTTTCTTGATATTTGGTCAAGGGGTGGAGCCTTTTTAAATAGGCGGGAAAAAACATAATAGAAATAATGCGATGCATATGATGGTTTTTTTGGATATTGGAAAGAATATCTGAATTTTTGTGAGTTTTAGAAATATTTGATGTTTTTGGATTTTGAAATATACATGATGTTTTTGGATTTTGAAATATATGATGTTTTTGGATGTTGAAAACCAGGGCTTTCCCTTAGCAACGCGAGCCCTCCGCAACGTATTGAGAGTCCCGAGGTTGGCGTGCAATGAGGTGACAAGCCCTGACCAAGGCCCATATTTTCATGACGGTGTTTCTACCAGGGCCATACCCAGGGTACTAGTTTCAATCCTAAAAAAGGAAAATAGAACACGGGGGTAAGCTTAGGCCAGACTTAGAAGTTTTTAGGACTTCAGTTCCTCTCCAGACAACCCATTATAAATTTGGTCTATTGTGCCGGGGCTTTGTGTCCGTCATCGAACCTTAGTCCACTCTAGGCATGCGTGCGACCGGGCTCATTCGTCCCGCGGGGAACTGTACTGCCACTCTTGTCATGCCTAGATTTCTTTTTCTTTCTTGCTTTTTGGAGCTTTGGGATCATATTCAATAGACCTTCAAGATGATACTTTTGATTTTTATCGTAGAGATTAATCTTTTGCTTTCTTTTTCTTTCTCTTTTGCTTGTGGCGTTAGGTCATAACGGACTGCCCCTATTTGAGACCTCCTCTCGTCAGGGTGCCTGGATCGGTTATCGCCTCCTTATTTATTTCTTGCCCCTGGATTCAGCCGATGGAAGGAACGAACAAGGACTTCAACTTTCCCCCAAAGCATGGCCAAGGAGAAACAGTGTCTTTTAAAGCGGGAAACCTGACCAGGGATGTCGTGTAGTGTGTGATTGCCTTTACTCGGGACCCTTTTTAGAGAAATAGGAGGAACATCTTGTTGCCCGGGTGTGGACACCAAAAAACTACACACCCAGATATCCTACTCGACCCAGCACCGACAACGGCACCAAGTGAAGAAGCCCCGGTGAGACCGGTCACCCAGACTCCCCAAATATGCACACTGCCGCGAAGCCGTCCCCGGAGTCACGACAGCCAAGAGAAACCAACCCCCGGAAAGCTCACAATCCGTGGCCCCTGAAGAAAACCAAACGAGCCATAACTCATGCTCAAGATGGGCCCAAGTCAGCCCCAGCGGCACACCTAAGCCTTAGCGGTACACCCCCCCAGGGGGTCTTCAGCGGCACACCCCCCAGGGGGGTCTTCAGCGGTACACCCCCCCCAGGGGGTCTTCAGCGGCACACCCCCCAGGGGGGTCTTCAGTGGTACACCCCCCCAGGGGGTCTTCAGCGGCACACCCCCCCAGGGGGGGGGTCTTCAGCGGCACACCCCCCCAGGGGGGTCTTCAGTGGCACACCCCCCAGGGGGGGGGTGTTCAGCGGCACACCCCCCAGGGGGGGGGGGTCTTTAGCAGCACACCCCCCCAGGGGGGGGGGGGGGTCTTCAGCGGCACGCTCCTCAGGGCCTTCAACGGCACGCTGTTTGCCCCCTTCAGCGGCACGCTTGGGCAACCTCCAGCGACACGCCTTTTGCCCTCTTCAACGGCACGCTTACAGTGTCTTACAACGACACACTTCTTAAGCCCGCCAGCGGCACAGTGTGAAGGCTTTTCAACAGCAAAACGACGTGATGCCCATACCCTATGTATCCTTGGCGCGTAGTGAGCTGTCCGAGGTGTCGATCAGAGATTGGGCCACGCCGGCTATTCCCCTGACAGCCAGGACGGGGGAAGTCAAACCCCATGATCACCAGCCGCTTCCCGCCTCCGACTGCCGTGCTCGAGGGCTCCCCCTGCTGGGAGTATAAAATCACTCCCGTTCCGACAAAGAAGAGAGGAACAAGGAGGGGAGGAATGAGGCAGACAGACACAGACAGACACACGCAGAAGAGAAAAAGAGAAGAGAAGAGGAGAGGAAGAGAAGAAGGGAAGAAGAAGAAGAAGAGAGAATAAGAAGAAGAAGAAGAAGAGGGAGAGGCATGCCCCCCTGCTGCCCGGTCCACCGTCGTCCACGCAAAGAAGAAGAGAGGGAAAAGAGAGAAGAGAAGAAGAGAGGAGTGAGGTCTGGGAGGGGAGGAGCTTATGCTCCGTTCCCCTTCCCACCTTGTATTTTCTTTTCCTTTTTCCCCTTCCTTTTTCTTTGCTGTTGTCCCCCTTCTCTTTCTCCCTACGATGTATTGGCCCTCTGTGGCCTCCCGTTCTTTGTGAATGAAAAGCCTTGCTCTTTGGGTTTCCCCACCGTCTCTGTCTATTTTCCTCCCCCTCTTCTTCCCTATCGATTTGGCCTCCGGCAGTAATCTTCCCCCCTCTGTGTTTCAACCTTGCCCGTTAGCCCATGGGGAGTTACCCCCCCTGGCCTCTCAGCGGCCTGCTTTCACCCCTGGCGGCCTTCAGCGGCACACCTTTCCTGGCCGCCAGCGGCACACCTTTCCTGGCAGCCAGCGGCACACCTTCCTTGGCCGCCCAGCGGCACACCCCATCTGTGCCTCCAGCGGCACACCCCATCTGTGCCCCAGCGGCACACCCTTGGCCTGCCTCTACCTGGCATGCCTGGCCCTCTCCCTTCCAATCAGGGTATCCTTAGGCTGCATCAACCAAGTGTTTCCCATTTGCCGTTTCCTCTGAGTTTTCCAAGGTTTTATTAAGGTGTTGCCGCTCTCGGGTGCCCACCTCCAATTGTCGGGTTCCGCCACTCCATGTGGGCACGTTCCCTGCATCTCCCTTACGCCCCGGGTCAAGGGGAGATGCTGCCGAATTCTTGTTAGAATTAACTTAACAACAACAATCATAAAAGAGAAGTAATAATGCAAAAAAGGGAGCGATAAAACATTAATGCAACGGCTTTGCCGAAGTAACCAAAGAACCCCGGAGATCCCGAATAACCGAGCATTCACATCTTCATGACGGTCCACCAAACATAACCTCAAACATGGTCTATATGAACGAATAAACCCAACTTAAACCCCTTTCACTTGCATGTCAAGAATAAAAGAAAACCAAAAGAAAACCCCTCACGTGCCCACGCCTCAGCGGCACACTCCTGTCGCCTTCCAGCGGCACTCTCCGTAAGTTCCCCAGCAGCACACTCACCCCCACCTGCCTCCAGCGGCACGCCCTTGGCCCTCAGTGGCACGCTCCCCTGGCCCTCAGTGTCACGCTCCTTCGGCCCTCAGCGGCACGCTCCCCTGGACCCCAGCGGCTCACTCCCTTGGCCCTCAGCGGCACGCTCCCCTGGCCCTCAACGGCACACTCCCTTGACCCAGCGGTACACCAGAAATAATGATAATAATAAAGATAATAAGCTAAAAGAAAACATAATAAATAAACAAATAATGATACAAAAAATAAAATAATGATAATAACAGCAAACTCAAAAGAAGAGGGAGAAATAATAACAAACAATAATGATAATAATAATAATAAATAATAATAAATTCAAAAAATGAATAAGTAAATAAGAATAATAAAGAAATAAGTAATAATAATAATAATAATAAGCTTAAAAATAATAATAGTAATAAATAGACAAATAAACGATAACAAAAATGAATGAATAATAATAACAAACTCAATAAGAATGATAAATAAATAAATGATAACCAAAATAAATAATAATAACAAACTTAACGAAACACGACAAGCAAATGAATGATAATAAAACGAACAAACAATAAAAAACAAACCTAACAATAACAATAATGAATGAATAAATCACGAGAAAAATAAATAAATAGTAATAACGAACTCATTCAAAGATATACATAAATCAACAAATAATAATGCTAAAATTCTAAATAATAATAAAACGATGAGATCCGCTTCGCAGCCTCGTTCTCCTCGAGACCCGGTATAAAGGGAATCTGGACGCCGCCCCTCCAAGTCGGATTCGGACCTTGGGAGCCATCCCGATACGGTCATAACCCGACATTACTTTGGGCCGATAGCCCATCAAACCGGACGCTTTCCCGTTGGGATTCGTTCCTGCTCTTTCATTAAGATTGCCATGAACTCGGCATACATTTGAATGGCTTTGTCTCCGTTTACGTCGTACCCTCGATACGGACCTTTGTCCGAACATAAAATGGTCCGTGAGCGACCAACAAGATCTGAATGAAACGAGACAACTTTTGTCATTCTTAGACCCTACGCATGGGAATATCAATGAGGCCTTTGTGGGCCACGCTTAAACCTCGGGCCTGTCCCGATTATGGTCATGGTACGACCCATATCTTCGGCTTATAGCTCGTTCCCCTCGAGCACGCTTTGGTTTTGGAATCTAGTCCCGGAACTCTTCCCCGTTGCCCTCCGGCACCGGAAATATTGACGTTGCCCACGCGAGCCCCGTTTGGACCACAGGAGGCGCCCCCAGTATGGTCCCGACTCGATCTTGCACCGGGCCAATAAATTTGCTAGTTTCCTGCTTCACTAATCGAGATTTAACCGAATGTTTTCAGTGTCTCGGAATAATGTATTTGCCGTATCACAGAATACATATGTTCCAGGTCCTCCTGCGACGATTATGATACTCTCAAGCCGGACACCCGTCTGAATATTAAACGGTCTCCCGAATGACCGACACGTTTTGAACGTCCGCTTCCCTAGACACAGGGCCTTTCAGCCGATTCAAGGGATATTCCCCCGTTGCCCCTTGGCACCGGAAATATTAATGACGCTCATGCGAGCCAGACTTCGACCACGGGGGGCCCACCGCAGTATGGTCGCAACTTGATCTTGCACTAGGCCAATAGATTTACTGGTTTCTGACCGCTCTAACCGAGGTTTAGCCGAACATTTTCTGCTCTTCTGAACAATAAATTTGCCGTACCCCGGCATACATATGCTCCGATTTTCCAGCGACGATCACGCTTTTCTCGAGCCGGATATTCGTCTGAGCATTAAATGGTCAGTACACGACCGACATTACCGCGAAAGGTTTTCTTCTCGCCCTCGCGCGAGGATTTCAGTACCTCGTAATAGACCTTCCATGCAATTAATTTCTTGCCCATGAGGCCCTGAATCCCGGCGATTAATCAAGGGTGTTCCCTCGTATGGGGGATGTAAATGACGCCGTGACCTTTATGGCGCGGCGGGTTTTTGTCCCGACACGAACCACACAATCGTCTGACCGAGTCAGATCGAGCGCACCATGGGCTCTTCGGAGCCCGAACAAATTGTCACTTTGTGATTGGCACGCCCACACACTTAATAAACGAATAAATAAAGTCAAATAAACGAACAACGGAACAAGCAAATTTTAGTGCGTCCACAAGTCTGGCACGCCCGGTGGGACGGAAACTACCCTTCATCTCTTCACCGGGATTCAGGGCCTCATGGCCCCCTAATAAACGATGTTTGCCTACTTTGATGAATTACAGGTGTTGTCTTCGCCAGCCTATGGGGAGAAAATCCAGACTCGATGCAGCTGCCTTCGCGGCCTCGAGGATGCTGCTTCGAAGCATATGCAGCTTCCAAGAATCATGGGGGCTGTTATAAAAAAAAAGAGGGAGAAGAGAAAGAGAAGAGAAGGGAGGGGAAATCAAACCCCCCCCCCTTTTCCTCAAAAAGAAAGAGAAGAAAAGAAGAAGAGAAGAAGAGAAGAAAAGAAGAAAAGAAGAAAAGAAGAAAAAGAGAAAAGAAAGATGCAAAAAAAAGAGAAAGAATTGGCAAGAGAGGGTTTTACGGCCACGTTCGTCGAGACCCGTGCTGAACAAAGATTACCATTGTGGGGTTGATGCGGTGGAGCGAACCACTCATCTCCTCCTTGAGGGGGTGAGCGCTCTCCTGCACCTCCACCCTGGTCAATCATACAAGAAGAAGAGAAGAAAAAAAAAAGAGAGAGAAAGAGAGAAGAAAGGAAGAAAAGTTGGCCAGCATCGCCGACTAAAAGAGCAAGAAGAAACCCAGCATCCCGCCCGACTCTAGGAGGCTCCGAGTCTGCGGTGCAATGACCCCGCTCGTTCCTCCTTCCTACTGCCTCCATCCGGCATAAGACGGCCCCTCGAGTGGCTGTTAAAAGACCCAGCGAGCCACAATTGTAGCTTGGTGAATGGCTGCCCGCTGTGGGGAATGCTTTATAGCAATGAGGCCAAGCACGGCCACCACTCCCGAAGAGAGCATGCATGTACCCCGCCATGGGGGATAAGAAGAAGATATATACCCTGCTACAGGGGCATAAGAGGCAAAAAAAGAGATACACCCCATTCCCAGGGGCACATGAAGAGAATCCGCCCCGACTGAGGGGCACAAAGCAAAAGCTACACCCCGGCTTCGGGGCATTTGAAGAAGAATCCGCCCTGACCTGGGGACATAAGAAGAAATAGAGTTGCACCCCGGCTTAGGGGCATTTGAAGAAGAGAAATACACCCCGATATGGGGGCACATGAAGCAAAAGACATACCCCGCCATGGGGGCGTAAGAAGAAAAAAATTCACCCCGGCCTGGGGACATACAAAAAGAGAAACTGACCCTGGCTTAGGGGTGTTTGAAGAAGAAATATACCCCACCTGGGGGCATAGAAGCCGTAAAGAACACGCCCCGACTCAGGGGCATATGAAGAGAAGTCCACCCCGGCATAGGGGCATTTGATGAAGAAACACACCCCATCAGTTGGGGCATAGAAGCCATGAAGCACAGGCCCCGGCTTAGGGGCATTTGAAGAAGTTACATCCCGCTTCAGGAGCATAAGAAAGAGAAGAATACAACCTGTCCTAGGGACAATTGAAGAAGAAATATACCACGCCTGGGGGGCATAGAAGCCATAAAGAATATGCCCCGACTTAGGGGCATTTGAAGAAGCTACATCCCGCCTTGGGAGCATAAGAAGAGAAGAATACACCCCGACTTAGGGGCATTTGAAGAAGGAATACACCATAGGCTCGGAGTCCATGAAGCAACATACACCTCGCCTCGGCGGCATATGAGGCCAAGAATCATACCCCGGCTTGGGGGGGGGGGCATTTGAAGAAGCTACATCCCGCCTTGGGAGCAAAAGAAGAAAAAAGAATCCACCCAGCTTAGGGGCATATGAAGAAGAAACATACCTCGCCTCGAGGGCCCAGAAGCTATAAAGAACACACCCCGGCTCAGGGGCATATGAAGAGAAGTCCACCCTGGCTTAGGGGTATTTGAAGAAGAAACATACCCCACCATGGGGGCATTTGAAGAGAACTACACCCCGCCTCGGGGGCATAAAAAAGAAACAAACACACCCTGGTCTGGGGACATAGAAGCCAAAAAATATACCCCGCCTGGGGGCACAGAAGCAAAGAGGCAAAACACACCCCTCAGGGGGGGATGCACACCAAATGAAGCTACACCCCAACCCAGGGGCACATTAAGAGAAATACACTCCAGCACGAAAGCATCAATGAGAAGAGAAGATCAGAATAAAGAAAGAAGAGACATGAGGCATCCGTGGTCCTCGAGCCCGCCTCATCACATAAAAAGAAGAAAAAAAAAGAGACATGAGGCAAACATGGTCCTTGCACCTGCCTCCCCATAAAAGAAGAAGAAAAAAAAGAGAGACATGAGGTAGACGTGGTCCTCGAGCCCGCCTCATCACACAAAAGAAGAGAAGAAAAGGAAAAGAAGACACATGAGGCAGACGTGGTCCTTGAACCCGCCTCTTCACACAAAAGAAGAAGAGAAGAAAAGAAAGAAAGAGTCCTGAGGCAGACGCGGTCTTTGCACCCGCCTCTCCACAGAAAAGAAAAAAAGAGAAAGAGTCATGAGGCGAACATGGTCTCGGCACCTGCCTCTCTACAAAAGAAGAAGAGAAGAGAAAAAAAAGACATGAGGCGAACATGGTCCTTGTACCTGCCTCTCCATAAAAGAAGAAGAGAAGAAAAGAAAGAAGTGATCACGAGGCAAACATGGTCCTTGTACCTGCCTCTCCATAAAAGAAGAAGAGAAGAAAAGAAAGAAGTGATCACGAGGCAAACATGGTCCTTGTACCTGCCTCTCCATAAAAGAAGAAGAGAAGAAAAGAAAGAAATGATCACGAGGCGAACATGATCTTTGCACCCGCCTCTTCACAATAAAAAAAAGGAAGAGAAAGAAGAAGAAGAGAAGAAAAGAAAGAGGATCGCGAGGCAGACGGGGTCTTCGAATCCGCTTCCTCACATAAAAGAAGAGAAGAAGGAAAAGTGAGCTTTGAGGCAGACGTGGTCATTCACCTTCGGCCTGTGGGCCACCCAAAAAAAAAGGAAAGAAAGGAGACATTTCACTTTGGTCCAGATCCTTCCCCGGCCAGAGAACAAAAGAGGACCCTTCTCTTCGGTTCTCGTATCCTGCTACTCGACGCCCTTCGGCTCAGTCATTCCGACCAAGGCCCACTATCAGGATTAATCCACCCGCCCCACCGCGCTCTCCGATATCTTTCGGCTTTATAGCCTACTTCTAACATCTCTCGGCTTGTCAGCCTGCTCCCAATATCCCTTGACTTTTTAGCCTTCTTCCCAATATCTTCGGCTCTTGCAGCCCGCTTTCCCCTACTGTGGCTCTTGTAGCCTGCTTCCCAATCTCGGCCTTCCACGGCCCGGTTCCTATAATTTCGGCTCTCGCAGCCCGCTTCCCATACTTTGGATTCTGTAGCCTGCTCTTTTAATTTCGGCTCTTACGGCCCGCTTACCCAACTCTTGCTCTTGTAGCCTGCTTCCCAATCTCGGCCTTCCACGGCCCGCTTCCTATAATTTCAGCTCTCGTAGCCCGCTTCCCAATATCTTCGGCTCTTGCAGCCCGCTTTCCCAACTCTGGCTCTTGTAGCCTGCTTCTCAATCTCGACTTTCATAGCCTGCTTCCCAAATCTTGGCCCTTGCAGCCTACCACTCAGAATCTCGCTCTTGCAGCCCGCTTTCCCAATTTCGGCTCACGTAGCCTGCTTCCCCATAACTTCGGCTCTTGCGGGCCGCTCCCCATAACTTCGGCTTTTACAGCCCGCTGCTCATACTTTAGCCTGCTTACCTCTGGCTTTTATAGCCTGCTCCCCAATTTTGGCTCCTGAAGCCTGCTTCCCTTTGGCTTTTATAGCCTGCTTCCCAACGTCGGCCCTTGCAGCCTGCTTCCCTTTGGCTTTTATAGCCTGCTCCCCAATTTTGGCTCTCGTAGCCTTCTTCCCAGAGTTCGGCCTTCACGGCCCGCTTCCCATAATTCGGCCCTCACGGTCCGCTTCCCATATTTTGGCTATTGCAGCTTGTTTCCCAGAATTCGGCCTTCACGGCCCGCTTCCTAGAATTCGGCCTTCACGGCCCGCTTCCTAGAATTCGGCCCTCACAGCCCGCTTCCCAATTTTGGCTCTTGTAGCATGCTTCCCAACTTTGGCGCTTTGTAGCCTGCTTCCCAACTTCGGCTCTTTGCAGCCCGCTTCACAACTTCGGCTCTTTACAGCCCGCTCTCAACTTCGGCTTGTAGCCCGCTTCCCCAACATTCTGGCTTCTATAGCCCACTTCCCTTTGGCCTTCGTGGCCTGCTTCCCGATTTTGGCTCCCATAGCCTGCTTCCCCGATTTTGGCTCTCGTAGCCTACTTCCACGATCTTTGGCTCTCGTAGCCTGCTTTCCTTAATTTCGGCTCTTGCAGCTTGCTTCCCAACTTTGGCTCTTGCAGCCTACTTCCCTTTGGCCGTCATGGCCTGCTTCCCGATTTTGGCTCTCGATGCCTTCTCTCCTAACCTTTGGCCTTTGTAGCCCGCTTCCCAGCATCTCCCGGCTTTTACGGCCCGCTCCCCTAATGCCCCTTGGCTTTTCTTGCCTACTTCCCGGCATCTTTTGGCCCTTATGGCCCGCTCCCCTAATATCCCTTGGTTTCTATAGCCCGCTTCCCTAATCTCCTTTCGGCCTTTCATGGTCTGCTTCCCTAACACTTTTATTATCATTACACCTATACGCAACGACAATACATTCTTACGCCAAAAAAAAAAGAAAAAAAAAGAGAAGAGAAGAAGAGAGAATTGCTTGGCTACCCTGCTTGCATGTTTGCTTAATATAGAATAGTACACCTCCTTGAAATTTTCTAGGACCGTGTTTACTTGCTAAATAATAATATCGCCCCGATTCCGGATGCACGCGTGTCACGGCGTACGCTCGAAGGGAACCCAACTATGGCAGGTGCACACGTCAGGGGGAAGAGTCATGGCTGAATTGCTAAGCCCAACTCACAAAATAAACCTGAGGCAACGCCCCCACACTCAGCACTTAATGTGTTCAATAGCTTTCAACCATAGGGATTGCCCGAATTCCTTCTTAGCACTCCACGGAGACTTGAATTCCTGCACTCGCGTGAAAGGTAATCGTGAGGAAAAAGCTGTCTACCCCCACTGTAAAACAAAAAAAATAAAAAGAGAGAGAGAAAACAAATGATGCAAAAAAAGAGAGAGAGAGAAACGCAGATCCGAGTAGCCGGGAATCCCCACTGAAACAAATGAGGAAACTCGCGTGAAATGGTGAAGCGAATCATAATAAGGATGAATCTTAGTAGCCGAGAATCCCCATTGAGACACATGAGGAGACTCGCGTCGAACGGTGAAATTCGCTACCAAAATAAACAGATGGGGGCTGTGTGAAGCTACCGAAAGTCGAAAGCCTGGAACTAATGTGTAGGCACTAGAGTGATCCTCGAGTGTCACCAGGAAAACCTGCATATCCCTATGGTTAGGGCTCTTTGTTCACACATTTGCACTACCACGCTACAAAGAATTGCCTCGGGTGAAATGCGTGAATTTAGGCTATGCATGCAAGACATGCGATATCCTCTTGACGGGTGCACCACCCCTCAATTGTGCCTCGTGGCCCGCACCGTGTCTACGAATTTTGGGCGATGTCCCTATCCTATCCCCTATAGAGGGAGCTGCCTTACTTATATTTATGTTATGTCTGCTAATGAATGCTTGCATGCTTGAGTAAAAAAAACTACAATATAAAAAAAATATAAATAATAAAAATATGTGTATACAATAAAATCAATTTCGGCTATCGCAGCCTATTTTCCCAACTCTGGCTCGTAGAGCCCAATCTTGGCCCCCCATGGCCTACCTCTTGCCCTCGCGACTCGTTAATCTCCCAACTCCGGCTTCTGTAGTCCGCTTCCCCGATTTGGGCGTTCACATCTTGCGCCCCAATTTTTGGCTCTTGTAGCTTGCTTCCCTGATTTGGCTTTCGTAGCCTGCTCCCCATAATTCCGGCTCTTACCACCCGCTTCCCAACTTTGGCTCTTGTAGCCTGCTTCCCTTTAGCTTTTATAGCCTGCTTCCCCAATCCGGCCTCCACGGCCCGCCTCCCGTAACTTTGGCTCGTGTAGCCTGCTTACCTTTGGCCTTCGCGGCCTGCTTCCCAACTTTAGCTCTTACAGCCTACTTACCTTTGGCCTTCGTGGCCTACTCCCCAATTCTGGCTCTCGCAGCCTGCTTCCCAATTTTGGCCCTCGTGGCCTGCTTCCCAACTTTGGCCCCTGCAGCCTGCTTCCCTTTGGCTTTTATGGCCTGCCTCCCAATATCTTTGGCTCTTGCAGCCTGCTTACCTTTGGCCTTCGCGGCCTGCTTCCCAATTTCGGCTCTCGTGGCCTACTCCCCGATTTGGCTCCCGCAGCCTGCTTCCCATAATTTCGGCTCTCGCAGCCCGTTTCCCGATATCTTTGGCCCTTACAGTCTGCTTCCGAGAACCCGGCTCTCGTAGCTTGCTCCCCAGAATTTGGCCTTCATGGCCCGCTTCCCATAATTGCGGCTCTTGCAGCCCGCTTCCCAATACCCTTGGCTTTTATGGCCTGCCTCCCCAATTCGGCTTCCATAGCCTGCTTCCCAACTTTGGCTCTTGTAGCCTGCTTACCTCGGCCCCCATGGCGCGCTTTCCCAATTTTGGCTCTGGCAGCCTACCCCCCAAATTCTGGCTTTCACAGCCCGCTTTCCTGATTTGTGGACACTAAAGAAATCCTCACCTCATGTTTACATGCAAGGGAATATAGAAGAAGAGAAGAAGAGAAAATAGAGAAGAAAAGAAAGAGAAAGAGACCAAGAGACCAACATACCATGTCAGCGCCCGGCACTCTGTCGGCACTGACTAAGAGACAAAGAGATCAACAAACCCGGTGAGCCCCCGGCATCCTGTCGGCACTGACGAAGAGAAAAAGAGACAAAGAGACCAACAAACCGTGTCAACTCCCGACACCCCGTCGGCACTGATCAAGAGACAAAGAGACCAACATGCTACGTCAACGCCCGACACCCCGTCGGCACTGACAAAGAGAAGAAGAGACCAACATGCCATGTCAGTCCCCGACACCCTGTCGGCACTGGCGAAGAGAAGAAAAGACCAACACATACCATGTCAACGCCCGACACCCTGTCAGGCATTGGCAAAGAGCAGAAGAGACAAACAAACCGTGTCGGTCCCCTAGCACCCTGTCGGCATTAGCAAAGAGCAGAAGAGACAAACAAACCGCGTCGGTCCCCCGGCACCCTGTCGGCACTGACGAAGAGAAGAAGAGAACAAGTAAACCATGTCAACGCCCGACACCCCGTCTGCACTGACAAAGAGAAGAAGAGACCAACATGCCATGTCAGTCCCCGACACCCCGTCGGCACTGACAAAGAGAAGAAGAGACAACAAACCAGGTCAGCTCCCGACACCCAGTCGGCACTAACGAAGAGACCAAGAGACCAACAAGCCAGGTCAGCTCCCGACGCCTTGTCGGCACTGACGAAGAGACCAAGAGACCAACAAGCCAGGTCAGCTCCAGACGCCTTGTCGGCACTGAAAAAGAGACAAAGAGATAACAAACCAGGTCAGCTCCCGACGCATTATCGGCACTGGCGAAGATACCAAGAGATCAACAAATCAGGTCAGCTCCCGACACCCTGTCGGCACTGACGAAGAGACCAAGAGATCAACAAATCAGGTCAGCTCCCGACACCCTGTCGGCACTAACGAAGAGACCAAGAGACAACAAGCCAGGTCAGCTCCCGACACCCTGTCGGCACTGACGAAGAGACCAAGAGACCAACAAGCCAGGTCAGCTCCCGACACCCTGTCGGCACAGACGAAGAGACAAAGGGACCAACAAATCAGGTCAGCTCCCGACGCCCCGTCGGCACTGACAAAGAGACAAAGAGACCAATAAACTGGGCCAGTGCCCGGCATCCCTCCAGCATTAGTAATGAGAAAAAGAGACAGACAAGTCACGTCGGCTCCCGACGCCCGATCGGCACCGACGAAGAGAAAAGAGACCAGTACACCCGCGGGTATCGCCTGGCTCATCCTTCGCCCGCGCTACCCGTGGGTGGGGGGCATTTGTGGACACCAAAAAATTACACACCCAGATATCCTACTCGGCCCAGCACCGACAATGGCACCAAGTGAAGAAGCCCCGGTGAGACCGGTCACCCGGACTCCCCAAATATGCACACTGCCGCGAAGCCATCCCCGGAGTCACGACAGCCAAGAGAAACCAACCCCCGGAAAGCTCACAATCCGTGGCCCCCGAAGAAAACCAAACGAGCCATAACTCGTGCTCAAGACGGGCCCAAGTCAGCCCCAGCGGCACACCCAAGCCCCAGCGGTACACCCCCCCAGGGGGTCTTTAGCGGCACACCCCCCAGGGGGGTCTTCAGCGGTACACCCCCCCAGGGGGTCTTCAGCGGCACACCCCCCAGGGGGGTCTTCAGCGGTACACCCCCCCAGGGGGTCTTCAGCGGCACACCCCCCCAGGGGGGGGGGGGTCTTCAGCGGCACACCCCCCAGGGGGGTCTTCAGTGGCACACCCCCCAGGGGGGGGGGTGTTCAGCGGCACACCCCCCAGGGGGGGTCTTCAACGGCACACCCCCCCAGGGGGGGGTCTTCAGCGGCACGCTCCTCAGGGCCTTCAACGGCACGCTGTTTGCCCCCTTCAGCGGCACGCTTGGGCAACCTCCGGCGACACGCCTTTTGCCCTCTTCAGCGGCACGCTTACAGTGTCTTACAGCGACACACTTCTTAAGCCCGCCAGCGGCACAACGTGAAGGCTTTTCAACGGCCAAACGACGTGACGCCCATACCCTACGTATCCTTGGCGCGCAGTGAGCTATCCGAGGTGTCGATCAGAGATTGGGCCACGCAGGCTATTCCCCTGACAGCCAGGACGGGGGAAGTCAAACCCCATGATCACCAGTCTCTTCCCGCCTCCGACTGCCGTGCTCGAGGGCTCCCACTGCTGGGAGTATAAAACCACTCCCGTTCCGACAAAGAAGAGAGGAACAAGGAGGGGAGGAATGAGGCAGACAGACACAGACAGACAGACGCAGAAGAGAAGAAGAGAAGAGAAGAGGAGAGGAAGAGAAGAAGGGAAGAAGAAGAAGAAGAGAGAAGAAGAAGAAGAAGAAGAGAAGAAGAAGAGGGAGAGGCATGCCCCCCTGCTGCCCGGTCCACCATCGTCCACGCAAAGAAGAAGAGAGGGAAAAGAGAGAAGAGAAGAAGAGAGGAGTGAGGACTCGGAGGGGATGAGCTTATGCTCTGTTCCCCTTCCTACCTTGTATTTTCTTTTCCTTTTTCCCCTTCCTTTTTCTTTGCTGTTGTCCCCCTTCTCTTTCTCCCTACCATGTATTGGCCCTCTGTGGCCTCCCGTTCTTTGTGAATGAAAAGCCTTGCTCTTTGGGTTTCCCCACCGTCTCTGTCTATTTTCCTCCCCCTCTTCTTCCCTATCGATTTGGCCTCCGACAGTAATCTTCCCCCCTCTGTGTTTCAACCTTGCCCGTTAGCCCGTGGGGAGTTACCCCCCCTGGCCTCTCAGTGGCCTGCTTTCACCCCTGGCGGCCTTCAGCGGCGCACCTTTCCTGGCCGCCAGCGGCACACCTTTCCTGGCCGCCAGCGGCACACCTTCCTTGGCCGCCCAGCGGCACACCTACTTCAACCTCCAGCGGCACACCCCATCTGTGCCTCCAGTGGCACACCCCATCTGTGCCCCAGCGGCACACCCTTGGCCTGCCTCTACCTGGCATGCCTGGCCCTCTCCCTTCCAATCAGGGTATCCTTAGGCTGCATCAACCAAGTGTTTCCCGTTCGCCGTTTCCTCCGAGTTTTCTGAGGTTTTATTAAGGTGTTGCCGCTCTCGGGCGCCCACCTCCAATTGTCGGGTTCCGCCACTCCATGTGGGCGCGTTCCCTGCATCTCCCTTACGCCCCGGGTCAAGGGGAGATGCTGCCGAATTCTTGTCAGAATTAACTTAACAACAACAATCATAAAAGAGAAGTAATAATGCAAAAAAGGGAGCGATAAAACATTAATGCAACGGCTTTGCCGAAGTAACCAAAGAACCCCGGAGATCCCGAATAACCGAACATTCACATCTTCATGACGGTCCACCGAACATAACATCAAACATGGTCTATATGAACGAATAAACCCAACTCAAACCCCTTTCACTTGCATGTCAAGAATAAAAGAAAACCAAAAGAAAACCCCTCACGTGCCCACGCCTCAGCGGCACACTCCTGTCGCCTTCCTGCGGCACTCTCCGTAAGTGCCCCAGCGGCACACTCACCCAGCGGCACGCCCTTGGCCCTCAGCGGCACGCTCCCCTGGCCCTCAGCGGCACGCTCCTTTGGCCCTCAGCGGCACAGTCCCCTGACCCTCAACGGCTCACTCCCTTGGCCCTCAGCGGCACGCTCCCCTGGCCCTCAACGGCACACTCCCTTGACCCAGCAGTACACCAGAAATAATGATAATAATAAAGATAATAAGCTAAAAGAAAACATAATAAATAAACAAATAATGATACAAAAAATAAAATAATGATAATAACAGCAAACTCAAAAGAAGAGGGAGAAATAATAACAAACAATAATGATAATAATAATAATAAATAATAACATATTCAAAAAATGAATAAGTAAATAAGAATAATAAAGAAATAAGTAATAATAATAATAAGCTTAAAAATAATAATAGTAATAAATAGACAAATAAACGATAACAAAAATGAATGAATAATAATAACAAACTCAATAAGAATGATAAATAAATAAATGATAACCAAAATAAATAATAATAACAAACTTAACGAAACACGACAAGCAAATGAATGATAATAAAACGAACAAACAATAAAAAACAAACCTAACAATAACAATAATGAATGAATAAATCACGAGAAAAATAAATAAATAGTAATAACGAACTCATTCAAAGATATACATAAATCAACAAATAATAATGCTAAAATTCTAAATAATAATAAAATGATGAGATTCGCTTCGCAGCCTCGTTCTCCTCGAGACCCGGTATAAAGGGAATATGGACGCCGCCCATCCAAGTCAGATTCGGACCTTGGGAGCCATCCCGATACGGTCATAACCCGACATTACTTTGGGCCGATAGCCCATCAAACCGGACGCTTTCCCCTTGGGATTCGTTCCCGCTCTTTCATTAAGATTGCCGTGAACTCGGCATACATTTGAACGGCTTTGTCTCCGTTTACGTCGTACCCTCGATACGGACCTTTGTCCGAACATAAAATGGTCCGTGAGCGACCAACAAGATCTGAATGAAACGAGACAACTTTTGTCATCCTTAGACCCTACGCATTGGAATATCAATGAGGCCTTCGTGGGCCACGCTTAAACCTCGGGCCTGTCCCGATTATGGTCATGGTACGACCCATATCTTCGGCTTATAGCTCGTTCCCCTCGAGCACGCTTTGGTTTTGGAATCTAGTCCCGGAACTCGTCCCCGTTGCCCTCCGGCACCAGAAATATTGACGTTGCCCACGCGAGCCCCGTTTGGACCACATGAGGCGCCCCCGGTATGGTCCCGACTCGATCTCGCACTGGGCCAATAAATTTGCTAGTTTCCTGCTAAACTAATCGAGATTTAACCGAATGTTTTCAGTGTCTCGGAATAATGTATTTGCCGTATCACAGCATACATATGTTCCAGGTCCTCCTGCGACGATTATGATACTCTCAAGCCGGACACCCGTCTGAATACTAAACGGTCTCCCGAATGACCGACACGTTTTGAACGTCCGCTTCCCTAGACATGGGGCCTTTCAACCGATTCAAGGGATATTCCCCCGTTGCCCCTTGGCACCGGAAATATTAATGACGCTCATGCGAGCCAGACTTCGACCGCGGGGGGCCCACCGCAGTATGGTCGCAGCTTGATCTTGCACTAGGCCAATAGATTTACTGGTTTCTATCCGCTCTAACCGAGGTTTAGCTGAACGTTTTTCGCTCTTCTGAACAATAAATTTGCCGTACCCCGGCATACATATGCTCCGGTTTTCCCGCGACGATCGCGCTTTTCTCGAGCCGGATATTCGTCCGAGCATTAAATGGTCAGTACACGATCGACATGATCGCGAATGGTTTTCTTCTCGCCCTCTCGCGAGGATTTCAGTACCTCGTAATAGACCTTCCATGTAATTAATTTCTTGGACATGAGGCCCTGAATCCCGACGATTAATCAAGGGTGTTCCCTCGTATGGGGGATGTAAATGACGCCGTGACGTTTATGGTGCAGCGGGTTTTTGTCCCGACACGAACCACACAATCGTCTGACTGAGTCAGATCGAGTGCACCATGGGCTCTTCGGAGCCCGAACAAATTGTCACTTTGTGACTGGCACGCCCACGCACTTAATAAACGAATAAATAAAGTCAAATAAACGAACAATGGAACAAGCAAATTTTAGTGCGTCCACACCGGGGTGGCACTGATTAGACTCTAAGGAAAGAACCGCTTAAGGTACAACCCATTCCACGGGTGAGAGAGCTCCTCACCTTCCGTATTTACTAAACGATAAGCATTCCCTGGATAAGCTTCTTTCACGAAAAACGACCCTTCCCAGCTAGGTTGTAATTTAGACCTAGGACCTGTAGACCGAATGAATTTACGTTTCAAAACCATATCACCTGTTTGAAATTTACGTTCGATTACCTTCTTTTGAAAATAACGTGAAACTCTCTTTTGATAAACGGATACGTGATCGGCCGCGTTCATCCTCTTCCCATCTAAGAGTTCCAACTGGACAAGCAACGCCTCTCGACGTTCATCGAGATTAAGTTCTTTATCGAGCTGCACTCTAAGGGAAGGGATCAAGATCTCATATGGGAGCACCGCCTCCATCCCGTAGGTAAGGGCATAGGGAGTTTGTCCCGTAGGATTACGGACGGAGGTGCGGTAAGCCCACAGAGCTTCCACTAATTTTTCTGGCCAATCGGAAAACTTATGAGATTTGCATGTTTTCTTGATGATTTTAAAAAGAGTTTTATTAGTGGCCTCGGCTTGACCGTTGCCTTGTGGATAATATGGAGATGAATGATGCAATGCAATATTGAACTTCTTACATAGGTCCTTGAGCTCTTGAGATACAAACTGGGGTCCGTTGTCGGTGATGATGCTGCTTGGCACTCCGAACCGCGAGATGATATTCTTCATGATAAAGCAACACACCGTTGAAGCTTTGATCTCTGCGTACGCCTCGGCTTCGGCCCATTTGGTGAAGTACTCAATGGCGGTAAGGATAAAGGAATTTTGCTTGGTCTGAGAATTAGGATCACCGAGTGGGCCGACAACGTCGAAAGCCCACATAGAGAATGGCCAAGGAGCAGAGAGAGGGTGGAGAGATGAAGCTGGAGCATGGATTTTATCAGCATGGAGTTGGCACTTAAGACACCTCCAGACATAGAGGGAGCAATCTTCCTCTAGAGTGGGCCAATAGTAGCCCTGCCTAAGGATTTTCTTCGCTAGAGCCTGGCCATTGACATGACCTCCATACTCACAAGAATGGGCTGCTTCAGCCACTTTCCAAGCCTCATTATCATCCAAGCATCTCATGAGCATTCCATTGGTAGCGCGCCTGTACAGTTCTCCTGCGACAATAGTATACCTTGAGGTGGCTCTTCTTATTGACTTGCGCTGCTCGGCGTTTGCCCCTTCTGGGAATGATCCTTCTTTGCAAAACAACTCGATTTCGTGATACCAAGGTAATTCTTCTTCATCCAGAATCTCTTCTAACTCCATTAGAGATACTTCCTTGAGATCTTCCTTCTCAGCCCTCGCCTCTACAGCCTTCCCAAGGTCGATGAACCAAGGGTCCTGAAGAGAGGGCACGTCCAATCTCTGAACGATGATAGTCTCAGTGTTTCGACTGAGAGGAAAAGACAGAGAGGAAGCAAGAGATGCTAGAGCGTCGGCTAGAATGTTCTGAGAATAAGGAGTATGGATGTAGATTAGCTTACGGAATTGCCTAGCAAGAAGCGTGACCAAATCTTGATAGGGCTTGAGTTTGGGGTCACGAGTACGGTAAGTGGACAGAACTTGCCGTAAGACGAGCTGAGAGTCTCCGATGATGTTCAAGTACCGCGCGCCTAGGAGATAGGCGTGCTTCAATCCAGCCAGGAGAGCCTCGTACTCAGCGATGTTGTTGGTAGCAGGAAATCGAAGTTGATAAGCAAAGGGAATAGTTACTCCTTCGGGAGTAAGCAGAACAGCGCCGATCCCTCGGCCTTGAGAATTAAGTGCACCATCGAAGTGCAGAGACTAGAAGGGATGGTGAGAGAGAACTGAGAGATGCTCATCAGGGAAATCGTCCTGAATAGAATCAGTGTGAGGAATAGGAAGATGGGCAAGATGCTCAGCGATGGCGTATCCTTTGACCACCTTCTGAACGACAAATGTGATCTCGAATTGAGAGAGGAAGCTATGCCAGCGAGCTAACCTACTAGAAAGGACATGCTTTTCTAAGGGATAGCGAATCGGGTCCATTCTAGAGATCAACCTAACTGGGTGGGCAAGAAAATAGTGTTTAAGCTTCTGAGCTACCCACACTAAGGTGGCACAAGTCTTCTCCATAGCAGTGTATCTGGACTCAGCTGGGTTGAATAACCGAGAGAGGTAATACGCAGCCCGCTCTTTCCCTTCATCGTCTACTTGTGCTAATACCGCCCCTAGGGAGTCTTCAATAACCGAGATGTATAGGATTAGGGGTTTCCCAGGGACAGGAGGTTGCAAAACCGGGGGATTGGATAGATATTCCTTTAAGTCCTCGTAGGCCTTTTGACAATCTTCATTCCATTCAAACTTAACCCCCGCCTTAAGCAATTCATAAAATGGACGGCACCTTTGAGAATGTTGGGATATGAATCTTCTAATGAATTGCAATCGGCCGATCAATCCTCGAAGTTCCGTAATGTTCCTAGGCGGAGGCATGTCCATGACGGCCTGTGCTTTGTTAAGATCAATCTGGATCTCCCGTTTGCTCACTATGAAACCTAACAGCTTCCCTGAAGAGACTCTGAATACACACTTCTTCGGATTCATCTTAAGCTTGTACTCCCTGGCTCTTTGCATCACCTTAGCTAGAATAGAGGGGTGTTCTTCTTTGGTTCTTGACTTCACCAAAATGTCATCCACGTAAGCTTCCATATAGATATGCATCATGTCATGGAAGATGGCCATCATCGCCCTTTGATAAGTGGCACCTGCATTCTTCAGACCGAACGACATAACCACATAACAATATGTGCCCCAGGGCGTGGTGAAGGAGGTTTTCTCTTGATCTTCTGGAGCGAGACGGATTTGATTGTATCCTGAGTAACCGTCCATGAATGACAACGATTCGTACCCGGCGGTACTATCGACCAAGACATAAATGTGAGGCAGCGGGAAATCATCCTTGGGACATGCTTTATTGAGATCCCTGAAATCGATGCAAATACGCACCTTTCCATCCTTCTTGATGACAGGGACTATGTTTGCCACCCACTGAGGATATAGAATAACTCTAATGAATCTGGCCTTATATAACTTGTCAACTTCTTCTTTAATCCTTAAGGCCATGTGGGGGTGAAATCTTCTTGACCGTTGTTTCACAGGTGTTGCCCCTGGCTTAAGCATGAGTCGATGTTCCACTAAAGAGGGGTCAAGACCTGGAATGTCCTCATAAGACCAGGCGAAGGAATCGATATACTCCCTTAGAACCTTGATCAAATCTTCTTCTACTTGTGGAGGGAGATTAGCAGCAATAATGATGGGCCTGGGGTCTTCTTCAGTTCCCAGATTGATTTCTTTCGTAGGTTCATCCACTGCTGACGACGGCTCGTCGAATTTCTTAAGTCCTTGCGCGTACAGATCAGCAGTGTCATCTACGTCACTGTCCTCATTAACCGGATCTTTCTCATTCAGGATTTCATAGACGCCGAGTCCGTCATCGCTCCACACCCCTTCTATTTCCTCTTCCTCTTCAATCATGATTGCCGTAGCAACAAATTCGGGACATTTCAAAAGGACATGACAACGCTGAGCTAGGTCTTGCAAGAACCTATCAGGAACAGATTTGGGAGGACGCGCAAGCGGGCGCGGCTCAGAGAAGGAAGGGTTGGATGACCTAGAACAAGACCCTACTTCCTTAGACCTAACTAATTCTACTATCCTAGACTCGATGGACCCTAATCCTAACCTAGGAGAAAGGGGACCTAGTGGAAGGGAAGGAGCAGGGGACTCGTGCCCCTGGGATGAGGATGGAGAAAGGGTAGCATTATCTTCCACTGAAATCTCCGTTTTGAATTTGACATTTTTTTTGGAGATCGGCAGAGACTACACAGCAAGATGGAGGAGGCGGGAGCTGCATATGGAATAGCTCAGGGAAAATATAGTCAAAGAAGGGATCGGAAGATGAGAACCACATCTCGTGGAGTTGGGCGTTGGGAGGAGGAGGAGTGAATAGAGTGGATAGATCAATGGGCGGGCAATGCCCGCAAGCACAAGGAACAAATAGAATTTCGGGCGGATCAACGAAGGATGGATTTACCATGATAGGAGGAAGACGGGGTAAGAAATCCCATTGCTGGAGGAGAGATTAAAAGCGGGAGGGAGACCAAGAAAAGACAATCGGCGAGCTCCCCTCCCCCCGTGGATCATCGAATGGCCGCTCCTTCAGCCTCCATTGCACGAGCCGAGCCTCTTGCTTCTTATGGTAGTCTTCTTCATGAAACAACCCCTGAAGGGCCTGACCATAATCAAGCATATCATCTTCTGGCATCTTCAGTGCTGGCGGTGGACTAGCAATCGGGCATACTGCATTTCTCCCTGACGGAGCTGGCTGCAGAGCTAATGTGCCAGGCTGGAGAGGCCCTCGAACAAAGTGTTGACGATAGTCCCAGGTGAGTGGCCCAGAATCGCCCATCATAGATAATGCGGTTTCTCGATAGCCAAGACCTCTCCTGCCCACCTTTCTTCCCTTGGGTATGGGCTTGGTCATTCCTTGTAATTGTGCACCGAGGCCTCTCCCCGGTTGGTAGCCCAGTTTCAGTATAATGTTCCAGCCTTTTGAGTCTCGGATCTGGGGCTTCATCTTGATGTTAACTGGAGTAGTGATGGGCCTAGGAGGTGTATAAGCCCAAGGGAAGTTTAAATCCAGCACTGATATGATGGGTCGGCTGCTTGGCCAAAGTGTAGGAAGAATCTGTTCTGAGATGGCCTTAACCGATTGAACCGTGGACAAGCTCTTGACTTTGATGACCCTCCCTTGGAAAGGGAATTTGATGCACTGATGTGCGGTGGAGGGTACGGCACCGAGCGTATCAATCCATGGATGACCGAAGATCGCCTTAAACATGGGGTCAATGTCCAGCACATAGAACTCCACGGGCATAGTAAGGGGCCCGAGCTCCGCTTGAATAGTGACTACCCCGTGGCATGCTCTCCTTGAGTTGTCATATGCTGCTATAGTGGTGGGGGTAGGTCGTAACAATTCTTCCGATATATTGCAACCTCGGAGAGTACTGAGTGGGCATACATTAATTGAAGCCCCTGTGTCA
The DNA here is from genome assembly GCA_022559845.1 of Amorphophallus konjac. Taxonomy (NCBI): domain Eukaryota; kingdom Viridiplantae; phylum Streptophyta; class Magnoliopsida; order Alismatales; family Araceae; genus Amorphophallus; species Amorphophallus konjac. Next base: position 200,233,349 of record CM040128.1, on the reverse strand, counting down.
ACCAGTGCTGCCTCAATGCTGACTTTATTCAGAATAATTGTAATGCAGAGCAGCATCTGCCGAGCTTCTGGAGGTGCTAGCTCGGTTTCTGAGAATGTAATTGCTGGCCCTTTAGAAATAGTTGCTAGCGCTGTTGGTAAGCTGTCAACTGCCATGTCCTCGCTAACCATCACCTTTTGTAAGAAATCCCTGAGAGCGTCCTGGTGCAGGGTGGACCTTTTGATAAGTTCCAGAACTGATATTTTGGCGGGCACTCGGTCCAGATGATGTAGCAAGTTGTATTGAGTACCCGGTTCGGCTTCTTCTTGTTCGGCCGTTGGCTGAGAGGACTGGGGATTGGAGGTGGTGGGGTAATTCTGATGGAACAACTTCCCGCTTCTTAGGGCACAATTTGCCGCGGCGTCGGGAGATGATATTATTGGCCCGGTAGGGTGGATGAGTGGAATAGACTACGTAGGAGAGGTGATTTGGTGGTAGGTCATGTTGGGGTTAACAAGAGATGGTGTCTGGATGAGTGGCGTGGGATGAGCGGAAGGTGGGGTGATGATGGGGGATGGTGCGGATGGTGGGAGGACGAGTGTAGGTAGGGTGACGCGCGGAGGATTGGATGAGGGGATGGTTATGACCGTAGCGGGGGTAACTAATGGTGGGTATGATGGCGCTGTGGGTGGTGGTGGATTTGCTGGTGCGGGTGTGAATGGAAGGACAAGCGGAGAGGGTGTTGGGTGTGTAGGGAGGATAAATGAAGGAGTGAGGGGGTTGCGGTGGTTATGGTGGTGGGCCATTACTTGTGGTGCAGTACCATCATCATCAACGACCACCCGGTGTTAGGAGCCGGGGGTTGGACTACATTGACTTGTGCCGGCGCCGACGGCTGAGGTTGTGGAGCGGGCGGATGGTTTGGCATCGAATTTTGATGGATCCCCAGATCCTGAACCTGCTGTGGTTGTTGCTGTTGTGGCGGCTGCGGTGCTTGATGCTGCTGCACTTGCCACCTCTGCGGCTGCCTTCTCTTTTCTTTAATCTCAATAATGGCCCTGTGCATTTGGCCCAATCTATCCTCTATCCTTCATGAAGATCATATACTAGGTCCCGGAATTGAAAACATCCTTCAATGGTATGTCCCGGTAGCCTGTGGAACATACAATACTTCGTCTGATCAACGGCCGGATTCCAGTTGGGCCGTTCCGGAGGAAGCTGTATAGCATTAACCGACATAAGAGCCGAGAAAATATCCGTGAGGGTTTCTGACAGTGGAGGATATTGTGCCCTCTTGGGAGCCGGGCGCTTGTTGTTTGGGTTGTTGTTATAGCCGTTGGGTGGAGGGACGTTGTGGTATTGTGGTGGTTGCTGTGGTGCGGCAAAGGTGTTTTGTGGAATGGTGAAGGTGGGCGGAGGGTTTTGCGGAGTGATTTGGAAGTTCTGTGGAGCGGGATTTTGTGGAGTGCGGGGGTTTTGAGGGAAGCGGAAAGGTGCGTTTTGGAATGGAAAAGCAACGGCTTGAACCTGCTCATTCGTTTGGACCCCCTCGGTAACCGGCCCTTGTGGCTTTTTATGGTACTTGGGCTTTTGGTTTTCGAACAGAGAATGGATAGGGGAGTCCTTGAACTGAGTCTGAATAAAGCGCGCCCGGCTATATAGTTGGTGCATGTTGGCTATGTCGTTCATTGCCAGGATGTTTCGGAAGGTTGGAGTAGCATTTGAAATAAGTAGCTTGACCTTCTCTTCCTCCAGAATGTGGCCGGGCACTCTAGCGGCCATCTGCCTCCACCTATCTGCATAAGTGGCAAACTCCTCATCTGTTTTCATCTTTTCGGCCACCAGATCTGTAAAAGAATATTCCGGGCCGACCCGGTCTTGAAACCGCTGAATAAACTTATCTTTTACTACCTTAAAGCTCTCAGCTTCTTCCAATGGTAGAGAATAAAACCATTCCAGTGCAACACCGTCCAATGATCGGCGGAATAAATACGCCATAAGATGATCATCATATTGGAATTGGGCCGATTCATATAAGAAATCCCTCACGTGAATAAAGGGATTACCGTTCCCGTCATATTTTCTATAATTGGGGAGCTCGGACTGGGGAGGGAATGTTGGGTTAGATGGACGCAGTCTATCTCCACTAAGTGTGGATCTAGAGGGGGGTGAATAGATCAACTTGCCTAATTTAAAACTACTGTAAGTTCTAAAGCGGAATTTAGGCAAACATCACTTAAGCTAAAGGAAGAATGCTAAGCAAAAGGTCGACCCATGAAAGCCATTCACCATATCTATATATCGAAAGCTAAACATGAGCATAAGCGATGCAACCAAATAAGCTAAGCAAGAATTCCCATCGCACACAGATCACACAAAAACACAAACACACTGCACACACAATTTTTAGGTGGTTCGGTCAACGACCTACGTCCACCCCACACTCAACCGAGTATGACTTCTTGCTGCGCAGCATAGCTTGCGTCCGCTGGGCTTTACAGCTTGGCCAAACAACCCGCTGATACACAGCTTCGCTGGGCACTACAGCTTGCCGACCAGAGGATCTGATCCTCTGCAACCGCTAGGGAAATACAGCTTAACCCGTCCAGTGGAGACTACCACTGCAAGACCGCTGACACACAGCTTGAAGAAACAGTATTCGGAAATGAAAGACAGAATCAAAACGAAAACAGAAAAACTCAAAAGCAATATAGCTCTAAGAGCAAAGCTCAGCTCTGGTTTTGAACCACGAGACTGAGATACAAACTCTCTCACTCTCACTCTCAATCAGCTCTCTCTCAACTCAATCTCTCTCGATCTCTTCTCTCTCTTTTCCTTCTTCTTCTCTATTTCTTCTTCTTCTCTGTATCTTCTTCTTCTCTCTTTTCTCTCTGTGGATCGAAGGCTCACTGCTGCTGAGTGTATAGACTTTCTCTCCTTCTCCTTCGATCTTTCTTCTTATGTGGAAGAAGGCTGGTTTATATAGAAGCAATAGCAGCAGGCGTGTGCTCTCCACATTTCCCGCCCAGCAATTTGGACCACGTGGCAGCATCCAATGGAGTGTCAGTACACGTGTCCTCATCTGGATACCTTGTCCTTCTCGGATCACGAGCCAGGTACCTCGGATCACATGCCCTTCATTAGCCTCTTCAGTCCGATGTATAGAGTTCTCAGTTCACGTGCTCAATGACAGCAAACTGACTTGCTGCGTCGACGCTGTCAATCAATGGCGTTAACGCAGTGAGGCATTCCAGTAAGCCATTAGGTTCGTCTATTTAGCTGCTGCGTCGACGCTGCTCAATTGTGGCGTTGACGCAGTGGAATAGCCTGTGAAGGTCTCTGCTTCTTTAACTGCTACGTTGACGCTGCTTGCTTGTGGCGTTGACGCAGTGGAAGATATCGTGAAGGCTTCGTCAACTGATGCGTGGACGCTTTAAGCTCCCAGCGTCGACCCTGTTCCCTTCAGCAACAAGAATGAAGTCATAAGATTTAAGTATGTACATTGCAGTGTATATACTTCGTTGTATAGACTTGTAAAGGCGAATGCAACGTACAGACTTGCCCAATGTGTTGACATCAACAAAGGAGGCAACAGCTGTATAGACTTTACATCCTAAAGGCAGTGTATAGACATTGAAGAACAACAACCAATGTATGGACTTTACAATGCAAACAACAATGTATAGACTTCATGTAAAAGCCCAATGTATAGACATTGAATTCGAAGACCAATGTGCAGACTTTGGATTTGAAGACCAGTGTGCAGACTTTGAGTTTGAAGACCAATGTTCAGACTTCAAGTAACACTGTGGATGTACAGACTTCATGGAGCGAAGCGATGTGTATACTTGAAGCTCCTGAAGCAATGTACAGACTTCAAAGAAGTTGGCGAGTCAATGTACAGACTTGATGAAGCGAAGCCAATGTATAGACTTAATGTGTAGCTGAAGCCTTGAACGTGGGAATAGGCTGGAGTGTATAGACTTCAGGCTTCAGAACCGAATGTTCAGACTTCGCCTAAGAAACGTAGGGAAAGTCCCCAGTGTATAGACTTTGCCTTGAACGAAGGTAAGTGATGAGTGAATAGACTTTCACGATGTGTAGACTTGAATATGTGAAAGCTACAGTGAAAGGGTGTATACACTTGACCAGATCAAGGGCAATTCGGATGTACAGACTCTAAGGTTCAAAGCCAACGGCTGTACAGACTTAGAATATTAAGATTGATGTACAGACTTCATGCGTTGACGCTGTACACACCTAGCGAGTTGACGCTGTACACACATCCAATGAAGTGCGTTGACGCTGTACACACTTAGCGAGTGAGATGCGTTGACGCTGTACACACTTAACGAGTTCAAATGAAATGCAATGTGTGGACTTTATCTGAAATGGACGATGTATAGACTCAATTGATATGAGAGCTTCCAGTGTATAGACTTAGTCTAAACAAGTCTGCAGGAGGAGTCGACCCATCCTCTGATGTGTCGACCCATGACAGTGAGAAATGCAGACAGTAGTGTATTAAATGCAAAGAACACATAGTCAATCTGATAGAGCAATTTCATCAAATCAAAACAAGTTGCCAATCAATCAAAACAATGGTGTTGCCAATGAAATAAAGCAAGTGTCAACATCATCAACATAGAGGGGTCACAACAATCTCCCCCTTTTTGATGATGGCAACCCCATATGAAGTAGAATAGCAACATCCTGTCATATAGATATATGTTTGATAAAAGACATGATGAGTTATGCAGATTGACATGCAGATGCTATGAATGCATGCAACTCACTGCCTCAAACTCTCCCTTGGAATGAATTCAGAATTGAATTCAGAATTCAGACAGATATGTATTCTCCCCCTAGACATCCCCTAGACAATATTCTCCCCCTTTGCCATTAACAAAGAGGAGGGAAAAATTAAATACAATGGAGGAATCAAGAGAAGAACTGACTGGCATTCTGAACAGGTAGTTCATGAATAAGCATTCTAAAGCATAGAGTCTTCAGTCATATGAATTTATAAACTGCTATCAGAAAGATTTCTGGTTTAAGAATGATAAAATTTGGAGTTCATGCACTACAAGCAATAGATAAGTTCACTGTGCATGATAAAACAATAAACCAGAATCACATTTGCATGAAAGATTCAGTTTCATAATATCTTACTTTCATAGTCTCAAAAAAAATTGAGAGAAATCATGTCATGTATTGAAACTAAACAAATTGACACTCATGAACTTTTCTTTTGAAGGAGCAGCATTATCAGTATTAGATCATTTTGAGCATTCAGGTATCATAAGTCTTTCTGCGTAAGGGTATACGTTTATAAGACGCCAATACCCCTAGATACTAAACAAGATGGACCATTCTGCCTATGATCAAATTCAACAGAACTGAGTTACACCTTTTTGTGTGAGGGTACACGTTTATCAGACGCCAGTTACCCCCAGGTACTAAGTGAAACCAGCCTGCTGTTTTGAACATTTTAAATAGAGATAGCTGATACACTTCATGACATGAGTGTTGTCCACTTCTTTGATGGATCACTCAGTTTCTCAGTGATTTACCACTCATTGCTCTGCCAATATATATATTTTCAATGATTTTCAATATTTTTTAATATCTTTCTTAGCTGTCCTTTTTATGTTTCAGAATGACTTGTTTAAGAACAATACACATACTTAATCTCTCTAACATGATTTCAGATGAGTTTTCAGATTTCAGATATGATTAGCTTTGTCTGACATGAAATAAGAAAGAGGTTGAGAGTTTTATCAATTTTCAACTTACTTATATACTGATTGCAATCTTTAAACTCCAACCATTATAAGATTTAAACCATTACATCAGTCTTTGAACAATTCAAATTCTTATAAATGAAGAAGTCCATTTTCTACTGCTTAGAAATCAGAACTGACCAACAGATTGCCATAATGTCAGAGACAAGTATTCAGAGTTAAAGGTTGAATGACTTCAAGAAAGTTGAAACCACTCTAAATTTCTAGCAATACTCCCCCTGTCTATATGCATGCAACATGGCAAGAATTAATTGAGAGAGAGCTTATGCATAGGTCATGAATGAATGATATGCAAAGACATGCAAAGACTCGACAAGCTCCCCCTGAATATATGCAATGCAGGACAGTTCTACATCCACATGATTTATCCAAGCAATCAAAAATAAGTCCACATCAGAGATTTTATTCACAGCAATTAAACAATCATTCATCATGCTGAAATTTACATAAGCCAAGTTCTCTTCTAAGAAACTTAAAATTTTCATTCCCAAGAGGCTTAGTAAAAATATCAGCAATTTATTTTTCAGTTTCTATGAAATTCATTTCAATCTCATTTTTATTTACAGTATCTCTAAGAAAATGATGTTTTATCTCTATATGCTTAGTCCTAGAATGGTGAACAGGATTTTTAGCAAGGCATATAGCACTAGTATTATCACATAAAAGTGGAATGCATCCCAGATTTATCTGATAATCAGCCAGTTGGTGCTTAATCCAAAGTACTTGGGCTGCACAATTACATGCTGCAACATACTCAGCTTCAGATGTGGATAATGCTACAGTGTGTTACTTCTTAGATGCCCAAGACACTAGACAGCCACCAAGGAATTGACAGTAGCCACTAGTACTTTTTCTATCTACTCGACACCCAACATAGTCTGCATCAGTGTAGGCTAGAAGCTCTAACTCACACTTAGCAGGATACCAGAGACCTAGTTCTTGGGTGCCTAGTAAGTACCTAAAAATCCTTTTCACAGCTTTAAAGTGAGTTTCTTTAGGACTGGTCTGAAATCTAGAGCATAAACACACAGCAAATTATATATCAGGCCTAGATGCTGTAAGATAGAGAAGAGATCCGATCATACCTCTGTATAGCCTTTGGTCCACAGGTTTACCTTTAGAATCTTCATCCAAACTGGTTGATGTACCCATTGGAGTAGCTATTTCCTTGAGGTTGTCCATTTTGTACTTCTTCAATAAGTTCTTTACATACTTGGACTGAGAGATGAAGGTGCCATCTTCTGTTTGTATAACCTGTAGTCCAAGGAATAGTTTGAGCTCACCCATTGAGGTCATTTCAAATTCATCAGTCATTATTTGAGAGAATTCCTCACACAATTTGGGGTTAGTTGACCCAAACACAATGTCATCCACATAAATCTGAATGATAAGAATATCTGGATGGCTTACCTTTGTAAAAAATGTTTGATCAACTATACCTCTTGTGAAGTTCTTGTCGGTGAGGAATTTGCTCAACCTGTCATACCAAGCTCTAGGAGCTTGCTTTAAACCATAGAGAGCTTTATTGAGCTTGTAAACATGATTAGGGAAATCTAAACATTCAAACCCAGGAGACTGTCTCACATAGACATCCTCATTAATTTCCCCATTTAGAAAAGCAGATTTCACATCCATCTGCTAAAGATTTATTCCTAGGGAACATGCATAAGCCAATAAAATTCTTATTGCTTCTAACCTAGCTACAGAGGCAAAAGACTCTTCAAAGTCTATTCCAAATTCCTGATTGTACCCCTGAGCTACAAGTCTGGCTTTATTTTTAATAACATTCCCCGCTTCATCAGTTTTGTTTCTAAATACCCATTTAGTCACTATGACTGTTTCATGATCAGGAGGTGGAACCAAATGCCACACCTTATTCCTGTCAAACTGATTGAGCTCCTCATGCATGGCATTAATCCAATGCACATCTTGGAGAGCACAGTCAATGGACTTGGGTTCTATGTTTGATACAAAAGCATAAGCATTCAGTTCATGTTGAATTCTTAAGTGGCCTCTAGTCCTAGGAGGGTCATGCAGATTTCCAATAACATTATCTACATGATGATCCTTGAGATATCTAATATTTGTAATTGGACTATCATGAACTTGATTTACCTCCCCCTAAACTGTAGGCTCCTCTTCATTAAGCTCTTTATGTTCTTCTTCATCCTCGGATTTGTCTGCAGGATCTCCTTCCTTCAGAATTTCACCATTGTTTTCATTCCTGCATTGACCAACATTAGAATTTGCCAAGGATTCATCACAAACTATGTGTGGAGATTCTTCAACAGTTTTAGAGTTTAGATTGTACACTCTGTATGCTCGGGTGTTTTCAGAATAGCCAAGAAAAATTCCTGGTTCTCCTTTAGGTTCAAATTTATCAAGGTCCTTTTTATCATTTATGTGAATGAAACATTTACAACCAAAAACCTTGAAGTGAGCAATAGAAGGTTTCTTACCTTTTAATATCTTATATGGTGTTTGCTGGGTAGAAGGTCTTACCATGGCTCTATTAATTACATAGCAGGCAGTGTTTACTGCTTCAGCCCAAAATTTCCTTGGTAGACCACCTTCGACAAGGAGTGTACGACCCATTTCCACTAGGGTTCTGTTCCTTCTCTCCACAACTCCATTCTGCTCAGGTGTCCTTGGTGAGGAGTACCTGTGGTTGATTCCATTTGACCTGCAGAATTCATCAAATTGTGAGTTTTCAAACTCACCTCCATGATCAGACAAAATGTTTTCAATTTTCTGATTTGTTTTAACATAGAACTCCTGAAATTCTGAGAAAGCATCACTCTTATTAGATAAGAAATAAACCCAAGTATACCTAGAAAAGTCATCTACCATGACAAACCCATACCTCCTCCCTGATAGGCTGACAGATCTAGTTGGCCCAAAAAGGTCCATATGTATCAGCTCATAGGGTTTGGAAGACAGATTTTCAGTTCTAGACTTAAAAGAATTTCTAGTTATCTTTGATTGAGTGCATGCATCACAGATTTTGTTTTCTTTCTTGAATGAGACTTCAGGAAGTCCTCTAACCATGCCATGCTTATTTAATTTGTGCAAAACAGTGTAGCTAGCATGACCTAACCTACGATGCCATAAAAATGCTATGTCTTCTCTACTGGTAGTAAGGCAAAGGTTAGTGTGTTGAATTTCATCTAAATTTATCATGTAAGTATTATTTATTCTTTTTCCAGAAAATTTGACAATATCAGAATCAGGTTCAAAAACCTTGCAGCATTGAGAATTGAATAAAACACTGTAACCTTTATCACATAACTGGCTGATGCTAAGTAGATTATAGGCTAACCCTTCAACCAGCATAACATCATCAATGCAGCAGGTAGAACACTTACCTACCTTACCTGATCCGATAATCCTACCTTTTGTGTTGCTTCCAAAGGTGACAAGGCCTTCTACTTTCTCAGTCAGTATGCAAAATTTGGCCTTATCTCCTGTCATATGCCTGGAGCAGCCGCTATCCATGTTCCACAAGTTGTTCTTGGCTGCCAGGCATACCTGCATACACAATTAGGTAGAGAAGTTTGGAACCTAAGACTGATTGGGCTCCAATGTAAATGAACTAGAAGCAAAACAGGAAAGCAAATGTTTCAGAATCCACATTTGTTTAAATGAATTTTGTTCAGTGGATCCTACAGATTTTCTTCTGTTGTTGTTCCTTTTCTTTTTATTGTTCTTTTTCTTATTGGCAGCAGCATGATTATTGACAGTATTATTATTTCTGTACCAGTGCCTTGGCCAGGGTATGTCCACAAAATTTTGGCCATAGTAGTTCCTGGGCTGGCTATGAAAATATTGATTTCTAGATGTCCAGTAACCATACCCATTGACCCAATTTCCATTGTAAGGTCTTTGGTATTGAGCACCCTGGTATGCAAGACCTGTAAACCTACCCTGAGTTCTAGACCAATCTGACCTATTGAAGTAGGTTGGCTGTGCATTGTAGTGGGTCTGAGCTCTGGGTTGATAAGAATAATTGGGTTGACTCCTAGTAGCACCCTGTCTCCCCTGTACTTTGGACCCTGCTGACCTATACACAGGTTTGTATTGGGTCTTCTTCAGAGGTGGAGGTGTTGGTGGAGACTTGGTTACCTTGACCTGGGGTTTACCGGACTGTGTAGGTTGACCCCTAACCTGAGTCTGAGCCCTAGGATTCTGCTTAGATGTGCTAGCTCTACTAGGCTCACTGAGTTTTTGTTTACCCTTCTCCTCAGCACTGGTCTTTTTCAGATTAGCAGTTTTGTTCATTAAATTTGTTGAGTTCATGCTAATTAGAGGTCCCTTTTCCTTTTGAGCAACAAATGAAATTATTTTCATTCCGAATGTTTTTGTTGCACTAGAATTAAATCCTAGGCCCTCTTTTCTGAAATTAACCTTTGACCCTAACAAAGCATTTAAGTTATCTGTTCCTTGGGTCATTTTCTCAATGGTTTTCATTTTATCCTCATTGTCTTTCTGAAGTTCATCAATAGATTTTTTCAGTTCATTGTTGACATTGAGGACAGCTTCATATTTTTCAGAGATAATTTTGACTTCACTTTCACATTTCTGAATCTTCAGCTTCCATTCATCAATTTCATTTTCAAGCCTTAGATTCTCTTCCTTAGAAGCTTTTAACTCATTTTTGATTTCATCTTCTTCAGAGCATGTGAGTTTCAATTCATCAATCTCAGATTCCAAACATGTAATTTTATCAGTTAGTGTTTTATCATTTTGCATGGAATTGATTTTTTTTCTAAGATGCCTATTCTCTTTTCTAATATCATCAGCTCTATCAGCTATGTCATGATAAGCATCTACCCAATCAGCAATTGTGAAGTTTTCAAATCTAGTGATTACCTCATCTGTGTCCTCCTCTCTATCTTCGGAGCTTGTTGCCATAAGGCAAATGGGCTGTTCAGATTCGGCTTCACTATCTGAGCTGCTGCAGAAAGAGCCTTCATCTTCATCACTCCATGTTGTGATCATAGCTCTTCCCTTCTTGATTTTCTTCTTTGACCTGTCCTTATGTTTCTGATTGTCTGGACAGTCAATTTTCAGATGCCCTGGTTTCCTACATTGATAACAGACATTAGCTTCATTTTTCTTTGCAAGTATAGATTTATACCTTTTATCCTTTCGGCCACCATTGTATTTCTTCTGGCCAAACCGTCCTGCTCCCTTTCTGAGAAAGCGCCTGAACTCTCTAGTCATCATGGCTATCTCAGATCGAGTCACACCTTCTTCTTCATTTAGGCTCTCCTCTGATGATGAAGAGCTGCTGGAGCTGGATTTTGTTGATTTGCTGGAACTAGCCTTCAGCACTATCGGCTTCTTCTTCCTCTCGGCTTCATCTGTCCTTGGCATGTTTATTTCATATGCCATTAGTGAGCCAATCAGCTCATCAGCTTTAGTATTACGCAAGTCCCTTGACTCCTCCATCACTGTTGCTTTGGTGTGCCAAATGGAAGTCAGGGAGCGCAGAATTTTCCTCACTACATCATACTCTGTCTGAGGTTTCCCAAAACCTCTGAGGCCATTGGTTATGACAGTCAGCCTAGCGTACATTTCGCTGATGGACTCGTTTTGCTTCATCTTGAAGGCTTCATACTCAGATACAAGAAGATTGGCCTTCTGCTCTCTTACTTGAGATGTACCTTCATGAATTACTTCCAACGCATCCCACATCTCCTTAGCTGATTTGCAAGCAGACACACAGGAGAATTCTGTAGGATGCAGAGCGCACTGGATAGCATTAATAGCACTCCAATTCAACGTGGACCTTCTGATCTCCTCCTTGGTCCATACATCTTCATTCGGGGACAGCTCATAAGGTCCCTTGCTGACAATCTTCCAAATCTCATAATCGTTAGCCCTGAGGAACACTTGCATACGGTTCTTCCAGTATGCATAGTTTGATCCATCAAAGAATGGGGGCTTTGTTGTTGAGTGACCTTCGGCAGTCATCCCTCGAGCATCCATCTCTGCCTATTCTCTTCGGGCGATGAGTCCTTGCAGAAGAGTTAGGCTCTGATACCAAGTGTTGGGTTAGATGGACGCAGTCTATCTCCACTAAGTGTGGATCTAGAGGGGGGTGAATAGATCAACTTGACTAATTTAAAACTACTGTAAGTTCTAAAGCGGAATTTAGGCAAACATCACTTAAGCTAAAGGAAGAATGCTAAGCAAAAGGTCGACCCATGAAAGCCATTCACCATATCTATATATCGAAAGCTAAACATGAGCATAAGCGATGCAACCAAATAAGCTAAGCAAGAATTCCCATCGCACACAGATCACACAAAAACACAAACACACTGCACACACAATTTTTAGGTGGTTCGGTCAACGACCTACGTCCACCCCACACTCAACCGAGTATGGCTTCCTGCTGCGCAGCACAACTTGCGTCCGCTGGGCTTTACAGCTTGGCCAAACAACCCGCTGATACACAGCTTCGCTGGGCACTACAGCTTGCCGACCAGAGGATCTGATCCTCTGCAACCGCTGGGGAAATACAGCTTAACCTGTCCAGTGGAGACTACCACTGCAAGACCGCTGACACACAGCTTGAAGAAACAGTATTCGGAAATGAAAGACAGAATCAAAATGAAAATAGAAAAACTCAAAAGCAATATAGCTCTAAGAGCAAAGCTCAGCTCTGGTTTTGAACCACGAGACTGAGATACAAACTCTCTCACTCTCACTCTCAATCTGCTCTCTCTCAACTCAATCTCTCTCGATCTCTTCCTCTCTCTTTTCCTTCTTCTTCTCTATTTCTTCTTCTTCTCTGTATCTTCTTCTTCTCTCTTTTCTCTCTGTGGATCGAAGGCTCACTGCTGCTAAGTGTATAGACTTTCTCTCCTTCTCCTTCGATCTTTCTTCTTCTGTGGAAGAAGGCTGGTTTATATAGCAGCAACAGCAGCAGGCGTGTGCTCTCCACGTTTCCCGCCCAGCAATTTGGACCACGTGGCAGCATCCAATGGAGTGTCAGTACACGTGTCCTCATCTGGATACCTTGTCCTTCTCGGATCACGAGCCAGGTACCTCGGATCACGTGCCCTTCATTAGCCTCTTCAGTCCGATGTATAGAGTTCTCAGTTCACGTGCTCAATGACAGCAAACTGACTTGCTGCGTCGACGCTGTCAATCAATGGCGTTAACGCAGTGAGGCATTCCAGTAAGCCATTAGGTTCGTCTCTTTAGCTGATGCATCAATTGTGGCGTTGACGCAGTGGAATAGCCTATGAAGGTCTCTGCTTTTTTAACTGCTGCGTCGACGCTGCTTGCTTGTGGCGTTGACGCAGTGGAAGATATCGTGAAGGCTTCGTCAACTGATGCGTTGACGCTTTAAGCTCCCAGCGTCGACCCTGTTCCCTTCAGCAACAAGAATGAAGTCATAAGATTTAAGTATGTACATTGCAGTGTATATACTTCGTTGTATAGACTTGTGAAGGTGAATGCAACGTACAAACTTGCCCAATGTGTTGACATCAACAAAGGAGGCAACGGCTGTATAGACTTTACATCCAAAAGGCAGTGTATAGACATTGAAGAACAACAACCAATGTATGGACTTTACAATGTAAACAACAATGTATAGACTTCATGTAAAAGCCCAATGTATAGACATTGAATTCAAAGACCAATGTGCAGACTTTGGATTTGAAGACCAGTGTGCAGACTTTGAGTTTGAAGACCAATGTTTAGACTTCAAGTAACACTATGGATGTACAGACTTCATGGAGCGAAGCGATGTGTAGACTTGAAGCTCCTGAAGCAATGTACAGACTTCAAAGAAGTTGGCGAGTCAATGTACAGACTTGATGAAGCGAAGCCAATGTACAGACTTAATGTGTAGCTGAAGCCTTGAACGTGGGAATAGGCTGGAGTGTATAGAATTCAGGCTTCAGAACCGAATGTTCAGACTTCGCCTAAGAAACGTAGGGAAAGTCCCCAGTGTATAGACTTTGCCTTGAACGAAGGTAAGTGATGAGTGTATAGACTTTCACGATGTGTAGACTTGAATATGTGAAAGCTACAGTGAAAGAGTGTATACACTTGACCAGATCAAGGGCAATTCGGATGTACAGACTCTGAGGTTCAAAGCCAATGGCTGTACAGACTTAGAATATTAAGATTGATGTACAGACTTCATGCGTTGATGCTGTACACACCTAGCGAGTTGACGCTGTACACACATCCAATGAAGTGCGTTGACGCTGTACACACTTAGCGAGTGAGATGCGTTGACGCTGTACACACTTAACGAGTTCAAATGAAATGCAGTGTGTGGACTTTATCTGAAATGAACGATGTATAGACTCAATTGATATGAGAGCTTCCAGTGTATAGACTTAGTCTAAACAAGTCTGCTGGAGGAGTCGACCCATCCTCTGATGTGTCGACCCATGACAGTGAGAAATGCAGACAGCAGTGTATTAAATGCAAAGAACACATAGTCAATCTGATAGAGCAATTACATCAAATCAAAACCAGTTGCCAATCAATCAAAACAATGGTGTTGCCAATGAAATAAAGCAAGTGTCAACATCATCAACATAGAGGGGTCACAACAGGGAACCGGATGTTCTGGAAACTAGGAACAGGAATATCTGCCAAGGATTGTGGGCCGACCCGCTTCTGGAGGAAATCGAGTTGTTGTTGCATGGTGGCCCATTTATCAAGTAATTCCTGCTCTCTGGATGGAGCAGGGGTAGCAAGAGATGATGCTTGAAGTTGAGGAGCAGAGGGGTGAATTGTAGTAGGAGGTGGGAGCCCATAAGAAGGAGCCGAAGGATATGCGGCCGACGTAGGGGGTCCATAAGAAGGATATTGGGCCTGAGATTGACCCAGATTGGAGTGGGCTTGGACCACCCCTGACTGAGGGTGCAGAAAATTGGAGGGACCCAGCAGGACTTGTGGAACCAGTGGGCTAGACAAGTGATGATCCATCTGCGTGAAAGAAGGGATAGGAGACTTCCTTTTGTCAAAAGATTGCTGGGCCGAAGCGGAAGATTGGCCCGTCTCCATGCCGGTGAATGTGATGGTCCGGGGTTGGACCGGAGTGAGATTAATTGGAGTGGGCTGGATGAGAGGATTGGATTGACCCTGCATAATCGTGGGAGGGGAGATATTGGATCCCTGCATGGCCTGATAGATAGTTTGGAGTTGGGTCGGATCCAATTGGGCCATCATCTGGAGAATGGAGCCCGCAGAAGGAGTAGAGAAGGAAGGGGTAGCCTGACCACCTTCCATGGAGGTAGAGGACGGAAGAGGGGCCGTCCCCTCTCCAGAAGAGAACGAGGTAACCCTAGTAGGATTTTCAAGAAGCCCTTGAGGAAGAGAATCCTCTTGGGAACGGGGAGGATTGAAAGAAGTCATGGTGGATTCGAAGAGCGGATTTGACTAGCACTTGGAGAATGAGTTGACCCTAGGAGGTGCTTCCAACTGATGAAAACAGCTCCACATGCAACGAACAACCTTAACAAGATGCAAACAACACAACACAAACACACAATGAGCAACCAAACTTAGATGATTTATCACAAAGATGTAAGTAGCAAGAGATGAAGACACTCAAAGTCAACCAAGTTGTTTAATATGATGCTTCAAGATTCTTATGATTTCTCCTTCGGAACTTTAGTGGATGGATTAATATGAGCTCTCAACAATAGGTTCCTGACGGGAGATGGATGTAAAGCTTGGTTTGACTTTAAGTGTGACCACTCCTTCACTTATGCAACCCTAGACACGGGGTGGAAAAGGTACAACCGGTCCGGCGTCCGTGTGGGAATCCACGGCTCGCGGGGACTTATGGAGGTCCCTGGTGTGATTTCCTAGCCGACCCCAAGGAATATGGAGACGAGAGGTCCGCACACCAAGGTAGGAAAATGTAATCTAATGTATTGGAGAGGGGGATTTCTGTAGCCCACCCAAAGAGTAGCCCAGCAAGACTCAACAGGGTCCAACGAGGCAAGCTCATCCGAGTGATAGCCCACGGGGCCCACTCAGGGAAGAAAAGCACAATAAACAGACACTCGAGGAACCAACCCTCCCCGGCGGCCCCTAGGCTCGGAGGGCCCGAGTGATGGTCAGGTCACAAGGAAGGTCCGGCCCAGGCCGTTTTTCCGCTCGGAAGACACAGGCGCCAGCCGACCTATCCGACCCCCCCTTTGACCGAGCTATCCTCCTCGCCCGGACAGGGCTGGCGTTTCAGGAGCTCGGACTGGACGCTAGCCGTTCGCGCTACCTTTAAGAGTCCCCAACGGACAGGGGAATCAACCAGCCACCGGGTTTCAAGGCGATAACGCCCCCACGATAAAGGCCATGAAAGCCCACGTTGGGGACGTAACTCCCGCCGGAGACCCCCCAGCTTGCAGGACTCCTGAAGGCGACGCACTATTTAAACCAGGGATACCCTCCAGTGTAAGGTAAGAGAAAAAAGGAAGGTAAAACTCCTAAGCAATCCGCTTCACCCCCCCCCCCTTTTGGTGGAGAGGAGTCTCGCGCATCAGCTTTCCTCCTCCCTTCATTACTTCCACCACAGCTCTACTGACTTAGCCATCAGAGGGTTTCACCCCAGGGAAATCCCCTGGGCCCTCTGACGCGTTTCCCTATCTTACAGTTCATCTCCTGGTGATCCACGGCCCGCTCAGGACGCAGCGCGAGATTTCGCCTCTTCATCTGGCGCCGTCTGTGGGAATCGCACGAAGAGCCGAGATGGTGAGAAGAAGCTCAGGGAGGAGATCCACCGTCGAGAAGGGTAAGGCCGTGGTGACGGCGGGAGAAGACCCCTCTAGGGCCTCACGGAGCCCTCCCTCCAACACCAGCGTCCCCACCAACGGGCCGCCGCCCCTTCCGATGGCAACAGGGTAGCCCCCAACGGCGGCGTCGAGATCTTTCAGGCCCTCAGTAAGAAGCTTGACGTTCTCGTGGAGCTCATGAGGGCCCAGGCGGCGAGGGATGCCAGGTCTCGCGCCCCGTCTGAGAGCCCCCCCCCGTCGAAGTGCGTCCCAGCACACCGCTGGAGGCCGCTTCACCCTCCACGGTCAGCAGCTCATCCGCAACCACGCGGGAGGACCCTCGCAAGCTCCACCCCCGGAGCAAGAGGCTTCCTCCACGCCCAGGAGAGGGAAACAGGGGGCGAGGCCTCCACGCCCGAGCGCCGGCGGTCCTGAGGATCGCCACGACGCTCCCCCCAGCCCCACGGCACGACCGCAGCCGGAACTATCCCTTCGACTGAGGGATTTCGAAAGACGCTTCGTAGAGCAAGAGCGCGCCCTCCGCGCCCTGCAGAAGACCTCCCTCCCGGAGGAGGAGGAAAAATCCCCTTTCTCCGAGCACATCTTGAAGGCAGAGGTATCTCCTAGGACCTCCATTCCTACCTTCAAACTCTATGATGGACAGGGCGACCCAGCCGACCACTACGACAGCTTCGACGCCCTGGTGACTCTGCATGGAACACCATATCCCATTAAATGCCGAGCCTTTGCTGCCACCCTGGTCCAAGGCGCTCAAGCATGGTTCCGGGCCCTCGCCCCTGGGTCCATCCAGGACTTCAGGCAATTAGGGCGAGTCTTCAAGGAGAGCTTCGCCGGAAGCGCCCCCCCGAGGTCAGTAGCGGGACTCCTGGCCCTCAAACAGGCATAAGGGGAAAGGCTCCGGGCTTATGTCCACCGATTCAAATCGGAAGCCCTCAGAATTCCCGGCCTGGATGTGGCCTCAGCCACGACCGCTCTGACCAGGGACACCCGGGACGAAAATCTCCGCCGCGAACTGGTCCTCCACCCTCCCTCGACCCTTGCCGAGCTAGTGACTCTGGCTCTGCGCCACGCCGAGTGCGAAGAGGTGCTTAGCGCCTGCCGAGACACAACCGGCTCGGGTCGGGAGGGGGAAAAAAAGCGGGCCCCCGAGTCAAACCCTGGCTCGGGCAAGAAGCATGATCGGGAAGGAGAGCGCAAACGGAGGTACGAGCGGTACAGCCCGTTGACCACGCCAGTCTACGAGATCTATGAAGACATCAAACACTTGGGACTCCTCCGCCAGCCCGAACCAATGAGATCGAAGAACCGCAGGTGCGACAGACATTGCTTGTTCCATGGCGACCACGGGCACCACACCGGCGACTGTCACCAGCTCCAGGACGAGATCGAACGCCTCATCAGTCAGGGGCACCTAGCCCGGTTCGCAGCTGGGCACAAAGAAGACAAAGACGCCGCCGAGGAGATCGACAACGCCCCCCGAGGGGTCCACATCAACGTCATCTCTGGAGGAACAGCATCGGGCGGCGACACCAGCCGAGGAAGGAAGCGCCATGCCGAGCGGGCCAGCCGGATCTCAGAGCCCTCAGGGGGCCCGCCGAGGGAGCCCCAGGTCATAGTCTTCACCGACCAAGACCTGGAAGGGCTAAGCACCCTGCATGATGATGCCCTCGTCATCTCGGCCACAATAAACCATTGTAACGTAGATAGAATTCTGGTTGACAATGGAAGCCCCCCCGATGTATTATCTTATGACTGTTTCCTCAAGATGGGGGAAGACCCATCCAAGCTCCGCCCGATCCGAACCCCCCTTTGCAGGTTTAACGGCCTGGCCACCTACCCCGAGGGAGCCCTAAGCCTGCCGATCACCATCGGCACCCCACCCAAAACCGTTACGGTCATGGTGGACTTCATAGTGATCAAGGGTATGATAGCGTACAACGCCATTTTCGGCCGGAAAATTCTCAGCCGAATGAAGGCCGTACCATCTACCTATCACCAAAAAATGAAGTTTCCCACCAAAAACGGGTTGGGGGAAGCCCGAGGTAACCAGGCCACGGCTAGAAGGTGCTACAACATCTCGGTGGAAGCCTCAAGGCCGGACGGAGGGGATAAGGGCCCCAAGGGAATCGAAGGGAAGACCGTAACCGCCGAGCTCGGTGGCGAGTTGCTAACGGTGTTCCTAAACGATGACCCGGCCCTCGGAGTAAGGATCAGAGCCGACCTACCACCTAAGGAACAGCAACAATACAAGAAATTTCTTTCTGAGTACGCTCAGGTCTTCGCTTGGGCCGATGATCAACTCCCTGGCATACCAGGGGAAACCGTGATGCACAAGCTCAGCCTTGACCCCACCGTCAGGCCCGTACAGCAACGGAGAAGGAAGCATGCGCCCGAGAAATAGGCGGTCATCAAGCCGCAGGTCACCAAGGGACAAGAGACAGGCCTCTTCAGGCCAGTCCTGTACCCTACGTGGCTAGCCAATGTCGTCCTGGTGCCAAAAACCACAGGCAAGTGGCGAATGTGTGTGGACTTCACCGATCTGAATAAGGCTACCCCCAAGGACTGCTATCCGCTACCGAGCATCGACCAATTGGTTGATTCAACCTCGGGCAATGAGATACTCAGTTTCCTAGATGCCTATTCAGGTTATCACCAGATCAGAATGAATCCAGAAGACGTCGAGAAGATAGCCTTCATCACTGACTGCGGCGTGTACTGCTACACCCGGATGCCCTTCGGGTTAAAGAATGCCGGAGCCACATATCAGCGGCTGGTAAACCACGTGTTCGAGGGACAGCTAGGCCGGAACATCGAGGCTTACATCAATGACATGCTCGTCAAGACTCCCAAGGCCCAAGACCACTTCGCCGACCTTGCTGAAACCTTCGGCACCCTCCTGAAGTACAACATGAAGCTCAACCCCGCCAAGTGCGCCTTCGGAGTAAAATCCGGGAAGTTCCTGGTTTTCCTAGTCACTCAGCGCGGGATCGAGGCCAACCCCGACAAAGTCCAGGCCATCCTAGACATGCGCCCGCCCACGTGCATTAAAGACGTCCAGCGTCTGATGGGGCGTGTCGCAGCTCTCAGCCGTTGCCTGTCCCGTGCGGCCGAACGATGCTTGCCCTTCTTCAAATTAATGAGGGGGCCCAAGCTGGCATCTGCTACGTTTGCATGGGATGAGGAGTGCCAGGCAGCATTCGCCGAGCTTAAGGAGTTCCTGGCTTCGCCACCGGTGCTCTCCAAGCCCGTCCTAGGCGAAGTCCTGCTGCTCTACCTCTCGGCGACGCCATCCACGGTCAGCTCGGTCCTGGTCAGAAATGACTCGGGAATCGAAAGACCGGTCTACTACACCAGCAAGGTGCTCAGTGGGGCCGAACAGAGGTACCCCGCAACCGAGAAACTCGTGCTAGCGTTGGTCACCTCCGCGAAGCGCCTCCGCCCCTACTTCCAGGGGCACCCCATCACCGTGCTAACTGGTGAGCCGCTGAAGAAGATTCTGGCCCACCCCGAGGCCTCGGGGTGACTCGTCAAATGGGCCATCATGCTCGGGGCCTACGACATCTCGTACCGGCCGCGATCAGCAATCAAAGGCCAAGCGCTCGCTGACTTCATTGCCGAAAGCACCATCCCTACCGAGGACAGGCCTCCGACCGCGACCGAGCCAGCCTGGGAACTGTTCATCGATGGGTCGTCCAATTCGGCAGGCAGTGGTGCGGGGATCCTCCTAAGGTCCCCCGAAGGGATAGAGCTACATTACGCCTTAAAATTCAACTTTCAGGCGTCCAACAACGCTTCCGAGTACGAGGCCCTTATCACGGGAGCACGCATGGCCCGACGGCTGG
This sequence comes from Amorphophallus konjac, assembly GCA_022559845.1. Lineage (NCBI taxonomy): Eukaryota > Viridiplantae > Streptophyta > Magnoliopsida > Alismatales > Araceae > Amorphophallus > Amorphophallus konjac. Next base: position 200,212,949 of record CM040128.1, on the reverse strand, counting down.
GGGTCGAGCGAGTCAGGATCCACACCAACTCTCAACTAGTCGCAGGTCAGGTCAACGGCGAGTATGAGGCTCAGGAGGTACCCATGATCAAATACCTTCAGCTGGTCCGGAGCCTGGCCCAACAGTTCGAGGTATTTGAGGTAGTCCGGATAGCTCGGGAGCGAAACTCCCGGGCGGACGCCGTCTCTCGATTGGCCTCCTCCCTAGACCCGGAAGGTACACGATCGGTCCTCCTAGAAGAGCTAGAGCGCCCGAGCATCGACGCAGAGCTCCTCGCTGTTGACTCGGCCACCCCAAGTGACTGGTGCTCCCCCTACCTGTCCTGGGTACAAGACTCCCAAGAGCCCTCCGACCCTCAGGAAGCCCGCCGAATGAAGTATCAAGCTCGGCGCTTCGTCGTCCTCGACAACGCCCTCTACCGAAGATCGTTCTCCGGTCCCCTCCTGAAGTGCCTCGGTCCCGACGAGGCAGGTCGGGCCGTCCAAGAGATTCATGAAGGCCTGTGCGGAGCGCACTCAGGGGCCCGGTCGCTAGCCCGAATCCTGTTACGACAGGGGTACTGGTGGCCCACCCTGCAGCGCAACTACTCAGCCTATGTTCAACAGTGCGACCGATGCCAGCGGTTCGACCACTTGGTCCATCAGCCGGCAACGGAACTTGTCACCCTAACCGAGCCCTACCCTTTCGCTCGGTGGGGAATAGATATCCTCGGGCCATTCCCAACGGCCCAGTCCCAGAAGAAGTTCATCATCGTCGCCATCGACTACTTCACCAAGTGGATCGAGGCCGAGGCTACGGCAAGGATCACCGAGACAGTCGTTTGGGGCTTCATTTGGAAATCGATCATTTGCCGCTTCGGCATCCCCCGAGTGATAGTAAGCGATAACGGTCGGCAATTCGACTCTCGATACTTCCAAGACAGATGCGCCGACCTAAATATCTGTAACCACTTCACTTCGGTCGCCCACCCTCAGGCCAACGGGCTGGTTGAAAATGCCAACAAGACTATCTTGAAAGGCATAAAAACCAGACTCGGCAAGGCTAAGGGTAGCTGGCTCGAAGAATTGCCTAGCGTACTGTGGTCGCACCGAACAACCCCCAGGACGGCAACCGGTGAAAGCCCCTTTCAGTTGGTATATGGCACCGAGGCCGTCGTTCCGTTGGAGATCGCCAACCCATCTCTCCGAGTGATCAGCTTCTCACCCGAGGCCAACGGGCAAAAATTGCTCGAGAACCTCGATCTGACAAGCGAACTCCGAGAGATCGCGAACGTCCGGGCAACGGAGTACCAGCGCCGCCTCACACGATACTACAACGCCAAGGTCCGAGACAGACGTTTCCAACCGGGGAACTTCATCCTCAGGAAAGCCGAAGCCTCTCGACCACTGGAGGCGGCGGGCAAGCTATCCCCCAACTGGGAAGGTCCCTACCGAGTGGTCGAGACGCTCGGGAAAGGTGCGTACAGGTTAGCGACAATGGAAGGGGAGCCTATTCCTCGGACGTGGAACGCAGCCGCACTACGCAGATTCTACTTTTGAAATTGTACATCGAGATGGACAGAATAAAATTCTTGTTCTTTTCATTCCAAACCGGTGGTACATCAGGTAGGCAAATGCCAGTACATCACATAGCAAAAAAGAAAGCAAAAGTCCGTCTAACATCGTTTCAAGGGGTCATCGCTTAACTGACTCGGTCTTGATCTCCTCGCATCCAGCCACTGACTCTGCCTCGTGCGGAAACTGGCTCGGACAAGAGGTGGTCGAGCCAGTTGGCTCGGATGGCCCGTGACAAAGGTGACAGAGGGACTTCAAGAGGAAGGCCACCTTTAAACGCTGAGGAAGGCTACCTCCCAAGTTGGCAACAACTGGGAAAAAGGAGCACCGGGAAGGCCCCCCCTCTTCCAAACTACCAACTCCTTGGAAGGAAGGAGAGAGCAAGCAGCCCCCGAAGAGTGAAAGAAATGAAGAGCAGAAGAGGGAAAAAGAGGCGGCAGACGGAGGAAGGCCTCGGTGAGGAGGGAGTCGGATATGCCTCCTCCCCTCACACGGAGGGAAGTGACGGTAGACTCCCCTGATGCCCCCATCCGTCCTCCGCCTCGGCGTCCACCCGGAAGCCTCGCCGGAGCCAAGAAGAGGCCAACGGCGTGCTTCCACACACCAAAGTCCTCCCCAGATCCGTGCGGCGACTGTAGGACCCGTCTCGTACACGCGCGGCGACCGTGGGATCCGTTCAACCTCACAAAACAGTAGGAGCCCACCGCTCCCCGTCGTCGGCGGCATCGCCCTCCGAAGGATCCTCCATGCTCCGGATGTAAATGCACAACGCGAAGTGAAAAGGAAGGAGCAAGGAAAGACTGTTAGAGACAATCCCAAGCGATGGAGAGGAAAGGGCGCCTTCCGGTCCTTCTTATAGGCCAAAGGAGGCTACACGCCTTAAATGCCCCCCTCGGAAACACGCCGAAGGATTTCTCCCCTGAACAGTCACCTCCAACTCCTCGTTTCCCGCCCTCGCGGGATTCATGAAGCGGCCTGACATTCAAAGCGTGAGGGGACGGAGGAACGCCCCGTCAGAAGCCTACCAAAACAGCGTGCGAAAACCGTGCAGGACATATCGGCACCTCTCAACCACCCAAGATTCGCCAACCAAATCACGGCAAGGATAGTGCCCAAACAGAGCAAGTCATTTATTATCATACCAAAAGGAAACCCTCTAAAAAGAGGAAAGAGGGACAAAAAGGGAAAGAGGCACAATACATCAGGCCTCGGGCCCACTTTGATGCTCGAGACCGACGGAAGGAGACACGTCACCCCCGGTGCCTTCGGTGACGGCCGGCTCGGACACTGACCTCGCCTGTGCGAGAACTGTCTCAGTCGTGAGCCCTCCCGAGAAGCCCGCAGCCGGTGACCCCGACGGAGGCGATCCCTCCGAATCTTCTCCGACCGACGAAGAAGAGTTGGAAACCGACTCATCCGAATCATAACGCTGGCCAAAGGGGAACTCGATCGCGAAGTTTTGTTCATGGGTGCAGCCTACCGCCCGGCGATAGCCCTGCTTGAACCCCTTTCGAGCACCTCGGCGTAGCGCTACCTCGTAGTAAGGTAGGGTGGCTTCCAACAGGTCGGCCGAGTAAGCATCCGAGCTCCTGTAGCGCTCGATTGCCTCCGCCTCGATCTGTCCCGCCCTACCGACGAACTCGACCCGCGCCCGCTCCGCCTCGGATGCACGTTCCTCTGCCCGGGCCCGGTCCACCTCAGCCTCAGCTCGGAGACGCTCCGCCATCTCCGCCCGATCTAGCAGCTCGGCACGCTCGAGCTCCCAGCGATTGTCCAGATCGAGGCGACGCAGATGTTCCTCCTCCAAGGATCGGCTTGCCCCCTCAAGAGACTCTCGGGTCTTGGCGAGCTGTTCGGTCAGCACCTCGACCTCCAGTCGGCTCGCCCGTGCCACCTCTCGGAACGCGGAGAACTCCTGCTGGAGTCCCTCATGCTCCCCCTTGAGTCGGGCCAGCTTCCTCTCGCATCCCCCGAGGGTCCAAGCAAGGTTCGACCGCTCCGTTTCCGTCCGCGCGTGCGCCTCCGCCATCAAAGCCGCCGACCGAGCTATGACCAAGCCGCCTTCCATCAGAACATCGAGGAGCCCGGGGGGGGGGGGGTATTGCGCCTTTCTCCCCCCTTCGTCCTCGCGGCAATCGATCGGCAGACCCGATATAGGTCGCCCGTAATGCCGAGCCTTTCCAAGGGCTCCGGCAAAGGAGATCGCTCCGCCCGGGGCACTCCGCCAGAGGGCTCTGCTCGAGCAACGGGACCGGCCACCTCACGTGCCATGGTCGGTTGGGGTTGCAACGCCTCCCCGGGCGAACCCCCAACCTTGACCGATGCCGCAGGTCCAACCGCACCGGAAGCTCCCAGCATCTGGGGCTGCAACGCCCTCGCGGGCGAACCCCCAGCCCCGCCTGTCTCGGCCCGCACCTCAACGACCGGGACGTCACCGCCTCCGGCCGACCCCCTATGGACGCACTTTTTATTTGACAAATCGTTCATTTATTCGTTTATTGGGTTTATTAAGTGCGTGGGCGTGCCAGTCACAGAGTGACGATTTATTATGCGCTCGATCTGACTAATCAGACGATTGTGTAGTTCGTGTCGGGACTAGAACCCGCCGAGCCATAAAGGTCACGGCGTCATTTATATCCCCTCGGAGAGGGGAACACCCTTGATTAATCGCCGGGAAAAGGGGCCTCATGGCCAGAAAATTAGTTCGAGAGAAACAAGCCGATAGCAGTCTCAAATCAGTCGGAAAGCCCTATGTCTAGGGAAACAAGCATTCGAAATATGTCGGTCACTCAAGGGACCATTTTGATATTCGGACGAGCGTCCGGCTTCAGAGAATCGTGATCATCACGGGGAAAACTGGAGCATATGTATGCCGGGGCACGGCGAGTTTATTGTTCAAAGGGATAGGAGGTGTTCGGTTGAATCCCGATTAGAGCGGTCGAAAACCGATAAGTTTGTTCACCCGGTGCAAGACCAAGCTACGACCATATTGCGGTGGGCCCCCCGCGGTCGAAGTCGGGCTCGCGCGGGCATCATTAATATTTCCGGTGCCGAAGGGCAGTGGGAAAGTGTCCCGGGACTAGATTCCGAAACAAAGATTTGTACAAAGATAGCCGACTATAGGCCTAGGATGTGGGTCAGGTGATGACCATGGTTGGGGCGAACCCGAGGTCCAGATGTGACTCACGAAGGTCTTATTGATGTTCCCGCACGTAGGGTTCGGGGAGGACGAGGGCCGTCTCGTTCCATTTGGATTTTGTCGGTCATACACGGACCATTTTATGTTCGGACAAAGGTCCGTATTGAAGACGTAAACGGAGATAAACCCGTACAAATGTCTGCCGTGAGTACGTCAAGCTTTAATGCAAGCACGGGATTCGATCCCGGGATATACGCCGGTCACTAACGGACCATTCAGTATTCGGACGTAAGCCCATATTCGAAACATCGAAGACCACGACAAAGACATACCGGAGGTACGGCACATTTCCTATGGGTGCGGGATTGGATCCCGGTATATACGTCGGCCACTAACGGACCATTCCTTATTCGAACGGAGGTCCGTATTAGTAGCGTCAAGGACGACGATAAACCGTACGGATGTCTGCCGTAGGTACGACAAGTTTAATGTGGATGCGAGATCGGATCCCGATAAAGACAGGTCGAGCTAACGAACTATCGGCCCGTGATAAGTTCGGATCATGGTCACGTCCGGGCGAGGGCTCCCGAGATCCAAGTCCGATGCCATGGGGCGTCATTGCTTTTCTCTTCACGCACGGTCCGGGGAAACGAAGGTTCCAAGGTATGCGTGCATGTCAGTCACGGTCGGACCATTCATTGTTCGGACGCGAGTCCCCGTTTGAAGCATCGAAGACGACGATAAAACCGTGCAAATGTCTGCCGTAGACATGACAAGTTTAATGTGGCGTTGCGGGATTAGATCCCGGGAGAAGCGGGTCGAGTTAACGAACTATTGGCCCAGACTATGTTCGGATCATGACCATGTCGGGAGTTCCGAGGTCCACGTCCTATACCACAAGGCATCATTGATTTTCTCTTTGCGCCAAGTCCGGGGGAGTGAATTGTTATGTATGGAGCCCGAACTCGCCATCGTACGCCCTCGCACACGGATCGACCTACGCGGTCAGGTCGCGGGGTTAGACCTGCTCGGTCAGGTCGTGGGGGTCAAGGGGGCAACGCCCCTTGCGGGGGTTTCCGGGGGCAGCGCCCCCGGAACAAAATTTAGATTATGGAAAGGGGAAACTTTTTATTAGTTTTATTCATTAGCTTTAAGTCTCTTCTCTCATTTGATTAATCATTTCTCCCTTTCAGGCACGCCGGTTTAAGGGAAGCAAAGAGGGGGCACCGGATAAGGGGATGCCAAGGGGCCCGCCGGTTAAAGAGAATGCCAAGGGGGCGCGCTGAGATAGGGAGTGTAATAGGGCACGCCGGTTAAAGGAAAGTGGGATGCGTGCCGGTTTAAGGAAGCCAAAGGAGCGCGCCGGATAAAGGGATGCCAAGGGGGCGCGCCGGTTAATGGCCAAGAAGCAAGAGGGGCGCGCCGGATAGGTGCAAGGAAAATAAAAGGGGGTTTTGAGTGTGAAGCTAAACTGGCGCGGGGGGGTACCACGCCGGATTAGCCCACGCCGGATTAGGGCGCGCCGGGTTAAGCTTCTATGAGGTTTTCTTTCATTCTTTTGGCTCTGTTCTTCTTTCTTTCAACTGCAAGTTAATTTTTGATTGGTTTGTTCACCGAATTGGTGGATTAAGTTGATAGAAAGTGTTTGATCATTTTTTAATGTGAATTGGCATGAAAGTTTGGATGTTTTATTAGGAGGGTTTGTTGCAGGAAGTCGAAGGTTTAGTCGTGATCAGAGGCTTCAAGCATGTGATGTTCTGGCCCTCAGAGAATAGTTTGTCTCGTTTGTTCCTGGCGAAAAAATGGGCAGCACCTCCCCCGGACTGAGGCTTGCCAGAGAAGAATGGGGAACACCAAACGGATTGCTCCGGGGTGAACCTCAAATCCAGACCTCACGGCGGTCCGATAACCCATAGGTGAGTGTATGGAGCTCGAGGACTAGCCTTCAAGAACTCCCATAGCTCACGGGTAATTGTTTCGTAAGGGGGGACGAATGTGTGCCACGAGAGGCTTTAGATGTTCATCCCTTCGATGGGTTCCCTTGAAGGCCATGCCACAGCGAGGCAGGGCTACAAGGTCCCTTGATGACAAGAGAACCGAGAGAAAGGGGAGGAGATCACGGCAGTAGAACACTACTCATGCCCATCAAAAATCATTCCTTTTATTCATCCGCAAGGGAAAGGGGGAAAAGAGATACAGGAGGGGATCTACCCCGAAGCAATGAAAACACATCAGAAAGAGGAAAAGGAATACGTCGGTGGGGGAGGAGGAACGGAGCACAAGCTCTTCCCCCTCCGAGCTCACCTCTCACTCTCACTCTCCTTTCTCTTTCTTTCTTCACCTCTCTGGCGTGGATGGGTGGAGCTTCCTTCTCTTCGGGTGGCATTCTCTTCTTCTTCAGCTAGTCTCTCTTCCCTTCTCTCTTCTCTTCAATGGCCAGCCATGGGGGTTCTCTCTTCAATAGGCCATACTCCTTCTCTGTCGAACAGGCAGAGTATATATAGTCGGTTGCCTTTTCTTCGCTCGGACGGAAGGAACTCCCGCCACTTCATTCGTCTGCGGTGTCATCCGTTGATTTGCACAGTACACTGGCATTCATCCGAGGAAGGGATGTTTGCTGCTGCTACTCCCCCCATCGATGCTTCTCTTCACCGTCGATGCAGCTGCATTGTCGAACGGGGGTGGAGACAGGGCTTCAGAGCATTGAATGCCCTCTAGCACCAGGCTGATGCGAAAACAGGGCATCGGCTGGCGGATGGGATGTTATTTGAGTTAAATCGGCGTGGTGTTGAGCGCGTCGGATTAACAACATACAAAGGGGCGCGCCGGTCTAGCATCAGCAAGGGGCGCGCCGGATTAAGCATAAGTAAGGGGGGCACGCCGGATTAAAGCCCATTGGGTAGGGCGCGCCGGTTTAAGGCCCCTTGAAGGGGCGCGCCGGTTTAAGGGTCAAATGGCTCCCTCCCAGCTTTGTGGCGATTCGGACAGATACTTGCCCTCCATGTTACTTTAGTTGTGACCCTCCGAGTCCCGGTTCAGGACTTTGAGTGACTTCCGGTGCATGCCAAATGTGTGTTTGAATTCCCGCGTTTCTTTTGATTAGGCCTTCGGCACCACCAACTGGAAAGCTGGGGCCATCTCTTCTGCCGAGGGGCTTCTTTGTTGTGCAGCGGAGCACCCAATACGCGCCCGTCCTGCTTGGAGGAAGTATGGGGTTTATTCGTCCTTTCCGTCTTCGACTCGCTCTCGAGTGCTGAGACGTGCATGCCGTATGATCATCATCATTTTTTTGACGTCCACACCCCCTGGCCTCGGTGACTGCTACTTCAACATCGGCCCCCTCTACCCCCGTGGGGGGGAGAGCCGACCTATCGCCGTCCTCTGAAGGGCCCCCGGTCTCCTGGGCCCCCTCTCGCCTGGCAGATGGGGGAGCTGGCCTCGAGGGGTCGGCCCCATCTTGCCCCCGGGAGGGGAGTGCCGCCGAGCCAAGGTCGCCCCCGGCGGTAGGAGGGAGACCTGCCTTCTTGGCCCGCTTCTTGGCCTTCGCGGCCTCCCGCAACTTTCCCGCCATGGGATCTTGCGCTTTGTGCCAGCCGGCCGTGAAGACCCCCCGGGGGTCACCCCCTTGCCCTTATCCCGGGCTTGGGCGCGACCCACAGGAGCCTCCGGCTCGTCGACCGCCGAGTCATCTTCTCCCAGATCGATGACCTCAGCAGTATCCTCCAGAGGTTCCCGCCTCACGTCTACAGCGAAGAAAGAAGACCCGGTCAGGAGAAGAAAGGTAACTACCACCCCAGGGGAACAACCTAAAGGGCGGTACCTGTCGACTTCAACCGCGTAAGCAGGCACCGTTCGATGTTCTCCGGCGTCACCCGCTCCTCGGTCGACCGGCGGTTCTCCAGCAGACGGGCGGCCTGCTGCTCCACATGAGGAGGGAACTCCTCCTGCCGAGGAGGAATGTTCGGATGGAAATTGGGCGAGATCCGGCATCTCCAGAGTTCATCCGTCGCCTCCGCCTTCACCTAGAAGAATTGGGTTTTCCACCCCTTGTGCGAGGAGTCCTTCGCCACGAGGGTGATGCAACTCCTGTTCCTCCATGCCTGGATAAAGTAAAAGCCCTTCCCCGCCGACGGGTGCGCCTTCAACTCGAAAAAGTAATGAAAGAGGTCCAAGGAAGGGAAAATGTTGTGCTGGCGACAGAGGATCAGAAAGGCAGAGAGGAGGAGGTACGAGTTGGCCACCAGTTGGATGGGCGCCAACCGGAAAAGTTCGAGGATCTGGAGTACGAGGGGCTCGAAGGGAAGGTGGAACCTACTTTTCCACGCCAGAAGAAACGTGCAGATGTGCCCCGTTCGGTCGTCCAAACTCGTCTCGAACGGGGTGGCGGCAGCAAAGCTATACTTGAAAGGCAAGCGAAAGCGATGCTCCAGCTTCTTCACCTCTGCCTCCCCCAACTCGCTGCAGCAGGAGACAGGCTCCCCCCTCACCTGCCCGAGTTCCAGCGGCGGATCAGCCATCGAGCCGGAAGAGGACCCCTCGCAAGAACTCGAAGACTCCGGAGGGGAAGGAAGTTGCCGGACCACCTCCGCGGTTGTCCTCGCGAACTCCTCGAACGCCGCCGCAAGACTTCGCACCTCCACTGTGCCCTCACGGCGCATCAAGAAGCTCCGAAAGCCAAGAAACTAAGGAAATCCTGAAACCCTGGAAGCCTAGAACGACGAACAAGTACCCAACGCCTATAAAACCCTAGAGGGAGGCGACGCGTCGTTCCGTGCTCCGAGAAAAAGGGGGGCCCCTTCAGTTCAAATCCATCAGGATCATCATTACGGGCCCAGGCGACCACTCCACGTGGCATCATAAACGCCAACGGAATTCCACCCACCTGAGCCACGCCGGTCCAAAGCCTCAAAAACTACTCAACCGAGCCTCCATGGCTCGGGAGTAGGAGGGGGACAAGTGGAGAGGGGGATTTCTGTAGCCCACCCAAAGAGTAGCCCAGCAAGACTCAACAGGGTCCAACGAGGCAAGCTCACCCGAGTGATAGCCCACGGGGCCCACTCAGGGAAGAAAAGCCCAATAAACAGACACTCGAGGAACCAACCCTCCCCGGCGGCCCCTAGGCTCGGAGGGCCCGAGTGATGGTCAGGTCACAAGGAAGGTCCGGCCCAGACCATTTTTTCGCTCGGAAGAGACAGGCGCCAGCCGACCTATCCGACCCCCCCCTTTGACCGAGCTATCCTCCTCGCCCAGACAGGGCTGGCGTTTCAGGAGCTCGGACTGGATGCTAGCCGTTCGCGCTGCCTTTAAGAGTCCCCAACGGACAGGGGAATCAACCAGCCACCGGGTTTCAAGGCGATAACGCCCCCACGATAAAGGCCATGAAAGCCCACGTTGAGGACGTAACTCCTGCCGGAGACCCCCCAGCTTGCAGGACTCCTGAAGGCGACGCACTATTTAAACCAGGCATACCCTCCGGTGGAAGGTAAGAGAAAAAAGGAAGGTAAAACTCCTGAGCAATACGCTTCACCCCCCCCCCCCTTTTTGGTGGAGAGGAGTCTCGCGCATCAGCTTTCCTCCACCCTTTATTGCTTCCACCACAGCTCTACTGACTTAGCCATAGGAGGGTTTCGCCCCAGGGAAATCCCCTGGGCCCTCTGACGCGTTTTCCTGTCTTACAGTTCATATCCTGGTGATCCACGGCCCGCTCAGGACGCAGCGCGAGATTTCGCCTCTTCATGTATGAAAGTATGAATGAACCTATGTGCACCGGAGTGCATGCAAAATCTAGCCTAGAATCTAGCAAACAATTATGCACGCAATGATGTAAATATGTAGAACAATCAGGGAGGAAGTCAGATATCACCCAAGCAAGGAAATCACAGTAGAAACTGCTGAAAGTAATGCACCTCGGGATGCGTACCTGTCTGGAGTATAACGGTCTATAGATCCTGCGTCAGAAGATAATAACGGTCGAGGACCAGACCGCCAGAAGTAATATAACGCAGAGCACCAGGACCGTCGGATGAGCCAGAGAGCCAAAAATAGCCAGAAATAAAAGGGAAATCCGTGAAAAGCCCGCACACAGGATCAGGCATATAACGGTCCAATACCCCTGCATCAGAGTGGAGTAACGCAGGGACAGAGGGCCGTCAGAACACCCAGAAAACCAGAAATGAGATGAAGTAAGAGGGAGATCCGAGGACAATCAAACAAGGGAATGATGGCAGGTTTAAACAGATATCAAGACACGATTGGCACAAGTTGTCCCACCGTGATCGCCAAAAAATTATCTGTTGATTTGTTTTGCTTCTCTTCTTTTTTTTGTTTTGATGTGCAATAAAGATGATAGGCAAAAAATCAAAAATCTCAATCAACCCAAGGACATGTGAACCATGAACCTAGGCAACCAGAACAAGCTCTAGCATGGGCAAGCTATCTCAATCATCAAACTAAACTAAGGAAATAAAGAAAAACACACGCCGGGACGTGGAGCAAAAGCAAATAAAAACACACCGCAAGGGTGGAGCAAGCAAAAAGGATAAGAGATATGAGATGGAGAGAAAACTAATGCCCAATACCAAGAAAGAACGTGATCGCCACCAAAGTAGAAACAAGCCAAAGACTTGAAAATACCTTAGAAATAGGTGGATGAAGAACCCGCCCACGGGAGAGAGAAAATCTGGGAAATCTGCAGATCAACGCAATGTAACGGCCGAAAGCCCACGTGTCACTGGGAAGTGACGGTCGCTCGATGAACCGCTATATGAATCTGACGCGCCTGCACAAGACCGTCAAATAACCTGCAGTAATAGCTTGTAGATTCTTTTAACTCCAACTCTTCCAGCCGGCCAGAAGACTTGGGCCTCATGTGGTGAACCTGTAAACCTGCCAAAGAACATGAAAACACAAGAAAACAGACCTAGATTAGCCCTTTAAACAATATAGCATCAGTTCTTCAATAAACTCAATAGCATGCAAAAGGAAAGGAAAGTATCGGGGAGGTTTTGGTTTTTTAACCCCTCTGGGCGTTTTAAAAAGATAGGAGGATGTTTAGATGATGAAAAACCAGGGAGAACGTGGAAAAAAGAAGAGGGACAATGCTTTTGATGAAAAGGAGATGAGGAAGAACACAATATGTAATGATGAACTTTGAAAACCAATGGAACGAATACTCCCTTCACCGCGAAGCAGATGAACGTAAAAGACAATTCTCCTTGGTCAGATGTGACTCCAGAATGCGGCAGCACTTCGACGCGAACTCCAGATCTTCCTCTCTCGGGCCATGAAGTTAAGGGTGCTATTTATAGACCCTCAAACTCTTCGGTCGAGCAGAGGATAATCCAGCAAGATAAAAGAATAACTCTTAGAAAATCCTTGAAGATAATATCACCAAGAGTCCATAGAAACAAACAGAAGGTTCTGAGGATCAGATTTGGAAGAGAAATCAACAATTCAAACTCTTATCTCGACCACGGAGTAGCATAGAAAAGGCCTGAACTGCCAGGACTCTCTGTTGGATGTAACGGCTGGTCGACAGACCGCTACATGAAAATAATGCGCCAGGGAAAGTCCGTTACATTCAACCTTATCTCAAAAGAGATAAGATCAACGGGAAGAAGATCAAACAAGTTGGACTCTCGAAGGAAAGTAACGACCAAGGCTGGACGCATTGGAATAAATCACGGCTGCATGACAGACCGTTAGATTCAATGGATAAGCAAGAGGATAAGCTTTAGAACAAAGGCCTCAAACTTTAGGACTCTTCAATAAGTAACGGCCCAGGGATCATGCGTTATATGGAAGTAATGCCGCCAGTGAGGACCGTTATTAACAATGAGGATCAAAATTGATAAGAGCTTGCTAAGCTTCATCCAATGAAAAGCCACAAGGAACCACACTCAACCAAGGAGAGAAGACCCAAGAAACAGGCTTCAAACCGACGAAGGAAACTCAATGAAGAGTGAACAACCTGGAGCATCATATGGATAAACAAGGAGATGACCCAACTTATTGGTCATAAAACGGGTGTCAACAACCGCCACTTACCTCTGGCGATCCTATGGCGGTGCGCCAAGGTTCATTTTTTCTCGATTCTAGCGTAAGTCAGTTCAGCTTAGCTGTCTTACGATAGACCGCTACGCTTGCTGTAGCGGCCCTAGTCTTGACCGCTACGGTCCGTTGATTGAGTCAACGGGTGTATGTCGGTTCGAGTTGGCGGCCCTAGTTCTCACTGCCAATGTGCTGTAGCGTGCCTTGCCTAGGCCGCCACTATCCGTTTGACCGGGTCAATGTTTTAAGTCGGTTGGCTTTGGCGGCCCAACCTTCGTGTGTTTCTTCCTTATAGCGCGCCCTTCTTAGGCCGCTATAGTCTGTTTGTCTTAGGTCAATGTCTTAGGGCGGTTAGTGTGGCAGCTCTTGTCTAGATCACCTTAGTCCGTGTAGCGCGTCTGTATTAGACCGCTTGGTGGTTTAACTGGGTAGGTCGGTTTGAGTGTTAACTGGGTGTAGCGGCCATATCTTTGACCGCCACAGTCACCTCGTGGCCCAGTATAAGACCGCCAGAGTCTTTACCTCTGTGTGTGTAGCGGCTTCTTCCTTGATTGCTTGTGTTGCTTAGCGACCGAGTGATGTACCGCTTGCATCCCAGAGGATGGTTTACTGGTATTTTGGTTTCCGATTGTCTTGGCTTGACCTTGTGGGTTGCCTATTGACCCGTGGATGTCTACTAACGTCCTATGAGGGCTATGACCAGGTTATAAGGTAGCCAAGGGTGCTTATGCGTGAGGTCATGTTCTGTGAGTCGTTGTCAGGTTCTGGTCAACCCGATGTGACCCAGTGGTTGACAAGTAACCTTGTGTGTGTGTCGACTATTCTGGATAGCCCGAGATAGTGGTTCTGGACACCTGGAGGTGTTGTCTTACCCCAGTCTGTGTGTCCAGATGTGTGGAGGGTCATGGTGATCCCTCAGGTCTCCGTGAGTCATTTTCCCCGCATGTGTCGATTTCTCTGGCTTAGGATTAGACCGATTGGCGACGTGTCACCGCTTTGTGCGATGATCTTGACCCCGAGTCGTGAGACTCAAGGATCGTTGTGTTTTCTAGTCTAGTTATCTTGTCCTGAGTCTGTTGGCAGTTTGGTGTACTACCTTGGTGCTTTGTAGTACGTGTGATAGTGCTTGCTTGGCCTATCTGTACTGCAGCACTCGTGTTTCAGAGTCTTTGTGTCTAGTGAGCCTCCACTAGTCGTAGCCTGACGACCTCGAGTGTCGACCCACCCAGGAGTGGTGGTGAGGGCAATTCCCGAGATACGGTTTTTAAGCTAGTTTCCGTGGGACCCTGCTTTACGATAGCGTCCTGCTAGGGTGGAAAACTAGCTAGAGGCCTGGCTCTAGGCAAGAGTTGGTGTGTGCACACGTGGTCAGGGCCATTTTAGACCAATGCCGACGGGCGTGACCCTGACTAGTCACTCGTCACTGTAGTTCATGTTCTGGTTCAGTAAGTATCTCAGTCTCCGTCATTCCCGGCCTCCGTAGCGAGATACTTGCGGCGCAGTGTAAGACGTCAGTGGACGCATCTGGCTGTGCTTATAGTGAGGAGGTGCTTCCATCACGTGACACGTGATTCTCATGTTTCTCGTGCGTCGTGACCTCTTCGGGTTAGTCTAACCTTGACTTTACCCGAGGTCGACTCTGTGTAGCGTGCACGGTAATCTAATCGCGTATGCTTCTGTGTCTGTTGTCTGTCTAGATCTTTTCTAGGCCCTTTGCCTGGTTTCATGGGCTTTAGCTTTTGGGCTAATGATTGGCTGACGGATCGATAACTCCTGACGTTGTGAGATCAGGGTTCACCCCTTTGTCACTGTTTGGAGTAGTTTAGGGAGCCGAGCTTTGCTCGGTAGCCATGTTCTCGTTCTTTATGGATGTGTTTTTCCCTTTTCTTTTAGCTGTTTTACTCCTTCCGTTATGGCTTTCTTTTACAGCTTTCTAGTTGTAGTTTACCTTTTCCTGCTTTACTACTACTGCTGTTTTAGTTGTTGTTCCGTGTTACTGCATTATTTTTCAGTGGGGATCCACGTGACCCCTACTGAGCCAGTGACACGAGGCTCACCCCTACTTTTTAGGCGTGGCGCTCTTCTTCCTCCGCGGTTCCTGGTGTGGCGTGTTCGTAGTTACCAGCAGTACCTGCGTCAGGCTTCCCCCGACCTCAGTGTATGTTTTTCTGTCTGTTGGACTGTACTTGTCTTTCCTTTGGACTGGACTCTGGTATAATTGTTTATTTTAACTATTAATTTAAAAGTAATTTTATTTCTGCTACTTTAGCAAACCTGATTATTGAAATTTAATTACTTACTGTTATATCTGCGACTTCAATGTACTACACGACAATCCTTTTATCCCTTCGGAGCTTTACAGCTCTTGGGAGGCTTCACGGGTTCCAAGTGGTATCGGGTCTACTTGGTATTCATATCGGGTATATCCGGTATCCGGAGTCCGGGTCGTCACACATACCATGCCCTTGGTGCTTGCTTCAGTCCGTACAAGTCTTTTTGTAGCTTGTACACCGGTGTGGATGTTTTGGATCTTGGAGGTTGTTTTGCAAAAACATCCTCTTGATGTTCCCATCAAGAACGGTAGATTTAACATCCATTTTAAGATAGTTTGGTGAGCAAACATAGGATAGGAGAATGTAGACTGCTTCTGATCTAGCAAACGACACATGGGACTCATCAAAATCACTACCCATCTCCTGGTAGCAATTGAGAGAGTTCTTATCATATTCATCCTCGCAAGATATTCCTTTAGTTGATTCAAACATGGCCATGGCTGGCCCAACATCACTTGGATTTTGAAAGTGTGATCTGCATCCAAAATTGAAATGATTTGATTTATCAATCTCTATTTAGATTTATCAACAATAACCTGAAGACTTCCTTTAGCAATTGAAGTCCCCTTCTTGAACATTCTAAAAGCTCTTAGACTTCAATGCGTAACTAAGGAGTGAGCCTGGGCACTAAGTTCACATGTCTATTCTGGGAACTCCCCCTTAATGTGTGCAAGAGTCTGAGATGTTTAGTGAAGTATTAATGCCATATGCATCTTGTAACTAATTGACCCATAGTACCGGGCGGAGAACTTAGATCCGAAGATCACCTCACGCATAATGATAGTTTTCAGACATGCTTAACCTGCCCTTTCACATGTCACCATTTGATATACTATGTAGTCATAGAAATGATTATGGCAGGAGGGTAGCAATGCACTATGACATGAAATCACAATGTTCAATTTTTGCATGATAGAATGTGAAAGATATATGGAGACTCAATGTATGCAGTAAAATTTTGATTTGAGTATTTTCAAGTTCCCCTTCAACATGATGATATATGATAAGTGATATACACAGGGATGGAATGTATGTACAAACATATGAATTGTCATAATTATTCGGCACAAAACAAATCAAGGGATAGCCTTTTCATTGAGAAGTGAGAGAGATATCACCTGAGCATTCAGATTTCAATTTTTGATTTTTCTTTTAACCTGACTTATGCCGCTTGGCCCGTGTGCCTTACCTTCTTGACTGAAGATCTATTTCAACCTTCATATTCCCAGGGCACACCTGCAAAATAGATATCTCATTTTACATTCTTAGGTACCCAAACCATCTTGGGTCCTTGTGGGTTAGCAGCACTCTTGGCACGTGACTTCCACTTCTTGACAACACTCAATTCATTATTTTTCTTTATAAAACAGTCATGCATGTTGTGCCCTGATTTGCCACAGTAATGACAACATGACTTTGAAAACTTAAAAACATGAAGATCATTTGAAGCATGTGACATCACATTTCTTCTTCTCATTGGCTCGACCATTTTGTGTGTGTTGGCATGATGTGTTGAATTAAAACTTCTTTTCTTGATTATTGATGGATTAACAGGTTTACTAAAGGTAAACTTATCATCATACTTTATTATGAAACAATCATTCAACTTGTGACCTACTTTACCACAGTAGTCACAAATGACATATGACATGAGAGCATTTTTATTCAGATTAGTAGCATGCTTCCATGTGAATGAAGAAACTTTATTTTGGCCATCGTAAAAGTTCATTTTCTTCATCAGTAGCCAGCAGTGTGAAGTTGTGTGACCTCTTTTACCACAGTGATTGCAATGAATGAAAGGTTTTGTGGTAAACGATTGCTTTGAATTTTTGAAGCCAGTTCTGTTCCTGCAAGATTTCAAGTCATCATTTTTCATAATGAAACAATCATGCATCATGTGTCCAAATTTTCCACAGTAGAGACAAGAAAGATTTCTTTTCTTAGATGCATGGGGTTTTACATGAATGTTTCTAGCATGCACATTTTGGACATTCACACTATTTTTTGAATTTTGTTAAGTTCTTGGCATAGTGTGTTGTTGGGAGTTTGATTTGAAGGTGCTAGGTATAGATGTGCTGTGAACAAATGAAGTGTATAACTTGTTTTCAAATTTCTTTTAATTCACAAGATTATATCCCAGCCCTTCTCTTTGAAAATTCACTTTCATTCCTAGTAATTTATCCAGATTTTCTTTGTCATCTATAAATTTGGACAACGAATTATTCAAGCCAAGAATTTCAGATTGAAGAGATGAAATGTACAATTCTGCACTGGCAAATTCTTCTTCAAAGGTAGCAAGCCTGACATTCAACAAGACATTAGTGGTCTTGAGGCTGTCTACTTCCTGTTGTAGTCTATCCACGTTGTCACATTCACTTTTAGCCACAAACTTTCCTTTTTCTAAAATCAACAATCTTTCAGAAATGGCCGTGTTCAACTCCTTCAGTTTCTCATTTTCTTTTGCAAGATTTTCATCATGAACAAGTTCATTTATCAGGATTTGATCGTTTGCCATTGAATTTGCTTTCTCTTTCAGCTCTTTATTTTCATTTCTTAAAGAACGAATTTGATCTTTATGAAATTCAGTGTCAAACACATGAGCCTCAATCATTTCCTCTAGATGTGAGCATTTTTTACAGGAGCAATCACAATTGTTTTGTTCAACTTTCTTTTTAATTTTTTATTCTCAGATTTTAGCTTCTTATATTTACTTTCAAGAGCACTGTATGCATCCAATAGCGCATCAATAGATATATTCTCAGAATCTAAATTTACCTCTGAGGGTGATCCATTCTGCTGATCACTACCGTGATTATTGATACTTGCCATAAGACATTTGTCTTCATTCCATTCATGGAATCTAACCAATCCATCCAGTATGTCCTTTGCGGAGCTGCATCAAGAAACAAAAGGAAAACTGTTAGCATTAACTGCAGCAGTGAGCAAACTTAGAATTAAATGGTTTTGATCATGTTTATACTCATAATCTGCAGTCCATACTGATTTATCTTTAGGCAACTCATAAGGACCATGTGATATAAGCTTCCATAGCTTAGGGTCATATGAGTTGACAAGACTGCACATTCTTCCTAACCACAACTCGAAGTTAAAACCATGAAACACAGGTGGAGAATCCATGGAAAACACTTTGGTAGCCATTGATCTGGATCTTGCTCTAGATCGTTAGATCTATGAAAAAATAGAGCCTTAGCTCTGATACCAATTGAAGTCCCGCGATCAATGACACCCAAGAGGGGGTGAATTGGGTGATTACAACTTTTAGAAAGCTTTTACACGATTTAAAGGAATATGATGAAACATCAACTAGGAGATTCAAATCTGTTTAACTTCAAGTT
Source organism: Amorphophallus konjac (assembly GCA_022559845.1). Classification (NCBI taxonomy): domain Eukaryota; kingdom Viridiplantae; phylum Streptophyta; class Magnoliopsida; order Alismatales; family Araceae; genus Amorphophallus; species Amorphophallus konjac. Next base: position 200,194,519 of record CM040128.1, on the reverse strand, counting down.
AGATTTATCAAAATCTATCTCCACGATAATTCTTGGTACTAGGCGGAGGTGTGAATCAGGGATTCTACTCACGCAAAGTGCTATTGACCTGACAGGAGTGATCTTGTCAATTCGAAAGCACCTTTTGATATACCCAAGATCTATTTAGTGAAAAGATCAATTATGCTAGATCTAAAGGATTAAATCCGGAATAACAATATGCACTAACAATCACATGGAATGGGGGTAGAAGAAATGAGCCAAACCACACAATTCAAACCACAATGCACGATGATTTTTAAGGTGGTTCGGATGCAATGACGGCACGTCCACCCCTCACCAAAATCTGGTGAGACTTCACTGCTGTAAACTAGCACGGGGATGAATCCCCAACATGGAGACACACTCCAACCACACACGCAGAGCAACGCCTACATACACACACACGGGGACGCGCCCCAACACACACACACACGGAGACCAAGTCCCCAACACGATCCGATAAATGGATCAACAAAACACACACACGCTATGACAGATGTAGCACTCAAGACACTGGCACAATCGGATCTGTATAGATCCCCACACACACGCAGATCTAAGAAGATCCACGCACACGCACACGGATCTAAACAAGACAACACGCACAACCACAGATCTGAACCGATCCACACACACACACACGAATGTTTGCAGATTACAAAGAACACAGACTTGAAGCTCAAAACACAAAAACAGATGAAGCATAAAAGAATGAACTCCTGATTTAGGCTCCCCTGAATGTGTGATGTAGATCTTCAACAAGGCTTGCTTCTTCACTTGAATGGAGATTGATTGGCTTCAGATGGAGCTTGAAGAGCTTGGAGATGGATGAAGAAAGCTTGCATGAGTTACTATTCACGGAGCTACAATAGCCTTCTTTCTCCTTTGACAGCCACTGCTTCAATCCTTGGATCCCCCCATTTGTTTTTTATCCTAAGAGGTGTTTTTATATGTCTTGGGTTGGTCAAGGAACATCCCCTGACATAGATCCATATTTTTTAGCGAATTTGGAGGCTAGAGGACTGAAAAGTCCACAAGAGAGGCTTGAACACGTTGGTGAAAACAAAGTCAAACATAGGGGCTACGAAGTTGGCGGTCGACCGGGTCGGAGGGGGTGGTCGACCGGAATTTTACAGTCATGAGCCTTTCAACGTTGGGAAAACCGGTCGACCGAGCCCTGTTCGGCGGTCGACCGCGCCTACAAAAACCTGCAGAAAGTGAGTTATTAGCCTAGTGAAAGATATCCATGAGGCAAGAACTTTAGAGTCCACGTTTTGTACCAAACAAATTGAGGTTGTTTGAGTTATTCTAGGAATTTTTAAAACATGATCAATTTGTGCTTTAGCTTGAGTTGGCAATGATTTACACAAGCCCTTGCAATTATGAAGGTTTTAAACCATTGCTCATGCGAGGTTTAATATACTCACAAACTTGACCATAAGTTTGCTTCAGTTATATTCATGAGTTCCAACAACGTAACCATTCATTTTGGAATTCAATAAACTCAGTTTATGCATTTGTGAGGCTTTTAACAGATGAGCATTGTCATTTTGGATAGTTGCCTTATCACATACAATGCTAGCTTTAGAGTGCTTAGGCTAGGCACGAGGCGGAAACCAAGTTCGGGGTTTTGTTATCATCAAAATCACTTGGAGAGACTCAACAATAAGTCGTCAGTGGACGTGTCTGGTCATCTTTCTGGTGGTCCTTTCTTTCTTTTGTCACTTGGAAATGTTGAATTTTAATTCTATTGGTAGATTATGATTCTCGTGTTTAATTATTCGTTCGAATTAACATGGGATAAGATGGCATTTGTGTTTGGCTACATTTAAATGTTCTTATACCTGTACAGCTTTATTTAACTGTCATTTTCCTTTGCCATTGTGGTATTACTGCTTTAATGAGTTTAGCTGCGAGGTAGGGATTTGTGTGAACCCTACTGAGTCTATGATGTGAGACTCACCCTTCCTTTCCAGGTGAGACGGTGCAGCAGTCCGCGGGTTTTCCGCACACTTTTGGCCGACAGTCTTAGGTGCTAGCAGTGGTTTTTCTTTCCCTTTTGTCTGGGGTATGCCTCATGTAGTTGTCTTCTTTTGACTTCTGTACAGTGTTTGGACTTGTAATGGATGGGTTTGGACTATTATATGAATATATCACTCTGATATTGTAAATTGCTTCCATTTATTTTAAAAATATGCATGTAATTCTAGTTCATTATGCACCTCCTCAAACAATCCTCCCAACCCTTATGGGGTCTCATCAGCCTCTTGGGTGGCGTCTCTGAGTTCTTGGTATCGGTTTACCGATATCCGGAGCTCTGGGTCGTTACAATACACATGCAGCAACAAGCTCTATCAGGTCAATGCACATGTGTTGATTAAGTTCTATCAGGTCAATGAGCATTTGACAGTCACTGCACTCAGGTTGTTGCAGCCATACTTGCTTGGCTCATCAGGTCAATGCTTAAATACAAGCTGTATTGTCATCACCTTGTCAGGTCAATGCAGCTACACTTGTCCTAGCTCAATAGGTCGATGCAACTATACAATCTCTTGTGGTTTTCCATTCTCACTTCGTCCATCAGGTCTACCTGTGGACCACACAGGTCGTTGTAGTAAGTGTTGGTTTACTGCATTTGCTCAGCTTTGAGCAGTCTCAGGTCGATGCACTTGGTAAACGCATCAAAGCATCTTCATCACCGCACACTGCATGTCATGGGAATGTCTGATCTTCATGATTAGCAGCACTTAGCCCATCATTATTAATCTGTATAAGTATACATTTCTTAGACATCTCTCTTAACAACTTGTGATCTACATGATGATAAGATGTATAATAAACCTCCATATTATCTCTGACAGGAACTTCAATATGAAGGGCATCAAACTACTTAAGCAACTTGATCAAACACTTGAAGGGCATAAAGCATCAAAGACAAAAGTGGCCATGTGGTTCGAAAGTTAAGATGACTAGCACGTGATCCAAGGTTGTCTGTCCACCAGAATGATTCAACACATAGATTCACTCCAGTTCTGACACGTGGATTTCATTCAGCTTACTTTCTAAAAAAAGCCTTTGGCGGGTGTCTTCCCTCCACGCTTCCGTCTGGAATCTTGTGGGGACCACAAGATTCAGCTCGAGGATATAAAAGAGGATCTCTCTTATGACAAGAAGATGAGAGAAAAAAGAACGAGAGTATTTGCGAGCAAAAAGAAGAGAGTATAGAAGCAAGAGTGACTGGAGGGTGTTGTGAGCTAAGTGAAAATCAAGAGAAGAAGAGATCGAGAGGAAAGAGCAGAGAAGAGAGGAGAAGCTGAGCTTAATGGTCTTCGCAGAAGGGTGAGAAAGAGCCACTAAGAAACAGTGTCACGTCCCGAGCCTTTATTACAGTAGAAGACTAGCTCAAGGAACGTGAACAGCCGGCATGGTAAGCCTCTTGCGAGCAAGAATGATCAGAGCGCAAGACAATCACACATAAAAATGTAATCGCACACTAATTTACTCAAACTCCAACTTATTTCATTAATAAGCGAAATATTCTAGTACAATAACTTTTCAACCTTATTCAATCCATCAGACTCAAGGAAAAAGGGAAAATTACAAGACTCGATCTAAACAATATTGACTTTCCTAAGTCTTCACTAGCATTTTGATATGACTTCCATTCGCTCTTGGACCCGCTACTTGTATAACTCAAATCTGAATTCGAATCACTTCCATCTCTTGAAAAAGATTGGAAATAGGTAATGAGCACACTTGTCCAGTAGGTATCTTCGCATCAACATGAAGGCACTATTAAAGCGATTAGCAATTTAGCTCTAAGGAATAAGGTAAAATCATGTGAATGCGATAAATCATATGTAAATAACCAAGGTAACAAGACGATCGTATAAGATAGAATGAACAAGTATGAATTAGCAAAAATGTATCAAGAACATGATATGGCCTTTCATGAACAAGAATGTATCGAGAATGTACTAGCAAACCATGTAATCATCACACAAACATCTTTTGCTTATGAGCAAGTATTTGGTGAATTTCTGTGGAATATCATGTAACAAGCAAGAAAGTCATGTACGTATATATGTCTTGTCTTGTGGATTTTCACTTCACGAGCTGTGGATTTTCACTTATTTATAAAGAAAGTACTCCCAGCGTAATGCGACGCCAGTAGCATTGTACCACATGGTTTACAGTATGTTTCTGATAATCAGCCGAGGGGACTAGCATAGAGCCCTTGAACACAATCAGTGCTCGATCGCATCTTCAAGTATAAATCAAGCTACTTCCACATTTCAAGTAATAAAATATGGCCAGTAATATAACAAGTTCAATAAGTTTCAATGAATGAACGCTTCAATTTAAGAATGCGAGGGATCAAGAATGATTTAAAACAAGGTTATGCTCATGGAAATAATTCGATAGCATAACAATACATTCCTTATCTTCCATAATTTAAAATTAAGTATCTTGAACAATATGACAAGTCCTAGACCATCAATAATCCATCTAAGAACTTTAAAATATCAACCCTTAGGTCAAACCTCGGGTTAAAGTACTCAGGAATTGTGACGATCAATTAATGGGCCGTTGCATGAACATGACGGTCTATAATTGGGCCGTTAGATCGGGCTGAATCCAGAAAGAATAAATTGAACTCAGTAAATGTGACGGTTGTATACTGGACCGTTATATGGGCCTGACGGTCGAGTAATAGGCTGTCACATAGTCAAAACCAGAAAACATCGATAGTGCTTTCTAAACATTAGTCTGAATCCTCCTCAAACATTAGTCTGAATCCCAAACCAAGAAATCGGACTTAGTTGAATGTGACGGTCGTATATTGGGCCGTTACATGTGCCTGACAGTCTAATATAGATCCGTTACACTACTGATAACCAGAAACATCGATAGTGTAATCTAATCAATTGATTTTAATGGTACAACCAACTCGGCGTCCTAGTGGGAATCCCAGGCTCGCGGAGAATTACGGAGGCCTTGAAATATGATTTCCTAGTCCATTGTAAGGAATATCCAATAGAGAGGTCCTCAAGTCAAAGAATATGTTCCTATGTGCAAAGTGTGAGCTAATGGTCATATATCGGAATATATGTCATGCACTTAGAGAAATTGACTCTATAGATGGAAACGAATGTATAACGATTTGAAACCATGATAAAACTCCGTCAATACATCAGTTAAAATCATATTTTTAAATACAAAACTATAGAGTTTTAGCAAATAAAATTAACATGTACTTAAAATAACTCAAAGTGCTTTAGACATGCATGAATCAATTTATAAACTCAAAGTTCATGAAGATAGGTCAAAACTTAGATAACTAGGCTTATTTATAAGCTACTTTGACTGTTCTCAATTTTATCTCAAATTGACAGAACTCAGCACTTTGGTGGTCTAAGATAGGCGAGTCATATGGCTGTGACGGTTTTTCATGGAGCCGTCAGAGTGTTGTAACGCTCCGATCTTGGTCCGTCAGAGATTACAGAGAAATTTAAGTACAACAGGCGGTGTGACGGCTCATCGTAAGGCCGTCAGAGTCATGTGATGGTCTAATTATAATCCGTCAGAGCACTGCTGAAAGTAAGTAAAAGATCTATGATTTAAAACCTTTCATGCAAGAAGAATCAAAATAAACAACTACTCTAGTCTTGACAAAACGAAGAATAGGCCATCTAGATGCATAGGTTTCAGTGAACTTTTAGGAGAATATCTTTTATCTTTATTTTAGGCTAAAGACATGCATGTATGCATAGACCTACTAAAACATGAAATTCATGGTCTATAGTGCATGTAATCAAGTAAAGCCAGAGAGCCTTTACTCCTATCATGATATTATTGCCGTTCATGAGATGACCTACCTCTTTACTAGGCTTTCAACTTCCAATTTGGGACTGCAAGACACGCCCTAGTTCTTTCCTTCCAGTGAGTTTTCAGCAACTTCACGTCGCTCTAACTCCATAATCCCTTGACCTATAAACGTGAAATTTGGAGGGTAAGAAGATGAAACTAAGGGGAACAGAAAATTCTAAAGACACTTAGGCTAATTACCTCGATTTGATGTTCTAATCTCCTGATCTTCAGTGGACTTTCGCTCAGATTCTTGGGTTGCTATGGTCGAACCAGCAACTTTGCAAGGCTCTAGCTCCTTGTGTAGTTGATCTCCTAGCACGAAATTTTGAGGAAGATTAGTCCTATGTATTAACAACAAAGAGTTCTAAAGAACTTACCCGAAATACTATCTCCTTACCTTATTTCCACGTGAGCCAATGTAAGGGTCGCGCAGGTCAAAACTAGGGTCTATTTATAGGTTCTAGCTAAGGTTTTGAGTATTAGATCAATTCTAGAGTCCTTGGATCAACTTCTGAGTGTCCTTAACACGTTTACTAGTCCTCCCACCTCGATCCCTAAGAGATAGACTAGTAAAAATCTAATCTTTTTACTCTTTCTTCCATTCACGGAACTGACAGAGCGTGACGGTCGACTCTTGGTGGGTTACATGCATGTGGCGGTCGCACGATAGACCACTACAGCTACTATGCGCAGAATTCAACTTAATTCAAACTATTTTATTTGTTTTATCCACATAATTATCTATAAAATGATATTTATTCTTAAAATTCATGAATAGGCTAAATAACCTTCTAGAATATGGGCCAAACTTAATAGGCTTGGTCCTTAAACCTTTTGGGCTTCAATTAAATAGGGTAGATTAATCGTTTACCATAATTGGGCCTTAATGAATTTCTAATAAATTCTAAAAAATCATTGAATAATTCTTGAAATAATATAAATATTCTCTGTTATTACATCCTCCCCCACTTAAAAGAATTTGGTCCCCAAATTCAATACATGGATTAGATGGAGAGTGTACTTACAATTGAATAATTCGAGAATCTTTTCCCCATGGCTTCTTCCGTTTCCCAAGTTGCTTCGGACGGGCATGATTTCTTCCATTGAATTTTAACCATAGGAATAGCTTTATTCCTTAGTTGACGCACTTCCCGTTCCAGAATCATTATTGGTGTTTGCTCGTACGTCATATCCTTCTGAATCTCAAAATTATCGCAAGTGATAACATGGTAAGGATCATATACATACTTTTTCAGCATAGAGATGTGAAATATGTCATGAACTCCTGCAAATTGCGGAGATAAAGCTAATCTATAAGCCACTTCACCGACCCTTTCGAGAATTTTAAATGGGCCAATGAACCTTGGAGTTAGCTTGCCTTTGATGCCAAATCTTCGAATACCACGACCCGGAGAAACCTTTAGATACACATGATCTCCTACCTGAAACTCCAAGTCGCACCTTCGATTATCAGCATAGGATTTTTGCCTATCTTGTGCCACCTGCAATCTTTCTCGAATGAGCTTAATTTTCTCTGAAGAATCCCTGATAATGTCAGGGCCTAGAATTTGCCTTTCCCCTATTTCATTCCAACATATCGGTGATCTACAGCTTTTTCCATATAAAGCTTCAAAATGTGCCATCTGTATGCTGGCCTGAAAACTGTTGTTATATGCAAATTCTACCAGAGACAAATGATCATGCCAACTTCCTCCAAAATTAATAGCACAAGCCCTGAGCATATCTTATACTACCTGATTTGTTCTTTTAGTCTGACCATCAGTTTGTGGATGGAATGCCGTGCTAAAGTTCAGTCTGGTCCCTATTGAATGTTGTAGACCCTTCCAGAATTACGATGTGAATCTAGGATCTCTATCAGATATGATAGTGACAGGGACACCATGTAGCTTGACAATTTCCTTCATGTATAAGGCTGCTAGAATATCCACAGACCATCAACTTTTGATTGGTATGAAATGTGTAGATTTTGTCAATCGGTCTATGATTACCCAGATACCGTCGTGTCCACCTCTTGTCCTTAGTAAACCCATAATGAAATCCATTCCTATACTCTCCCATTTCCATGGCTGAATATCTAAGGGATGTAATTTACCTGCGGGTCTAAAATGTTCTGCCTTTACTTGTTGACAAGTGAGACAGCGGGACACGAAATCAGCTATTTCTCTCTTCATATTGGGCCACCAGAAATTTCTTTTGAGATCTTGATACATTTTTGTACCACCTGGATGAATGGTGTACTTGGATTTATGTGCTTCTTCTAGGATCAGTTTCTTCGTATCCTCATGATCTGGCACACACACTCAGCCCTTAAATAGCAATCTTCCATCATTGGAAATAGAAAAATCCGGCCTCTGTTCTATGTTGGCTTTAATCTCCAGTAATACAGGATCATCATTTTGCAGCTTGACCAGATCTTCTATTAATGTAGGTTGAGCTTGAATATTAGATATGAAACAATCTTCTTCCTTTATGTCAATATCTAAGTTCAACTGAGCAAATTGAGGAATAAGATTAGTCATACTAATCATAAGACTTGATAGCTTTCCCATTGATTTTCTACTGAGTGCATCTGCTACAGCATTAGCCTTGCCAGGATGATATTGAATAGTAAAATCAAAGTCTTTGAGATATTCTAACCATCTCCTCTACCTCATATTTAACTCCTTTTGAGAGAATAAGTATTTCAAGCTTTTGTGGTCCGAGTTGTAAAACCCCGATTTCTTTTAGAAATTAATTAGAAATTAATTAGAATAATTCATTAATAAATAGAATGAGTTATATTTCGACTATTTTATAAAAATCCATAAAAATCATATTCTTGTAAAGGATAACACGTTTAACAAACTTATCTTCTGTGGCCAACCCAAATAAAATCTGTAAGTAGGCCGAATTAGTGGTTTAAGCCCAAATTGAACACTTAGTTAACCATACCTTGAAACGCCAAATTCGAGCCCAATACTCCATCAAATGAGCCCAAATCGGTAGCAAATGAAAGGCCAGGATGAGAGGATCATTTACCCCCACTTAATCTCTTGAAACCCTAACCCTAGGAGATGCATTCGACGGAGTTTGGATCTAGTCAACCTTTGCGGCAGCGTTCACATAGACCCGACTTGCGTGGACGAATACTCCGCGCTTAGAAGCCTCCAGAAGGTGTGTGGCCTATTAAAATGAAGCTCTCTAACCCTATAATTGTTTAGAACTAGCGGCGACTGCAGAGGAGTTGGATCGAGGGAGATCTCGAGCGATTAGTGGCTGCGTGTACCGGCGTCCTTGGTTTTCTTTCTCCTTCCTTCTCCATCCGATTCAGGTAGGTGATAGCAAGCCAAACCCTACAAATAATATATGGTTAGAAGCAGCATCGTGTTAGCTTTCCATTGATGTAGAAAGCCCTAAATGCTATCAAGTATCCTGCGAGAATTTTAGGTTTTAGTAGAAGCATGTCACATCTAGGGTTATAATTGTTCCTTTTCGATTAAGTTGTGATTTTAGGCTGTAAACATATAATTGATTCATGCATCTTGTATAGTTTTTCGTGCTCTTTCTTTTGGTAGTAAAAGCCCCAAATTCCATGCTTTATATCGTGCGAATTTAGTGTTTTAAATTTAACCCTAGAAGCCTCGCCGGAGTCGGGCACGGCAAGGGGCAGCGACATGTTTGGACATGTGCGGCCACACGATAGATCGCACATCCCAGACAGGCGGCCCTATGTTGACCGTTTATAGCTTTCTATATCTATTCATGTCCCTGGAACGTGCGGCCTACCCCTAACCGCATGTATTTCCAGCGGCCAGTTCCATACCGCACATCCCTCCATGCGGCACACTACCGACCGTCCATATCTAGCAGGTCTTCGGATCTGAGGGGACGTGTGCGGCCAGTCTATGACCGTTCATGGGGGTGTAAGGTCCAGAACCGACCGCACATCTGTTACAGATCAGATTGTAATTGCCATTACAACATGTTATGTTAGTAGATTAGTGGTTATATGAATGTTAGAAACACACCTAATAAATTGTAATTCATGACAGTAAATAATTCTTGTTAATTTATTTAATTTGAGCTTGATCTTGATTCATCTTTCCAATGAATGTCAATTTTAATTATAAATCCTTGATAATTGAAATGGCTATTAGGTTCTTACTTGTGATAACCTTAATCTTGAACCATTGTATCCCCTAGTTTTGATTTAGACTCAATCGAACCTCTGTTATTTGAGTTAATCCGAATTGGATTAACAGAGACTTGCGCGGCTATTGGTAGACCGCATATACCCATGAACGGGACAATATCGACCGTTCATACCTGGCTTATGCCAACTTGTCTTGGCTAATTATCCTTGATACATCTTCGGCCAAACCCTTATTTGATCAGTCTAGTAGACCCTAGGCCGACCAGTAGACATGGGCTGGACTCTGGTTCAGTTCCACCCTGCCTATGGTAGCCCGGGAGTCCACTTGGGCTAAAATCTAACTCATGGTTAGGCCCTGTGTTGTGCGGCCAATAATGGACCGTACTTCTTACAGGCGGCCCTGAGTGGACCGTTCAACTAATGAGCGGCTCTGTCAGGACCACACTTCCTGACCTCGATTTTGTAACTTTCTGGCCTTGTACGGCCCAATCCTAACCGTTCATATAGAAGCGCGTCCCGTCAGCAGCCGTTCAACCTTGACCTCCCGAGGGCTAAACCCAGCCCAGTTCCTGTTAGTGTGGCCCAGTGTCGACCGCACAAGCCTTGAGCGGCCCTGTAGTGACCGCATGTCTTCCAGAGACTAGTTTTCCCCATGTTTTATGGTTTTCAATCCAAGAACATGATGGTTCTTGATAATTTGGACTCTTAGATAGAAATTCAGGACAATATCTCTTCAACTTAGCCTTGGGATGTTCTGAGGTAAGTTTATACTTGATTATAATTGGCCATTTAACTTGATTAAAGTCTAGACAACTTGGGATCTTGGATCCAATAAATCAATGCCAACGCACCATAGGGGCCCGGTCTGGTCCTGGGGAGAGCGCCCGAAAAGTACTTATGCCCATGGGAGTTTGTAATGACAGGGTGAGACATTGCACCGAGTGCATGACTAGCGTGATGTATGTGACAATGATCTCTTATCTCTTACTTGATCGTGTTTGACTTGGTTATATTCTTGCTTGTTGGCCAATTTTCTGTAATTTCCTATTATATATATTGTTCCTAAACTTGTAATTCTTGTAATCTTATCATTCTTCTCATATTGTTATTCCATTCCATTCTTTAGCACTTTCTGTGATTACGTTATTTCATTCAATCGTTATATCTTTTCTTTCCGTTCATATACATGTAATTAATTGGTTAATCACTTATACTTGCCTATTGTTACCTACTGAGCGTTCGCTCATATAGTTGTTTCCCCCCTTTCCAGGTAGCTCAGGTGAAGATTCACAAATGGATGGGAATGGGCGAGAGTGATTACTTGGAGTGTGTCAGCTAGTCGCTATGTTGAGTTTGTTTAGTTGTTTACATCTTGCCATTTCTTAGAACTTGTGTTAGATATTGTATCGGAGTCAAGTAGAGATTATGTTCGTTTATGTTTAAGTCGGTTTGTAAGACGTTGATGGTTATTGTAATAGATTGGAGTTATTTATGTTCATGGTATTATGTTAATTCTTAGCTTAACATGTTATCTTTACTAGCGTTTTCTACTGCCGATGCTGATATTCCGCGTTGGGGCGTGACAGTTTGGAGGTATCAAAGCCTAGGCTTTCTAATATCCCTAGGTTCTTTAAGTTCTAGGACCTTAAGTGATACCGTAGGGCCTATAACCTTGTTATAAGTCTAAGGACCCAACCTAGTGAGATTTGGGTAGAAGACTGGGGTTGAGCTAATAATCTAATTGCACGATTATCCATTCTTGATTTAACCTAATATAACCTATTCCACGTGTAGGCTTTTACAATGGCAGGAGAACGTGTAGAATTGAGGAACTTGCAGCGCATGGTTCAAGGACTTACCCAGGCTTTGCAACAAGTGGCTCAAGGAGGAGCTGCAAACCATGGCACTGGCGATCTTTATCAGAACTTTCGTGGGATAAATCCCCTGCGATTTGGTGGCTCGACTGACCCTGATGAAGCCGAGCACTGGCATGAAGAGATAGGGAGGATTTTTGAAGTGATGCAATGGTGCAATCAGGAACGTGTCCTCTTGTCAACCTTTCAACTTGAATGTGATGTGAGGACATGGTGGGACGTAGTGAAGGCTACCCTTGGTGATAGACAAGTCACATGGGAGGAGTTCGAGGAATTCTTCAATGGTAAATGTTTCCCTGATCAAGTACAAGAGAAGAAGGCGGCTGAGTTCGCTACTTTGAAGCAACGAAATCTATCCGTGGCTGAATATGAAGCTCAATTCTCTCGGCTATCTCGTTATGCTACTCATTTGATATCTACCGAGAAGATGAAAGCTAAGCGCTTTTTTAATGGGCTGAAGTTGCAGTATATCAACCAGTTGGCACCGATGGAAATTCCAACTTATTCCGAGATGGTGAGAAAGGCTCAAGTGTTGGAAGATACTTTAGAAATGACGGAGAGAATCCGTGGGAAGAGTGTTAAGATTGAACAACACCATACTGGTTCTAGAAGTATCAAGCCTGGTCATGGCAGGAAGAGGCCCATTCGCGGGTCTGGTTCGTGGAAGGGCAAGATGTCGAAGATTGAAGACAAGAAACCTGGCCCTATTGTTCCATTCAAGGGTGTATGCAAGTATTGTGACCGTCTAGGTCACAAGATGGAGGAGTGCTGGCGCAAGCTGGGTGCCTGTTTACGTTGCGGCAGTAGGGACCACCGTATTCCCGAGTGCCCTCTATTATCTGAGCAAGCTACCCCGGTGAAACCGCAAGGAATCAGGAAGTAGCAAGGCAAGCTCCAGGCTCTACAAGAAGATGAGACAGGACCCACCGAAGAGGGTGGACTTGTCGAAGGTACTCTTATTATACATGATAAATCAACTTTTGTTCTTTTTAATACTGGTGCTACTCATTCTTTTATTTCTTAGAGATTTGTGAAGTCTTTAGCTGTGAAGTCAGTTTTGATGAATTCTCCGTTAGAGATTTCAACTCCTATTGGTTCCGGTTCAGCAATTAAGTATTTCTATCCTTCTAGTAAGGTCTTGATCAATGAACAAAACCTGCCAGCTGATTTAGTTTGTGTGGTCATGAAGGATTATGATATAATCCTAGGAGCAGATTGGTTGGCTAAGTATGAGGCCAATGTTTAGTGCAAATATAGTTTTGTGTCTTTCACAGGACACAATGGACTTTCTTTTATCGAAATTAGGCACCATAAATTTGTTCCACTTATTTCGGCTCTTCGAGCTGATAAGCTGGTGAGGAGAGGATGTAAGGCTTTTCTAGCCTTTGTTTTTGTGACCCCTGAGCAGAAGATTGAGATTGAGGACTTTTCTGTCGTCCGAGATTTTCCAGATGTCTTTTCTGAGGAACTACCAGGACTTCCTCCTGAAAGGGAAGTTATCTTTTCTGTTGATCTGATTCCTAGTGTGACCCCTATTTTCAAAGCTCCTTATCGTATGTCTCCGGCGGAGCTAAGGGAACTAAAGCAGCAGTTGATGGAATTGCTTGAGAAAGGGTTCATTCGTCCTAGTACTTCCCCGTGGGGAGCCCCTGTATTATTCGTCCGGAAGAAGGATGGTTCGATAAGGTTGTGCATCGATTATCGGCAATTGAACCAGTTGACTATCAAGACCAAATATCCATTGCCAAGGATTGATGAGTTATTTTATCAGATAGCAGGAGCTCAGTATTTTTCTAAGATCGACCTTCGATCGGGATATCATCAGTTACGAATTAAGGAGGAGGATATCTATAAAACAGCCTTTCGGAGAAGGTATGGGCATTTCAAATTTGTAGTAATGCCTTTTGGGCTAACGAATGCACCTGCAGCTTTCATGCAGCTGATGAACGATGTGTTTCGGCCCTATCTTGATCAATGGGTCGTGGTATTCATTGATGACATCTTGATTTATTCTAAGAGTGAGGAGGAGCATGCTAAACATTTGAGGATGGCATTGCAACTATTGAGAGATCATTGGTTATATGCCAAGTTTAGTAAGTGTGATTTCTGGCTGCAAGAGGTGTCCTTTCTAGGGCATATCATCACAAAAGAAGGTATTTCAGTTGATCCTTCGAAGGTAGAGGCAGTAAAGAATTGGGCTAAGCCTACTAATGTGACTGAAGTGAGAAGTTTCCTAGGCCTAGCAGGTTACTACCGATGGTTTATTCAAGATTTCTCCAAGATTACGGTACCTCTGACAAGATTAACCCGCAAGGAGATCAGATTTGATTGGTCAGAAGATTGCGAGCGAAGTTTTCAGACCTTGAAGGAATGTTTGACTACTGCACCTGTTTTGGCTTTACCTTCTGGTGAAGGAGGTTTTGTTGTATACACTGATGCTTCAGGTATTGGTTTAGGGTGTGTACTCATGCAGCATGGGAAAGTGATAGGCTATTCTTCTAGGCAGTTGAGGAAGCATGAAAAGAATTATCATGTTCATGATTTGGAGCTAGCAGCAGTGGTATTCACCTTGAAGATAGGGAGGCACTACTTGTATGGTGAAGCATTCACGGTGTTTTCAGATCATAAGAGTTTTAAATACTTATTTTCTCAGAAGGAACTCAATATGAGGCAGCGAAGATGGCTGGAGTATTTGAGGCATTTCGATTTCTCCATTGAGTATCATCCTGGAAAAGGTAATGTTGTGGCAGATGCCTTAAGCCGCAAGCCTATAGCTAAGTTGTCAAGCCTCATGTTACAAGAATGGAAATTATTGGAGCAGTTAGCTAGTTTGGATCTTAATGTTGACAAGGATCGGGTTATGATTTCTCAGATTCAACTTAAGCTTGAATTATTGATGGAAATCAAATCTCTGCAAGATGATGACCCGGAGTTGGTAGAGATTAAGGGAAGCCTAAGTAACAGACCTGACTTCATGATGGCTGATGATGGAAGATTGTTATTTCAAGGGAGAACTTGTGTACCTGATGTAGCTGAGATAAAGAGTAAGATCCTCGAGGAAGCTCATAGATCTAGATACACCATTCATCCTGGAGGTACTAAAATGTTCAAGGATTTGAAAAGATCTTTTTGGTGGCCGAATATGAAAAGGGAAGTGGCGGACTTCGTAAGTAGATGCTTAGTTTGTCAGCAAGTCAAGGCGGAGCATTTCAAACCAGCAGGGAAACTAAAACCCCTTGATATACCCCAATGGAAGTGGGAGAGCATTGGCATAGATTTCATTATGGGTCTACCTAGGACTCGTAGTGGATTTGATGCAATATGGGTGATTGTCGACAGATTGACAAAATCGGCTCATTTTTTATCCATTAAGTCTGAATGGACAGTTGATGTTTTGGCTGCTTTGTATATGAAGAAAGTGGTAAGACTACATGGTATACCAGTCAGCATTGTGTCTGATAGAGACCCCAGATTCACTTCTCATTTTTGGAAAGGATTGCAAGAGTCCTTGGGAACTCGTCTGAATTTCAGTACTGCTTTCCATCCACAAATAGATGGACAGACTGAAAGGACCAACCAGATAGTGGAAGATATGCTAAGAGCCTACATGATTGACTTTGGAGGTAGTTGGAGTGATCATTTGGCATTGGTTGAATTCGCCTACAATAATAGTTACCAGCCCAGCATTCAGATGGCTCCATTTGAAGCTTTGTATGGTAGAAGCTGTCGATCCCCATTATGTTGGGATGAGGTAGGTGAGAAGCAATGGCTTGGACCAGATCTCATTTCTGAATCATCCAAGAACATTCGTATTATCAGAGATCGGTTGCAAGTAGCACAATCAAGACAGAAGAGTTATGCCGACACCAGGAGGAGAGCATTGGAATTTCAGGTTGGTGAGCATGTGTTTTTAAAGGTTTCTCCTATGAGAGGAATTCGAAGGTTTGGTATTCATGGTAAACTGAGTCCAAGATACATTGGTCCATTCGAGATTCTGGAAAGAGTAGGGGAGGTTGCTTACTGTTTGGCACTACCACCTCAGTTATCTGGAGTACACAATATTTTCCACGTGTCTATGTTACAGAAATATGTGTATGATCCCACTCACATTATTTAGCATATGGACTTCGAATTGAAGGAAGATCTGACTTATGAAGAAAGACCGATCAAGATTTTGGATCGGAAGCAACAGCAACTCAGGAATCGTTCCATACCGATGGTTAAAGTACAATGGAGTCGGCGTGGAACTGAAGAAGCTACTTGGGAGTCAGAAGATACTATGCGGAGACAGTACCCCGACTTATTCTAGGTGAGTTGTCTCACTCCCTCTTTTTATTAAGTGCATTGAATTTGGAGGACCAAAATCCTTAAGTGGGGGAGGGTGTAATACCCCGATTTCTTTTATAAATTAATTAGAAATTAATTAGAATAATTCCTTAATAAATAAAATGAGTTATATTTTGACTATTTTATAAAAATCCATAAAAATCATATTCTTGTAAAGGATAACACGTTTAACAAACTTGTCTTCCGTGGCCAACCCAAATAAAATTTATAAGTAGGCCGAATTAGTGGTTTAAGCCCAAATTGAACACTTAGTTAACCATACCTTGAAACGCCAAATTCGAGCCCAATACTCCATCAAATGAGCCCAAATCGGTGGCAAATGAAAGGCCAGGATGAGAGGATCATTTACCCTCTTAATCTTCTGAAACCCTAACCCTAGGAGATGCATTTGGCGGAGTTTGGATCGAGTCAACATTTGCGGCGGCGTTCACATCGACCCGACTTGTGTAGACAAATACTATGCACATAGAAGCCTCCAGAAGGCGTGTGGCCTATTAAAATGAAGCTCTCTAACCCTATAATTGTTTAGAACTAGCAGCGACTGCAGAGGAGTTGGATCGAGGGAGATCTCGAGCGATTAGTGGCTGCGTGTACCGGCGTCCTTGGTTTTCTTTCTCCTTCCTTCTTCATCCGATTCAGGTAGGTGATAGCAAGCCAAACCCTACAAATAATATATGGTTAGAAGCAGCATCGTGTTAGCTTTCCATTGATGTAGAAAGCCCTAAATGCTATCAAGTATCCTGCGAGAATTTTAGGTTTTAGTAGAAGCATGTCACATCTAGGGTTATAATTGTTCCTTTTCGATTAAGTTGTGATTTCAGGCTGTAAACATAAAATTGATTCATGCATCTTGTATAGTTTTTCATGCTCTTTCTTTTGGTAGTAAAAGCCCCAAATTCCATGCTTTATATCGTGCGAATTTAGTGTTTTAAATTTAACCCTAGAAACCTCGCCGGAGTCGGGCACGGCGAAGGGGCAGCGACCTGTTTGGACATGTGCGGCCACACGATAGACCGCACATCCCAGACAGGTGGCCCTATGTTGACCGTTTAAAGCTTTCTATATATGTTCATGTCCCTGGAACGTGCGGCCTACCCCTAACCGCATGTATTTCCTGCGGCCAGTTCCAGACCGCACATCCCTCCAGGCGGCACACTACCGACCGTCCATATCCAGCAGGTCTTCGGATCTGAGGGGACGTGTGCGGCTAGTCTATGACCGTTCATGGGTATGTAAGGTCCAGAACCGACCGCACATCTGTTACAGATCAGATTGTAATTGCCATTACAACATGTTATGTTAGGAGATTAGTGGTTATTTACATGTTAGAAACACAACTAATAAACTGTAATTTATGACAATAAATAATTCTTGTTAATTTATTTAATTTGAGCTTGATCTTGATTCATCTTTCCAATGAATGTCAATTTTAATTGTAAATCCTTGATAATTGAAATGCTTATTAGGTTCTTACTTGTGATAACCTTAATCTTGAACCATTGTATCCCCTAGTTTTGATTTAGACTCAATCGATCCTCTGTTATTTGAGTTAATCCGAATTGGATTAACAGAGACTTGCGCGGCTATTGGTAGACCGCATATACCCATGAACGGGCCAATATCGACCGTTCATACGTGGCTTATGCCAACTTGTCTTGGCCGATTATCCTTGATCCATCTTCGGCCAAACCCTGATTTGATCAGTCCAGTAGACCCTAGGCCGACCAGTAGACAGTGGGATGGACTCTGGTTCAGTTCCACCCTGCCTATGGTAGCCCGGGAGCCCACTTGGGCTAAAATCTAACTCATGGTTAGGCCCTGTGTTGTGCGGCCAGTAATGGACCGTACTTCTTACAGGCGGCCCTGAGTGGACCGTTCAACTAATGAGCGGCTTTGTCAGGACCACACATCTTGGCCTCGATTCTGTAACTTTCTGGCCATGTACGGCCCAATCCTAACCGTTCATATAGAAGGGCGGCCCGTCAGCAGTCGTTCAACCTTGACCTCCCGAGGGCTAAACCCAGCTCAGTTCCTGTTAGTGCGGCCCAGTGTCAACCGCACAAGCCTTGAGCGGCCCTATAGTGACCGCATGTCTTCCAAAGACTAGTTTTCCCCGTGTTTTATGGTTTTAAATCCAAGAACATGATGGTTCTTGATAATTTGGACTCCTGGATAGAAATTATGGACAATATCTCTTCAACTTAGCCTTGGGATGTTCCGAGGTAAGTTTATACTTGATTATAATTGGCCATTTAACTTGATTAAAGTCTAGACAACTTGGGATCTTGGATCCAATAAATCAATGCCAACGCACCAAAGGGGCCCGGTCTGGTCCTGGGGAGAGCGCCCGAAAAGTACTTATGCCCATGGGAGTTTGTGATGATAGGGTGAGGCATTGCATCGAGTGCATGACTAGCGTGATGTCTATGACAATGATCTCTTATCTCTTACTTGATCGTGTTTGACTTGGTTATATTCTTGCTTGTTGGCCAATTTCCTGCAATTTCCTATTATATATATTGTTCATAAACTTACAATTCTTGTAATCTTATTATTCTTGTCATATTGTTATTCCATTCCATTCTTTAACACTTTCTGTTATTATGTTGTTTCATTCGATCATTATATCTTTTCTTTCCGTTCATATATATGTAATTAATTGGTTAATCACTTATACTTGCCTGTTGTTACCTACTGAGCGTTCGCTCATATAGTTGTTTCCTCCCTTTCCAGGCATCTTAGGTGAAGATTCACAGATGGATGGGAATGGGCGAGAGTGATTACTTGGAGTGTGTCAGCTAGCCGCTATGTTGAGTTTGTTTAGTTGTTTACATCTAGCCATGTCTTAGAACTTGTGTTAGATATTGTACCGGAGTCGAGTAGAGATTATGTTTGTTTATGTTTAAGACGGTTTGTAAGACGTTGATTGGTTATTGTAATAGATTGGAGTTATTTCTGTTCATGGTATTGTGTTAATTCTTAGCTTAGCATGTTATCTTTACTAGTGTTTTCTACTGCCGGTCCTGATATTCCGCGTCGGGGTGTGACACGAGTAGACCGTGAATTTCTCTCCATAGAGATAATGACGCCAAATTTTTAAGGTGAAAATGACAGCAGCCAATTCCAAATCATGCATAGGGTAATTTTCCTCGTGCTGTTTCAATTGTTTTGAAGAATAACAGATTACCTTCCCGTTTTGCATGAGGACGCACCCTAAGCCAATGCCAGACGCATCCATATATACTTCGAATCCACCACCTTCCACCGGTAGTGATAGAATAGGAGTTGTAGTAAGATGGTTCTTAAGAGTTTGAAAACTCTCTTCACATTCCTCTGACCAGACAAAAAGATTTTCTTTTCTTGTGAGTCTAGTTAAAGGAATAGTAATTTTTGAGAAGTCCTTAATGAACCTCCTATAATAACTAGCTAGACCCAGAAAGCTCATTATTTCTGATACAGTCGTTGGCCGGCTCCAGTTTCTGACAGCTTCTACTTTAGAAGGATCCACAGCGATACCTTCTTTTGAAATAATGTGGCCTAGGAATGAAACTTTCTTGAGCCAGAACTCACACTTGTTAAGCTTGGCATAAAGTTTATGTTCTCTAAGTGTTTGCAAAGCTATCCTTAGATGTCCTTCATGTTCCACTTTTGTCTTAGAATATACCAGGATGTCATCGATGAAGACGATGATGAACTGCTCCAGATATGGCTAAAAAACATTGTTCATAAGTTGCATAAATGTTGCTGGGGCATTTGTTAACCCGAACGGCATCACCACGAATTCATAGTGGCCATAACGACTTTGAAAAGCTGATTTATAAATGTCTTCTTCTTTAATTCTAAGCTGATGATAACCTTATCTGAGGTCAATCTTGGAGAAATACTCTGCTCCTGAAAGCTGATCGAAGAGCTCATCAATACACGGCAACGGATACTTATTTTTTATTGTAAGTTGATTCAGTCGCTGGTAGTCTATGCATAACCTGAGAGAGCCATCCTTCTTCTTGACGAATAGAACCGGCGCACCCCAAGGGGATGTGCTAGGTCTGATGAAACCCTTATCTAATAGTTCCTGCAACTGCCTCTTTAGTTCCTTAAGTTCCGTGGGGGACATCCTGTAAGGGGCTATAGAAACAGGTGTTGCTCCTGGAATGAGTTCAATAGTGAAGTTTACTTCCCTCTCGGGTGGTAAACTGGGTAATTCGGGTGGAAACAAATCTGGGAACTCATTTACAATAGGAATGTCTGCTAGGATGATTTCCTTGGACTCGGTAACAATGACAGAAGCAAGAAAAGCTTCACATCCTTACGAGATAAGTTTGCAAGCATGAAGAGAGGATATGATAGTGGGATGTTTCCTATACTTGATGCCAAGGAAAGAAAATCTTGGAAGACCGGGTTTTCGAAAGGATATAATCCTATTTTGGCAGTTAATATCAACATCATGATCTATAAGCCAATCTACCCCTAAGATGGCATCATAACATTTCATGTCAAGGCATACTAAGTTTGCGGGGAGATTGTGACCTTCTACTATTACCTCACTATCAGGATAATACTTGGTAAGCTTTATTCCAGAACCTAAGGGTGTGATAATAACAAGATCTGAAGGTAGGGGAACGGATGCAATTGATAATGTTTTTACAAAAGTAGTGGAGATAAAAGAATGAGAGGCACCAATATCAAATAGCATACATGCAGGACGGGAACAAATTTGAAGGGTACCTTCCATAAGCCCACCATCCCTGGGCGCTTCTTCTTCTTCTTCTAGAACAGCATTGAGGCGAGCATGGCTCCTACGTCCACCACCAGATGATTGATCCTTCATAAGGGGGCAATCTGGCATACGATGCTCCCTGCTTCCACAACGTAGATAAGCACCAAGGCGCTTCCAACATTCTTCAGCCGAATGACCGAACTTCTCGCAAAATGTGCAAGCCGCCATGACTTGCTCCTTCTCCTCCTTGACTTTCTTATTCTTCTGGGAACTTCCACAGTTCCCGCTCCTGGATCTTTTCTTACTATCACGGCTTTTGTGAGGTTCCGTGATGCTGAATTTTACTTTCTTATAATGCCGATCAGATCGTCGGTTGGACTCTTCTCCTTTTCCTTTCAATTTCTCGACCTTTTCTAAGGTCCTCTCACATAGATATGCCCGCTGGACCATCTCTGCATAGGTACGGATGTTTTGGGTCCCGAGCTGTTGAATGAAACCGGGTCGTAACCCGTCCATAAATCGATTAGCCTTTAATAAATCGATACTGATTAAATGCGGTGCATAGGGTGCTAGCCTGGAGAATTGAAGTTCATACTCCGCGACTGTCATCATTCCCTAACGAAGAGAGGCAAACTCCATAGCCTTTCTTTCTTTAACATGCTCAGAAAAGTACTTAGCACGAAATAGAGTAAGAAAACCGTCTCATGTATGAGGTGCATCTGTCGGAGGTGTAGGTACTGAATTCCACCATGTGCGTGCATCTTTATTAAGTTGAAAGGTTGTAAGACGCACTTTTTCTTGATCTGTACACTGGATAACATCGAAGATACGATTCATTTCATCTATCCAATTTTCTGCCTCATCTGGATTAGAAGAACCGTAGAAACGCAGAGGGTTTAAGCTCTGAAAATTGCGGTGCAAGTCACCAGCCCTCGCCCCTGCACCTGCCTGGGCCATAGTTTGTAATGCCAGAGTAATGTAGACACGCCATTCCTGACGTCTCCTGAGAAAGTCTCATATTACTATACAACGCCCCGCAACGGCTCACGCATTTTGAATCACTCGAGTGCTTCCTTTTCTCGGGTCTTCTTCTGCCTTTTTCGGCATCCGGAATCGTCTCGTCACGGCATTCGGACGGCATCAACACCAGTCAGACGTATCAAGAGGTTCCGGAACCAAGATGTTGACTGCCGGGCGGCCGCCGATTGAGGACCCGGGTGGGTCTTAATGGGGGCGTCCAGGCCTCTGGACGCCCCCATATTTCTAATTTATTTTATTTTTTTTCTCAGGGCCCAAAACTAATTAAAAAAAATATATATATATATATTAATGGAGGCGTCCTGGCCCCTGGACGCCTCCATAAAAACTATAATAAAAAAATGTTTGTAAAATGCCAGTTGGCATAAAAAAATAAATAAAAAAAATAAATATATATATATATATTAATGGAGGCGTCCAGACCCCTGGACGCCTCCATAAAAACAAATAAAAAAATCAAAATGCCAGCCCTGGTATAAAAGACAAGAGAAAAATAAAAAAATAATATAATTTTGGAGGCGTCTAAGCCCCTGGACGCCTCCATCAAAACCCTCACGGGCGCCGGCCACCGAACGACAGTTTGTCGTGTGTGAAAAAATCTAAAATATGGAGATGTCCAGCCAGATGGACGCGCCCATTTCTGAATCACGGGGCGCCGCTCACAAAACCACGCGTTGTGCCAAACCGCGTGCGGCCGTCGTCGGTTTTAGGTGGACCTGTTTGAGGCGTCCGGGACCCTGGACGCCTCCACAAAAATATTCCAAAAAATAAATAAAAATAGAATAAAATATTATTTCGGCCCTGATGGAGGTGTCCAGGGTCCTGGACGCCTCCACCCTCCGGAGCCCTATAAATAGAGGCCCACCCCCTCAGTTCTGGGGGAGCTTGGAAGTGATCCGATAGGCTACCGGAGCCTAGAGGCTACGGAGTCATTTTCTAACCCGTGGATTCTTTTGTAGGTGGAGGTTCTGCCGGCTTCTCGGGTGCTCACGCTCGTGAGAGGAAGGTCGTCTTCATCCACCGCGCTTCCACGTCGTCCCCACGCTGCCGGAGCTCCGCCGGATTTCACCCTCGGCTCATCCAATAAGCCTTTTCTTCGCCTTTTTTCTTCGTAGTTCTTTTGCATTCATCATCTCGCATCGTCTATCCCCCTTCATAAGGGCGCCTCTTCTTTTATACTTTTTGCATCCATCATCTCATTTTCCTCCTACTCGAGTCCGAGAGGGGTTTAAAAGATAACACCAACCAGGTGTGTGTCTTGCCATCATTTCGTTATTTTTATCGCAAGGATTTGAATACTACACCTCCATCTTTATAATCTACTTGTCATTTATTTGTCATTGTTTTGCAAGGGTAGCCGAGGAAAGCCCTCTCCGTCGGTCGGCCAGAGGGAGAGGAAGAAGCAACCCGCCATCTCCCGCTTTTGAGGTAGGCGCGATCACTTTCTTATTTTGGGGTCTTTCGGCCCCTAGCGATCACATCTTATTTTCGAGGCCGCGGCGAGTCACTTCCCCAATGGCCGTTTAAATTTCTGTTCTTATATTCTCTTTATACTCTGTTATATTCTGCTCATATTCTCGAGGCCGCGGCGAGTCACTTCCCCAATGGCCGTTTAAATTCCCATTTTTATATGTTATATTCTTATCTATTCGTGTTCTCGAGGCCGCGGCGAGTCACTTTCCCAATGGCCGTTTAAATTCACGTTCTTATACGTTATATTCTTATCTGTTTGTGTTCTCGAGGCCGCGGCGAGTCACTTCCCCAATGGCCGTTTAAATTCCCGCTCTTTGTATTCTCTCTATATTCTGTCATCTTATTATCTGCTCATATTCTCAAGGCCGCGGCGAGTCACTTCCCCAATGGCCGTTTCAATTTTTGTTATTTAATTTTTGCACCATTCCCGTCCCCCCGAGGCCGCGGCGAGTCACTTCCCGCTATGGCCGTTTAAACCTCATATTTTGCTATATCACACTTGTCCCGCTCGCCCCGCCGGAGCAATCTCCTGTGGTGGCCCCTTCTCTCTCTTCTCTTATTTCTGTGTTGCAGCAAACAAACACCAAAAGAAAGAAAAGAGGAGCCCGCGCGCGCTCCGCGTCCTCTCCGCTCTTCCCCGAACCGCGTGACGTCGCTCACAGATTTGCGATCACGGTGGGACAACTCCTGCTTCCTTTCGGCTACCCTTGCAAGTTCGGCACCACCCGTGCCTCCCCACCTTCGCGCCCGCGCGCGCCCCCGTTGTGCTCACGGCAGCACCGTCAGTTTTGATTGGTTCTTTATTTATTATATGTCTGTTATTTCTGTTGTTTTCCCACTCCATATATCTGTCAGCATTCCATTGCATACATCCATTCCTCTTTTCTATCCTTTTTTTCATTTTTTGAGGATCACCCTTTCCCGGTGAAGGAAGGACTCTCCGTTTGGGAATTCCTCTCAACGGACTAGAATCTCCTACACTGGGACCTCCGTAAGTCCCCGACATCGAAGAATCTCCTCTTCGTTCACTGGGCTAGTTGAACCATTGAAGTTCCCCGGAGTTAGTCATTTCATTCGTGATGAGACGAGAGACCCTAGCTGACACGGCGGTGAAACAAAAACAAACTAGGGTCCCCATTTTGTGTGAACTTCGGATCTCGCTAAAAATACAAAAAAAAATCATCAAAATCAAAACACAAAAAAGGGCGTAAAGGCATCCACTTGTTTGATAATCTCTGCTACCTACTTGCTAGTGTATGTTTTTGCGTTCTGGGAAAACTGTGAGCATGTCTCACGAGTCTTTTGAGGAGAACCACCCTAGCCGTGGTTTGTCAGGCGACCCGCGAGTCTATGCTATGGACTCGGGTCCTTCTCATGACCCCTCGCATGAGGTGCAGGTTATTGCCGGGGACACGTCCCCGCCACAGGATATCACTTCCTTACTGGGCGTCCTCGCCAACACGGAGCTTACCTCTGAACAGCTCCGGGCCTTCCAGGCCATTCTAAAAGGGAAATCTGTTTCCCCCACGCCCCAGGAGTCAACTCCGGCCATCACACCTCTCCAAGAGTCCGTGCAGGCCATTCCATCTCCCTCATTGGCGCAAGCCATCCAGTCTCCCTCGCTTCAAGGACAAGCGAGCCAACAACCACCCTCATTATAGTTCCCATCACAATCTCAAACTCCCGTTGTTCCCCAGACACCGCTTCAGCCGGGGCCAACTGTCGGCGGTCCGACAGCTCCCTCTCATTCTGGGTTCCCCCCTCAAGTCTCCGGGAGACAGTTTCTCCCCCAGTGGCAAGTGCCACCTTCACCCCCAGAGGAGCTCACCCAATCACTCCTCAATAGGTTCAACCGCATGGACGAGCAGTTTCAAAATCTAAGAAGGATGGTGGACGTGAAAGCCACCCCGGAGGTTGCTTTGCCAATCCTTCCCGTCATTCATCTTCCTCCCTCCGAAATGCCCACGTACCGCAGATACAATGGTACCGGCAACCCCTTCATTCATCTCAAGGATTTCATGTATGAGTCCTCTTACTGGCAAAACGATCAGAGGTCCCTGGCATACCTCTTTCGGAGATCATTGGATGGTCCCGCGCTTGAGTGGTTCTATTCTCTGGAGCCCCGCGAGGCCGAGAATTTTGAAATAGTCCAGAGAAGGTTCTTGCAGAAATATAGGGATAGGGTCGGTCCCTCACTCTCCATTACCGACCTAGTGGCCGAAAAGATGAAACCCGACGAGGATTTTGTCCGATATGCGGATAGATGGAGGTCTCTGGCGGAAAGAATAAGGGATACCCTCTCCGAGCCCGAACAAGTGAAGATGATTGTGTCTAATACAACCCCACAGTTCAGACATGTCCTGGCCATGAATAAACTTACTACAATGGAGGAACTCTATGAAAGGGCCCGATACATCCAAACCTAGTTAAAAGACTCCCCCATCATGAACATGTTTGAGTCACCGAAGCCCAAAGTGGTTAGAAAGACAGGCGCTGGTGTCCTGGGCAGAGCCACAGAAGGGGTCGTGACAAATGAGCAAGTCAGTGCGGTCAACAATGCCAACTATGCGGTCAACCCAAGGCCTCCACAAATGCCCCGACTTCCCCTTCAACCAAGTCCTTTCCCTCTTCGTCCTCCACCCCAAAATAATCCACCCCAGGATAATATGCCTCCATTGCGCCAACCCCAGCAACAACAACCACAACCTCAGCAACAACAACCACCGCTTCAGTACAACCAAGTTCCACCCCCGGGGAACTATGGTCCCCAACAGCAACAAAGGAGGCCGCTCGGTCCCAAAAGAGCCTACTATCCACCATTGCCGGAAACCTTAGCAGACATTTTTAATGCCCTCATGGCATCAAACCAACTCGCCCTACCCAGAGAAAGGCCCGCGTGGCCCCCCAATGTTGATACCTCCAAATACTGCGTCTACCACAGGCAGCCGGGACACACAGTAGATTACTGCTTCCATTTCAAAGATTAAATCCATGATATGAATGATGAACATCAAATAGATTGGGATGAGATGAGACGATACGTCGCGGCTCTCAAGGATAGGAGACCTCCTCATAGACCACATCAGCAGTTACAACAGCAGCAGCAGCAGCAACCACAACAACAACAACAACTGGCTCAGCAGGCCCCACAACAACAGCCCGACATGGGCATAATCCAGAATCCATTACCGGAGCACCAACAGCCCAATCATCAGGTTAACCCCATCTCCTCCTTCCCGGAAGTCGGGAGAGAGCAGGTGTGGCACCAGGAAAGTACCTCCATTCTTTCTACCTCCAAACCTATCGTCATGCAACCCCCTCACCTTGCTCGGGTAGCACCTCTCTCTCATCAACCCGCGTCAGTATCACCATCACCATTTCCACTACCATTACGCCCTCTCATCCGCACCCCGACCTCCTATCAACCGACACTCTCCACTATGCCTTCACACCCTCTCACCTTCTCTCACTCCCCCACTTTACCATCCACCTCTACCACATTTACCCCTACGCCTTCTAAACCCCTTATCATCCGTCAACCATACATAACCCCATCTTTCTCCACCACATCACCACTAATGTCTTCAAAACCACTCATCACCCACCATCCACCTCAAAACCATTACCCGTTTCAAACCTTACCCACTTCCACTTTGCCTCCGCCTCCGCATCCACCTTCCAGACCCCTTATCCTTCATAATCCGCGCGATATCCCCTCTACCTCCACCATGCCTCCACCTAACAAACCCCTCATCAGAATCCCTGCTCCCGTCATCACCCCTGCTTCATCAACCATTCCTCCACTACTACCCCTCAAACCCCTGTTAAAACCCACTGCTACCCCCACAGAGGTACAAAAGCAGCAGGCAATGGTGCTCCGGAGTGGAAGGATTTTCCACAGGGTTTTCCCCCACAACAGTCAGAATCCTAAGCTATCTCAGCCAGAGAATGATGATGGAGAACAACCAGAAAGAGCTATCCCTGGAACACAGTATGATCTATTGAAACACCTGGATAAGACACCTGCTCGGATCTCCATCCTGGAGCTACTTCAAAGATCCACATCCCACCAGACAGCCTTAATGGAGTACCTTCAAAGGGTCATGGTGAACGAGGACCTCCCTGTAGAAAAGATTTCGACCGTCCTGACCCCAACAGACACACAACCGGCCATCATGTTCCACAACTACGAGCTCGCTCCCAAGGAAGCTCGAAAATATGTATTGTGCATTTCAATAAAAATTAATGGGGTATCCATAAACCCGTGTCTTGTGGACACGGGTGCGTCCATAAATGTGATCTCCATGTGCACTCTTCAGTTGTGTGGGATCGACGAGGAACAAATAAGACCTTCCTCGATCACGGTCACGGCCTATGACAATAGCAAAAGGCCGCTACAGGGGATGATTATCCTGAAGGCAGAACTAGGCCCCATGTCAATTCCCACGGAATTCCATGTCCTCGACATGGACCCCACATTTAAGGCTATACTGGGTCGCCCTTACATCGAAGCCATGGACGCAGTGCCTTCCACCAACCATCAGTGCTTGAAGTTTCCTTACAATGGGAGAATTATTAAAGTGGTCAGTACACCTGTCCTTCACGTAGTGGATGCTATCAACACCTCTCTGCCTTCTGTTTGGCCGTCTCATCGGCCCATATTATCACTGCTGGACGTGCGTGATCCATCTCACATTCCACTAGCATCAAAGGAGCCGGTCAGGGCAACCGCAACATCATGTCTCCCTTTTCACTCCAAAGGTTGGGAGATTATGAGGAACATCGGCTATCAACAGGGAAAAGATCTGGACGCACAGTTACAGGGTATGCTCAAGCCGCCAAAAGAAATTAGGCCGAACCGTAGGTTTGGCCTAGGCTTCAAAGGACCGTTCAAGGTGGATTGGGAGCCCCTCACATGGACTCTATCAAACCACTTCAGCAGAGGACCCGTTGTTCAGATGGGAGATTACCCACGGGAAGCATATGGGGGATCACATGCTGTATATTTGGCTGAAAAATGTCCGAGGATCACCAAAAGAGGCAAGATCAAAGATCCGGAATGCGAATGGGACAAATGGTTCGACATACGGGACATTTTCGTTGCACTAGAAAGGATGTTCTCGTCTCCGCATGTCACGCCCTGATGCGGAATCTCGGGGCGTACGGTTAGGGGCAAGCGAGCAATAATTCCGAACCATTGCAAACCATTGCACAAAAGGTTGGAAAGGATAATAATCAGAGTTTTATTGATAATAAAGTTGAGTACACTGGGTAGAACAACTACATCCAAATAATAAGCAAAATACTAGAACAATCTCTCACTAATACTAAGGGTACAAACTGACTCAATAAACTAAAACTATCTCTTGATATCACTCCAGTCCATTCCCGACAAGTTCATCACCTGGAAAGAGGGGAAAAGTAGGAGTGAGCTAAACGCGCTCAGTAGATAACCACAAACAGGTTTACGTAATTAACCATTGATTTCCAATTTATATGAAATGCAGTAAATAAAGAATGACGATACGATAAAAGAAACAATGTAAAAGATATCTTGCAAGGTCAAGAAATATAACAATTTACCAAGTAATGAACAAGTAAAGTAACAGTAGATAATTTGGCCAGCAAGTATGTTACACATGTAACCAAGTAAATACGCACGAGTCAAGTAACAAGAGTTTGTCATAGACGTAACATGTCAAGTCAAGTATTCGGGTGCAATGCCTCACCCTGTCATAAACATCCCAATGGGCTCAATATCTTTTCGGGCGCTCTCCCCAGGACCAGACCGGGCCCTTATGATGCGTTGGCATTTCATTTCAATTGGATCACCGATCCCCCGTCTAGACATAGTCAATTATGGCCAATATAATCAGATGAATTTCTGTCGGGTACAAGATGTAAAGGACGACACTCGCCTCCTTTGATTCAAGAGTATAACCACGATGAAAAACCCAAAACAAGGTAGTCGTACGGCAAACACTGGGCCGTACTCACATGAGTAACGAGTCACGGGGCCAAGAATGAACGGTTGACAGTAAGCCATTCGAGAGAGAGAAGTAAGTTCCGAAGAACGAATATACGAACCATTCTGGTCGTATTTTAAGAAATACGGTTCAAGAGAATCCGTATTAAGCATAACGATAATATCTAATTATAAGATAATTTATGCAAAATAGTCACCGGGTTGCCAATAACAATTAAACCAACCAATTTCAGTTTAATGTCCATTGATCAATTCCGGGCTCAAATATGACCGAAGATTATCCAAGGGTAATCGGTCAATTAATCAAGTTAAAACAATAGTCATGATGTAACCGTAATTTACCACGGTAAAAATGTTCTACGGTAAAAATGTAAAGTTTACCGGACGGAGTGTCCGGCTAATTGGTCAAAGACTTGCCATAAGTCGGCCAGTAATTTTCTGGTTTACAGTAATTTACAGAAATTACCTATGGTAAAGTTTAGCTATTTACCATACTTATTCAATTTATCCAAAGTTACAAGTGAATTTCAATGATTTTCACTTTAAACAATTTATCAAAATAGATATTGCAAATAACAGAAATTTACTCATGTCATTATCTGTTATTTATGTGGATTGTCAATTTTTACTAATTAACATTGTTAAATGGGTCAAATAGCAAAAAAAATCAGTTTTCTGGAAGTTAAACGGATGACAGTGGGCCGTTAAACCTACTGGCTGTAAAACGGTTATCATTGGGCCGTTTTATACAAGGCGGGCGGTTCTAATTGGGCCGTTTGTATAAGTCGGGCGGGCAGTTCTGAACCGTCTAAGAGATAAAGCGGTCCGGTTGGAACCGTTAATCCCTGTAACACGGGAATAGCGAAACAGAAGCATAAATCCGGCATTTTATGCATTTGAGTACGTAAATAAATGGAAAAGCATGGTTTCTACAAGCTAACATGATGCCCTTTCATTTCATTTATCAAATTCAAGGATTGTGCCATGGTTACCTATCTTAACCGATGAAATAAGGAAAGATGAATGGGGAAGAAGATGAACAGTAGACTTGCAGAGCTTCTTCACAGCAGCAAGAACCCTTTTGTGTTTAAGAGATGTTTAAGGGGGCTTCCTCTACTTATAGGTTTGGAAGAGGAGTGTTTAATCTTCACACACGGTTTGGTCAGAGCCGTAAAATCCTTTGCATTGTTGACAACGTGTTTCTGCCAACCAAAACACGGTTTCACGTGTTTCTCAAGGTAAGGTTAGCCTAATCTAAGTCTAATCCAAAAGATTAAGGAATGGTTAACTAAGACCTCAATTTAATGTTACTAAATGATTTTTAACGAATTGGACCCAGAAGACAAAATTACTAATCAAGACATGCTCTTTCATAATATGATTTTTATGGAATTTTATCACGAGGTTTATTATTAATCTCCCAATCTTAAGATTAAAATAATAATTTAACCCAATGTTCAACGGTTTAGTCGATAGAGAGAGTTTCTGATTTTTACCGATGAAACTTCAGAAGACAAAGTTGCTAAGAAAAATACCCTCTATCAGATGTGATTTTTACAGATTTTTCTAAGGTAGTTGTATTTTCGTATGAATAGTGTTTTCCGCGTTTGTAAGTCAGGCTTAAATCACTGATTAAGCCATGTAAATGATTTTATTAGGGTCAAGTACAGAAGACCAAAGTGTTTACCATGGTCTTTACTAATTGATTACCATTTTTTGGAATTTTTTTTTTATATGATAGTCAAAAATTTTACTATTTACTATTTACCACAGTCACTATTCGATATTTAATATTTGTACAGAAACTCGGGGTCTTACACCCTCCCCCACTTAAAGAATTTGGTCCTCCAAATTCACTGGACCAAAATATAGTAAGGAAAAAATAGCTTACCTAGAATAGATCGGGATAACGCTTCCGTATGGCGTCCTCGGATTCCCATGTAGCTTCCTCTATTCCACGCCGACTCCATTGGATTTTAACCATCGGTATGGAACGATTTCGAAGTTGTTGCTCTTTCCGATCCAGAACCTTCACTGGTCTTTCTTCATAAGATAGATCCTTCTTAAATTCAAAGTCCACATGTTGAATGATGTGACTAGGGTCGTACACGTATTTCCGAAGCATAGATACATGGAATACGTTATGTACACCAGATAATTGAGGAGGTAAGGCCAATCTATAGGCGACTTCACCCACTCGATCAAGGATCTCAAATGGACCAATATACCTTGGGCTTAACTTGCCATGAATACCGAATCGACGAATACCTCTTGAAGGAGAGACTTTTAAGAACACATGCTCGCCAATTTGAATTTCCAAATCTCTTCTTCTATTATCAGCATAGCTCTTTTGCCTCGATTGAGCCACAAGTAACCGGTCTCGGATAATACGAATATTTTGTGATGACTCCGAGATAAGATCCGGTCCAAGCCATTGCTTCTCGCCAACCTCATCCCAACATAATGGAGAACGACAGCTCCTTCCATACAAAGCCTCGAAAGGTGTCATCTGTATGCTGGATTGATAACTATTGTTGTAGGCGAATTCTATCAATGCTAAATGATCGCTCCAACTTCCACCGAAGTCGATCATACAAGCTCTCAACATATCTTCCACTATTTGATTAGTTCTCTCGGTCTGTCCATCTGTTTGCGGATGAAATGTAGTGCTAAAATTCAGACGGGTACCAAGAGATTCTTGCAATCCTTTCCAAAAATGAGAAGTAAATCTCGGATCTCTATCGGATATAATGTTGACTGGGATAACATGAAGCCTAACCACTTCCTTTAAATATAATGCTGCCAGCACATCGACTGTCCACTTGGACTTAATAGATAAGAAATGTGCGGATTTAGTCAGTCGATCCACAATTACCCATATAGCATCATAACCACCTCGAGTCTTAGGAAGACCCAGAATGAAATCCATACCAATACTCTCCCACTTCCATTGGGGTATATCAAGTGGTTTCAATTTACCTACCGGTCTGAAATGCTCGGCCTTTACTTGTTGACAAATAAGACATGTACTCACGAAATTTGCAATTTCCCTTTTCATGTTCGGCCACCAAAATGACCTTTTCAAATCCTTGAACATCTTAGTGCCTCCCGGATGGATAGTATATTTGGATCTATGGGCTTCTTCAAGAATCCGATTCTTTATATTAGCCTCATTCGGTACACAAGTTCTACCTTGAAATAATAATCTTCCATCATCGGCTATCGAGAAATCAGGTCTGCTACTCAAGCTTTCCTTAATCTCGACTAGCTCGGGATCAATATCTTGCAATAACTTGATTTCTACCAACAATTCGGGCTTCAGTTGCAACTGGGAAATCAATATCCGGTCATTATCAATATTGATATCCAGACTAGCCATTTGCTCCAGTAATTTCCATTCTTGTAACATAAGACTAGATATCTTAGCCACAGGCTTCCGACTTAAAGCATCAGCAACCACATTGCCTTTGCCCGGGTGATACTCAATAGAAAAGTCGAAATCCTTTATATACTCCAACCATCTTCTTTGTCTCATGTTCAATTCCTTTTGAGAAAATAAGTATTTCAGACTTTTGTGATCCGAAAATACCGTAAATGATTCACCATATAAGTAGTGCCTCCAAATCTTCAAAGCAAATACCACGGCTGCCAATTCCAAATCATGAACTGGATAATTAACTTCATGCTTTCTTAACTGCCTAGAAGAATAGGCAATCACCTTGCCGTGCTGCATAAGCACACAGCCTAAGCCAATACCAGAAGCATCAGTGTAAACCACGAAACCACCCTCACCAGAAGGTAAGGTTAAAATAGGGGCAGTAGTCAGACAATCCTTCAGAGTCTGAAAACTCCGTTGGCATTCAATTGACCACTCAAACTTAATCTCTTTGCGGGTTAACTTCGTCAGAGGTACCGCAATCTTAGAGAAATCTTGAATAAACCTTCGATAGTAACCAGCCAGGCCAAGAAAACTCCTCACTTCAGTAACACTGGTAGGTTGTTCCCAATTCTTTACTGCTTCCACCTTCGATGGATCTACAGAAATACCATCCTTGGTAATAATATGTCCTAGAAAAGACACCTCTTGTAACCAGAAATCACACTTGCTCAACTTAGCATATAATTGGTGATCTCTCAATAATTGCAAAGCCATCCTCAGATGCTCGGCATGTTCTCTTTCACTCTTGGAATATATCAAAATATCATCTATGAATGCCACAACCCATTGATCAAGGTAGGGTCGGAACACACTGTTCATTAACTGCATGAAAGCTGCCGGTGCATTTGTTAACCCAAAAGGCATAACGACAAACTCATAATGACCATACCGGCTACGGAAAGCTGATTTATAAATATCCTCTTCTTTAATCCGTAACTGGTGATATCCAGATCGAAGATCGATCTTAGAAAAATAAGAAGCTCCAGTAATCTGGTCAAATAACTCATCAATCCTTGGCAAAGGATACTTGTTCTTGACAGTCAACTGGTTAAGTTGTCGATAATCGATGCATAATCTCATCGAACCATCTTTCTTCCGAACAAACAATACAGGAGCTCCCCAAGGGGAAACACTCGGGCGAATAAAACCCTTCTCGAGTAATTCCAACAATTGCTGCTTCAATTCCCGTAATTCCGCAGGAGACATGCGATAAGGGGCTTTAGAAACAGGAGACGATCCAGGAATAAGATCAATAGAGAATGTAACTTCACGCTGAGGCGGAAGTCCTAGTAACTCCTCTGGAAATACGTCCGGAAATTCTCGGACAATAGAAATGTCCTTAATCTCGATCTGCTGTTCAGGGGACGCATGAACAAAAGCCAGAAAAGCTTCGCATCCACGCCTCAATAACTTATCAGCACGAAGAGTCGAGATAAGAGAGATAGAATTAGGGTGTTTCACTCCCTTGAAGGATAATCCGGGGTGTCTAGAAAAAGACACGGAACAAGAACTACAATGAACATTGGCCTCATACCGAGCCAACCAATCCGCTCCTAGGATTACATCGTAATCCTTCATGTCCATACAAATCAAATCAGCTGGAAAATTCTGATCATTCACCATAACCTTACTAGAAGGATAGTAATGCTGAATTGCTGATTTAGAACCAATAGGGGTTGATATTTCTAACGGAGAACTCAACAAAACAGGTGCCATAGCTAAAGATTTAGCAAATCTCCGTGAAATAAAAGAATGTGTTGCACCAGTATCAATTAGAACAAAAGCTGGCAAGTCGAATATAACAAGAGTACCTTCGACGAGTCCACCATCCTCGGCGATATCTTTTTCCTTTGCATGAAGAGCCTGGAGCCTGCCTTGAGGCTTCTTGAAATTCAGAGGTTTTGCCGTGATAGCTTGTTCCGATAATAAAGGACAGTTGGGTATACGGTGCTCTTTGCTTCCACACCGCAGACATGCACCTAGCTTGCGCCAACAATCTTCCATCTTGTGACCAGGACGATCACAATATCGGCATACACCCTTGAATGGAATCATAAAATCAGGTTTCTTGTCTTCTTGTCGCGGCATTTTGCCTCTCCACGAACCAGAACCAGAACTTGAACCAGAACTAGTAAAGGGTCTTTTCTTGCTCGGGTCAGTGCCAAATCCAGGTTTAACATTCTTGAGTGCCTTCGGTTGCTCTTTCTTGTTACCTTGACCACGAATCCTTTCAGTCATTTCCAAAGTATCTTCTAATATTTGTGCCTTTCTTACCATCTCAGAATATGTAGAAATTTCTAGTGGTGCAAGTTGATTGATATAATGAAGTCGAAGACCATTGAGGAAACGCTTCGCCTTCATTCTCTCAGTCGAAATAAGATGTCTTGCATAACGAGAGAGTCGTGAAAACTGAGCCTCATATTCTGATACCGATAAACTTCGCTGCTTCAAAGCTGTGAATTCTGCTCCCTTCTTTTCTTGCACGCGGTCAGAAAAATATTTATCATTGAAATATTCCTCGAATTCCTCCCACGAGACTTGTTGATCTCCGAGAGTCGGCTTAACAGACTCCCACCAAGCACGTGCATCACGTTCCAGTTGGAAAACGGATAAAAGAACACGTTCTTGGTCAGTGCATTGCATGACCTCAAAAATTCTTGCCATCTCGTCGAGCCAATTCTCGGCTTCATCGGGATCAGTTGAACCAGCGAATCTAGGCGGGTTCATTCCTCGGAAATTCCGATATAAATCACCAGTGCCATGAGCTGCGCCATGAGGTGCCGCTCCAGCTCCAGCTCCTACCTGAGCCAGTGCATTCAAGGCTTGCGTAAGTCCTTGAACTGTACGCTGTAAATTCCTCATCTCAGCACGATTGGCTGCCATTTCTAGTTAAGTGCCTATAAAATAGTTACTCGGATTATTTATGAGAGAAGAACTTCTTAGATGAGAAGAGAAGAACTAGATAAGAAGAACATGATTATGGTTAAATAACTTAACCCAAATTTCTACCCAATTCTCACAAGGTTGTTTTCTTAAGCCTATAACCAATAAACCTATAACTTTAAAGTGAAATACCTAGGACAAATTGAACTTGGCTCTGATACCAACTAAACTGTCACGCCCCGATGCGGAATCTCGGGACGTACGGTTAGGGGCAAGCGAGCAATAATTCCGAACCATTGCAAACCATTGCACAAAAGGTTGGAAAGGATAATAATCAGAGTTTTATTGATAATAAAGTTGAGTACACTGGGTAGAACAACTACATCCAAATAATAAGCAAAATACTAGAACAATCTCTCACTAATACTAAGGGTACAAACTGACTCAATAAACTAAAACTATCTCTTGATATCACTCCAGTCCATTCCCGACAAGTTCATCACCTGGAAAGAGGGGAAAAGTAGGAGTGAGCTAAACGCGCTCAGTAGATAACCACAAACAGGTTTACGTAATTAACCATTGATTTCCAATTTATATGAAATGCAGTAAATAAAGAATGACGATACGATAAAAGAAACAATGTAAAAGATATCTTGCAAGGTCAAGAAATATAACAATTTACCAAGTAATGAACAAGTAAAGTAACAGTAGATAATTTGGCCAGCAAGTATGTTACACATGTAACCAAGTAAATACGCACGAGTCAAGTAACAAGAGTTTGTCATAGACGTAACATGTCAAGTCAAGTATTCGGGTGCAATGCCTCACCCTGTCATAAACATCCCAATGGGCTCAATATCTTTTCGGGCGCTCTCCCCAGGACCAGACCGGGCCCTTATGATGCGTTGGCATTTCATTTCAATTGGATCACCGATCCCCCGTCTAGACATAGTCAATTATGGCCAATATAATCAGATGAATTTCTGTCGGGTACAAGATGTAAAGGACGACACTCGCCTCCTTTGATTCAAGAGTATAACCACGATGAAAAACCCAAAACAAGGTAGTCGTACGGCAAACACCGGGCCGTACTCACATGAGTAACGAGTCACGGGGCCAAGAATGAACGGTTGACAGTAAGCCGTTCGAGAGAGAGAAGTAAGTTCCGAAGAACGAATATACGAACCATTCGGGTCGTATTTTAAGAAATACGGTTCAAGAGAATCCGTATTAAGCATAACGATAATATCTAATTATAAGATAATTTATGCAAAATAGTCACCGGGTTTCCAATAACAATTAAACCAACCAATTTCAGTTTAATGTCCATTGATCAATTCCGGGCTCAAATATGACCGAAGATTATCCAAGGGTAATCGGTCAATTAATCAAGTTAAAACAATAGTCATGATGTAACCGTAATTTACCACGGTAAAAATGTTCTACGGTAAAAATGTAAAGTTTACCGGATGGAGTGTCCGGCTAATTGGTCAAAGACTTGCCATAAGTCGGCCAGTAATTTTCTGGTTTACAGTAATTTACAGAAATTACCTATGGTAAAGTTTAGCTATTTACCATACTTATTCAATTTATCCAAAGTTACAAGTGAATTTCAATGATTTTCACTTTAAACAATTTATCAAAATAGATATTGCAAATAACAGAAATTTACTCATGTCATTATCTGTTATTTATGTGGATTGTCAATTTTTACTAATTAACATTGTTAAATGGGTCAAATAGCAAAAAAAATCAGTTTTCTGGAAGTTAAACGGATGACAGTGGGCCGTTAAACCTACTGGCTGTAAAACGGTTATCATTGGGCCGTTTTATACAAGGCGGGCGGTTCTAATTGGGCCGTTTGTATAAGTCGGGCGGGCAGTTCTGAACCGTCTAAGAGATAAAGCGGTCCGGTTGGAACCGTTAATCCCTGTAACACGGGAATAGCGAAACAGAAGCATAAATCCGGCGTTTTATGCATTTGAGTACGTAAATAAATGGAAAAGCATGGTTTCTACAAGCTAACATGATGCCCTTTCATTTCATTTATCAAATTCAAGGTTTGTGCCATGGTTACCTACGTTAACCGATGAAATAAGGAAAGATGAATGGGGAAGAAGATGAACAGTAGACTTGCAGAGCTTCTTCACAGCAGCAAGAACCCTTTTGTGTTTAAGAGATGTTTAAGGGGGCTTCCTCTACTTATAGGTTTGGAAGAGGAGTGTTTAATCTTCACACACGGTTTGGTCAGAGCCGCAAAATTCTTTGCATTGTTGACAACGTGTTTCTGCCAACCAAAACACGGTTTCACGTGTTTCTCAAGGTAAGGTTAGCCTAATCTAAGCCTAATCCAAAAGATTAAGGAATGGTTAACTAAGACCTCAATTTAATGTTACTAAATGATTTTTAACGAATTGGACCCAGAAGATAAAATTACTAATCAAGACATGCTCTTTCATAATATGATTTTTATGGAATTTTATCACGAGGTTTATTGTTAATCTCCCAATCTTAAGATTAAAATAATAATTTAACCTAATGTTCAACGGTTTAGTCGATAGAGAGAGTTTCTGATTTTTACCGATGAAACTTCAGAAGACAAATTTGCTAAGAAAAATACCCTCTATCAGATGTGATTTTTACAGATTTTTCTAAGGTAGTTGTATTTTCGTATGAATAGTGTTTTCCGCGTTTTTAAGTCAGGCTTAAATCACTGATTAAGCCATGTAAATGATTTTATTAGGGTCAAGTACAGAAGACCAAAGTGTTTACCATGGTCTTTACTAATTGATTACCATTTTTCGAATTTTTTTTTATATATGATAGTCAAAATTTTTACTATTTACTATTTACCACAGTCACTATTCAACATTTAATATTTGTACAGAAACTCGGGGTCTTACACCGCAGCTTGAAGGACCACCATTGACCTCCGAAATACCAGAGAATATTACCACTCTTGCCAAGGTTCCAAACTATCCTCGTCCTCGCCAGAAGACCCTGTCATCGACGGATCTTCATCCGTCCTCAGCATTGCCGTTGACGGCTCATTAGCCGCCATCTTCTCCATCCACTCATCTCAGCCTTTGCTGATATCTTCTTCCTGGGCCAGACAATTATCTGATGATCTTCCCAGGTCCCCTTCTTTGCTTACATACCTACGCGGGCTTTTCAACCCGCGCCAGGTCTTCAACCATGATCTGCTCTATGAGCCTCACAATCCTCTAGCCATAACCACTTTCCTCTCTCCTCCAATCTCTTCCCACTGCTTTGTCATTAAAAATGAAAACGAAAAAAAAACGTCAATTTTCAAACTCCCCAACAACACATCTTCGTTGAGGAAACCTCCTACATCTCCCACGGGTGCGTATCGCCTTGCGGACCACCCGTCCAAGGTCCGATGAGCGACCTTTTCTACCCCTCCTCTGAGGGGTCTTCTCCTGTACATTCTACACCGTCCTCTTCATCTTCTTCTGTAAATATTGTCAGTCAATCTAGGAATGATAGGCCGAGGGTAGTACCTAGGAAGAAGTCCAAGGGGAGGCAGATCCCTCGTCGATTCCTTCTGGATTTGGCCGCCAGGTGTCAGGCCCTTCTTGCCATCCCCCAGTTGTTAGAAAATCCCATCCAGCTACCCGAAATAGAATGCGAGGGCGACTGTGCACCTGATGAAGGGTATGGAGTCTACGAGATCACGGATGAAGAATGCCCCACTGAAGATGAGGGTGAAAATATGAAGATGCGGCGGGCGCATACGCAAGTGGAATGAGGAGATTCGACGAGCCGTCAACCGCCGTAGAAGAATCCACCAAAGAAGTCAACTTGGGAACTGAGGAAGACCCTAGGATCATCCTCATAAGTGACAACCTACCACCCTCTGAAGAAGAGGCATTAATTGAGGTCCTCAAGGAATATAAGGACACGTTTGCATGGAGTTACGAGGATATGCCGGGTCTAGATTCAACCTTGGTCGAACACCGTTTAACCCTAAAACCAGGGTCCGTCTCGGTAAAACAAAGGTTAAGGCGTTTCCACCCTCAGATGGCTTTGAAAATAAAAGAAGAGGTCGATAAGCTCCACAAAGCCAGGTTCATTAGAGTCGTCCTTTATCCTCAATAGGTGGCGAACATTGTCCCGGTCATGAAGAAAGATGGGAAAGTCAGGATTTGCATCGACTTCCGGGACCTTAACCGCGCGTGTCCAAAGGATGATTTTCCCTTGCCTCACATTGATGTGTTGATTGATAACACGGCAGGCTACGAAACCCTCTCTTTCATGGATGGATTTTCAGGATACAATCAAATTCGTTTGGCAGAAGAGGATCAGGAAAAGACGTCATTCACTACCCCTTGGGGAACATATTGTTACGTGGTCATGCCGTTTGGGTTAAAGAATGCTGGAGCTACTTACCAAAGAGCGATGATGGCCATATTTCATGACATGATGCACATATATCTGGAAGTGTATGTGGATGACTTATTGGTGAAATCAAGGACCAGGATGGAACATCCAGAAGTTTTGGCTAAGGTCTTGCAAAGGTCAAGAGAGTTCCAATTGAAAATGAACCCGAAAAAGTGTGTGTTTGGTGTGTCGTCGGGTAAATTGCTGGGGTTCATTGTGAGTAAAAGAGGGATCGAGATAGATCCCGACAAAGCTAAGGCCATCAGGGATATGCCACCTCCCAAGAATTTGAGGGAAGTCCGAGGTTTAATCGGGAGGTTGCAGTTTATTCGTCGGTTTGTGTCTCAACATTCACAAAGGTGTAGACCTCTCTACGAGTTGACCAAGCCAGGAGTAGAATTCCACTGGAATTCTAAATGTCAGAAAGCTTTTGAAGGGTTGAAGGAATATCTGGCTAGTCCACCCGTTCTCATTCCACCCAAACCAGAAAAACCTCTGATCCTTTACGTCTCAGTCTTGGATGACTCCGTGGGAACCGTCCTCGCACAATCTGATGAAGAAGGCAAGGAATGGGCAACCTATTACTTGTCCAAACTTCTCAATCCCTGTGAGCCGAAGTACACCGGCATGGAGAAAACCTGTGCTGCCCTCGTTTGGGTAGTGCAGAAATTGAAGCACTACTTCTTGGCTCACGAAGTCCACTTGATTGCTCGAATGAATCCTATCAAATTCCTTCTGGAGAAATCCGTCCTTACGGATAGGCTAGCACGTTGGCAAAGTTTTCTCTCTCAGTTCGACATCACCTACATCCAGCAAAAGGCGATTAAAGGCTATGCCATAGCCGAGCATCTCGCTCACCATCCTCTTCCCAAGTTTGATCCCGTCCAATCAGAGTTTCCAGATGAGGAACTAATGTCCATCAACCAATCAGATGAGCCAATGTGGACGCTATATTTTGATGGAGCTCTGAATTCTCAAGGGAGAGGAATCGGCATCGCCCTCCTGTCGCCTGAAGGCCTCACATTCCCATTGGCATACCAGCTCAAATTTCCAGTCACCAACAATATAGCCGAATATGAAGCTCTTCTAGCTGGCCTAGAACTCGCTCATTCTTTTCGTATCACTGAGTTGCGAGTCGTAGGTGATAGTCAACTCATCCTTCGCCAGGTGCTCACTAAATATCGCACTCGCGATCCCAAACTCAAGCCATACCAAGAACTCACTGCTGCCTTTGCCAAACTGTTCGCCAAACTGATCTTTGTTCATGTCCCTCGTCATCAGAATATTCTCGCCGATGCCCTCGCCTCGTTGGCATCATCCATAAGGTTCCCTCTAGGAAGATGGTTTAAGTCCATTTCCATCTATAAACTTCACGCCCCTGCAATCGATGATGCTTCCTACGTAAATATCAAAGACAGGATAGCAAGGAAGATCCTACAGGAAGATATCCTTGAAAAGAGGGAAATCATGTTGGCAGAGGCCGAAGAAGAACCGGCTGATGAAGAGAAACCATGGTTCTATGAAATTGTCAAATACTGCCAAGATCAGTCTTATCCTGAAGGGGCCACCACAGAGGACAAGAAAGCCATAAGAAGGGTGGCTCAGAAATATACTTTGGTTGGAGGTCTACTCTATAGGAGGAGCCTTACTGGTATTCTGTTAAGATGTCTTGGCGACGACGAGGTTTGGAAATGTGTAGAGGAGACGCACTCGGGTGTGTGCGGTGGCCACGTGAATAGTCAGATGCTCGCCAAGAAGATCATTCGGCAAAATTTTTACTGGCCCACTATGGAAGAGGATTGTGCTGTCTATGTCCGTAGGTGTGTCAAGTGTCAACTTCACGCCGATAAAATCCATTCACCATCTTCCTCACTTCACCCAATATCCTCCCTGTGGCCTTTCTCCATGTGGGCATTCGACATCATTGGTCCCCTAGGTGATCCCAATTCCCTCACCAAGCAGAAATCTTTCATCCTTACTGCGACGGAATACTTCACCAAATGGGCCGAAGCCGAAGCTTATGCGGAAATCAAGGCGTCAACAGTCTGCAAGTTCATCATGAAGAACATTCTCGCCAGATTCGGCATCCCAAGCACGATCGTCACCGATAATGGGCCACAATTCATTTCTCAGGACCTACAGGACCTCTGCAAAAGGTACGCGATTGCATTGCATCATTCATCGCCATATTACCCACAAGGTAACGGCCAAGCGGAGGCCACCAATAAAACATTGCTCAAAATCATCAAAAAAACCTGCGAGTCTAGTAAGTTTTCAGACTGGCCAGAAAAGCTTATCGAAGCCCTATGGGCCTATCGCACTTCAATCCGTACCCCCACCGGGCAGACTCCATTTGCCCTCACTTATGGTATGGAAGCGGTAGTCCCGTACGAGACTCTGATCCCTTCTCTCAGGGTACAATTGGACGAGGAATTTCCCCTCGACGATCGTCGTAATTCACTCCTCGCCCAGTTGGAACTCTTGGATGAGAAGCGGCTGGCCGCTGCCGAACACGCGCGTGTGTATCAAAATAGACTCGCTCGCTTTTACCAAAAGAAAGTCGTTGAGAGAAAATTCAAAGTCGGTGAGATGGTCGTAAAAAGAATTTTTGTCAAACCTGGAGGGCCGCGTTCTAAGCTCCAACCCAATTGGGAAGGACCATTTGTAATTCAAGCCGTGTACCCTGGCAACGCCTACAAGCTAGTCAACGCCGAAGGGACCGAGTTATCCCACCCTTCGAATGGGCTTTATCTTAAGAAATACTACCCTTAGCACAACAAAAAAAATAATGAAAAGATAAAAACATCAAAAATAAAGAAATATTGAAAACCACTAAAAATATGGAAAATTCAAAATGCCGATGCCTGGCAGTCACCATGTAGTTAAGTCCCTGCATCTAACCTTCATGTTAGGATAGGGCCCATTAAGGCTTGGTAGGCACCGGGTCTTGGTTTGCCAGAACCGTGGAGACCCCTGTCCGGCCACGTCGGCCTATGCTCGCTCGAAGGAAGCTAACATGTGTTCACTTATGTATTTTATTCAAAAAAGTTGGTAGCATCACCTATAGTAGGGCCACACCTAGAAGATCTCCGGAAGCTGTAATC
This sequence comes from Amorphophallus konjac, assembly GCA_022559845.1. NCBI lineage: Eukaryota > Viridiplantae > Streptophyta > Magnoliopsida > Alismatales > Araceae > Amorphophallus > Amorphophallus konjac. The sequence goes on along the minus strand of CM040128.1, from coordinate 200,151,212 downwards.
TTTATTCTTTTCTCTTCGACCAAATGAGACAGTCGGCGCCCTTAAAATGCTGAGCATGAGAAACCGAAACTCAAACCCCAAAGGCAAGAGTAGGATCCATTTCCTCGAGCATCGATCAGAGCACGAGAAGAGGGCAGTGTCCCCGCAGGCATACAAAAAGGGACCCCACAAACGTCAAACGACTATATCTCCCTCACAAAAAGAAATATGAAATCAAAATCAAGAGAAAAGCCTAGTCGTGACCGTGCCTGTTATGATAAACGGAACCCCTCAAAGCAAAAGTCTGAATCCACAAAAGGGGCCGTGGAATGTAAATGCTCGAGATTTGGTCTGAAGTTGTCCGAAGGGAAAGAGTTAATGGGCCCTTATTCGCTCGCCGGTTTAACGGCTTTGCCGGTCCTCTCAGGAGGTTTATCCCCTACACTCTTCCTTCTCCCTGTAAAGATGAAGGTTCGATGGAATTTCTGAAAGGTGAAAACTGCCCAGGATCTGCGACCTTATTTTAATATACACATTTGGTTTCCCACTTTGAAAAGCAAAAGCTATCGCTGCGAAGGAGTCTCCGTGTTTCTGGCTGGTCAAGACCCCTGTTTACCACCTTGATGTCTTCTTGTTTAACCTCGGGCTTAGGCCAATGCAAGCGCGTCACCTATGGGTGCGACGGCGTCTGATTCCGGGTCAGCGTCGCGCGGTTGGTCGTTAGGGTTCCAGGGTGTTCCATCTTATACCATCTAGAGTTGTGAGGAAACAGACCCGGGTCGGGCAAATCATTTACCTCAAACACCTTTTGGGTGAATCCCTGTGGTCGGAAGCAACTGGGAGCCTAAGCATGGCATGACGGTATTGTCATCAGGGTAAGTCTTAGCCGGCGGGATCATCATTCGAGGGGTCTAGAGGCCCAAATCAACCTAGATATGCACTTAGGATACCTGGGAGGTTAGTAAGAAACCCCTGTTCTCACAAAGGTCAGGTGCCATTTGGGTGCTTGCCGGGCGTTAGCAATAAAAAAATTGAAATGATAAAAGCAAAAAAAAATGGAAAAGAGAAAATGCACATATTTGCAAACAAAAAAATCTTTTTATGATAAAATAAAAAAATATCAAATATAAAAAAGAAAACAAATCAATTTTGCATGATTACATTTGCGTGCAGCATCTCACTTTTAATACCGCTTGCATTCGTGTGCTTGCCTATCGCATTTATCATCACCGCATCTTTCCCTTACCTTCGTTAAATAAAGGCTTGGCCCCTTGACCAGTTATCAAGGACAGTCACAGTGACCATTTGCTTATTGAGCAAGGGGCCAAGTCAGAACAGAAATTCTGATTTGTTTGTTTCAGTGATGTGTGCAGGGATTCAGGCAACAGAAGTAAAGGTGAAAATCAAACAAACCGAACCTTGTATTTTATTCCAAAAATTAAAAAAAAATTACATCAAGTTCCGCCCTCTCTCTCTGCATTACTCGTCCCACTACTCTCCGGACAAAACACTCTCAAAGGTGCTACCCAACTACGAAAAGCGGTACTCCTACCGCTCTGTACTCCTCTTCCTATTCCCGCATCCCGACGTTGATCTACGGAAGCAGTAGAGAAGCTACCAACACGAAAGCCACGCTCTCGTGCTCTTCGGTAGCGCTCCTCACCATCTCTCAGCCACTGTTCAGCAAGGCCAAGGCTGATTCGGAGTTCGAATAGTTGGGCCTCCATGGCCCTTCGTTCCTCCCTTTCAGCCAAACTGTTGGCTCCTTCTCTCTCTGCGTCTCTTTCTCTCTCTGCCCGTTCTCTCTCACGGTCTTCCCTCTCCAACTGGAGAGTGATCCTCAGTTCCATAGCATCCCTGGAAGAGTCGTCATCAGGATGACGCCGCAGTTCCCTCTCCAGTTCTGCTATCCTAGCCTCCTTCTGCGCAGCTTGGGCAAGCGCTTCTTCCGTCTCCTTTTCCTGCCGAGTGTACCATCTCAGATACGCGATAAGGCGTAAACAAAGAGAACTCAACGCTGAAACTTTTACCTGTATATGGAGCATCCCTTCTGCCTCCGCAGCACGCTGCGTGGCGTGAGCAAGTTGCTCATGAAGTAAGTTAAGTTCGGAGGTAGGAATCCACAAGCTGGAGGAGGTACCACCTACTCCCGTCGCTGGGGAAGCCGCGCCAATCTGGGCATGCTACGACCGCGTGAATTAGCAGCCAACATCTGGAATCTGGGGTTTTAATTAAAGAACGCAGTGCACACCTACCGAGGCGCTCATAGCTCCGCGGGCATCGCCCAATTGTTGCTCCATCTCTGCCAAGCGAGTTCGTAAATTCGCTATCATGGTATCACGGATATCCTGCAGCCATGCAAGTCAGCATTTCCACCAGAAAACCAAAAGGGGAAAAAAAAGAAAAGAAAAAAGGGGGGAAACCTACCTCCACAAGTCCCCGGGGTTGGAGCCGCTCTGCGTACTTTGTCCTATATAGACGCAAGTAGTCCTCGCTATCCCGCGCCTGCGATTCTACAATCGTGCCACCCCGTTGCCAATCTTCGTACTGTTCGGGGAATCGCATGCGCCAGTCAATACAGGTCGCCGGTCCCCGCGTCTTTCTCCCGACATGAGGTGGCGCAGCCGTATCCACCCATTCTTGAGCCAGTCCTAAAGTCCTCATAACCAATCGTAGCCGAAGTGGCTCGATTTCATTCAGGCAGTGCATCCACAGTTCCCGTCCAAATCGGGCACGACTTGCTAGAACCCACGGCTGGTCAGCATCGACCATGTCTGAGTAGGGTCTCCAGTTTACCATCGCTGCAGGGAACTCCTGTAGCTCCCGCCTTAGCACCATCAGTTGGTAGGTTAGGGGTGCCGCACTCATGATGGGTTCCCACCACCTGGCTAGTGGCACCATCGCAGGTCGCCAATGCCGAGCTCTCCCCATAGGGAGGTAATAATAGCTCCACAGCTGCTCGGCGCAGGCCATCAGAACTTTGCAAAAACATAAAAAAAATACAAAACAAGCAAAACCAAAAATACCTGGATGAATGGTGTGAAACCACTCACAGTCATCTCACGATCCGTTTCTTGGAATAGACCTGCAAACAAGTGTGCCAGCATGGCGGCTCCCCAGGCATAATACCCTACTCTTTCAAGGTCTGACAGCAGCTCCAGGAAGCAACATTGGATACCGTCCCCTTTCGAGCTCAGTACCAATCTCCCCAAAAGGAAGAGGAGAAATCTCCTCAAATCTATGTTGCATCTTTCCCAGTCGCCGAAATCTGTGCAGTACACGGCGCGGCATCCTATTTCTATCCTTTCCATGAACTCTTCTGAGGATTCATCGTCCCGCCGACGAGTGTCGGTGAGCCCTAATGCATCCATCAGGGACGCCCTAGCTACCGACCTATTTTTCCGACCATCCAGGTCCAAACCCAGTAACTTCTGGGCACCTTCTCTGTAGTTCGCGTAAGTGACTCCGGTCACTGCCTCGCCCTCTACCTTCAGGCTTGTGATCCGGACCACATCCTCCAAGCTGGGCACCATGTGCCCCCAGGGCATCAGGAATGCCCGGCTCACTGGGTCCCATCTCTCACACAAGGCTTGGATCAGGACTAGGTCAAGCTGGATCGGCTCGATCCGAAGGAAAGTACCAAATCCCATCACGTCTAGCCTCGCCTTCTGAAAATCTGGGAGGCCCCTGTACGCTGCTACTACCAACTCCCATAAGATTTGTGATTTCATCACAACCTACACATACAAGGAATGGGGGTGAGGTTTGGTCAGAAGAAAGGAAGAAAGAATGAGAAAAGGGCAAGAAAACTTGGCTTACGAGTTGTGATTGGGCCCTTTCGCTGAAGTGCCCTTCAAGGTCTGAAAGCCTCCTGGAACTACTACCACTGGACCTGCTTCTCTTCAAGGAATGGGAAGATTCGCCCTCCATCCAACTCTCAGAATTTTGAACTCCTCCTCTCCCGTAAGAAATTGTGCTCCTCGAGTTAGCTCTCGATATACCAGGGAGGATAAAAGGGACAAGAATTTATAGAAATGGAAGGAGTGCGGGCCAAGATTGCCTCCATCACCTGTCAATAATAGCCCTCGCAATGAGGCACCGCCCAAGCGGTCCCATGTGTCGCTTCACCGCTCGCACAGGGTGATTGACTGGACGAAGAATAGGACGAATAGCCCCTATGTTGTCTAGGGATACCCTATCATAATTTGGAGGACATCCGCAAAATTTCACATAACATCCGGGAAAAGGAACTAGGGCCGTCATTATTGACTTCGACGGCAGATTCCCGTGGAAAATGGTCACAACAAGATGCGATTCTCTGCTTGGGGCGGAGTCTCGACAGACCTATCATATGGGAACAGTGCAAAGGAGAAGAAGTGTAGGGAAGAAGGAACGCACAAAAGAATAAATAAACAGCAGAAAATCAAATCACTTCATTCATAATTCTACATAAGCTGTCACAAACACTACAATCATAGAGAGGTGGCGGGTCCACTAGCTCGCCAATCCTCACCATCACTCATCTCTCTGGGCACTCTCCTCCTCTCCCCCGAGGTGAGGGTCCCTCAGAAGCCTCCGGGATCCCCGTGCAGTAGCACCTGCCTCGCCTCTGGGCGCCTGCTCCGCAGCAGTGACTCGCTACTCCTCCCCTGACGTGGCAAAGAAGCCACTGGCGGCAAAGCGACCGGACTGGCGGAGTCGCTCCCCGAACTCTCGCTCTCTCTCGTAGCGCGTATCCATCCCTCCTAGCCTCTGCACGACGGCCTGAAGGCCCAGTTGGAGCTCCCTCACTTGGGCCTCCAAGGCCCTCCTCTCGGTCAGATCCCGCTGTCGCTAGGACCTTCTCTCGGCTTTCTCTCTCTCTGCCTCTCTCCTCATCATCTGCAGAAGAACCCTTAACTCCAGGATGTCTGGAGAAGGTCTCTCCTCACCGCGATGCCGCAGCTCCGCTACAGTCGCCACCCAGGCGTCACGCTCCTCTTCCGCCCGGGTCGCGCGGGCCACCGCACCGGCAAGTTGCTCCCGGAGGGAGGCAATCTCGAGAAAGGGGGCCGAGGAACTGGAAGATCCGCCAGCCACTCCCACCGTCGCTGTCTGCTGGGCACGCTGGAACAAAATAAACAACGGCCGTCAGTGAAACTCCAAAATCTGAAGTTAAAAGTGCGGCACATAACTTACCAGGAGCGACAACTCATGTTGAGCGACGGCCAGCTGCCGCCTAGTCTCTGACAGTTGGGCATGCGAGCCGCCGATGCCACGCGTGTCCCCAGCTTGGGGAAGCCCCGCGTAGCTCTCTCTCTGCCGCCGCAGGAAGTCGGCACTGTCCTGCACCAGTATACCCCCTTGCTGTCCAGGGAGACGTACGGGCCACTCCTCGAGCCTCGCCTTGCCGCGACTCTCCCTCCTGACGCGGCTCGGCTTGTCCGCACTCGCCCACTCATCGGCCAGACCCAGGGTCCTTGCCATGTCTTGCACCAAGAAAGGGGTCCCACATCAGTCAAAAGGAACGCGTCCCCTGTTTAGAACGCGTCCATCATTTGAGTACAACACTCGCCGAACCCTTTCCCCCTCGCGCGGCTCGCTTCATAACCCAAAATGAATTAAAAGAGGAAGAGATCGGAGGACCTACCGGACCGTGTTCACCTCCTCCCACGCCATCGGGCCCCTCAGGTCCCTCGGGGGCCCGGAGCGGCCCTTCCTCCTCCATGGACGCCGTTCTGTGCTCGGGCGCGTCCCTCCTTGGGCGAGGGGTCCCGCGTCCCTCTCCACCTTCACCGTGGTCAGGCCCATCGAACTCCATCGATCAAAAGAGGAGGAAGACGAGATATGGGGCGAGCGAGTTTCGGCAGAAGGCGGGCTCGTTTGCAGGTAAGGCACGGGAGAAGAAAGACCACCCGTCGCTTTAAATTTGAAATCAAGGATTAAGACGCGTCCTCGCGCTTGGACGTGCCCAAAAGGGGGAAAAGGAAACAAAATCCCCCCGTGTAAAGCATAGTTCCCCGCTGTTCAGGGCAAGGTCTCGCGGAGCGTGCCTCAAAGGACAACTCAGTGCAAAGAAGAAAGTGTGGGAGAGAGAAAGGTACACACAACACAAAAAAGCCATTTCCATTTTATATAATAGCCGAAAGTACATCATACAGTGAGAAGGGTGACGTACAAGCAACTCTCTAACTCTCACCGTCACCCTCCTAGTCATCTCCTTCCTCCCTCCTCTGACGGGGATCCCTAGGGGGCCTCTGCGACCTCTGTGAACCCTGAGAAGCCGTGCTCGCCTCTCCAGGTGGCACCATGCCAGCCTCCAAGGTACGGCGACGCTGCTCGGCCGAGGAAACTAGAAAACTACCCACAGAAAAGGAACCGGACTGACGAAGTCGCGCACCGCGCTCCTTCGCCCTCTGATACCGCTCCTCACTCTCCCGAAGTCTCCCCTCCGCCGTGCCAAGACTCAGCTGGAGCTCCGACACCTGGGCCACTAGAGCTCTCCTCTCGTCCCAATCTTGATATCGCTCTGCCATCCTGTACTCTTTTTCTTTCTCCATGGTCTCCCTATCCCTCTCCCTCTCTCTCTCTAGGGTCTCCCTATCCCACTCCCTCTCTCTCTCCATGGTCTCCCTATCCCTCTCCCTCTCCTCTCTCTCTCTCTCACCGCCTCCCTCCTCGACAGCTCGAGGGCGATCCGCAGATCCAGCACGTCACGAGGGAGCTCCTCAGCCTCCCGTCGACGCTCCTCCTCCAGCTCCGCAATCCGGGCGTCACGCTCTGCCACCCAGGCATCGCGCTCTGCCACCCAGGCATCGCGCTCCTGCTCAGCACGAACAGCACGGGCCAGGGCCTCCCGAATCTCGGCCACCTGTCAAAGCACGCATGCACCGTAAGAGAACAGTGATAGAAGGAAAGCAGCTAGAAAAGGGTCGGGGCCAAGCAAACACTCACTCGAGCCTCGCGGTCACGCTCGGCCTCCTCAGCCCGAGCCACAGCGTGCGCCAGCTGCTCCTGGAGGGCAGAAGCCTCCGGAGGAGGGCCCCGCGAACTGGAACCCGCTCCACCAGCCGTCCCGGCTACCGCTGTCTGGTGGGCCCGCTGAAACACGGGGCAAACGTCAGTCAAAGGCTAAGCATCAAAAATCCAGGTCACAAAAAAATGCATCACATAAACTCACCAGGATCTCCAACTCCTGTCGGATGGCCACCAACTGTCGCCTGGCGTCCGCCAACTGGGCCCGCAGGTCGGCGATCATGGTATCACGAGCATCCTGCATTGCACATAAGTCAGTACCACATGCATATACATATAGAAGGGTGAAGCATTTTCATTTCACACTTACCCCTGCCATACCGCCGAAGGAGAGGCGGTCCCCGTACGTAGCTCGATATCGTCTCATGTAATCTGTGCTGTCCTGTACATGGGACACCACTGGGACCCCGCCCTGCTGCCAGTCTTGGTACTGTGCTGGGAAGCGCGTACGCCAGTCCACAATCTTCGCCTTCCCCTTGGTCTTCCGCCCAATGCGGGCCGGCGCATCTACGTCAACCCACTCCTGGGCCAGCCGCAACGTCCTCATGACCAGTCTAAGCCGCAGCGGCTCAATCTCGTTCAGGCAATGGACCCACACGTCCCGCCTGAAGCGAGGAAGACCCGCTACAACCCAGGGCTGGCCAGCATCGCCCATGCCCAGGTAGGGCCTCCACACCACCTGCATCACCATACATACATTATGTTAGTTACCATTCAGTCACACGCATAAACACAAAAAAATCATACGCATCATACCATGGCCTCGGGATACTCGCTCAGCTCCCGACGAAGTGACGCCAGCTGGTAGCCGTGGGGTGCTGCAACCACGACCGGCCTCCACTGCCGCGCCAGAGGCACGGCCCTCCTGCTCCCATGCCTAGCTCTCCCCATCGGGAAATAGTAATAGCTCCACACCTACATCCATCATACATCATTAGTACAATAATTACATATTTAATTGTGGGAATGCATAAATAAAATGTTTACCTGGAGGAAAGGTGCGAAGCCGCTGACTGTCGTCTCCTTCTCCGAAGTCTGGGAGAGATCAGCAATCAAATGGGCAAGCAGAGCCGCTCCCCACGCGTAGTGTCCCACTCTGTCCAGATCCGCCAAGATCCCGAGGAAACGGCAGTGGATGCCATCCCCCTTCGTCCCCAGCAGAAGGCGGCCCAGGAAGAAGAAAAGAAACCTCCGAAGATCTAGGTCCACCAGCTCCCTCTCGCTCGGATCCTGGGTGAAAGCTGCACGAGCATCCCCCTCCAGTCGAGCCAAGAACTCCGCTCCAGTCTCGCTAACCCGCTGGCGCGGGTCGACGAATCCGAACCCCTCCATGATCTCCACTCGGCCGACTACCCTGTTGTCTCTATCAGTCACGCTCGTCTCTAACCACAGCAGGTCCAGGGCACTCTCTCGGTAGTCGGGGTAGGTGACCCCGCTGACTGCCTCTCCGTCAACTCGTAGCCTGGTAATCCGAGCCACGTCCTCTAGTGTCGGCACCATGTGCCCCCAGGGCATCAAAAATGCCCGGCTCGGTGCATGCCACCGCTCCCTCAATGCCTGGATAAGAGGAAGGTCGAGCCGGAAGGGCTCGATCCTAAGGAAAGCTTCAAAGCCCATGGCGTCCACACGCGCCCTCTGGAAATTCGGCAGCCCACGGTATGCTGCCACCACCAGGGACCAGCTAATCCGGCCCTTCATCACGCCCTGCAAACCACAAAACCAACAAAGAACACATCAGCATCATGAACAGTAATAAACAATAACACTGTATATATACTACTTATTCTTTTTATTTTATTTTTACTTTTTTAAAATATTTATATTTTCTTGTGGAGGCGTCCAATTCGCTGGACGCCTCCTTCCAATTTCCATTTTTCCTTTTTTAGAAAAAACCCAAAAACCCAAAACAAAATTTATTAATAATATGTATATTTTTATGGAGGCGTCCAGGGCTTAGGACGCCTCCTTATTTTTTAATTTTATTTTATTATTTACGTAAATAAATAAATAAACAAAAATAAAAAGAATTGGACGCCTTCTCTCACTACCCGGCCTTCTCTCACTACCCGGCCTTCTCTCACAGCCTCTCGCACGCCCGTTTTAGCCTATTGAACCACAGAGTGAGAATTCCGAAGTACTTACCGGGTCGTGATCGTCCTCTCCCGCGTCACCAGCATCCGCAGCGGCCTCCGCGGCCAGAAGCGGCACCTCCATCTCCTCTTCCGCAGCAATCTCCTCTGCTACGGCCTCCTCGGCATCATCCCTCAACCTCCTCGCACGACGAGCCAGTCGTTTCCGCTTCTCTGGACCCTGGCTCGATCCTCCTCACTCCATTGGGACTAAGAATGGGTCGTTTGGAGTGGCTGGACGGTTAGAATGAACAGTATAAGTGAGTAGGGGGGGAGCCCTCCCCCCTATATATAGATTGACCTTTTATTGGGGCGTCCAGGCGCTTGGACGCCCCCACACTCTTTTTTTTTTTCAAAATTCAAAAAAAATAGGGGCGTCCAGGCTCTTGGACGCTCCCATAAATAAAACAAATAAAAAAATAAAAAAATCAAAATAGGGGCGTCCAGGACCCTAGACGCCCCCAAAAATAAATTGTCAAAAAAATAAGATAATAAAAATAAAACTTAGGGGCGTCCAGGCCCCTGGACGCCCCCATAATAAATAAATATATATATATATATATATAATAAAAGAAAAAAAGATAAGAATATAATCCAAACAAAATAAAAAACACAAAGAAAAAGAAAAACCACAAAAAAGATAATAATTAATGGAGGTCCAAAACATCCATGCCAGATTTTATTCCATCAGAAAAGCAGAGTGAACTACATCAGGGGTTTAGGCACCTTAGGCCTTAACTTCCCCAGTTCGGTTACATAAGCCCTCCACGGCTCGCATTCTTCCACCACGTGCGCTAAGGCCTTTCCCGCAACACTTGTCTTCCAGGGAGCTTTAATGGCCTTCGCTTCCTTCACGTCCGCTTCAGTGCCCAACTCCCTTTTCTTCAAAGGAACAATGCCAGTCGGTGGCGGGAACGAATGGCGTGGGATGCCAATCGGGAGGCAGCACCGATGCTCATTATAAAGGACAAACTCGGTCGCGCCGATCAGTTGAAGATCAACTTCGGGAGAAGACCTCCTGAGGAGATCTAGCGAAAGCAAACATGCCGGTGCGCAAGTAAAGAAGCCTTGTGTCACGGTGCGAAAGTGAGACCGCCAGTCTTCACGTTTCTTCAGCCACGGAACGCGGTTCACTACGGTACCCCCGAAGCCTAACACGTCGGCTATGTGATGAAGAGGGCTTTGTTGGAAGAGCTTCGAAGCGGTTGGCATTCCCTCACGGTGGTCGAATTTGAAATGCAAATTCAGCCAGCAATTCAAGACAAGTGCACAACCAAATGGAGGCTTACCCATGCTCGAGGCAGTAAGACCGCTGTAAAGATAGGCAAGGACGGCGGGTCCCACCCTCTTTCCACGCCAGATCCCGCAGATAGCACCCAGTTGGTCTTCCTCCACCATGTTGTCGGTATAAGGGAACAAGAGAGCACCCGCCAGACAAATGGTGAACCCCTTCATGATTCCCTCCAAATAGTCATCGTCTGGTGACCCTCTCAGGGCGTCCATGACCCACTCCGCAAGCTTTTGGAGATCGATCCCCTTTTGAGTACGGACCTTTCTGGCTACGTCGGGCGGCATGAAGCTTCCAAGGACGCTTTCAGAAGTCCCCCGTGTCAGCATCCGCATAGCCTTCACCTTCCCGTCACTCTTGAATTTCTTCAATCCGAGCAGAAGTTCCACCTCCTCGAGGAGGATGGTCACCTCGAAGGTCGGGAAGATAAAAGTGTGGGTCTGGGGATGCCAGATCTCCACTAGTGCGCCCATAGCCGCCCAGTCCATACGAATCTTCTCGTAATGTTTGGCATGAATAAGGAGCCCCTGCAAATGCCACTTCGAGAGTATGGCCCTCATGCCAATGGAGATATTGGAAGTTAGCTTTGAAAGCCATGGCAATTTGGAAAACTTCCTCGGGCCTGGGAAGAGTGGATATGGCTGGAAGAGGAAAGAAATAAGAAATGAAGGAAGTAAGAAGAAGGTTCACATGGAAAATTTGAAATGAATCAGCTTACCATATGCGACAAGATCGTCCCACTCAGATGACCCTCGAGGTCGGAGAGTCGCCTGATCTCGCTGCTAGGCCTGCTCCTCTTCATAACGCGGGAAGACTCTCCTTCCATCCTGAAATCTCTAGATTCTCCTCTCTTTCCTCTCCTGAGCTTCCAAAACCAACCTTGGTGCATTTGAATGAACTAGCCTAAGGGGAGTTCTTATAGGAAGGGAAGGGTGCTACAGGACAGAACATGTCACATCAGTAGTCATTGTCAAGATTTTGGTCTGGATCTCCTTTATACTGTGGTGCGATTCTGCTGTAATTCTGCTACTTTCCGATGTTGCTAACCTTTGCTAGTCTGTGCAGGTTTTACTAACGGACGTCTTTGTCCTATCTCCTGTCCCACCTTTCATTGATTGGTCCCACCTTGTCATGCATCGTAGTATATGATACTTACGCTACTAGAACATGTCAAGGACCTTGCGGCTCGAACGAATCTGGGATCTGAGTTCCCCTTCAGCAAAAATGGTGATGATCCCAGAGGAATTTGGGTTGTACGGATAGGTCGTCAACTTGTCATAGAATGGGGACGACGGTTCCATTCAGTGAGTTGGTACGCGGATAAACGGGCCCCAGCCCAGTATCAGCTCACCGGGTCGGTATCCTGACCCGTTCTTCACAAGTTGACAATATTATCCTTGGCTATTTTCTATTTTAGTTTGTTTTAAATTTTTCTTTGAACCCAGCATGCATTCATATAGGACTTTGATTTATTGCGGAAGATCATTCAAGTGATTCGATTGTGAAAGCCGTTGTGCTCCAATTCCCACAAATATGAGATATTCCACTCCGAATGAAATACTAAGTTTCCTTGAGACAGCCCTACGCTGCTCTTCCAAAGGAGACCCTTGTTTGGGCAGACCCTCAGATATTCCTTTACCTTTTTTGACCCACCTTGGCCGCAGCACTTCCACATTGGCTGGTAACTGCTCCCCAAAGGTGAAACCTCCGGTTTATGACCCAGGTACTTCCACACCGAGAAGTTGGTCTCCTTTTGTTTCGTGCCTGAGCGCACATCTCACCCTCCCTTATTTGATCTCCGTCCAAGCAATCGTCAATATTTGAAAGACCTTCTTCAAGGTCGCCTCATTGAAACTCCAGGAAAGATTCCAAACAGTAACGTCAAAAGCGTGTCTCATCACACCTTGGCATCAACTTATCAGTCCACTCCCACTTCACTCCACTCCACTTCGATACCATTCCACTACGTGTCGCTCCCTTGCAAAGCAGACGCCAAGGCGGGGCAGCTGTAGACACGCCATTCCTGACGTCTCCTGAGAAAGTCTCATATTACTATATAACGCCCCGCAACGGCTAACGCATTTTGAATCACTCGAGTGCTTCCTTTTCTCGGGTCTTCTTCTGCCTTTTTCGGCATCCGGAATCGTCTCGTCACGGCATTCGGACGGCATCAACACCAGTAAGACGTATCAAGAGGTTCCGAAACCAAGATGTTGACTGCCGGGCGGCCGCCGATTGAGGACCCGGGTGGGTCTTAATGGGGGCGTCCAGGCCTCTGGACGCCCCCATATTTCTAATTTATTTTATTTCTTTTCTCAGGGCCCAAAACTAATTAAAAAATATATATATATATATATTAATGGAGGCGTCCTGGCCCCTGGACGCCTCCATAAAAACTATAATAAAAAAAATGTTTGTAAAATGCCAGTTGGCATAAAAAAATAAATAAAAAAAATAAATATATATATATTAATGGAGGCGTCCAGACCCCTGGACACCTCCATAAAAATAAATAAAAAAATCAAAATGCCAGCCCTGGTATAATAGATAAAAGAAAAATAAAAAAATAATATAATTTTGGAGGCGTCCAGGCCCCTGGACGCCTCCATCAAAACCCTCACGGGCGCCGGCCACCGAACGACGGTGTGTCGTGTGTGAAAAAATCCAAAATATGGAGACGTCCAGCCAGATGGACGCGCCCATTTCTGAATCACGGGGCGCCGCTCACAAAACCACGCGTTGTGCCAAACCGCGTGCGGCCGTCGTCAGTTTTCGGTGGACCTGTTTGAGGCGTCCGGGACCCTGGATGCCTCCACAAAAATATTCCAAAAAATAAATAAAAATAGAATAAAATATTATTTCGGCCTTGATGGAGGTGTCCAGGGTCCTGGACGCCTCCACCCTCCGGAGCCCTATAAATAGAGGCCCACCCCCTCAGTTCTAGGGGAGCTTGAAAGTGATCCGATAGGCTGCCGGAGCCCAGAGGCTACGGAGTCATTTTCTAACCCGTGGGTTCTTTTGTAGGTGGAGGTTCTGCCGGCTTCTCGGGTGCTCACGCTCGTGAGAGGAAGGTCGTCTTCATCCACCGCGCTTCCACGTCGTCCCCACGCTGCCGGAGCTCCGCCGGATTTTACCCTCGGCTCATCCAATAAGCCTTTTCTTCCCCTTTTTTCTTCGTAGTTCTTTTGCATTCATCATCTCGCATCCTCTATCCCCCTTCATAAGGACGCCTCTTCTTTTATACTTCTTGCATCCATCATCTCATTTTCCTCCTACTCGAGTCCGAGAGGGGTTTAAAAGATAACACCAACCAGGTGTGTGTCTTGCCATCATTTCGTTATTTTTATTGCAAGGATTTGAATACTACACCTCCATCTTTCTAATCCACTTGTCATTTGTTTGTCGTTGTTTTGCAAGGGTAGCCGAGGAAAGCCCTCTCCGTCGGTCGGCCGGAGGGAGAGGAAGAAGCAACCCGCCATCTCCCGCTCTTGAGGTAGGCGCGATCACTTTCTTATTTTGGGGTCTTTCGGCCCCTGGCGATCACATCTTATTTTCGAGGCCGCGGCGAGTCACTTCCCCAATGGCCGTTTAAATTTCCGTTCTTATATTCTCTTTATACTCTGTTATATTCTGCTCATATTCTCGAGGCCGCGGCGAGTCACTTCCCCAATGGCCGTTTAAATTCCCATTTTTATATGTTATATTCTTATCTATTCGTGTTCTCGAGGCCGCGGCGAGTCACTTCCCCAATGGCCGTTTAAATTCACGTTCTTATACGTTATATTCTTATCTGTTTGTGTTCTCGAGGCCGCGGCGAGTCACTTCCCCAATGGCCGTTTAAATTCCCGCTCTTTGTATTCTCTCTATATTCTGTCATCTTATTATCTGCTCATATTCTCGAGGCCGCGGCGAGTCACTTCCCCAATGGCCGTTTCAATTCTTGTTATTTATTTTTTGCACCATTCCCGTCCCCCCGAGGCCGCGGCGAGTCACTTCCCGCTATGGCCGTTTAAACCCCATATTTTGCTATATCACACTTGTCCCGCTCGCCCCGCCGGAGCAATCTCCCGTGGTGGCCCCTTCTCTCTCTTCTCTTATTTTTGTGTTGCAGCAAACAAACACCAAAAGAAAGAAAAGAGGAGCCCGCGCGCGCTCCGCGTCCTCTCCGCTCTTCCCCGAACCGCGTGACGTTGCTCACAAGTAAGGCCGGCAACCATTTGTTGCATGCCATCCCATTTTACGCGATGAGCCATTGTAATAATGAGGTACCTGAGAGAAATAAAAATTTGTTAATTCTCATGGAATTAGAAAGAGATAAATCTTAAAAGTAATTAACTATCTTATTCCTAGGCTCTACCCAATTCTCGCATGGGTGAGGAAATTTCTTCCCTAGTTCCTAGGTAGGGGTCCTTAAGCGTTGGACTTATCCTATGACGTGACTATTTTCCCTAAGTCCTGAGACTTAGGCTCTGATACCAACTTAACTGTCACGCCCCGAGCCTTTATTACAGCAGAAGATTAGCTCGAGGAACGTGAACAGCCGGCATGATAAGCCTCTTGCGAGCAAGAACGATCAGAGCACAAGACAATCACACATAAAAATACAATTGCACAATAATTTTCTCAAACTCCAACTTTATTTCATCAGATCAAAATATTCAAATACAATAACTTTTCAACCTTCTTCAATCCATCAGACTCAAGAAAAAAGGAAAAATTACAAGACTCGATCTAAACAATATTGACTTTCCTAAGTCTTCACTATCATTTTGATATGACTTTCATTCGCTCTCGGACCCGCTATTTGTATAACTCGAATCTGAATTCGAATCACTTCCATCTCCTGAAAAAGATTGGAAATAGGTAATGAGCACACTTGCCCAGTAGGTATATTCGCATCAACATGAAGGCACTATTAAAGTGATTAGCATTTTAGCTCTAAAGAAAATAAAGTGAAATCATGCGAATGCGATAAATCATATGTAAATAACCAAGGTAACAAAACAATCATGTACGATAGAATGAACAAGTATGAATTAGCAAGAATGTATCAAGAACATGATATGCCCTTTCATGAACAAGAATGTATCGAGAATGTACTAGCAAACCACGTAATCATCACACAAACATCTTTTACTTATGAGCAAGTATTTGGTGAATTTCTGTGGAATATCATGTAACAAGCAAGAAAGTCATGTACGTATATCTGCCGTGCTTTGTGGATTTTACTTCATGAGCCGTGAATTTTCACTTATTTATAAAGAAAGTACTCCCAGCGTAATGCAACGCCAGTAGCATCATACCCCATGGTTTATAGTATGTTTTTGACAATCAGCCGAGGGGACTAGTATAGAGCCCTTGAACACAATCAGTGCTAGATCGCATCTTCAAGTATAAATCAAGTTACTTCCACGTTTCAAGTAATAAAATATGGCCAGTAATATAACAAGTTCAATAAGTTCATGATAACAATAATTTAATGAATGAACGCTTCAATTTAAGAATGCGAGGGATCAAGAATGACTTAAAACAAGGTTATGCTCATGGAAATAATTCAACATCATAACAGTACATTCCTTATCTTCCATAATTTAAAATTAAGTATCTTGAACAATATGACAAGTCCTAAACCATCAATAATCCATCTAGAAACTTTGAAATATCCACCCTTAGGTCAAACATCGGGTTAAAGTACTCAGGAATTATGACGGTCAATTAATGGGCCGTTACATGAACATGACGGTCTATAATTGGGCTGTTAGATCAGGCTGAATCTAGAAAGAATAAATTGGACTCAGTAAATGTGACGGTTGTATACTGGACCGTTATATGGGCCTGACGGTCGAGTAATATGCCGTTACATAGTCAAAACTAGAAAACATTGATAGTGCTTTCTAAACAATTTAGGTTTTAATGGTACAACCAACTCGGCGTCCTCGTGGGAATCCCAGGCTCGCGGAGAATTACGGAGGCCTTGAAACAAGATTTCCTAGTCCATTGGAAGGAATATCCAATAGAGAGGTCCTCAAGTCCAAGAATATATTCCTATGTGTAAAGTGTGAACTAATGGTCATATACCGGAATATATGCCATGCACTTAGAGAAATTGACTCTATAGATGGAAAAGAATGTGTAACCATTTGAAACCATGATAAAACGCCGTCAATACATCAGTTAAAATCATGTTTTTTAATACAAAACTATAGAGTTTTAGCAAATGAAATTAACATGTACTTAAAATAACTCAAAGTGCTTTAGACATGCGTGAATCAATTTATAAACTCAAAGTTCATGAAGATAGGTCAAAACATAGATAACTAGGTTTATTTATAAGCTACTTTGACTGTTCTCAATTCTGTCTCAAATTGATAGAACTCAGCACTCTGGCGGTCTAAGACAGGCACGTCATATGGCTGTGACGGTTTATCGTGGAGCCGTCAGAGTGTTATAACGCTCCGATCCTGGTCCGTCAGAGATTACAGAGAAATTTAAGTACAACAGGCAGTGTGACGGCTCATCGTAAGGCCGTCAGAGTCATGTGATGGTCTAATTATAATCCGTCAGAGCACTGCTGACAGTAAGTAAAAGATCTATGGTTTAAAACCTTTCATGCAAGAAGAATCAAAATAAACAACTACTATAGTCATGACAAAACGAATAATAGGCCATCTAGAAGCATAGGTTTCAGTGAACTTATAGGAGAATATCTTTTATCTTTATTTTAGGCTAAAGACATGCATGTATGCATAGACCTACTAAAACATGAAATCATGGTCTATAGTGCATGGAATCAAGTAAAACCAGAGGGCCTTTACTCCTATCATGATATTCTTACCGTTCATGAGATGACCTACCTCTTTACTGGGCTTTCAACTTCCAATTTGGGACTGCAAGACACGCCCTAGTTCTTTCCTTCCAGTGAGTTTTCAGCAACTTAACGTCGCTCTAACTTCGTAATCCCTTGACCTATAAACGTGAAATTTGGAGGGTAAACAGATGAAACTAAGGGGAACAGAAAGTTCTAAAGACACTTAGGCTAATTACCTCGATTTGGTGTTCTAATCTCCTGATCTTCAGTGGACTTTCGCTCAGATTCCTGGGTTGCTATGGTCGAACCAGTAACTTTGCAAGGTTCTAGCTCCTTTTGTAGTTGATCTCTTATCACGAAAATTTGAAGAAGATTAGTCCTATGTATTAACAACAAAAAGTTCTAAAGAACTTACCCGAAATACTATCTCCTTACCTTAGTTCCACGTGAGCCAATGTAAGTGTCGCGTATGTCAAGACTAGGGTCTATTTATAGGTTCTAGCTAGGGTTTTGAGGATTAGATCGATTCTAGAGTCCTTGGATCGACTTCTGAGTGTCCTTAACACGTTTACTAGTCCTCCCATCTCGATCCCTAAGAGATAGACTAGCAAAAATCCAATCTTTTTACTCTTTCTTCCATTCACGGAACTAACAGAGCGTGACGGTCGACTCTTGGTGCGTTACATGCCTGTGGCGGTCGCACGATAGACCGCTACAGCTACTGTGCCCAGAATTGAACTTAATTCAAACTCTTTTATTTGTTTTATCCACAAAATTATCTATAATAGGATATTTATCCCTAAAATTCATGAATTGGCTAAATAACCTTCTAGAATATGGGCCAAACTTAATGGGCTTGGTCCTTAAACCTTTTGGGCTTCAATTAAATAGGCTAGATTAATCGTTTACCCTAATTGGGCCTTAATGAATGTCTAATAAATTCCAAAAAATTATTAAATAATTCTTAAAATAATATAATTATTCTGGGTCATTACAAACAGGGTATCAGAGAAAGGAGAAGAAATCAGAGAGAAGATAGTTGCTGAAGTTTCAATTTCTAGATCAGATCTAGAATCGACTACTCAAGAGAGAGCTACATTGTTTTCGAGTTCTATCCGTGTGTTGTTTTTGTTCTTTCTTATTTTTCCTTTGAATCTCTCTTCAAGCTGTTAGGTAGCAGAGCAAGCTGTGTTGCTTAGCGGCGAGGATTGGTTCCTCGGACAGCAAGTTGTGAAGCTCCGTGGATTTAGCAAGCTGTGAGGCTCAGCGGTCTGGGATTCAATTCCCAAAGCTGTGGATCAGTAATTTGTAAGGACTCGTCCCCAAAGCTGTGGATCAGTGGAATTAAGCTGTGTAATCAGCAGCAAGCCTCACTCATGTTTGAGTGACGGGTGGACGTAGGTCTCAAGGTTGAGACCGAACCACCTTAAAACTCTTGTCTTTTTTGTGTGATTCCATGCGCATTGCTTTGTTTTCGCTAGATGAATGTTTTAGGACTAGATCAGTAGTTTACATTGTAGGAGATCTTAATTCGGGTGATCAATTCCTGCGTCCACCTTGACTCTGTTTGCACACTTAGTGTTTGATATTTGTTTTACATGAGGAGTTCATTCAGTAGGAGAGCGCTGTAATTTCATCTATTCACATTGAGTGTAATTGAAATTTTAATTCCGCAAAAGTTTTAACGGGGATCCATTCACCCCCCCTCTGGATCTCAGTCGTGCGTACATCAGCTAGCACCTCAATCCCAACAACACAATGTCATCTACATATACTTGTACAATGATGATTGTAGACACGCCAAAATTGATGCTATGTTGAGTAAGTTCTATATCACGACGTAATGCCCCAAAGTGGACTTCATTATTGGCTCAATAAAAAGGTTTTTCTATTTTTTTAGATTTATTTAGAATTTGTGACTGTTATCTAGACGCCATTTTGAATGAACGCCCTGTTGGACATATTTGGAACATGCTTGATTCTATTATTTTGATGATGTCTGCCTATGACTCATTGATGGGTCTTATTTGGATTTGATGATGACTATATTCTCATAGTTCAGATCAAAGTCTGAGTAGTATCAAGATATCATGCATGGCATGAGAAATGCTGAAAGAAGCGCAAGGTGCAAAGGTATAAGTATGCATAGAAAGCAAGAAAGGGAAAATGGAACATGTTCCTAGAAGCCAAGACATTGATGGATGCATAAAAATCAAGGAAGATAATAATATTGGGTGCACAAAAATCTAAGCAACTGGTAGCATAGAAATCAAGGTAATTGATAGCATAAAAATCAAGGCATTTGGCAGCACAGAAATCAAGCTGAAAAGCTTTATGTTGATTAGGTCGATGCAGCGGATACTATTCACACAAGACCAAGGTCGATGCACATTCAGCCAGCACAAGACCAAGTTCGATGCACATACTCTTCACACAAGACCAAGGTCAATGCACATTCTGCCAGCACAAGACCAAGGTCGATGCACATACTGTTCACACAAGACCAAGGTCGATGCACATTCTGCCAACACAAGACCAAGGTTGATGCACATGCTGAAGATGAAGACTAAGGTCGATGCACATGCTAAAGACTGAAGACTAAGGTCGATGCACATGCTGAAGACTGAAGACCAAGGTCGATGCACATGCTGAAGACTGAAGACTAAGGTCGATGCACATGCTTAAGACTGAAGACTAAGGTCGGTGCACATTTGCTCAATAGCTTATATGGTCGATGCACATTTTACTTCTTGTTTCACAAGGTCTGTGCACATTCATACATTGAACTAAGAGGTCTGTGCACATGTGATCTACAAGGTCTGTGCACATTCATGCTTTGAACTAAGAGGTTTGTGCACATGTGAACTACAAGGTCTGTGCACATGTGAAAGGTCAGTGCATCAATAGGCTCAATGCATAGAAGCCAACTAACAAGGTCTGAGCATAATCTGAAGAAAGGTCCGTACACATATGCATTTTCTGTTCAAGACAGGTCGATGCACATGCAGAGGTCCTGCACTGTCAAGGTCGGTGCACATATCATCAAGTTTGTGCACATCTGCTCTCCCAGGGGCATTTTCAGCAAACCTGTAGCTTTCTCAGAAAAGGATCCAGAGACCAAAAATAGGAACCGCAAATGCCCAAAAACACGTCTTTTGAGGTCTAGAGGAGTTTTCTAGGACTGACCAATGTCCTCTCTGTCATAAGACAACATTACAACCTTTTGGGAGAAGCTTTTTGGTAGAGACCAGATATAGGAAAGGTCAGCTTTTCTGTACAATGCTTTTTGGTCATAAGGACAGAGGACTGTCATGGGTCAATCAGGAAAAGGCTCCTTGGACAGTCAATTGTCCTTGTCATCATTGGCTTTCCATATCATCCTTTTGGTCAATGAAAAAGTTCAAGGACCAAATCTGGGAAAGGTCACATCTCATGGAAGCCACCTTTTTGCCTCCACCCAATCAGATTTGCTGTAATAGAAATCTCACAGGACAGAAGGACGTCCTTGGTGATGCCAACCAATGGAAGACAAGATGCTGCAGATCTGCCTTGGAAAGCACTCAAGCTCACATCGACGCATGTTTCAAGGAAAGAAGATCTTTTGGTGGGAAAAGCTTCCTTGGGCTTTTCTATTTATATGAAGCTTCCTCAAGAGAAGAAGAAGCTGCTGGAGAGAGAGAAAAAGCCACGCCATTGTGCATTCAAAGAAGAATATCAGTGAGAAAGAAAAGAAGGAGAGAGAGTAGACCAACCCTGGTTCGAGCTAAACTAGTGGTGAGAAAGGAAGAGGAAGTTGATGGGAGTGCAACCCCTCGTTGCAGCCAGCACCAAGCTTAGTAGTGCTTCATCATAGTGATCACAAGCCACAGTGCATTCTTCCTGCCTTGCTTTAGGCTTTTATTTTACTTTTCTGAATTAATGTTTCAAGTGTATGTCCGGTGCTCTGTTTAGAGATCGGAAGTGAGTCCTTGGATGTGTTCAAGCTTGTGTGTTCTTGGGAGACTGTCCCAAGTGTGGTTGCTGCACTTGCAGCTTGTTGTTTGTTTTTGTGAGTGTGTGTGTGGGGGACTCATCCCGTGTGTGCGTGTGGTGAGGATTTCATCCTCGTGAGGAGTCTCCTCCTCGTGTGGTTGGGGCATTGTCCCTGTGTGGTGCTGCATTCGTAGCGTGTGGTAAAGCCTCACCGGTTTGGTGAGGGGTGGATGTAGGTCTGCGGGTTTACAGACTGAACCACCTTAAAAACGTACTGTGTAGTGGGTTGTTCTTTGTGAGATTGCTCCATCTTCTCTATCCCCATTTATAGGTTGGTGTTCGTGTTTCAACGCATGTAATCTTGGTTATCTCCATTGCACACTCAAGCTCGTAGGACCGTGCTTTGCCGTTTTCATTTGAGTCATCAACTTATTCCACTGTGCTTTATGTCTAAGTGCCTCATGTGCACTCTAGTTGTTGTTGTTGTGCCCCTTGTGATTTGATGATAGGGTGTTGTTGTTTGGTTGTTTTGATGATAGCAACTCAATGAGTCTCCACATAAGAATGATGATGAAATACATAAGAATGATGATGAAATGATGTTTTGAATGCATTATTCTGTTTGAATGTTATGGTAAATAGATTGCATTCTT
This sequence comes from Amorphophallus konjac, assembly GCA_022559845.1. NCBI lineage: Eukaryota > Viridiplantae > Streptophyta > Magnoliopsida > Alismatales > Araceae > Amorphophallus > Amorphophallus konjac. The sequence goes on along the minus strand of CM040128.1, from coordinate 200,129,369 downwards.
GTTTTCTTTCTCTCACTGCATCGGTTCAATTTCTGTCATATGCATACTATGCATCAGTGCATTAACAGAGTCTATACATCGTCAGGTTGCTTGATCAGTGCATTAACAGAGTCTATACATCGTCAGGATGCTTGCACGTAGAGTCTATACATTCGTTAGAGCTCAGCTCGTGGCTTAGTCTGTTCATCCATGTTCATTTTGCATGTGTGCATCCCTCAGCAAAGTATGTACACTCTACGGTTGGTTTATGCATATTCAATGTCTGCACGCTATAAAGTCTATATAGAGTTTTTGCCTAGATTGCATCAGACAAGTCTGTACATTCTTCAGCAGCAAGTCTGTACATCATCTTGGTGTAGGCGTGGCAAAGTCTGTACATTGCATCGCATGCTCACACACTCACAAGTCTATACATTGGCTGTTGCACTCGCAAGTCTATACATTGGCTGCTGCATGCTCACACAACCATTAAGTCTATACATCGTCGTCTGTTCATGCATCAATTCTCAAGTTTGTACAACCGTTATTGATATGTGCATTTAAGTTCATACATTCTTCAAGGGCATAGTCCATGCATTCATCTCAAATCTATACAACTCTTGTTGCTGCATAAACGTAAAGTCTGTACATGGTCTTGGCATATGCACACACAAAGTCCATACAACGTCTAGCGTCTCACTTAGCGTCTCTGTGCATCGTTTCTCAAAGTCTGTACAGCCGTGGTCGCAAGACCAAGTCTGTACATCGTCTTGTGCATGCAACATTAGCACAAGTCTATACAGCCTGTGTGCTTCATAACGCCAAGTCTATACAACGGCTAGCTGCACAAACGCCAAGTCTATACATTGGCTAGCTGCACAAACACTAAGTCTACACAATGTTGCATGCAGAGTCTGTACATTCATTTGGCATGTCAGTGCATCCATTTGTAATGTATATACCTTGCTATCTGCATCTGTGCACTCCTTCACTCTAAGTCTATACATTGCTTCATGCATTGCACGAAGTCTGCACATTGTGTGTTGCTATGCTCATACATCATTTTAGTAAGTCTGCACAATGGTGCACGTTGAGTCTGCACATTTTTTTGGCATGTCAGTGCACTCATCTTCAATGTGCATACTTCACCATATGCATACTGCATCGTATGCTAGCAAGTCTGCACATGTCTATACATTGCCTTGCTGCATTGCACCCGTTCAAAGTCTGCACATTGCTGCAAGCTAAGTCTGCACACTAATAGCATGTCAGTGCATTCATCTTTCAATGTACATACGTTTCTTGATGCATTCTGCATTACACACTTAGTTTGTGCATTGTGCTCTCATGTTTTAACACTAGGCATTGCAAAGTCTATACATTGTTGTCGCATTGCAAAGTCTACACATTGCATTACACACCACAAAGTATGTACAAGGTTCTATAGTCTTAAGCTGATAAATCTCTTCGACTGACTGACAGGTACCTTGTCGAGAAGATTAAGAATGGCACGTGATCCAAGACTTGAGGAGGTGCCAGGATTGTGACACGTGTAGTGCAGCGGGCTGATGTGCTGCCACGTCATCAAGGCTCTCTGGGCGGGAAATGTGGAAGACACACGCCCTATCTATTTGCTTCTGGTATAAAAGGAACACTTCTTCCTCAGAAGAAGATCTGATCGTGAAGGCTCGAGAGCAGAGAGTGATCGAAGAAGCAGACAGAAGCAGAAAGAGCTAGAAGAACAAGAAGAAAGAGAGAGAGATCCTTGGAGAGCAGAGATCGAGAGAAGAAGAGAAGTGTAGTAGAGAAGAAGAGAGATAGAGAGAGAGATAGAGAGTTAGAGGAGAAGATGGGAAGCTGCTTGAAGATCTGTTCCTGCTGGACCATGGATCAAATCCAGGCCAGTCAGCTCCGTTGAGAGCCACATTTGTGCTATCATCTTTTACAGCTTTCAGTCGCTGTGTTTCATCCTTTCTTGTTTTCTTTTTACTTTGTTCTTTTCATCTGATCGCTATACTTTCCGATTCTCTAGTTTAAGGTCGGTGTTCCCTCTGGGTTTCAGAGGAAGGGAGACTTGGTGTCTCTGGTTGCAAGTGGCTACTGTCGCTTGTGGGTTACCTCCTGGGTGGAGGAAGAGAGACTTTGGTCTCTGGTTGCTAGTGACGGGTTGTCACTAGTGGTTTCCCTCCTGGGTGGAGGAAGAGAGACTTCGGTCTCTGGTTGCTAGTGACGGGTAGTCACTAGTGGGTTTCCTCCGGTCTGGAGGAAGAGGGGAGGTTGTTCCCCTGGTCAAGCTGTTAGGCAGCACCTATTTGCAGACTGAGTCTGCAGTTCTAGCTTTTGCTAGTGGAAGCCTCACTCCGGTTTGGAGTGAGGGGTGGACGTAGGTCTGTGGACCGAACCACCTAAAAAATCTTTGTGCACTGTGGTTTGAATGTTCATTTCTGTTTTCGCTAGATGTTTGCATAGGCCGATTTGGATCTTCTATCTAGCAGGGAATTTGATTGCATATCAATCATCTGTTACTGGTCCTATGAGAGTCACCTTGATTACTTAATCACTACTCTATGTATGCTAGACTCAATTTAAACCTACAGTCATGAACGTGTTTAATTCCTTATCAGGTTTAAGTTCATGCACACTGTCTATTCGATAACTGCTTTGTGAGTCCCTTGGTATTGATCCTAAGTCCTAATCTGTTCATCTATAAGCATCTTAGTTGACCTAGTGAATCTGTTATTTCCGCAACTACTCATTGGATTTCAGTTTGTATCAGGAAGTTTTAATTGGGCAAGAGTTTTATATGGGGATTCATTCACCCCCCCTCTGAATCCATCGCACCGATCCCAACAATTGGTATCAGAGTGGGTGTCTGCATAGAGGGTCTAGTGACCTGTAGATCCGATCCGTAATTGGCTTCGGTGCGATATGAGTTGATCCGTTCGCTTGTATTGTTTTAATCTCTTCTTTATTTAGAATTCTGATCTTGTCTGAGCATGGAATTGATGATTGATATCCCGAGGTACGAGGGTCAAAACTTCTACAATTGGCTTAATCAGTTCAGGGAATATGTGATGTAGATTAATCCAGATCTGTGGATAGTCATTGCACACAGTCCTTATGAAGTTCCAAAGGATGAATCCTTATGGAAAACATCAGACAGACGAAAATTCTCTGCGAATCAAAGGGCCTTGAATCTAATCAAAGGGGCGATAAACACTGACAAGTTTCCTTGTGTAGTTAATTGATGCAGTGCCTTCGAAGTGGTCGAGATAATAGCAAGCAGTAGTAGCCAGGGTAAGTGAAATGTCTCATGGCAATAGAAGAAGATGAAGATTATGTGGAGGATACTTCGTCACAAGTAAATTCTGACACTGATAATGTTTCTCTGGAAAGTATGATTGCGTTGAATGAGCATTTATTGAACAAATATGATAGACTTAAATCTGAGAAGAGAAAATTCAGAAAAGAAATGCTGAATGAAATCAGAAGTATGAAAGTGGAAAATGAAAACCTAAAGTCAGATATGAACAGAAAAGAAAATGAAATGAAACACTTGAAGTCTGAGAATGAGAGTTTAAGGAATAGACTCATCAAAGAAAATGATTCTTGCAATGAATGTGCATTCTTGAAGGAATTGATTGAAGACTTAGACTCTGATGATAATATACAGAAGAACTTTATCACTTCCTTGACGGAAGAAAATGATTCATTACTGACTCAGAAGAAGGAAACTGATAAATTACAAGATAAGTTGATTGAAGAAAATATTTATCTGAAGGAACAAAACAAAAAGCTAATGGTTCTTAACACTATTTTCTCTGAAAAATGGCTGACGATTGAAAAAGGGAAATCTATCTTGAAAGAAAATGAAGTGAATATTGAATTCAAATTGACACAGGAAAATGAGACTCTGAAGAGTCTGAATGATGAATTGCAAAATCAAGTCATTTCGTGTAAAGACTACATTGTTTCTTTGGAGATAGAAATTGAAGATCTGAAAAACTCCCTGTCAAAATTTGTTAAGGGAAGAGACAATTTGAATAAGCTCCTTGGAGCGAATGTGAATTTTCAGAAGGAGGGACTGGGTTACAATCCAGTCATGAAGAAGGCTGAGAAGGTTGATGGAGACAAATTGAAAACTATTTTTGTTAAATGTTCAGAACAAGAAAAGCCTTCTACCTCATCTTCACCTCAGTACAAAAATCAGAAAGGGACTGAAAAATAGAAAATAAATAAAAAGGATTCTTCAGTGCATGTTGATCACAGTCTTCACACACACTCACATGCATCTAGAAAGAAAATGATCTGTCACTACTGTCACAAATTTGGACATCTAATGCATGAGTGTAATTTGATGGAAAAGGATGACCTAGCTGCTGAACAAAACAATCAGGTTAGAAAGCATGTCTCTAGGGAAAAGAAAATTCATTGCTATACTTGTGGAAAAATGGGACATGTTGCTGTTCAGTGCTGGTCAGCTAATGGTAAGAGAAAATTCTATCCTCATGTTAATCATGTCCATAAGAATGTTATGAATAAGAATAAATCTGCTGTCATAAATCAGCGTGGTAGGTGCTTCAATTGTGGGAAGCCAGGCCATAGGGCAAAAGATTGTTGGCATGTTCAGGGAAAGAAATTTAATTCTGAAATTGCCAAATTCCCTACAAACAGAAATGATTTTGGTAGAAATAAATCTGTTTTCAAAGAAAAGATTCCTGTATGTTTTGAATGTGGAAAACTTGGCCACCGAGCTTCAGAATGCTTGCGGGAAGGTTATGGTAAACCAAAATTTCATGTAAGTAACAGAAATTTCCATGTTTATCCACATAGATTCCATGATTATAATCCTGTTCACAAAAAGAACTCAAAGGCTGTTACACCATGTCATTATTGTGGCAGGTTGGGCATTCTATGTATAATTGTCATATCATGTGTTTTGATGATAAACAAGCTAAAAACTTGTTGAGAAAACCTGCTAGGAGTGTCACTGTTAATATAGGACCCAAGACTGCTTGGGTTCCTGCAGGATCAAATGATTAATGTGCTGCAGGTGTGCCTTGGAAGCTGATGAATAAAGGGGTTAATAATCCAAGGCACTCACAAGTGAAACCCCCCCAGGAGTGAACTATTCAGGTTAGTTCTGAAAACTCAGTTTAAATTCTATCTTCTGAATTTGTGTGCTCCGGATGCTTGCATATCATGACAACTCCTTTGATGAATGCATTATACATTCTTGTTATGATACATATTTGTCAACTTCCCTGCATAATGATATTGCATATGTTGCATTAAGAAACCTCACTTATTGCATATAGTTAAGGGGAGTTTGGTTATCCGTGCATAATGTTCATGACATTCATGTTCAGGAAATATCTGAAGGAGAGTCATTGCATAAGCATGCATGTAAGAGCAGTGTATTGCATATCATCAATTTTGAAAAATCTAAAAAGAAATGATCCTCACTGCATATCATTCAGCTATGACTATGTCTAAGCTCTCTGTCCTCTAATTCTTCCCATTCATTTGCAAAACCACATGCATATAGACAGGGGGAGTGTTGTATGTAATTCAGAGAGGTCATCAACTTCATTGAAACTCAAATTCTTTTCTCTCTTGAATTCATTAAACTCCTTGACCCTGATGAGTTGAGTCTGACAATATGGCAATCTGTTAGTCAGTTCTAATTCTTAAGCAATAGAAAATAGACTTCTTTCTTTATAAGAATTTTAATTACTTAAAGACTGACCTAATGGTTTAAATTTTATAAACTTTAGAGTTTAAAGATTGCAATCAGTAAATAAGAGTGTTGATAATTGATAATAACTCTCAACCCTTATTTCATTACATGTCAGACAAAGTTAATTGTGTCTGAAATCTGAAAACTCACCTGAAATCCTGTTAGAGAAGGCTAAGTATGTGTATTATCCTTAAACAAGTCATTCTGAAACAAATAAAGGACAGCTAAGAAAAATATTGAAAAATCTTGAAAATATTTGAAAAATAACATTGGTAGAGCAATGACTAGTAAAGCACTGAGAAACTGAGTGTTCCATCAAAGAAATGGACAACACGTATGTCATGATGTGTATCAGTTCTCTCTGTATAAATGATCAAAACAGTAGGATGGTTTCACTGAGTACCTGGGGGTACCTGCGTCTCATAAACGTGTACCTTCACACAAAAGGTGTAAATCATTCTTGTTGAATTTGATTATAGGCAGAATGGTCCATCATGTTGAGTATCTAGGGGTACTGGCGTCTGATAAACGTGTACCCTTACGCAAAAAGACAAATGGCACCTGAATGCCCTTAATGAAATCAAATTAAAAATGCTGATCCTTCTAAGAGAAAATTCAGGTATGTCAAATTGTTTAATTTCAATACATGACCTAGTATCTCTTAACAAATTTTACTGAGTCTAAGAAAGTAAGATGCTTTGAAACTGAATCTCTCATGCTCAAATGTGATTCTGGTTTATTGCTATTATCATGCATAGCAAACTCATTCAATGATTGTAGTGCATGAACTCTAACTTTTATAACCTTCAAACCAGAATTCTATCTCTAAGCAGTTTCTAAATTCATATGACTGAAGACTCTGTGCTTTAGAATGCTTAATTCCTGAACTACTTGCTCAGAATGCCAGTCAGATGTCCTTCTTCCCTTATTTTTTTTACCTCCTGTTTGTTGATGGCAAAGGGGGAGAATAATTGTCAGTTTGATAGCATCCCAGGGGGAGAACATGTACTATGCAAAGGGGGAGAGTTGTCAAACTTTCATGTTGATAGGGGGAGTTCTTATATTCAGTACTCTCTTTGCATGTTTCTATGGGGGAGAATTGGTATCAGACTTCATACATATCTTTCATTCCACTCACAAACCTTTTTGATTGTGTCAAAGGAGGAGAATTGTTTGCTGAGTCTGTGTAACTCATTGTGTTGACATCATCAAAAAGGGGGAGATTGTTGTGCCCCTTGTGATTTGATGATAGGGTGTTGTTGTTTGGTTGTTTTGATGATAGCAACTCAATGAGTCTCCACATAAGAATGACGATGAAATACATAAGAATGATGATGAAATGATGTTTTGAATGCATTATTCTATTTGAATGTTCTGGTATATAGATTGCATTCTTGTTTTCTTTCTCTCACTGCATCGGTTCAATTTCTGTCATATGCATACTATGCATCAGTGCATTAACAGAGTCTATACATCGTCAGGTTGCTTGATCAGTGCATTAACAGAGTCTATACATCGTCAGGTTGCTTGCACGTAGAGTCTATACATTCGTTAGAGCTCAGCTCGTGGCTTAGTCTGTTCATCCATGTTCATTTTGCATGTGTGCATCCCTCAGCAAAGTCTGTACACTCTACGGTTGGTTTATGCATATTCAATTTCTGCACGCTATAAAGTCTGTATAGAGTTTTTGCCTAGATTGCATCAGACAAGTCTGTACATTCTTCAGCAGCAAGTCTGTACATCGTCTTGGTGTAGGCGTGGCAAAGTTTGTACATTGCATCGCATGCTCACACACTCGCAAGTCTATACATTGGGTACTGCACTCGCAAGTCTATACATTGGCTGATGCATGCTCACACAACCATTAAGTCTATACATCGCCGTCTGTTCATGCATTAATTCTCAAGTTTGTACAACCGTTATTGATATGTGCATTTAAGTTCATACATTCTTCAATGGCATAGTCCATGCATTCATCTCAATTCTATACAACTCCTGTTGCTGCATAAACGTAAAGTCTGTACATGGTCTTGGCATATGCACACACAAAGTCCATACAACGTCTAGCGTCTCACTTAGCATCTCTGTGCATCGTTTCTCAAAGTCTGTACAGTCGTGGTCGCAAGACCAAGTCTGTAAATCGTCTTGTGCATGCAGCATTAGCACAAGTATGTACAGCCTGTGTGCTTCATAACGCCAAGTCTATACAACGGCTAGCTACATAAATGCCAAGTCTATACATTGGCTAGCTGCACAAACACTAAGTCTACACAATGTTGCATGTAGAGTCTGTACATTCATTTGGCATGTCAGTGCATCCATTTGTAATGTATATACCTTGCTATCTGCATCTGTGCACTCCTTCACTCTAAGTCTATACATTGATTCATGCATTGCACGAAGTCTGCACATTGTGTGTTGTTATGCTCATACATCATTTTAGTAAGTCTGCACAATGGTGCACGTTGAGTCTGCACATTCGTTTGGCATGTCAGTGCACTCATCTTCAATGTGCATACTTCACCATATGCATACTGCATCATATGCTAGCAAGTCTGCACATGTCTATACATTGCCTTGCTGCATTGCACCCGTTCAAAGTCTGCACATTGTTGCAAGCTAATTCTGCACACTAATAGCATGTCAGTGCATTCATCTTTCAATGTACATACTTTGCTTGATGCATTCTGCATTACACACTTAGTTTGTGCATTGTGCTCTCATGTTTTAACACTAGGCATTGCAAAGTCTATACATTACTGTCGCATTGCAAAGTCTACACACTGCATTACACACTACAAAGTATGTACAAGGTTCTATAGTCTTAAGCTGATAATTCTCTTCGACTGACTGACAGGTACCTTGTCGAGAAGATTAAGAATGGCACGCGATCCAAGACTTGAGGAGGTGCCAGGATTGTGACACGTGTAGTGCAGCAGGCTGATGTGCTGCCACATGGTCAAGGCTCTCTGGGCGAGAAATGTGGAAGACACACGCCCTATCTGTTTGCTACTGGGATAAAAGGAACACTTCTTCCTCAGAAGAAGATCTGATCATGAAGGCTCGAGAGCAGAGAGTGATCGAAGAAGCAGACAGAAGCAGAAAGAGCTAGAAGAAGAAGAAGAAAGAAAGAGAGATCCTTGGAGAGCAGAGATCGAGAGAAGAAGAGAAGTGCAGCAGAGAAGAAGAGAGATAGAGAGTTAGAGGAGAAGAAGGGAAGCTGCTTGAAGATCTGTTCCTGCTGGACCGTGGATCAAATCTAGGCCAGTTAGCTCCGTTGAGAGCCACATTTGTGCTATCATCTTTTACAGCTTTCAGTCGCTGTGTTTCATCCTTTCTTATTTTCTTTTTACTTTGTTCCTTTAATCTGATCGCTATACTTTCCGATTCTCTAGTTTGAGGTCGGTGTTCCCTCTAGGTTTCAGAGGAAGGGAGACTTGGTGTCTCCGGTTGCAAGTGGCTGCTGTCGCTTGTGGGTTCCCTCCTGGGTGGAGGAAGAGAGACTTCGGTCTCTGGTTGCTAGTGACGGGTAGTCACTAGTGATTTCCCTCCTGGGTGGAGGAAGAGAGACTTCGGTCTCTGGTTGCTAGTGACGGGTAGTCACTAGTGGGTTCCCTCAGGTCTGGAGGAAGAGGGGAGGTTGTTCCCCTGGTCAAGCTGTTAGGCAGCACCTGTTTGCAGACTGAGTCTGTGGTTCTTGCTTTTGCTAGTGGAAGCCTCACTCCGGTTTGGAGTAAGGGGTGGACGTAGGTCTGTAGACCGAACCACCTAAAAAATATTTGTGCACTGTGGTTTGAATGTTCATTTCTATTTTCGCTAGATGTTTGCATAGGCCGATTTGGATCTTCTATCTAGCAGGGAATTTGATTGCATATCAATCATCTGTTACTGGTCCTGTGAGAGTCACCTTGATTACTTAATCACTGCTCTATGTATGCTAGACTTGATTTCAACCTACAGTCATGAACGTGTTTAATTCCTTATCAGGTTTAAGTTCATGCACACTGTCTGTTCGATAATTGCTTTGTGAGTCCCTTGGTATTGATCCTAAGTCACTAATCGTTCATCTATAAGCATCTTAGTTGACCTATTGAATCTGTTATTTCCGCAACTGCTCATTGGATTTCAGTTTGTATCATGAAGTTTTAATTGGGCATGAGTTTTATAAGGGGATTCATTCACCCCCCCCCCCTCTGAATCCATCGCACCGATCCCAACAGTTGTTTATGTTTTAATTAGCTCAAGTTTTAATTGGTCATAGTCTTTCAGCAAGATCTATTCAACCCCCCCTTCTAGATCCGGTTGCACCTATTGGACCCAACATGCCCTTCCAGAGTGTCACCTTTTTCCTCCACTATAGGACGACATGGGCCTCTGGAAGGTCGACTCATAAGAATGGGCGACAGTTCACACGAGTGCTATTTCCTGGTTCTCCGATTTTCCACTAGATTTTAATTCTAAAGAATTGACGCCCTTTTGCACGGGCGCTCATTAATGAGCGCCTTTTCAAGCAGGCACCATTTCTTGTTTTTAATTATGGAAAGTTCATTATTTCCATAATTTATCTAGGAATGAACGACAGTTTCGTGGGCGCCCATTTAATTGACGACATTGTCTTGGTCGCCAATTCCTTTCTCTGTCCTCTTCGTCTGCAACCTCCTCTACATGGTGTTCTTATCGATTTTGGCTCCATATCCTTCTGTGGAAGGGAGATCCACGTCTTGGGATCGATTTCTCTGTTTTAATCCCATTGAAACAAGGATCTTTTCCTCTATAAATACCCCCTTCGAAGCCGGCGGGCGGTTTTTCCGAACATGAACAGAGAGAGCAATAGCAGAAGAGCCAACAAAAGAGAAGATAGAGTTTTGTTTTTTTCTTAACACTGCAGGTGTTCGCGTCACTGAGTCAAAGAGAACCTGAGTTCTCTTCTCTTCTCTTTTCTCTTCTGCGACCTGCTATAGTGTGCTTCGAGCTTCTCCCATGCGATCTGCCGCTGTTGCTTCAAGCTTCTCTGATGTTGCTATTTTTGGGCTTCTCTTCTACTACATGCTACTTGCTGTGGTGTTGGAGGACCAACTTTCACATTCTTCCCCCTTTTCTCTAAGTTTTTCTATTCTCTTATTTGTTAGTTTGCACGTCCATCATCCCGTCTGGCATCCACTTGCTAGATCATCATTTAGCACTTATTTGCATTAGCATTCATATTTCCCTCCCTTTTGCTCCTTAAGGGGTTTAAACCAAAAAAACACACAAGGTGTGTTTATGCCCTTCTTGCATAGATTTACTTTCATAGAGCATTGATACTACACACTTGGTTTTTCTAATCCATCTCTTTTGTTTATCTTTGTTCTTTTTCAAGGGTAATCAAGATAAGAACCCCCTTCATCGGTCGGCCGATAAAGGGAGGAAGTTGGACTCACACCACACCCCGCTTACAAGGTATTTTGCGATCACTTTCTTCTTTTGAGGTAACCCCTCTGGCGATCACACTCCTTTAGTAGCATCACATGCTCCCTCCCCCATCTGTTCATCATCATATAAATTAACTTTTCTTGTCTTTCTTTTTAATGTCTATGTGACATCGTTCACAAATTGGCGATCACGGTGGGACACTTGTTATTTTTGTTTTGATTACCCCTCCTTCGGCACCCACGTGTGCCCCTCCCCTTTGGCACCCACGTGTGCCCCTCCTTTGTGCTCCACGTAGCACGGTATTTCCCACTCTCTTTGTGTACCACGTGCACATCTCCGACTTGATTTGCCAGTTTTTAGACTGTCTCATAATATTTAAAGGAAGAAAATTTCCTTTCTTTCCCTATCTGTGTTGCTTTCTATTTCTGTGAAGAATCAGCGACTGCTCAGGCAGCCACAATTTTTATAATTAGCGACCTATCACAGAGGCACCCATCATTTTATTTCCACTATTATTTACTGATTATTACAATAAGCGCCCCTCCAAAGAGGCACCATTCACTGATCCAGTGCCTAATCCTAAGGTGAAAATTTCTCTCAGTTACTGGTCACCTCATCTTTTTACCATTTTTTAGTGCTATTGCAATCAGTGCCACTCCAGAGAGGCGCCACTCCCTGATTTAGCGCCTAATCCAAAGGTGCAATTTCCTTTCAGCTTACTATTCACTAGATTTAGCACCTTTGTGAAGAGACGTCGGTTACAGAATCAGCGGCTGTCAAGCAGTCGTTATTTCCTGATTCAGCGAGCACTGTGTTGGCTGGCATTTCTTTCTGTTCTCACAGAACTACTTTTCTACTGCTATTTTGCTCTTGTGTGGCTTTGATTATTGCTCATATCTATATTGCTGTTGATCCTATCTGTATTAGCTTGCATTCTAGGGCATTTGGTTGAGAGACCTCCTCTCTCTACACCCTTAGGATCTCCTACACTTTCTTGGGAAGGGAAGGACCCTCCATTGAGCACTCCGTCTCATTGGATTGGAAATTCCCTAACTAAGGCCTCCATAAGTCCTCGCACCCGTGGATTCCCTCATGGACGTCGGGTAGGTTGTACCATTTAAAGCACCTAGGAGTTTACTTAACACTCACGCTTGTGAAGAGAGAGAAAGAACCTAGTTGACCCGGAGATTACACTCAAATTGAAACTAGGATCTATATTGAGGAGAGAGCTAACTACTTCATCAAAATCCATCTTTATCTAATCTCAAAGAACATTAAAACCTTGCGCAATCATCATAACTTTGTTGACAACTTACTTGTGATGCGGACATCAGAGCAAGAGCACTGACATTTTTCATTGACATTTGTGTCCTTTAGTTTGTTTTTATATCCTTGGGAAGTATGTTCACAATTGTAAGGCTTTATAAGCCAATGTGTCATTCCCTAGGATTGTTTGGGTTTTTATGTAAAATGTCAGTAGGTCCAACAAGGGGGCCCTCACTCCTTCCCCATTGGTCCGCCTAAGCCATATGGGTCCATGTGGGGCTGGTCAAAGTCCTAGGTGATCTTCTAGATGCTTTGACAAGTCAAGGGGGACAAATGGACTAAAAAGTCCAAGATGCTTACCAAGCTAGTCAAGGGGGCGCTCCCCCCCCCTTAATACTTGTTTAATGTGGTTCCAAACCACATGGGAGAAAAAGATTTGAACACCCTCTTTTACCCCTCCCAATTCTAGATCTAGGGTTATTTAGAGTCTTTTTATATTTATTATAAATAGCTTATATTTCACATTTAATAGAATTAATGAATGAAAATTGATGAAAATTTGGTTGGAACCTCCTTGGAGGGTGCGCCCCTCTCCCCTCTCTCCCTGCTGTTCTTCTTCTTCCTCGAGCAATCCAGGGTGTGAGACCCTTTCTACCTCCCCCTCTCATCCTCTGAGTTCTATTTCTGCCGCCGCCGCCGCCATCGCACCGCCGTCGCGCCGCCGCCACCATCGTCGGAATTCTTTCTACATCAGGACAGAACCTCATCTCTAGAATTTTATCTTTTGTTCTAATTGTCTAATCGAGCTTAAACTTTGAGGGTTTGTTCTACATACTTCCCTTAACCCCCAGTTCAAATTTTGTGTCGTTTGGACATCGTTTAGTATTTTTCCCATATTTCTTGTTCTTCCCCCTGTAATCTGCCATTCTGCAGATCCACGGGATAGTGTCACCCTTTCGTATTTTTCCCACCCCCTTAGAAATTTTCAAAAACTCCACAAAAATTCCTCAGTATTCCTCACGTTCCCCCCTACGTCCCACAATTTTTTCTGACCCTGAAAAAATCATTTACCCCTCGGTCAAAGGTCAGTTTCAGACAGATCCCTTTCTATCCAGAGTGTTTGTAAACAGATCCACAAAAAAAACACAATATTGCAGAGCCTCCCAATTCTTATCCTTTCGTTGGATCGAGTTGAAAAACATATATGTTGTAGATCTGGGAGTTCTCTTTTCAATGCCACTGGTCTTGCCTCGATCTGATTTCAGATCTGAGAGAATTAATGATTGCAGTCGAGGCGTGCCGATCTATTTTTTGTGCAGGTTCAAAATTATAGTCCGGGAGAAATTCACAAACAAATACCAAAAGTCAACTTTCGTGACCGCCGCTCCCAGGAGTCGACCAGGGACATCCTGCCAACGTTCTAGCCAAGCGGCGCCTTCAGAAGATCTCAGGAAGGCGACGTTCCTTTAGAAGCCGCGCCTTGCTGTCCAGCGAGTCAGAACCGAGTCGACGCAGTACCGAGTCGGCGCAGGACCGAGTCGGACCAGTAGGCCGAGTTTACTCCGAACGCACCTCCAGATTGCTGCCCATCAACCCAGGATCGGTCCTCCCGGGCCCACTTGTAGCCCTTTACCTCCCTGCGTGGAGTGGGCAAAAAAATTCACTGTTGTAATTAAATTTTAACCATTGTTACCGGGAGTTACCGTACTTGGCCGGGAAGTCTTCCCCACGCCCGAAGCGTGGAGGTAAACTCGCTACCCTCCTCATAGGCATTTGCTTTACCCGTATATTTTTGAATGCCGCTGCATGTGATGGGTTATTAGCCCGTTATATCAATTGTATCACCGCTGCGAGAGAGTGAGTGTAACCCGTTCCGTGTCTCGATCCGAGTTCACGCGGAAAGGCCGATACCCAAGACTCACTGCCAGTTTCTCAACTGTGCACAGTCCCACGCATCCCTCGCTAGGGACTATTCACGAGCTAGAGTCCCAGGTCGCGTGTCCGTCCCGCATCAACTTGAGTGCTTGTTTGCTAGCCATACTTGTTTGTTTGAAATAGTTCCTTTTGATAATCATGAAACTTCGTTCAGGTAGAATTGTCAATATGGCCAACCAAGAGTATTCCAATGATGTTGGTGAGGATGGTCAATTTGACCAAACCTATGAGGATCCCCAAGGTTTTATTCAATACGAGGGAAACTACACTCCCTCTCATTCTCAATATCCTCCTCCTCAAGTCTATGTGGTGGACACCACCACCCAAGTGGTTGAGCCTTCCTCTTAAGCCCAACCCGTCACTCAATCCACATCCGGGGAAGCTTCCCCATCTTTTAATTTGAATGATCTCATTAATGTCTTATCCCGACTGGATGATACTCAACGTCAAGCAGTTCAAGCCGCTCTTAAAGGCAAGTCCGTCCCCTCTTCCTCTTCAAATCCCCCTCAGGCCGCGGGTGGCCTTCAGATCAACACCACTAATGACCAGGCAGTCTCACAGAAAATTCCATCCCATCCACAAACTCCCGTTATTGTTGCGCCGGCCCAACCGGCAAGCCATTCCATGGTTAGCCCACAACATCCTCCACCTCAATTTTTGAGAAGGCCTATGCCAAACCCATTCCCTACCAATCCGACCCCAGCCGAGTCTGACACCAACACTCTTCTCCTCCAAAAGATTGCTAGCATGGAGGAACAACTCTGGAGGGTCTCGGCCCCCAAAGACACTCCAGAAGTCACTCTCCCTACTCTACCGGTCTTCCACTTGCCTCCATCGAAGATGCCAAATTTTTGGCGCTATAATGGAACGGGCAACCCGTTCATTCATTTAAAAGATTTCATGTACGAGACATCCTTTTCGCAAAACAATAAAGCGTCTCTGGCTTATCTGTTTAGAAGGTCTCTTGATGGCTCGGCCCTTGAATGGTTTTACTCTCTAGAGCCAATTGAAGTTGGTGATTTTGATGTTGTTCAAAAGAAATTTCTGCAAAAGTATAGAGACCGTGTTGGCCCTTCCTTGTCTGTGAATGATCTAGTCGCCGAAAAGATGAAACCCAAGGAGGATTTCATGCAATTTGCCGATAGATGGAAGGTTATGGCTGAAAAGTTGAGAGATACACTCTCGGAACCGAAGCAAGTTAAGATGATAGTCTCAAATGCTACTCCGCAATTTCGTTATATTCTGGCTATGAATAAATTGAATACAATGGAGGAACTTTATGAAAGGGCATGTTTGAGCAAAAGTCGAGGTTGGTGAGGAAGAGCACCAATGTCAATAATAGTGGTGGAACAACCGAGGGTATGGTCACTAATGAGAAAGTGGGCGTGGTTGGCAATCCCGCACCTTTTTGCAATCCTTCCAACCCAAGACCCCCACAGCCACAACAACAACCCTCATTCCTTAACCCAATTCCCAAGCAAACAACCCTCCTCAATCCTTCCATCCCCCTCCACAAAATCAAGCTCCCCAACAAAACCCTCCAGTTCCCCACCAATACCACCAAGTGCCACCTCCTGCAAACTATGGTCCTCAACTGTCAAGAAGACCACTAGGCACCAAAAAAGCCCAATATCCTCCATGACCCGAGAGCCTCCCCGATATTTTTAACGCCCTCATGGCCGCCAACGTGCTCACGTTGCCAAAAGAAAGGCCGGCCTGGCCTCAAAATGTGGATACCTCTCAAAATTGTGTCTTCCATCGGTAGCCTGGGCATAACATTGATCATTCCTTTCACTTTAAAGATTACATATATGATATGAATGACCAAGGAGGTATTGACTAGGACGAGATGAGGAAAATTATTGCAACTCTAAAAGCACGAAAACCTCCCCGACAGCAGGCACCACAACCGGCTCAGCAGCCCGCCTAGCAAGTTCAATAGTAGCAAGCTCCCGTACCGCAACCGGACATGGGGATTGTCCAAAATCCATTGCCAGAGCACCCTGCACCCAACCAACAAGTAAACCCTGTCACCTCTTTCCGTGAAGTGGAGAGGGGGCAAGGGTGGCACGAAGAAAACGCCTCCATCGAGGCTATAAACAAGAACTTAAACCAACCTCCCCATTTGTTAAGAACCTCCCAACCTTCTCCTTTCCCTTAGCCCTCACGTGCTCTCCTGCGCAGCATCAACCAAGCTCTTTCCACTCCCGCTAACCTTCTGCCTTGACCGCTCCTAATATGACCCCCAATAAACCTGCTTTCACTGCAAACCCCTCCTTCTTCAACAAATCCCTTGCCATCTAGGCCACTCCTCATCCGCTCCTCACCGGCACCCGTTCCTCCTTCCACCACCATCAACCCTTTGCTGGCTAGGCCCCCCTTACTCCGACCTTCATCAAGACCTACCATACCCCCTACAAACCCGTCACCTCCACCTAGGCCCCTCCTCATTTGGCCTACACCTACTCCAACTACCCAGGCACCGTCTATCCCTTCCAGCCCTTCGACCACTGGACCTTCATTACCCATCATACCAGTTTCCACTAGTCATCAATCGGCAAGGCCCCTCATCAACGTCCCCCAGCTGGTTGCTCCTATTCGACCCACTAATCATGATATCCCTTCGACATCTACCAATCCTCCGCCTACCCAAAACCCCATGGAGGCGCAATCTTCACAAACTATGGTGCTCCGTAGTGGACGGATATTCCATCATGTGTTCCCACATCGTTAGGAGCAAGAGCCCGCACAGGGGCAAGAAGAACCGACAAAAGAGCAGGAGTCCATACCAGGGACTTAGTATGACTTGTTGAAACATCTAGACACAACTCTGGCAAGGATTTCTATACTGGAGTTAATAAAAAGTTCTAAGACCCACCTAGAAGCTCTAATGCAGTATCTCCAAAAGGTGATGGTCAATGCGGATATTCCAGTTGAGCAGATTACTTCCGTCTTGACTCCAGCAAGGGATCAATCCGCCATTATTTTCTATGAACACGAACAGGCTCCAAAGCTGGCATGAAAATATGCCTTGTGCATCACGGTTGATATCAATAAAGTGGTCGTCAGCTAATGTTTGATGGATACCAGTGCATCCATCAATGTTTTGCCTCCAAGTACTTTGAAAATGTGTGGCATACCCGACAGTGAGATACGTCCTTCTACCATCACAGTGACTGCTTATGATAATACAAAGAAGCCGCCCATGGGCATGATTACTCTGAAAGTTGGGCTGGGTCCCGTGTCAGTTACAACAGATTTCCACATTTTGGACATGGATCCGACTTTTAATGGCATTCTGGGCCGTCCATATATCCAAGTGCTTGATGCCGTACCCTCCACAAATCATCAGTGTTTAATGTTTCCACACAAAGGGTGCGTTATCAAAGTCACTAGTATGCCTATCTTGCCGTCTGTGGACATACACTCTGCCACCTCAGTGCCCTCCATATGGCCCACCAACATGGCCCTATTATCTGTGCTACACCTTGCCAACCCGCAGCTTGACATATTGAAGCCACAAGATGCAATTTCTACACCAACACTGGCATCACCCCTACCTCAAAAGGGAAGAAAAAGAAGAATTTGATGAATACCCTGGGTTGGAACAATATGATGAGGATGGGGTACAAGTCTGGCAAGGGTTTGGGTGCCAGTCTCCAAGGCAGAGTTAAGCCTATTAAAAATCATAAGCTAATTCCTCGAGGCGGCCTAGGATATAAAGGGCCGAGTAAAGAAAAATCCGACGAGAAGAAAGAAGAACCATGGGCCGCTATGACATCTACACTTAAGACTGATAGACAGCCGCTCAGATAGTCTCTCTGCAGTCACTTTGTGAAGGGGCCCACCGAGTAGGTGGAAGAGCAAACTACAATAGTCACTTCTATTTTGGATCATCAAGATGTGCATTCACGTCAGTTTGCTCGCCACTTAGCACCATTGGTCACCTACAAGGCCTTGGAGTCCTTAAGGCCGTTCAAAAGAAGAAAGATGGATGATCCATAATGTGAATGGTATCGATGATTTGATATGAATGACATCACTATTGCTTTGAGCTGACTGTTTATGCCAACTCATCCGGAGTGGCCTCCACTTATTCATGATGTGATAGAGAAGCCGGTAGTCATCACTGATAAGAGGCATCTACTCAGCAATTACATAGATACGGGAGAGCTGGATGTGCCCTTCGAAAAAGGTTTCACTATAGATAGGCTATGGGCCGGCCTTTTCATTGTTGATTCCATCCATCTATCTATGTTGATATTTCTCTACCCCAAATGCTTTATCACCAACATACCCCGACCACCCGCGGTCTTAATTTCTTTGTCTCCCGATCTCTTTCAAGCTGTTTCAACTCTTCTTCAGCTCATTGAGCAATTTTTCTCAACTCTTTATCAGGCCTTCCAACAGGCAACCTCCCACTCAGCAATCTCCCCAATTTTTGATCTTACCTCCTTCTCCTACTTCTCCCTCCCATTGTTTCACTATTTTTGAAAATGAAAAAAAAAATGTCAATTTTCAAACTTCACAATCCTCCAATCTCATCTCTATTGAGGAGACCTCGTATCTTGTTCTTGAGTGCGCCCTGACTCAAGGGCCGCTCATTCAAGGTCTGTTAGCAGACTTCCTTTACTCCTCCGATGAGGGGTCTTCTTCTGTACCTTCTTCCTTTGTACCTCGTTCTCCTCCTATTCTTTAGGTTCTAGTAATCAGGCTAGTTTTTCTTCTAGTTCTTCTAGCGATAAGAGTCTTGGGATAGTCGCTAGTAAGAAAGCCAAGGGTAGGCAGATTCCTCATAGGTTCTTGATGAAGATAGCCAGGAGGTGTTGAGCGTGTCTAGCGATTCCCCAGTTTTTAGAGGATCTGATTCTTCTGTCAGACTTAGAATGTGAGGAAGTTTGTTCTCTAGATGAAGGGTTTGGTGTTTATGAGATTATGAATGATGAAGACCCTGTCGAAGAAGGAGATGAAGAGTATGGTGAGTATGAGGACGAGACTGACGCATTTGCAAGTGGCATGAGTGTTGTGCTCCTCTAGTTTTGAGGTTGGCAAAACTGTGTCGAATTACTTTTGATTCTGGTAACACTATGATGATTTGAAGTTCCTACTTAAGTCAGAATAGGTTTTGTTCATAATAAGGTGGATGCATCTTCCATTAGCATATAACATCAGGTCAATGCACATTCATGCATTTAGAAAGACAGGTCGATGCATATATGCATTCTGGTCTAGAAGGTCGATGCAGCTGTAGAAGTCTTGCACTATCAGGTCGCTGCACTTTATACATAGGTCGATGTTGCTAGGCACTATATGCAAGATCTTGCATCATCAGGTCGATGCACACTATAGACTAGACGATGTTGTTGAGCGAGCGTTTGCAGTATAATGTCGGTGTGATAAAGGTTATAAGGTCGGTGTGATAAAGGTCATCTTTCATTAGGTCGATGCACCTTGTGCATCTGCTTTGAAGTCAGGTCAATATCCTATGTATGTGTAGCAATGCTGATTCTGCCCTTCTGACTGAATGAGGTCTACCTGTGCAATATATAGGTCGATGTTATTTTGACATACTGCTGTATTTTTTTCTTCACGTCAGTAAGGTAGGTCGATGCACTTTTATTTGTGCATCGATGCATGTGCATATCTTCACACACCCATTCATATGATTTGTCTGTTATTATGAAACATCTGAGCCTGCATTCTTTAGATACTTATTACTTGTTTCATGAGCCACATGATGATGAGATTGTTAATGAATTTTTGCCCTTGTTTTGACAAGAAAAACAAGATCATCAAGGAATAATTTAGATTCATGCTCGAACACCTTAGATGTATAAAGGTATGAGAAGAAAGGCCAAGTTCAAGTTGAGTTATAAGTTAACGAATGAAGCCTTCTCGCTGCGAAGCAACTTCATCAATCAACTGGAGGCCGAATTCCTGATTTTCAAGTGAGTTCGAAAGTGAAACTGATTGGGCGCACGTGATCTAAGGCGACTTCCCAGTACTTTGGAGATCTCTAACAAAATCTCTTTCCACGTGGTTGTAACTTAAAGAAATACGCATTGCTTCATCTGACACGTGGCCAAGCTTTCCCAAAAATCATGGGCGGGAGCGTTTCTTCCACGCGCCCAAATCAAATCTTGTGGGGGACCATAAGAACTCCTGTTGGCGAGGATAAATAGAGGCTAGAGCTCGAGCAGCAAATAATGAGAAGCTCTGCATCTATATCTGAGAATAAAATCAAGAGAGGAGCTAAGAGAAAAGAGAAAGGGAGAGATCGAAGAGAGAATGAGAAGCTCTGCATCTATATCTGAGAATAAAATCAAGAGAGGAGCTAAGAGAAAAGAGAAAGGAAGAGATCGAAGAGAGAAGGAGAAGCTAGGGAAGAGTGTGACAGCCACTACGAGCCTGAAAATTTAAAGTGCAGAGACGAGAGATAGAAAGTAGAGTATCGGAAGGGGAAGAAAAATTCTGAGAGAAGAGAGAATCTGCGAAGAGTCTGAGTTGGTCTTGAAGTCTGGATCAGATCCAGAGTCGAATTGCTCTAGAATAAGAGCTACAACTATTTTGTTTTTACTATCTTTTTTGTTTTGTTTTGAATCATTTCTGAATCGTTTGTAAGCTATGTAATCAGTAGTTCAAACTGTGAGGCAGTGGTGAGGAGTGTTCCTCGGACAGCAAGCTGTGAGGCTCAGCGGTTTGTAAGCTGTGTATCAGCGGTTTGTAAGCTGTGTGTTCAGCGGAAGCCTCACTCGATCGAGTGAGGGGTGGATGTAGATCTCAGGATTGAGATCGAATCACCTTAAAATTTTCTTTGTAGTGTGTGTGATTATTTAGCTCTTCATTGATTCGTCTAGATGTATGGCTAGGACCGCTTATGTCTGGAATGTAATGTCTCTAATACTCCCATTCATATAATGTGCATGAGTCATCAACCAAAGGGTATATAGAACGGCATGGCTGGAAAGATAGGTTAAGCCTATCCGGAATGCCAGACCTTGCGTGAGGAGATCCTAGATTAAACCTCCGCCCAGTACTGAACTTGGTTGCTGTTTTCTTCTACAATTCTGTGTGGTAATTCATTGAGAATTGTCTTTACCCTGAATTAGATATACTCTCTGTCAATTCAATTTTAATTGATTGCTCATTTCACAGCAGATTTTTCATTCCGCATTTATTCACTGCTGTAGAATTCGAATTTGGGGTAGATCTATTCACCCCCCCTCTAGATCTGTAGTTCATCCATTCTCATCACATGGTATCAGAGCCTAGCTCTCCTTAAGGGCTTAACATCCCGGAGAGATCTAAGAAAATGGATGCTAGAGGACTTACGGCTGAGGCTCATTCCGTGAGTAAGTCACCTTTCTTCGATGGAACTAACTATGCATTTTGGTAGAATCGAATGCGGGTGTTCTTACGAGCTAAAGACTACGAGATCTGGAGAGTGGTCAGTCGAGGTCTGTTTGAGCTCCCCGAAGATGAAGATGTCTAGACTCGGGAGCAAATCCAAAGGTCAACCCTGAATTGGAGCGCTGTCAATGCTATGCAATGTGCTCTACATCCCACTGAGTTTTCCAGAGTGTCCTCCTGCTCCACAGCGAAGGAAATGTGGGACAAGTTGGAGGTAATATATGAGGGAACATCTCAGGTAAGAGAAACAAAAGCTAATATGTTAGTATCTGAGTATGAAGCTTTTAAAATGAAATCTGATGAAACTATTTCAGAGATGTATGCCAGATTGATGGTGCTTACTAATAGTTTGAGAAGTTTAGGCAAGCTCTACAGTGAGTACGAGCTAGTGAGGAAGATCCTCCGATCACTGACATCGATCTGGCATACGAAGGCAACTGTAATGGAAGAATCCAGGAACCTGGCGACTACCACTGTCGACGAACTCATTGGTTCTCTTATGACATATGAACTGAATCTCAAGAGGGTCGATGATTCTGAGAAGAAGAAAAAGCCTCTGGCGCTTAAGGTAAATTCTAGTAGCAAAGGGTCTTCCAGCTAACATATATAGCTCCTCCAATTCTAAAGAAGACTCAGGTGAGTTCACAATGCTAACCCAAAAGTTTATGAAATTTTTGAGGAAAGAAGGTAAGGGTTTCAAAAGAAAATATTACTGAGGGAAAAGACAGTCAATATTTAAATCTAATAATGCCAAAAAGTTTGACGGCATTGTATGTTACAAATGCAAGAAGTCAGGGCATCTGAAGGCAGATTATCCTGAGCTGCAAAAAGGGAACCAGCCCAGGTGGAAGAACAAGAAAGGCAAGGCAATGATAAGCACCTGGAGCGATGAAGAAGAAGACAGTCAGAGCAGCTCATCTGACAGTGAAGGCGATGACAGACTGTGCTTGATGGCCAGAAGAGAAGAAGAAGAGAAGGAAGATGATGAGGTAACTTCCCCATTTGAAAACTATACTCATAGTGATTGGGAAGAAGCATATGTTGAAATTCTAGATAAGTATGATGATGTTCGTAGGGAGAATAGACACTTGAAAAAGAAGATAAACTCCCTTGTTAATGATACTTCCTAGAGTGATAGGATTGCATGCTTAGAGACAAAAAATACTCATTTAAAGAATTCTCTTACTGAAACAGAAGAATACAAATCTGTCATAAAAGAAGTGAGATATGAAAATGAAAATCTAAAAAATGTGATTGATGAACTTAAAATTAGAATGCAAAAATTTGAAGAAAAAACAAAAATAGCAAATGAAAAATATGATGTTGTAAAAAATGTGAATGAAGAATTGAAGAAAATGATTGATAAATTAGAAAAAGAAAACAATGACAAACAGAACTCCCTTGAGGGTATGACTTAAGGGACAGAAAATTTGAATGCAATTCTGGGAACTAAAGTTAATTTTAGAAGAGAAGGATTGGGTTTTAACCCAACTAATAAGAAACGGTTTGATATCAAAAGCATTTCATTTGTTGCTGAGAAAGGAACATCCAAATTCAATCCTTTGATAAGAATGAATTATGAAGAAACCAGCAATAAAAATTTTGTGAAAAATAATAAACAGAACAATGTCAGTGCCAAGGACAAGGGCAAAGGGAAAGTAGACATGCCTAGAGAAACCAGCACATACACCACTGTACCTAAGCCTAAAAGTGAGGTTAGGGGTCAACCATGTAGAACCCAAGTCCAAGGAAGCCCCAAAACCAAAGTAACCCAGTCACAACAGAAAGGTTGATGCAACAACCAACCTGCACTGACGCATATCTCATCTGGGTTTCACATCTTTAGAAGTCAAGGTCAGAATAAGGGTATCTCAGGTTGATGCTACTACCTTGGTGCTTCAACTCATCCATCGTTCAAAACTCCTATCATTACAACTCCGGTAGGACAAGTCGAGGCAACCATTATGTGAGGTCGATGCGACAGAACATGCAGAAATCCCATCTTAATCAGGCACATTGATGCTACCCTTTGAGTGTCTCTATGCAGCCTAGGTTCAGGACATCTATAAACAAGAACTCATATGGCTCTGTCCATCCAAAGTTTGTTCAACCTAGGGTCTCCAGTGCACACACTCATTCCAATGCTCATTGGACCAATGTTGGCACAAAAATTCTCATGCTTTTAAAAATCAGAATGCTACACCAGAGAAAAAGTCAACAAAAACTTAGAATGTATATAGCAAACAAAACAATAAAAAATCCACTAAACAAGCATAATCTCATAAACAAATGTGGATTCCCAAACAATTGCTGTCTTTCTTGCATGATTTAACTGCTGTTATGGGGCCTGTTGAGTAGTGGATAGCGGATCTAGAGGGGAGGGGTGAATAGATCTGCCCCTCTTTTCATAATGCAACCCTCTTTAAAGCTAGATAAAGATAATAGCAGTGGAATATAACTAGTTTAACGAAGGACACACCGATTTGCTTAGCAAGATGATTACTAATATATCGATTCAAACCTAAGCATGCATCTAGAACAAAGTAATCACACAAACAAATCACAACACACGAGATTTTAAGGTGGTTCAGACTGAATCCCCAATCCTACGTCCACCCCTCACCAAATCCGATGAAGCTCCACTAGTGCCACGCACTGAGTCACAAATCGGAAAGACCTCTGATTGCCTTCCTACTAACAACAGGTAGGGACGTCAACACCACAGATCGGACAACTTCCGATTGCCTTCCTACGAACCACCAGTAGGGACGATCTTCAGTTTCAAATGTTTGAATGAAATGGAAAGAGAACAAACATGAAAACACTCAAACAAGATATAGAATATGCTCAAGGAGAAAAATCTTGTCTGAGATTCGATGTTGATCAGCAACAAGGGCTTCTTCTCTCTTGCAAAGACTCCTCTTGATTCACCAACAAGGGTTCCTTCTTCTTTACAAATCAATCTTCCTTGAATCTCCTTTGAGTTGATGTGAGAGATAATGGATGCAGCCTTGAACCTTGATTGCTTCTACACCTTCTTGGAGGTTGATGGCTTCAAAAACAAGCTTGAATCACCTTGGATGGATGAAGAACTCCTGCCCGAAACACTGTTCACGGAGGTGCTACAGTACCCGTGAATCACCTCCTCTAGCCTCCCTTGATCTCTCTTGTTCCAATTGAAGCATTAGGGTTTCTAACCCCTCATGTGTTTGTTTTGTACCATTTGAATGGTCCTTGGACATCCCCCAGACCAGATCCACAATTCATGGGGGATTGGGTGACTTTGGGGTTAAACAAATACAAGAAAAGGGGCTCTTCTCGAAGTGGAAAACAAAGTCAACATTTGTTGGCTCGGGGCTGGCGGTCGACCGGAGCCTTCTGGCAGTCGACCGCTACTGAGAAAACTTGTAGATATTTCATCCCTGGAAATTTCGGTCTATCGCTACTGAGCTGGCGATCGACCGCCACTCAGAGAGCTACAGGCTGTGAGCTGCTGGCAGGAGCGGTCGACCGCCCCTGGCCCAATGATCGACCGCTGGCTGGGGCTTGCCCGGGTTTCCCCGGTTCGGTCTGTTAACTCCTTTAGCAACTTGTTCATGTCTGTGGCATCAACCTTGACAGTCTTGAAGATTTCTACTGAGTCTTTTGACTATTGAAGTTAAAAGATTAAAGGTATATCGCTCCTATAATTAAAGGCCCGGGTTTCCCCGCGACCTGACCGCGCAGGTCGATCTGCGTGCGAGGGCGCAATCATTGAGCTTTCACTTTTGCCATCTCCACTCCATTACTTGGCTTATGTGTCATGAAAGAACATCAAGTATTTCAGTCATATGAGAGTGGAAAGCATCAATGACTTATAGTGTTCAGCCATTATCAAAACCATGAATATCAAATGACTCAAATGACCATAGGGGCACAACAAGGCCCAAGCAGTTTTGGGTTCCAAAATTTTCTGCTTGATCATGTTTGCAGGTATGCCTGGTAGCCAACCACAATAGGTGGTATCTTGATAGTGGCTGTTCCAGGCACATGACTGGGGACAAAGGAAAATTCTGTTTGTTGGTAGAGGAAGATGTTGGTCATGTTACCTTTGGTGGTAATACTAAAGGCAAAATCATAGTGTCAGGTAAGGTTGGTAAGTGTCTTTCATGCAGCATTGAAGATGTTTTACTTGTTGAAGGTCTTGCTTATAATCTTCTTAGCATCAGTCAACTATGTGATAAGGGTCATAAAGTTATTTTTGATTCACATGCATGCACCATTTTTTAACCTAATTCTGATACTATAAAATTCATTGGAAAAATAATCAATAACATTTATATGGTTGATTTAGATGATGCTGCACACATTAATCTGTGTCTCATTGTAAATAAAGAGGATTTAACCTGGCTTTGACATCGTAGGTTAGGTCATGCTAGTTATAGAACATTGCATAAACTGAATAAATTTAGCATGGTCAAAGGTTTACCTGAAGTGTCATTTAAAAAGAACAATAAAATCTATGAACCATGTACTCAAGGAAAGCAGACTAGGAAGTCATTCAAGTCTAGAACAGAAAACATGTCTTCTAAACCTTTTGAGCTGATGCATATGGATCTATTTGGACTGACTAGATCAGCTAGTTTAACTGGTAGAAGATATGGATTTGTTATTGTAGATGACTTCACTAAGTATACTTGGGTATTCTTTTTGATTCACAAAAATGATGCTTTTAGTGAATTTCAGGAATTTGTCTACAGAATAAATAAGGATGGTAAGTATTCCATATCCAACATTTTGTCAGATCATGGTGGTGAGTTTGAGAACTCATAGTTTGATGATTTTTGTAGGAATAATGGGATAACTCACAGATTTTCTTCACCAAGAACTCCAGACTAGAATGGAGTGGTAAAGAAGAAATAGGACTCTAGTGGAGAGGGCCCGAAAAGTGCTAGTGGAAAGTAAATTACCTAGAAGGTTTTGGGCTGAAGCTGTGAACACCTCTTGTTACATTATCAACAGGGATTTGGTAAGACCTTCCACTCAAATGACTCCATATAAAATCCTGAAAGGTATGAAACCCTCATTGGCCCATTTCAGAGTCTTCGGATAAAAATATTTTATTCATGTCAATTCTAAGAGGGATCTTGATAAGTTTGAGGCAAAAAGTGAACCAGGAATTTTTTTGGGGTATTCTGAGATTTCAAGAGCCTATAGGATATATAATATTAAATCTCAAACTGTCGAAGAATCACCACATGTTGTGTTTGATGAAATATCTAATAAATCTGAAACTGATTTCTGCAGGAACAAAGATGATGGAGAAATTTTGGAAAATAAAGAAGAGCAGAATGTAGAACAAGCAGATGAAGGTGAGACTGAAGGACTAGGAGTTCAAGGGGAGGTAAATGTCAATTCAGGTAATCAACTTACCAATATTAGAGTGCTCAAAGATCACCCATTAGAAAATATTATTGGTAATCTACAGGAACCCCTAGGACTAGGTCTCATTTCAGAATTGAAAATGAACTTAATTCTTTTGCTCTAGTCTCACAAATAGAACCCAAAAATATTGAAAGTGCCTTAAAAGATGAACATTGGATAAATACAATGCATGATGAACTTAATCAGTTTGAAAGGAACAAAGTATGGCACTTAGTTCCTAAACCTGCACATGGATCCATAATAGGCACAAAATGGGTTTTCAGGAATAAAACTGATGAACAGGGAAAATTGTTAGAAATAACGCTAGGCTAGTGGCATAGGGGTACAATCAGGAATTTGAGGTAGATTTTGAAGAATCTTTTGCCCCTGTAGCCAGGCTAGAAGCCATTAGAATTCTTCTTGCATTTACTTGTAGCCAAGGAATAAAACTTCAGCAGATAGATGTTAAATCTGCATTCTTAAATGGTCTGATAAAAAAAGATGTTTTTGTCAAACAACCCCCTAGTTATGAATGTATTGGCTTTCCTGATCATGTGTACAAGCTTGATAAGGCATTATATGGACTGAAGCAAGCTCCCAGAGCTTGGTACGACATATTGAGCTCCTTCCTCATAGGTAAAGGTTTTTCAAGAGGTGAGGTTGACCAAACTCTATTTACTAAGGTAGATAACAAGGATATTCTTGTTGTTCAAATTTATGTAGATGACATAGTGTTTGGGTCAACTAAACCATCCATATTTATTGACTGATGAATTTGAAATGAGTTTAATGGGAGAACTGAAGTTTTTCCTTGGTTTACAGATTTGCCAAACATCAAAGGGAAGCTTCATCACTCAGGCAAAGTATATCAGGGATCTGTTGAAGAAGTACAAGTTGGAAAACCGTAAGGCCATCACTGCACCAATGGGTACATCAACTAGTCTTGATGATGACCCAGAAGGTAAATTGGTTGATTCCAAGATATATAGAGGTATGATTGGATCCTTGCTTTATCTAACTGCATCTCGACCAGATATTTGATTCTCCGTGTGTTTATGTGCTAGATTTTAGGCTAGTACTAGGGAATCACACATGAGTGCAGTGAAAAGAATTTTTAGATATTTATCTGGCACCCTTGACTTAGGTTTATGGTATCCTGCTAGGTGTGAGTTTGAACTGGTAGCTTACTCTGATGCAGACTATGTAGGGTGTAGAATAGATAGAAAAACCACTAGTGGGTATTGCCAATACCTAGGTGGTTGATTAGTGTCCTGGGCATCTAAGAAGCAACACACTATTGCTCTTTCCACTGCTGAAGCTGAGTATGTTACAGCAGAAAATTGTGCAGCCCAGGTTCTCTAGATCAAACACTAGCTCATTAACTATAACATTAAACTTGAATGTGTTCCTATCCTTTAAGATAATAGTAGTGCTATATCCTTAACTAAAAATCATGTTCATCATTCCTGGACTAAGCACATTGAGATAAAACACCATTTCTTGAGAGATAAAGTAAGAATGAAATTGAACTGAATTTTGTAGAATCAGAAAAATAGATTGCTGATATATTTACTAAACCACTTGGCAATGAAAGATTTAAATTCTTAAGAAGAGAACTAGGTTTATGTAAATTTCAGCATGATAACTGACTGCTTGAGTGTTCTCACATGGAATAAATGCTTTATGTTTGTCATATCTTGCTGCTGGTAGAAGTAGAATGAGGATGTTGTTGCATATGCTATTGCATACATTGTATTGCATAAAATCCATCTTGACCATAAAGGTATATCAAAAAGTATGCTGGGAGAAGGGCAGATCTCTTGTAATACCCTAGATTCTTATCGAATCTTCCAGATCCTTATCAGAGTGCTTTCAGATCGCTTTTGTGGATCCTGAGTTGAGTTTTACGATCCGCGTGGATTTTTCTCTCGTACAAGTTACGGAACCCAGTGGAGAGTTTATTCTTTAGTTCATCGACTCGAGGACGCTACAACTGCGATGTACTCTTTGAGAGGATCGTTTCGGCTATTTTTGCGTATTTTTCTTAATTAGTGCATTTTCAGGCCAAAAATCAGATTTTCAGAAATTAGGAAAATTCCTATTTTCCTTTCTTTTTATTTCCTTTTCCTCTCTCCTCCCTATCATTTCTCACGTCCCTCTCTCTTCGTTCTCTCTCCTCTCAGGTCCTCTCGACGCGGGACGCGCGACCGTGGCGAGCTGGGTGAGGCAGGAACGCGATGAAGTGTTCGTGGAGCGTGATGGAGTGGCGGATTGAGCGTGGCGCGGCGCGATCCCTCGGTGGATTCAAAGCCGGCGCGGTTCATTGGTTTGACAATTTTCGACGCGGTTTAGTTGCTTCGGTGCACGGAATCTTCAGTGGAGGTAGGGAAATGTATCACCTACTTCTCCTCTACGTTCCCTCACAGTTTCACGTCGAACGGTGCGCATACGAGTGGGTTTCGTTCAGTTTCAAGAAAAGCATGCTTGGGGGGTGTGCATCGGGTTCGTCAGAAAATGGCGACGGTTTTTGACTAGATTAGTTTCATTGTGACCCCAGCATGTTAGCGTTCCAGATCCGCTATTTTTATCACGATTGGTCATCATTTGGAGCCGGTACGAGTCCGGGAACCCCGGTGACCCAATTAGGGTCGATTCGGTGGAATCGCCCGTTTCTTGCGATTAAGCTGTTGCATGTGACCCTTCCGGCCTGTGGAAGGTGTTTTTCGTCGACTAGGGTTGTTTCCCCTGCGTTTAGATGCGAATGGGGCGTGGAATGGCCAAGATCGGCCATTTCCCCAATTTTCCTGCCATAACATGCTAGCGGTCGTTTCAGAGACCGCTACTGGTCTCTGGAGGCTCCGCGATAGACTGCCACACTCTGTAGTGTGTCGGTTAGTTCAGGTCGGTTTAGGCTGGTGGCCTAAACTTAGACCGCTTCTTGCTATGGTGTCCCTATAGTGGACCGCCAAGCTCCATCTGTGGTTCCTCGATTTTAGTGTAAGTCGGTTGGCTGAGCGGTCGTACGATAGACCGCTATGCCTACTCTAGCGGCCCTTTCTTAGAACGCTATGGGCCGTTGACGTTAGTCAACGGGTTAGGTCGGTTTAGGCTGACGGCCCAAGCTTTGACCGCCAACGTGCTGTAGCGCTCCTTCCTTAGGCCGCTACTGTTTGTTTGACCGAGTCAATGTTTTAAGTCGGTTGGCCTTGGCGGCCCAACCTTTGTGCGTTTCTTCATTATAGCGCGCCTTTCATAGGCCGCCAAAGGTCATTTGACTGAGGTCAATGTTTTAGGGTGGTTGGCGTGGCGTTTTACTCTTTGACGGCCTAGTCCGTGTGGTGGTGCTATATTAGACCGCCATGGTGGTTTGACCGAATAGGTTGGTTCAGGGTTGATTGGGTTTAGCGGCCTAATCCTTGACCGCTACAGTCTCCTAGCGGCCCATTCTATGACCGCCAACGTATGTTCCTCCGCTTAATTCATGCGTGTCGTTTCCTGATGTGTTGGTTTCCAAGTGCCTCGGCTTAACTTTGTGGTTTGCCCATTGTCCTGTGGACATCTTTTGATGTCCTATGAAGGCTATAACCATGTTATACAGTAGCCAGGCATACCTTGCTAGGTTTCTGTACTGCTTTAGAGTCATTGTCAAGTTCTGGTCAACCCGGTGAGATCCAGTGGTTGACAAGTAACCTTGTGAGTGTCTCGACTATTCTGGATAGTTCATGACATGGTTCTAGACACTAAGAGGTACTATCTTACCTCGATCTATGTGTCCAGATGTGTTGAGAGTGTTTGGTGATCCATCAGGTCTCCGTGAGTCATTTTATACAGATGTGTGGATCTGATGATCCAGTGTCATTTTCCTTGACTTTGGAATTAGGCCGATTAGCGGCTTGTTTCGCTTTATGCGACGATCTTGACTCCGAGTCATGAGACTCAAGGATCATTGTGTCAGCAGGTCTAGTTACCTTATCCTGAGACTGGCGGCTGTTCGATGTGCTACCTTGCGCTTCGCGCTTGGTGCTTTGTAGTACGTGTGACAGTGCGTGCCTAGCCTGTCTATACTTCAACACTCGTGTTTCAGAGTCTCTGTGTCTAGTGAGCCTCAACTAGTCGTAGCATGTCAACCTCGAGTGTCGGCCCACCTGGGAGTGGTGGACGGGCAGTTTCCGAGATACGGTTTGTAGGCTAGTTTTCGTGGGCTCCCGTGCTTGCAGTAGCGTCCAGCTGAGGGAGAAAACTAGCTAGAGGCCTGGCTCAAGGCAGTGAGCTTGTGTGTGCACACGTGGTCAGGGGCGTTTGGATGAGCGCCGACCCTAACTAGTCACTCGTTACTGGTGTTCCTGTTCTGGTTCAGAGAGTATCTCAGTCTCTGACGTTCTCGGAGTCCGTAGCGAGATACTTGCGGCGCAATGTAAGACGTCAGTGGACGCATCTGGCTATTCTTCTAGTGAGGAGGTGCTTCTGTCACTTGGCACATGACTCTCGTGTTTCGGAGTCTGTGTTCCTCTTCTGAGTTGGTCTGTTCTCGGCTTCGTCCAAGATCAGTTTACTGTTGCGTGCATGACGATCCAGTCATGTATGCGTTAGTGTCTGTGTCTATCTAGGTCTTTTCTAGGTTTTGTACCTATTTTCGTAGGCCTTCGCTTTGAGGAGGCTAGTGTATTGCCGATGGATTGGTAACTCCTGACTTTGTGAGATCAGGGTTCGCCCTTCTGTCGTTGTTTGGAGTAGCTTAGGGAGCCGAGCTTCCCTCGGTGGCCGTGTTCCAGTCTTTGCAGCTTTGCTTTTCCCTTTTCTTTTAGCTGCTCTACTCTTTCCTTTACTGTTTTCTTTTATAGCTTTCGAGTTGTAGTTTAGCTTTTCCTGCTTTACTACTACTGCTGTTTTCGTTGTTGTTCCGTGTTACTGTGTTATTTTTCAGTGGGGATCCGCGTGACCCCTACTGAGCCAGTGACACGAGACTCACCCCTGCTTTTCAGGTGTGGTCGTCTCTTCTTCTTTGCAGGTTCCTGGTGTGGCGTGCCCATAGTTGCCAGCGGTACCTGCGTCGGGCTTCCCCCGACCTCAGTGTACATTTTTCTTTCTATTGGACTGTACTTGTCTTTCCCTTAGACTGGACTTTGGTATAATTGTTAGATTGAACTGTTAAATAAAAAGTAATTTTATTTCTGCTACTTCAGCAAACCTGATTAATTAAATTTAATTGCTTACTGTTATATCTGTGACTTCAATGTACTACACAATAATCCATTTATCCCTTCGGAGCTTTACAGCTCTTGGGAGGCTTCACGAGTTCCATGTGGTATCAGATCTACTCGATAATCCTATCGGGTATATCCGGTATCCGGAGTCCGGGTCGTCACATCTCTTCTATCTGGAAACCCACACCTTGTGTAGAGGCAAGTCCTCCACCAGGTACCATGGGTCAAGGGTGTGTTTAGAGTCTGCATTCTGTTTTGGTTATGTCAGTCGAAATTCATACATGTGTTGTAAATCAATAGTGCATACAGACAGGGAGGGTTTTGTCAAAAATATCTTGTGTCCATCTCATTGTCTTGCATATTAATAGGGGGAGTTTATGATAGGTTGTTTAAAGTTTGAGTCAAATCAGGTTCAGGTTGCTGCATATGGGCAGATGTGAGTGTATCTTAAGGAATGTCGACACCCAAAGTCGACACCCGTTTGCATAAGTTCTGTCTATTTCTTCCTAAGATTTTGATTCCTATTCTGTCTTGTTTCAGTCAACCAGATTTTTTACTACTCTTGTTTTGAAAAATCTCAGTTGGGCTAGTGTCTTCACTTCTTCATATCTACCTTATCTCTTGGCATCAGATTCCTGTCAACTGAAAAGTCTTGAAAAATCATGCTCTTTTTTTGAACATGAAATTGTGACAATCTGATCTTCAGATTCATTATTCTTAGCTATTGAAATTCAGAGATCATTCATACAAGGTTCTATGATACACTATGAAAACTAATGGTTTAAGTCAAATGAGTCAAAGAGCTTAAAGATGGAACTCAATGAAAAGACTGCAGTTCACACTTAATAGTCTTCAACCACATGTAACAAGATATGTTTTGCAAAGTCTCTCAGAATCTGAAAGTTTAAAATTCATGATAAACTTGGTTGAGAGACTTGGGCTAAGTATTGTTCTTAAAAAAAAGGTTTATGTAAAACCAAAGGGCAGCCATGTCAAAATAATGAGCCAACAACTCTATAGGCAGAGCAATGGCTAAGTGCACTAAGAAACTGGGTTCTTCATCAAATAAATGAAGAAAACCTATGTCATGAAGTGTTTTAGTTATCGCTATTCAAAAATTAAAACAGAATGGTAAATTCTACTGAGTAACTAGGGGTACTGGCGTCTAATCAACATGTACCCTTACGTCAAAAGGTATGGATTATACCTGACTGTTCTGAAAATTATGGGCAAAGTAAAAAGAAAAGACATGTTGTAACCCTGAAGTGAAAAAATTAGAACTGTCAAGTTTATTTAATCTCAATACATGTCATGAGTTACTCCTAAGAACTTCCATGAGTTTAACTGAGTAAGATGAAGCGACATTGAACATAACATTTTCATGTAGTTCTTGTTCATTGCCATCAACTGTTAATGCAAAATTATTCAAAGAGTTTGATTACTGAACTCTACATTCATCTTTCTTAAACCAAATATCTATCAGGGTTGCATTATATAAATTCTTGTAGAAAGCATAATCTGAATTTCATATGCTAATCTAATGAAGGTTGAAATAGTTTGTATGCTTAAACATTCTTGAGCTTTCCTTACTTTGAAACTTTCTGTCATTCTAATTGTTTCTGTCAATTTCTTTTTGCTGATGGCAAAGGGGGACAATAAGTGAAGTTTCCGTATGTCTACCTGGTATATTCTGTATGTCTCCCTGGTTTAAGGTCATATCATTTTTGTGGGGGAGAGAAAGTTGCTTGTGTGCTTGGTAAGTTCTATCTGAAATATGAAGTATGGTCTGGTCTCCATCTTGTATGAGGGAGAGTTGAGATACAGGGGGAGAGAAAACTGATAAGGGACGTGAATGCATTTGAACTATACATATTCAGACTCATAGTAATCTCAGTACTACTATGATAGTGTAACAGTGTTACCATCATCAAAAAGGGGGAGAATGTTGTGCTCCTCTAGTTTTGATGTTGGCAAAACTGTGTCGAATTAGTTTAGATTCTGGCAACACTGTGATGATTTGAAGTTCCTACTTAAGTCAGAATAGGTCGTGTTCATAATAAGGTCGATGCATATTCCATTAGCATATAACATCAGGTCAATGCACATTCATGCATTTATAAAGATAGGTCGATGCATATATGCATTCTGGTCTAGAAGGTCGATGCAGCTGTAGAAGTCTTGCACTATTAGGTCGGTGCACTTTGTACACAGGTCGATGTTGCTAGGCACTATATGCTAGATGTTGCATTATCAGGTCGATGCATACTATAGATTGGATGATGTTGTTGAGCCAGCGTTTCCAGTATAAGGTCGGTGCGATAAAGGTTATAAGGTCTGTGCAATAAAGGTCATCTTTCAATAAATCAATGCACCTTGTGCATCTGCTTTGAAGTTAGGTCGATGTCCTATGTATGTGTAGCAATGCTGATTCTGCCCTTCTGACTGAATGAGGTCTACCTGTGCAATATATAAGTCGATGTTTTTTTGACATACTGTTGCATTTTTTTCTTCACGTCAGTAAGGCAGGTCGATGCACTTTTGTTTGTGTATCGATGCATGTGCATATCTTCACACACCCATTCATATGATTTGTCTGTTATTATGAAACATCTGAGCCTGCATTCTTTAGATACTTATTACTTGTTTCATGAGTCACATGATGATGAGATTGTTAATGAATGTTTACCCTTGTTTTGACAGGAAAAACAAGATCATCATAATTTAGATTCATGCTTGTTTGCGACCTTTTCTTTCTTTCGCGGGTCGATCGACCAACTGACTGACTGGTAGTCAAATGATCGATTGACGACGCGGGCGTGCTAGTCACATGAGTGACGACTTTATGATGCGCTCAGTCTGACCCATGTCGGGCGAATGTGAGATTCGGTCGGGACCAGCAGTCCGCCATACCATAAAGGCTATGGCGTTAATTACATCCCCCACGAGGAGGGAACACCTTTGATTAATTGCCGAGATAGAGGGCTGTCGAAGCTGAATTAAAAAAGCTATATGATGATCATGACGAAAGCATGCAGGATGCATACATTTATCGTGCAGAAGATGCATAATTCATGGCATTATGGATCCTCGATACGTAGCGGAGGACATAGGTCAGAAGACCACCGTCGCGCATAGCGAAGACTTCCGACCAGACGTAATACGGCTTTCCGTCGACGCCATTTAATGTACCCGAGGATCTATGCATGCATGCACACATGACGTTCATGACTATATTAAGCATGATAATAGAATCATGGAAGCAAATGATGATCAACCACGTTTATTACTCCCCATCGAGAAGAGGGAAGGCAACACAAGTGTGATAGCGAAAGCACAATGCTAATAGATATGGTGATGAAGATATGATAAAAGTATAGCTTGGACTCGCTCGGCCCTTCCTTTATTCAATTTATTACCAATTGTGGTTTATTAACACTGACCGTGAGAGACGAGAATCGCTCCGGGGGCAGATGAGCGATTAAAGTAACAAGAGTCTTCAAAACCGGCGCAAGCGTGTAGGGTAGCTTATACGGCGCGATAAAACGTAGGTATAGTGGCTAATACGGCGCGGCCATCAAGGATGTTAACACGGCGCGAAGACTTTGGGGCGCGCCAGAAAGGCGCAAAGGAAAACTTTTTGATTATGAGTCTAGCGTTAATCCGGCGCGGGGGGGTACGGCGTCGGATTAGGGCGCGCCGGGTTAAGGCCGCGCCGTTTTAGCTTATTTTTGATGAATTTCGAATCATTTGAGTTTGTTAAGTTTATGTTGAGGATTTTGAAGCCATTTAAGGCCAACTGTTTGTTAAATTGAAGTCCGGAACCCTCCAAGAATGACGTGATAAGTCAGTGTGAGGTTCCTACTCGAGCACCGGGATAATTGGGTCCAGAATGAGTATTTCGTTATGGTTTATTCATTATTAATCTGTCCAAAATTGGACAGCATCTCCCCTGAACCTGAAGAGTTGTAGGGGAGAAGCGGGGTCATGCTCACCTATGGAACAAGCCCCTAAACCGCCGGTCTACACGAAGGCAGCCAGCAAACCCCATTGGATAGGATACCCCGAGGACTAGCCTGCTAGGGGCACCAAGGTTCCATAGGGGGAAGAAACGGAGAGATGAAGCCATTGACGATGGGAACAGCACCCCAAGGGCTAGTCTGCGAAGGGTGGATGACCCACAGTGTATGACTTATACTGACCATTAGGAAGATGAAACTCCGAGGGCTAGCCTGCGAGGAGCACATATCCCCGGCCTTCATTGGGTCCTGAATTGTTGGGGGCGAGCCCGTTGAGCCAAGACCCCTCTGTTTCTATCTACTGTGGGCTCAGGGAGAAACGCCTACCATCGAGGGGTAGGGTTCTTAGTTGCCCAGCAGTTCCGTGAAGCCACGGGGGGAATGTTCCCCTCCCCGGGTGATCGAGACGATGAGAAAACCTCAGAACAGTTTGGATGATCGTGATGCAACGATGCAGTAAATGCATAAACGAGACGGGCTCGTTGCAGGGGCATATGCTCGAACAATTGGAAAGCAACGTTCAGGGGATGGACCCTATGCATGGCGGAAAGAGGCACGCACAGAAGCACGGCTCCATCCGAGAAGAGAAAGGGATGCGAAAACCCTTGAATCAAACATGCGAATGATCGAAGGAAAAGTCCCCGGGGAGGGGGTGTCTCTATAGCCCACGATGATTCGGGGCACGATGTAGACCTCGGAGAAATCGGAATTAGAGCAGTGCGGAGAAGAGCTCAGACACACGCATTGGCATGGATAAAAGAGGGGCTAAGGATCATTCATTCGATCTATTCATTTGAGCATTCACACGCGCATATATATTACCATCCCAGAAACGGGAATGGTTTAGCATTTACATGGTGAGAGTATAGCACCGGCACCATTGCTCGGTCGCTGTTCTACAATAGCGGAGGCAGAGGACGTGCATAGCACAACAACAGGGAAAGAACAAAAGAGAAAATCATGTAGAAGGGGGGAGAGAATCGACTCATATCATCGTCGCTCCTCCCCCCCCCCTCGCTTACATTCGATGGGTGGAAGACTCAGAAGAGAAATCTGCGGAAAGCAGAAAAAGGATCAGCACCGGCGCCCACCAGTTCCTGAAATAGGGTATCGTAGAGGAAGAAGATGACCGACGGAAGCTCCTCCGAACGAACCCCAAGACACTCTACTTCAGGAGAAAAACCTCTCGAGAAGCCCTCTCCTTCCTTTTTCTTTTCTTCCTGCTCTCTATATCTTCTCAGGTCTCGATCTGTCTCTCTTCTTCTTCTTCTTCTTCTTTTTCTCGAACAGCCATCTATATATAGGGGCATGAGTTCGAATAACCGGCGTGGGATTGGCGCGCCGGGAAGAGACTTCATCAGCATATCGCGCCGGGGTTGGAGCCATCTGATAGGGTGACTTGCACGCCGGAATAGCCAGGCGTCGAAGGGGATTTAGCGCGCTGGGATTAGGGGCATCGAATGAGGGGCGCGCCGGGCTAATGCTCCTCGTGCGCTTCAAGCCAGTCGATGAGTTCGGGGATGATTCCGGGAGTTACCGTGAACATTATCTCGCCAATGCCCCTCGAAACCTTGGCAGGATGTCTTGTCGAAGCTCCCAGGTTGACGTACGGCCGTTCC
Organism: Amorphophallus konjac; assembly: GCA_022559845.1. Lineage (NCBI taxonomy): Eukaryota > Viridiplantae > Streptophyta > Magnoliopsida > Alismatales > Araceae > Amorphophallus > Amorphophallus konjac. The sequence continues at coordinate 200,091,385 of CM040128.1, read as the reverse complement.
TGAGACTCCAGATAGCTTTGATTTGATCGTACGGGCTTTTCACCGACACGGCCTTCGGCTCTACGATCCATGCTATTGGTCCGGCCTGGCTCGTACCCAGAGCTCTCTAGGGGGTTGGATAACACCAGAGATAGTTTCGCCTGAGCTGGGCGATCATTCGGCCACTAACGGGCCCATTTTGGCGGGAAGCCGTGCCCTTGCGGGGCGATCGGGATCTTTCGCTGACAGAGCTTTTGGTCCTCCGTTTCGGGAAGCCAGGGGGAAATTCCTTTATCTTCAGGAGAGCCTTTCATGAGGTGGGTAGCCACCGGGTTGACCGCTGTCCTTGATCGGGCAACGGGTGTAGTGTATGCGGCATGACAGAGTCGATGCCGGTTCATTGGGCAGGCTTCGTCGCACTGCCGGTTGGTTGTGGATTCATCTCGGCTCTCCTGAGGTGAAGTCCCCACGTCCATACGGAATGACTCGAGGCTCTGGCAGCTTGAGAAATCCTTGATGTGTTGATCTTTATCGGCTCCCGCGCTTTGGTGGGCCGGGTCATTCGTCCTTATGGCTTGGTCGCCGACGATCATATTTTAGGTGCCAACAAATGCCCCCCAGACGTGGGTGTTGTGAGCAAGGCACGAGTGCAGCAAGACCCACGGATGAACTTCATCTGGATGGATCTCTTCTTCGGTTGACAGGAGCTCTGGATGGCCCTTAATTCGGCACGAATGTTAGTCCGGCGCCATTTTCATTTAACTTATGTTCAGCTGAGGGGATTGATAGAGCATCTTTCCCGATCGCTGTTGGCCTTTGGTTGCCCTATGGACGATTGGACTCCGCGGGTAGTCATGCTCCTGAAGTATGTAAACAGGAGGGAATTTCTAGGCCGAGAAGCAGCTGACCAGCTGGCGGCCATATCATTGAAGCGGGCTGAAAGCCGAACGACCCTCATTTCTCTGCAAGAGACTGCAGCTAGGATGAGGGATGAAGCCAAGGTCTCTTTACAACATCGAAGCTTCCTGACGGCCCGGATGGCGGCATTACAGGCCGAACTTTCAAGGGTAGAGGCCGAACTTGAAGAAGTAGATCGCCTGGGAGTCCAGAAGGCGGAGGATGCAGAGATGGCCGAGGGACAAGCTGCTTCCCTCTAGGAGAAGCTATCTGAGCTGGAGGCCACCGAGTTCCGATTGCAATAACTGACCCGCCATCCTTCCCTGGGTATTCTTGCGCTGGAGGACATCTTCCGACGCCCTCTGCCGTAGTCCATTTTTCTGTTTATTTGCTCCCTTTTTGACGCACTTCATGTACTCCGGGGGATGGCCCGTGTAACATGTACCTTTTAATTCACAATAATGGAAAATCTCCATCGTGCTTTTTGAATGAAGACTCCATCTTGTCATTATTCTTTTCTCTTCCATTCGCCCGTTGTTTCTAATCCGAGTGTATGAGTCACTAGGGCAGGAGAGTGCTCACGCCTTCAGCAAAGGGGTGAGGTGTTCGCTCCACCGCGCCGTGACTTTTCTCGAGACTAACAACGGCCTATGCCAGACGAGAGTCCGGGGGACTCAAGAGGGTATATCAAAACTGGCAGGTAAGTGGTCCTGCCGAGGATGGCAAGACCCGAGAATGGGTAGCGACCGGTCCTATCGATGATGACGAAGGTCGAACAAGGGTAGACGGTCTTGACGATGATGACAAGAACCGGACTAGGGTAGCGACCGATCTTGCCGATAGTGGCAAGGGTCGAAAAGGGTAGACGGTCTTCCCGATGGTGACAAAAACCGGGTAGAGTAGCGACCGATCTTGTCGATGGTGACAAGGGTCGAAAAGGGTAGACGGTCTTGCCGATGGTGACAAAAAGAGGATAGGGTAGCGACCGATCTTGCCGATGGTGACAAGGGTCGAAAAGGGTAGACGGTCTTGCCGATGGTGATAAAACCCGGGTAGGGTAGCGACCGATCTTGCCGATGGTGACAAGGGTCGAAAAGGGTAGACGGTCTTGCCGATGGTGACAAAAACCGGGTAGAGTAGCGACCGATCTTGCCGATGGTGACAAGGGTCGAAAAGGGTAGACGGTCTTGCCGATGGTGACAAAACCCGGGTAGGGTAGCGACCGATCTTGCCGATGGTGACAAGGGTCGAAAAGGGTAGACGGTCTTGCCGATGGTGACAAAAATCGGGTAGAGTAGCGACCGATCTTGCCGATGGTGACAAGGGTCGAAAAGGGTAGACGGTCTTGCCGATGGTGACAAAAACCGGATAGGGTAGCGACCGATCTTGCCGATGGTGACAAGGGTCGAAAAGGGTAGACGGTCTTGCTGATGGTGACAAAACCCGGGTAGGGTAGAGACCGATCTTGCCGATGGTGACAAGGGTCGAAAAGGGTAGACGGTCTTGCCGATGGTGATAAAAACCGGATAGGGTAGCGACCGATCTTGCCGATGGTGACAAGGGTCGAAAAGGGTGGACGGTCTTGCCGATGGTGACAAAAACCGGATAGGGTAGCGACCGATCTTGCCGATGGTGACAAGGTCGAAAAGGGTAGACGGTCTTGCCGATGGTGATAAAAACCGGATAGGGTAGCGACCGATCTTGTCGATGGCGACAAGGGTCGAAAAGGGTAGACGGTCTTGCCGATGGTGACAAAAATCGGATAGGGTAGCGACCGATCTTGCCGATGGTGACAAGGGTTGAAAAGGGTAGACCGTCTTGCCGATGGTGACAAAACCGGATAGGGTAGCGACTGATCTTGCCGATGGTGACAAGGGTCGAAAAGGGTAGACGGTCTTGCTGATGGTGACAAAACCCGGGTAGGGTAGCGACCGATCTTGCCGATGGTGACAAGGGTCGAAAAGGGTAGACGGTCTTGCCGATGGTGATAAAAATCGGATAGGGTAGCGACCGATCTTGCCGATGGTGACAAGGGTCGAAAAGGGTGGACGGTCTTGCCGATGGTGACAAAAACCGGATAGGGTAGCGACCGATCTTGCCGATGGTGACAAGGTCGAAAAGGGTAGACGGTCTTGCCGATGGTGATGAAAACCGGATAGGGTAGCGACCGATCTTGTCGATGGTGACAAGGGTCGAAAAGGGTAGACGGTCTTACCGATGGTGACAAAAACCGGATAGGGTAGCGACCGATCTTGTCGATGGTGACAAGGGTTGAAAAGGGTAGACGGTCTTGCCGATGGTGACAAAACCGGATAGGGTAGTGACCGATCTTGCCGATGGTGACAAGGGTCGAAAAGGGTAGACGGTCTTGCCGATGGTGACAAAACTGGATAGGGTAGCGACCGATCTTGCTGATGTTGACAAGGGTCGAAAAGGGTAGACGGTCTTGCCGATGGTGACAAAAACCGGATAGGGTAGCGACCGATCTTACCGATGGTGACAAGGGTCGAAAATGGTAGACAATAGATGTATATAGGCGGGATATCGGATGAAAATTCCCCGTCGACCTCGTAAGGGGTCTTCCGGACAAAGAATGAATCATCACTATTCATCATTCAATTTTTTTTTATTCACATTACTGACCTAAGCGCCCTTTCGGGTTTTTGCCGAGGCTAGCCCCCTCTTACTTTTGCCCGCGCGCCCTTTCAGGTTTTCACGTGGCGGGGCACCCGATTTTGCCTGCGACGCCCTTTCGGGTTTTCGCCACAGCTGGGTTATAGCCATTTTTGCACTTGTCCTGATATAGGAACAAGTCTGGTGGGGTATCTTTATTTTTAACCCCATTTTCTTTTCTTTCTTTTTTTTTCTTGAATTCGGGATGCAGAAGAATTGGACCGTGAAAATATTGACTGGCCTTGTCGATGATGACAAGGATTGGACCCTGCTTCGGTCTGTCGACACTGGTTAGATATTGAAGCAAAGGATACGGTCTATTAACAAGGATGTAAGATCCGAGCTAAGGGTAAAGATCAACCGGTCTCGCCGATGATGACGAGGGTCGAACGTGGGTTTTTTCATCGGCATGGGCCACATGCCGAGGCAAAGGTCGGGTTATTAACGGGGACGGAAAGTCCAAGTTAAGGGTATAGATAGACCGATCTCGCCGATGATGACGAGGGTCGACCATGGGTTTATTCATCAACATGGGTCACATGCCGAAGCAAAGATGGGATTATCAACAGGGACGTAAGGTCCAAGTTAAGGGTAGAGATCGACCGATCTCGCCGATGATGACGAGGGTCAAATGTGGGTTTGTTAAAGGATTTCCGGTGGGACTTTGATGGTTGTCCCTTTCGGAGTTTCAATGGGTGGAGAATAGGAGAGGAATTTAGAAATTACCACTTTACTGACTCAAGCGCCCTTTCGGATTTTCGCCAGAGCCAGCCCCCTCTTGCTTTTGCTCGCGCGCCCTTTCGGGTTTTCACGCGGCGGGGTACCCGATTTTGCCTGCAGCGCCCTTTCGGGTTTTCGCCACAGCTGGGTTATAGCCATTTTTGCACTTGTCCTGATATAGGAACAAGTCTGGCGGGGTATCTTTATTTTTAACCCCATTTTCTTTTCTTTCTTTTTTTTTCTTGAATTCGGGATGCAGAAGAATTGGACCGTGAAAATATTGACTGGCCTTGTCGATGATGACAAGGATTGGACCCTGCTTCGGTCTGTCGACACTGGTTAGATATTGAAGCAAAGGATACGGTCTATTAACAAGGATGTAAGATCCGAGCTAAGGGTAAAGATCAACCGGTCTCGCCGATGATGACGAGGGTCGAACGTGGGTTTTTTCATCGGCATGGGCCACATGCCGAGGCAAAGGTCGGGTTATTAACGGGGACGGAAAGTCCAAGTTAAGGGTATAGATAGACCGATCTCGCCGATGATGACGAGGGTCGACCATGGGTTTATTCATCAACATGGGTCACATGCCGAAGCAAAGATGGGATTATCAACAGGGACGTAAGGTCCAAGTTAAGGGTAGAGATCGACCGATCTCGCCGATGATGACGAGGGTCAAATGTGGGTTTGTTAAAGGATTTCCGGTGGGACTTTGATGGTTGTCCCTTTCGGAGTTTCAATGGGTGGAGAATAGGAGAGGAATTTAGAAATTACCACTTTACTGACTCAAGCGCCCTTTCGGATTTTCGCCAGAGCCAGCCCCCTCTTGCTTTTGCTCGCGCGCCCTTTCGGGTTTTCACGCGGCGGGGTACCCGATTTTGCCTGCAGCGCCCTTTCGGGTTTTCGCCACAGCTGGGTTATAGCCATTTTTGCACTTGTCCTAATATAGGAGCAAGTCTGGCGGGGTATCTCTATTTTTAACCCCATTTTTTTTATTTGTATAGGGTGGCAGGTCGAAGTGTAATGTTCGATGCCTGGTCGAGAGTGGATGGCCCGTAGTGGCAACAATGTGAGAATGCCAGCTAGAACACAAAGCCTTTAGCCAACTCGGGTTTATTCGTTAGCGGGAAGATAATGCTAACGCAAGGAAGGGCTTTCGTGCCAATCCGAACGTAAGGCTCGTAATGGCGGTGTGGCGTATTCTTTTGGAAGCTTGATCAGGGCGGAACGCCACTAGACCAAGGAGAGGGTAGCTTGATCAGGGCGGAATGCCACTGGACCAAAGGGAAGGGTAGCTCGGTCAGGGCGGAATGCCACTGGACCAAGGAAAGGCAGCTCGGCTAGGGTGGAGTGCCACTAAACCAAGGAGAAGGGTAGCTCGGTTAGGGCGGAGTGCCACTAAACCAAGGAGAAGAGTAGCTTGTTTAGGGCGGAGTGCCACTAAACCACGGAAGGTAGCTTGGTTAGGGCGAAGTGCCACTAAACCAAGGAGAGGGTAGCTCGGTTAGGGCGGAGTGCCACTAAACCAAGGAGAAGAGTAGCTCGGTTAGGGCGGAGTGCCACTAAACCCAGGAAAGGGTAGCTTGGTTAGGGTGAAGTGCCACTAAACCAAGGAAAATGTAGCTCGGTTAGGGCGGAGTGCCACTAAACCAAGGAAAAGGTAGCTCGGTTAAGGCGAAGTGCCACTAAACCAAGGAGAGGGTAGCTTGATCAGGGCGGAATGCCACTGGACCAAAGGGAAGGGTAGCTCGGTCAGGGCGGAATGCCACTGGACCAAGGAAAGGCAGCTCGGGTAGGGTGGAGTGCCACTAAACCAAGCAGAAGGGTAGCTCGGTTAGGGCGGAGTGCCACTAAATCAAGGAGAAGAGTAGCTTGTTTAGGGCGGAGTGCCACTAAACCACAGAAGGTAGCTTGGTTCGGGTGAAGTGCCACTAAACCAAGGAGAGGGTAGCTCGGTTAGGGCGGAGTGCCACTAAATCAATGAGAAGAGTAGCTTGGTTAGGGCGGAGTGCCACTAAACCCAGGAAAGGGTAGCTTGGTTAGGGCGAAGTGCCACTAAACCAAGGAAAAGGTAGCTCTGTTAGGGCGGAGTGCCACTAAACCAAGGAGAAGAGTAGCTCGGTTAGGGCGGAGTGCCACTAAACCAAGGAGAGGTAGCTCGGTTAGGGCGGAGTGCCACTAACCAAGGAGAAGAGTAGCTCGATCAGGGTGGAGTGCCACTAACCAAGGAAAGGGTAGCTTGATTAGGGTGAAACGCCACTAACCAAAGGGGAGGTAGCTTGATTAGGGCGGAGTGCCACTAACCAAGGAAAAGTTAGCTCCGACCGATCACTCGGGACATGTCGGCTACGCTGCATGATACAGCTTAATGTGTTTTCCGTTGAGGGGAGGGAACTGAATGACTCCTTTGTGGTCTACAAGGACGTAGGCACCCCCTTCATATACTCGGTGGATGATATACGGCCTGACCCAGTTTTCGACCAGCTTCCTTTTGGGGTTGGAGGCCATCACTTCTTTTCTTTTGACCATTACCAGGTCTCCTTTCTTGAATTCTCGACCCTTGACTAGCTTGTCAAAAGCACGGGCCATGCGAGCTTGGTAGAGTTGGATGTTTTGCTGTGCCCAGAGGTGTTTTCCTTCAAGCTCAGTGAGCTCCTCCAATCTTCTTTCTGCATTGGTCCGCTCACCACTGACTAGTCCGTGCTGGATGGCAACTTGCAATGAAGGAACTTCAAGTTCAATGGGCACTACAGCTTCCGACCTATAGACGAGGGAGAAAGGTGAACAGCCGGTTGGGGTCCTGTAGACAGTACGATAGGCCCAAAGTGCTTCGTACATCCTTTCTTCCCAATCTTTTTTATTAGACTTGACAGTCTTTACCAGCAATGTACATAATGTCTTATTAAAGGCTTCTGCGAGTCCATTGGCCTGAGGGTTGTAGGGGGACGATGTCCTCCAGTCGATTTTGTATTTGTCGGCCAGCCGATAAACCTTCTGGTTCCTAAAATGACTGCCATTATCAGAGATGATTCGGCTGGGGATCCCGAAACGAAATATTACATTCTGCCGGAAGAACCTTGCAACTAGTTCTCCCGTCACATCCCTTAGTGCTACCTCCTCTGCCCATCTGGAGAAGTAGTCAGTAGCCGCTAGGATATATTTACAGCCTGATGAGGATGCTGGTAGCGGCCGTACTACGTCCGTGCCCCACTGAGCAAACGGACAGCTTGGTAGGGTGGGATGCAATGGCACTGGAGGTCTCCTTGCCACATTAGCGTGTTCTTGACACTTCTGACAAGCTTTGGCAAACCTGCAGCAATCATCAAATATAGTGGGCCAATAGTAACCCAGTTTCTTTATCTCAATTTTCATCTTCGGGCCAGCCTGGTGTGCTCCAGCTGATCCCGCATGGACCTCCTGCATCACCTGTCCCGCTTCTGCTGAAGACAAGCAATGGAGTAGGACTTTCCTTCGGACATCTGCCATAATTTGGAACAGGTTCCCGCTTCTCATCTCGTAAGAATCCTTGACCCTTAGGAGCTTCATTCTTTATTCCATTTCTTTTGGAAGTTGCTGGTGTTGAAACCAGCGTAGGAGATGCTCTCGCCAATCGGGCTGCTGAACCCCTTCGATGACTGCTACTTCCATCTCTTGTTCGTCGGCCAGGACCTCTGTTACGCTGGGGACCTATCGACGGTTGATCACTGTTATATTCAGGCTTGTGTCTGGCGGGACCACCAATGAACTGGCCAGCTTAGCGAGGGCGTCTGCCTGAGCATTCCGGCCTCGATTGATGTGCTTGATGCTGATGAAGTAAAATCTTGACATCAGGCGAGTTGCCAACTGGTGATAGGGGAGGAGCTCTTGCTTTCGCACATCGAACTCTCCTTCCAGCTGTTTTATAACTAGCAGGGAGTCCCCGAATGCTTCCAGCATCTGAATTCCCATGGATAGAGCAATCTGCAACCCGATTATCAGGGCTTCATATTCCGCTTCATTGTTTATGCATTGCTTGTTTATGGAACAGGATGTATGCACCACTTCTCCTTCTGGGGATTTCAGGACTATGCCTGCTCCTGCTCTGACCCTGGATGATCCGGTGGCAGAGGTGTCAATTCTGGAAGCGCCATCAAAGTATAGCTACCATAAGGCGGGTTGTACTTGAACGGCTTCTAGGGTTTCATCTTCAGGAAGCTCCGGCTCCAACGGGCAATCCCCGGGCACTGGGTGCTCAGCGAAGAAGTCTGCAATAGCTTAGCCCTTGACGGCCTTGCGCGGCACGTAGGAGATATCAAACTCCATAAGGATTACCGCCCATTTGCCCAGGCGGCCTTTGAGTGCCGATTGAGACATGATGTACTTCAGGGGATCCTCTTTGGATACCAAGCTGATTTCATGCGACAACATATAGTGTCGGAGCTTCTTAACTGTGAAGATTAGTGCCAGACAGATCTTCTCAATATAAGTATATTTCTCTTCAGTTCTGACCAGTCTCCGAGTGAGGTAATAGAGGGCTTGCTCTTTCCCTTCTTCATTATTCTGGGCCAGCATTGCCCCCAGAGAATTATGTGTAGCTGCTATATACAGTATCAATGGTCGTCCTTTCACCGGTGTGCCCAGCACTGGAGGAGTTTTCAGATAGTCTTTTAGCTTGTCAAAGGCTGTCTGGCAATCTTCATCCCAATAAAAGGGAACCTCTTTCATCATCAACTTGTGAAAAGGCTAACATCGCCCTGACAAATTGGAAATAAACTGCCGGATATAAGCTAAGCGGCCCTATAGTGATCTCAGCTCGGAGATGTTCCTTGGCAGAGGTAACTCCTGAATTGCCTTGATCTTTGCGGGGTCTATCTCGATTCCCCGATATCGGACGATGAAACCCAGGAATTTTTCGCTCGACACTCCGAACGCACATTTCATGGGGTTCATCTTTAGCTCATGCTGCCTCAGCCTCTGAAAGACAATCCGGAGGTCTTGCAGATGATCTTCTTTTCTTTTGGTCTTAACCACCAGGTCATCTATATAGCATTCGACCTTGTGGTAGAGCAACTCGTCAAAGATTTTGGTCATTGCGCGCTGATAGGTTGCGCCAGCATTTTTCAGTCCGAATGGCATTCTCTTGTAATGATAAATGCCTTTAGGAGTTCGGAAAGCAGTATGGACTCGGTCAGGCTCCGCGATCCAAATCTGATTGTAACCGGAAGACCCATCCATGAATGACAGGGCTTCATGGCCGGTTGTAGCATCAATCATGACCTCGGTTATTGGCACCAGGAAGTCATCTTTGGGACAGGCTTTATTTAGATCTCGGAAGTAGACACATATCCGGATCTGTCCATTCTTCTTCTTCACGGGGACGATATTCGCCAGCCATGTAGTGTACTGGTTTTCTTCAACAAATCCCACGTCAATGAGCTTGTCGACTTTAGCACAAATTTGGGTGATGAGCTCTGGCCTCATACGCCGTGGTGGTTGCTTCACTGGCTCGGCCTCAGGGCTAATTGTTAGCTCATGTTGTGAGACAGCGGGGCTTAGACCTGGCATCTCTTTGTAAGTCCAGGCGAAGCAATCCCGGTACTCTAGCAGCAGTTGGATGTACAACTCCCATTCTTCTGGGGACAGTTGGGCGCTGAGGAAGGTGGGCCTAGGGTCCTCCTCATTTCCCAAGTTGACTTCTATTAGTTCATCGACTGTGGCCTGGCCTCCGTCTTCTATCTCCGGAGGTGCCGGTTGGAGGTCAACGAAGTCTGGAATACCATCTTGAGGGTCGAGTACTTCGACTTCCTCGTCAGACACCACCAGAGCTTCTTGAGGTTTCTTGATTTCTTGTGCTAGCGGATGGGTGGATTGTTCTATTAGCAAATCCATTACCGTCGCAGCTTCCAAGGATGAGAGAGCAGCCTTGGTGTTTGTGGATGAGGTTGTAGCCATGATGGGGTGGTAGCTATTTACTGCCGGACTCAGACAGCATACTGGTTTTACAGCATAAGCTGAGGAAGTCTCGCCTTCTGGGACAGTTGTATCTTCCGCAGAAGTGGCTTTTTCTTTCCTGGTAGCTGGCTCCCCTTGATTGGAGTTGACCAAGGCTTCCCTGATTGGCAGAAAGGGTGTTGAAGTTGTCATTAGTAGGACCCCTATGGAGGGAGAGACTCCTACTTCTTGAATGTCTTCGGCTTCACTGCTGCTAGCCGTACCAAATTCGGCTTGAAAGGCCGCTTCTTCAGGATGAACTTGCTCCCAGCATCGGCAAGGGGCCGAGGTTTCTACTTCTTGATTCCCGGACCGAGCCAGTTCAAGATATTCGGCTTCCACCGGATACTCATCAAAGGTTGCCCCCAGAGGGCTATCTTTAGTAGGATAGAAGGCGGAGATAGTATCCACCTCGTACCGCCCACTGTAATAATATTCCTCCACGGTGAAGCCCAGCCCTAGATGCTGAGAGACACGTCTCATTTCCTTATCCAGATTTGCAGGATACCACATCTTCTGGAAAGCTTCTTTGCGCTTTTGAGACTGATCGGGAGGAAGGTGTTGCTTCTGAAACATTCTGGCCATCCGATCGGTCGTGAACGCCAGACCTTGGACAGGAACCAGCGGGTTGGCTAGATCTTCAGGGAGGCTGCAGTCTGTGTCTTCCCGAGTGGGATGCTCCTCAGCTGTATAGAACAAGCTGCTGGGCCCATCTTCCTGTGTCACCTCCAAAGCTTTGAAAGGTTCGACAGTGGGGTCGTTGAGGCCGAGGACTGGCTTGGTGAGGCCGTCCGGGACTCCGATGCGGTCGCGCTGTCGATTGACCTGCACTTCCTTAGCTTTGGGATATAATGCTGGGGGTGTTACCCTGCCGACGTCTCCAGAAGCTGTGATGTGGGAGACCACCTTCGGCTTGACATATCCGCGTGGTGGTGGTGGATACCAACCGTCACCCGATCTATTCTTCGAGGCCCCTATGGGGGCTTTAGCTTCAGAAACCTTCCGGGGAGGCCCCGTATATAGGTTGGCGTCTGCCAAGTGACATTCAAATACCTCAAACGGGTGGAGATCAGCAAATATCCTCTCCTCCTTCCCCTGGAGGCTGTATTTGATGCATTGGTGGAGCGTGGAGGGCACCACCATATTTTCATGCAGCCATGGGCGGCCGAGCAGCGCTTTGTAGGAGGTGCGAGAGTCAATGACATGAAACTACACCGTTGTAGTGAAATCTGCCAGGGTCAGCGTGAACTCTGCCACTCCCATAGACACCTCACATTTTTGGTTGAAGCCAGCGATACGCATATCCCCGACTTTCTCGAGATGCACATTAAAGTGGTGCCTCTCGTATATTCTGTATGGCAAGATGTTGACTGCTGCACCGGGATCAACCAGTATTCTGTTCAGCTCCCTTCCATTCAGGTGCCCTTTCATATACAGCGGCCTGTTGTGGCTGGCAGTAGGTAGTAGCATGTCTTCCGGAGAGAAGGTCATACTGGCTTCTGGTATAGCCTCGGCTATGCATGCTTCAAAATGAGCAGGCGTCTACAGAGCAGTGATGATCGCCTGTCGAGTTTCTTCACTCAAAGAGAGAATTTCCCAGCCCGGACATTGGAGAGCTTCATCTCTTCAGCCCATCTGGGCTTGGGGAGGTTTTGATTTGTGGGTCCAGACGGACCTGCTTCATCTTCCTCGGACTCGGCATCCTCTTGGCTGGCACCGACTGTCGGGTCTTCTTTATTAGTTGCTGTAGGGCAAGCTCCATCTGCATTTGCATCCTCAGTAGATTGCGCTGGCTGCGGGTGAATGGCCCCGGGTGTAGGGTTAGCCTCTTGACAGGGCTATTTCCCCTTTGACATTTTCATAAATTCAAGGAATGAAGGGACTGCCTTGCCCCCACTTTTGTTGTATAGGCCTGACGGAGGGGGGATTTGAACTCCCTTAACCTCCGGCGGAGGTGTCTTGTAGGGTTGCTCCCCTCTGAACATGATGTTGTGGTTGGGTGGTGGCTGGCGCCCCCATCTTCGGCCCGACTGAGTGGCATGTGCGGCAGTTGCGGCCTCGGCTTTGTCTCCCCTAGCATGGGGTGTGAAGCAAATTTCTTCTTCTTCCTCTTCTCCGGGTAGGTTGAAGAGTGCTGATAGGGTATTGCAGGAGACAACCTGTGCTTTATTGGCCCCAGCGGCCTTTCTTTTCTTCTTCTTTTGCTTTCGCTTCTTTTTGGTTTCTGTGGGTGCCTGCCCCAAGAACAGGCTGCCCTCTTCAGGGGGTGCTGCTTCAACTTCCTCCACCTGTTTGAGTGAGGGTTGTTCCAGCTCTTGCCATGGGACGTGGTCCCGTACCAGCAGAGGTTTCAATTCGGGCTGCACATATTCATCCAGCCCTTCAATCAGGTGTTGTAGTCGAAGGACCCCAGGATTGGTTTCCTTGATTGCTGGTAGTGGAGTCTATCTCCTCCTGTTAGGTGTATGTATTCTGATGGCTGTAGGTGGAGTGACCCATACGGGTGCTACCACTGGCGGAGCAGGCCGGGGTATAACGCCACAGATATGTACCCCCTCTTTCGGGCGAGGTGCCCTCTTCTTCTTATGCTTTACAGGGATCTGCTGCCACCCCTGCTGTTCTTTCACGGGCTCCAGGAAATGGATTTCGTAGGTGCTCCGTGTGCTTGCTTCAGAGATCTCCTCAGGTAAGGCCTGGTAGAGGGAGATCATGTTGACTGCCGCTCTCCTGAGAGGGGCTTCATGTGGTTGAGGAGGGTCTACTTTGTACTCTCCCAGCTCTATTTCATTCTTCTTTACCATTCCTTCGATGATGTCTTTGAAAACATAACAGTCTTCGATTGGATGTCCCAACATCTGGCGATAGGGGCAGAATCTTGGACTGTCTTTTCTTTTCAGGTCCTCCGGTCTTCTTGGCTCAGGCAGGGTGACCATGCCGTATTCTGTTACCCAGTCGAACAGGACTCGGGTCTTGTCCTTTGGAAAGGAGTAGGCTTTCTTCATCTTGTCCCTCAGCGAAGGACCTTCTTTGTCATCCGGAGCTTTTGCAGGTTGCGGGGGAGCCGCCTTCTTGCCTTTCTCCTTCTGCTGTTCGAACGCCTTGATATCAAGCGCATTCGCTTCTTTAGGTGTGGGACGACGTTCCGCAGCCTTGCCTTTCTGGGCTGTGCTGGCAGCTGACACTGGGACAGGCTTGGCTAGGAAAGCCTCCACTTCGGCCACCACATTATTCAGCCGGTCGAACGACCGTATTTCCATTCCAATCATCTTCTCCAGGACCTCCCTCCTGAGGTTTTGTTTGCATATTTGTACCGCGTCCTCCTGATGCGGGGGCCGCTTGCATCTCATTCCGAGGTTCCTCCACCTCTTGATGCAATCAAGGGCTGTCTCATCTGCCCTTTATTTTGTTGAGTAGAGTTCGGCCACTGTGACCTCCCTCTCTGTGACATGGAATCTTTCTCTGAACTTTCTCTACATATCCGACCAATCACTGATTGACCCGGCCGAGAGGCTAGAGTACCATTCAAATGCGAGCCCTGTCAGCGAGGACCCGAAGAACTTCAGCAAATATGACTCGTCGGTGGCCAGATCACCCATAACGGTCAAGTAATATGCAATATGCTCTTTAGGGGACGCTTTCTCATTGAATTTGTCAAACTTAGGCGGCTTGTTGACCCCCGGGGGAAGTCGTTTAGCCGCATGGTGTTGCGGGTATGGCACCCGATAGGCATCAAATGCGACATAGTCACCTTCACTTTTCTCTGCGAGCTTCAGCTCGATCATCCTCTCCACCATCATCCGGTTCACGACCGTGGGGTCAACCGATTCTGGATAGAAGTGTGCCGGCTGCAAGTATGGGGTGACCAGGGTCGTCGCCTGTGGAGGACGCAGCAGCGGGGGTGTCGGGTGCACCTGAGGGAGCACCGGAGGTAGCAGCGGCTGAGGCTGTGGTGGCCGCTGTTGTGCCGTCGCCATGCTTGGCTCTGACGGCTGGGACAGTGTATAGAGCGGTGGAGGGTCGTCACGACGAGCCGCTCCCCGAGATGACTCACCCTGGACTTCGGGTGGTTTAGAAGCTGATGAATGTTCAGTCTTTTCCATCAGCTGCTTCTTCAGAGAGTCTATCTCCCGTTGATATTTTTGTAGTAGCATCAGAACTGATGGGTCTATAGTGGTGGGGATACCCTCTGTTGTCTCCCCGGACGTACCCTCAGGCAGGATGTCGAGGAGGACGTCGTCTTCTTCTTCCGCCGTCACCACATTAGCAGTCAAGACGGGGGCCTTGTCATCCCAGTGGGGATAGACCTGGGACTGTTTCCCTTTAACCATCATCAGAAGCTCTCTTACTGCTTCTGTTCTGCGGGTAGTCGGCCCCGGCCGTGCGGCCAATTGAGCCAATTCTTGGGGGTCTTCAGGAAGCTCCCCATATTGGTTAGATATACCAGCCATGTTACAGGTGAAAACCTGCATCCTTCTCTTTTGTTGATAGACCCTCCTTCTGGTTTGCTGCGGAAAGGTCAGCCTTTCGAACACAGAAACTCTTCTTCTTTCTTCCCGCTCGGGGAAGGCTTCATCGGCTTTGACCTCGAAGCCGTCATTATGTCCATTGTCGTCGACTGACGACACCATCATTCTATCTCCCATATTTCCTTCATCTGCCATTGATGGGCAGTAGTCTTCCTCAGTGGTGACTGTCTGCATCAGCCACTGCTATCCGAGTGAGGGGTTGCCCAAGCCTCGGAAATAATTTCTGACCAAGCAGGTCATCTCTTCTCGACCCTGCTCTTGATGTAGGACGGGGGGCGATTGTCGACCTCCAGCAGGAGGGATATAGGCCAGCCGAGCTCTGTCAGCCGGCTGTTGGAATCTTCATCCCGCAGCAGGGACGTTGGCTTGACGGGCCGCGGCCCGGAAACTTCTGTGGCGCGGAGGATCCGCGACCACCTCTTCTTCCTCCTTCGGGGGCAGGCCCCTTTCTCTTCTCACTTCCGCCTCATTGTTCACAAGACGACGGCAGATGGGTGTTAGCTGGTGGGCAGGTCGGGTCCGCTTGGGAACCCACACCTGCTGAAACTTCCTGGGCCTGGGTGCCGGGCTTTTCCGGTCATAGTGGCCGGCTTCTTCTATTTCTACCCTTTTTCCGGCGAGGGCCTGATAGGCATTATGGATAGGAATGTTGGGGATGACTCGGTCCGGGGTCACCCGTGCAGTGCGTCCATCGAGGAAGATGCGCATACCCCCGACTAGCATAGATTTCCCAGACTGAGACAGAGTTCCGGTGATTACAGCGGCATTCTTGCGGGCCTGGCGACGCTGGCGTCCTCCAGGGTGTTTGTTGATGACATTGGGGTGGGTCCCACGTATGACGTGGTGCACCAGACAGCTAGCGGCCGGGGCCAGACTTTCGGACAAGTCTTTGCAGTAGGGAACCTCCAGAGGCTCCATTTTTTCCACAGCTTCCTTGACAGGTTCTGGGGCTTCGACCTCCAGCATATCTACAAAGGCTAACCCCAAAAAGTTGGGGAAGCCCACAGCGGCAGGGAAGCTGCCGAATTCCATGGGCACCGCCAGGTACCCTTACGCGTGTCCAGCGACAATCGAAAGATCGAAGTCAACGCCAGCTATCCCGTTGATCGTCATTGATCTGCCTGCAAAGACAAACGAAGGAATAATCAGTAGCCTTTGAGAGGGCTTCGAAGCCCGAATATCCTGGTAAAGAGATGAAAGGTGACACTGGTCCCACCGGGCGTGCCAGACTTGTTTGCGACCTTTTTCTTTCTTTCGCGGGTCGATCGACCAACTGACTGACTGGTAGTCAAATGATCGATTGACGACGTGGGCGTGCCAGTCACATGAGTGACGACTTTATGATGCGCTCATTCTGACCCATGTCGGGCGAATGTGAGATTCGGTCGGGACCAGCAGTCCGCCATACCATAAAGGCTATGGCGTTAATTACATCCCCCACGAGGAGGGAACACCTTTGATTAATTGCCGAGATAGCGGGCTGTCGAAGCCGAATTAAAAAAGCTATATGATGATCATGACGAAAGCATGCAGGATGCATACATTTATCGTGCAGAAGATGCGTAATTCATGGGATTATGGATCCTCGATACGTGGCGGAGGACATAGGTCTGAAGACCACCGTCGCGCATAGCGAAGACTTCCGACCAGACGTAATCGGCTTTCCGTCGACGCCAATTAATGTACCCGAGGATCTATGCATGCATGCACACATGACGTTCATGACTATATTAAGCATGATAATAGAATCATGGAAGAAAATGATGATCAACCACGTTTATTACTCCCCATCGAGAAGAGGGAAGGCAACACAAGTGTGATAGCGAAAGCACAATGCTAACAGACATGGTGATGAAGATATGATAAAAGTATAGCTTGGACTCGCTCGGCCCTTCCTTTATTCAATTTCTTACCAATTGTGATTTATTAACACTGACCGTGAGAGACGAGAATCGCTCCGGGGGAAGATGAGCGATTAAAGCAACAAGAGGCTTCAAAACCGGTGCAAGCGTGTAGGGTAGCTTATACGGCGCGATAAAACGTAGGTATAGCGGCTAATACGGCGCGGCCATCATGGATGTTAACACGGCGCGAAGACTTTGGGGCGCGTCGGTTTAGGGCGCGCCGGAAAGGCGCAAAGGAAAACTTTTTGATTATGAGTCTAGCGTTAATCCGGCGCGGGGGGGTACCGCGTCGGATTAGGGCGCGCCGGGTTAAGGCCGCGCCATTTTAGCTTATTTTTGATGAATTTCGAATCATTTGAGTTTGTTAAGTTTATGTTGAGGATTTTGAAGCCATTTAAGGCCAATTATTTGTTAAATTGAAGTCTGAAACCCTCCAAGAATGACGTGATAAGCCAGTGCGAGGTTCCTACTCGAGCACCGGGATAATTGGGTCCAGAATGAGTATTTCGTTATGGTTTATTCAATATTAATCTGTCCAAAATTGGACAACATCTCCCCTGAACCTGAAGAGTTGCAGGGGAGAAGCGGGGTCATGCTCACCTATGGAACAAGCCCCTAAACCGCCGGTCTACACGAAGGCAGCTAGCAAACCCCATTGGATAGGATACCCCGAGGACTAGCCTGCTAGGGGCACCAAGGTTCCATAGGGGGAAGAAACGAAGAGATGAAGCCATTGACGATGGGAATAACACCCCGAGGGCTAGCCTGCGAAGGGTGGATGACCTACAGTGTATGACTTATCCCTTATAGGGACTGACCATTAGGAAGATGAAACTCCGAGGGCTAGCCTGCGAGGAGCACATATCCCCGGCCTTCATTGGGTCCTGAATTGTTGGGGGCGAGCTCGTTGAGCCAAGACCCCTCTGTTGCTATCTGCTGTGGGCTCAGGGAGAAACGCCTACCAACGAGGGGTAGGGTTCTTTGTTGCCCAGCAGTTCCGTGAAGCCACGGGGGGAATGTTCCCCTCCCCGGGTGATCGAGACGATGAGAAAACCTCGGAACAGTTTGGATGATCGTGATGCACAGATGCAGTAAATGCATATACGAGACGGGCTCGTTGCAGGGGCATATGCTCGAACAATTGGAAAGCAACGTTCAGGGGATGGACCCTATGCATGGCGGAAAGAGGCACACGCAGAAGCACGGCTCCATCCGAGAAGAGAAAGGGATGCGAAAACCCTTGAATCAAACATGAGAATGATCGAAAGAAAAGTCCCCGGGGAGGGGGTGTCTCTGTAGCCCACGTTGATTCAGGGCACGATGTAGACCTCGGAGAAATCGGAATTAGAGCGGTGCGGAGAAGAGCTCAGACACACGCATTAGCGTGGGTAAAAGAGGGGCTATGGATCATTCATTCGATCTATTCATTTGAGCATTCACACACGCATATATATTACCATCCCAGAAACGGGAATGGTTTAGCATTTACATGGTGAGAGTACAACACCGGCACCATTGCTCGGTCGCCGTTCTACAATAGCGGAGGCAGAGGACGTGCATAACACAACAACAGGGAAAGAACAAAAGAGAAAATCACGTAGAAGGGGGGAGGAGAGTCGACTCATATCATCGTCGCTCCTCCCCCCCCTCGCTTACATTCGATGGGTGGAAGACTCAGAAGAGAAATCTGCGGAAAGCAGGAAAAGGATCAGCACCGGCGCCCACCTGTTCCTGAAACAGGGTATCGTAGAGGAAGAAGACGACCGGCGGAAGCTCCTCCGAACGAACCCCAAGACTCTCTACTTCAGGAGAAAAACCTCTCGAGAAGCCCTCTCCTTCCTTTTTCTTTTCTTCCTGCTCTCTATATCTTCTCAAGTCTCGATCTGTCTCTCTTCTTCTTCTTCTTTTTCTTTTTCTCGAACAGCCATCTATATATGGGGGCATGAGTTCGAATGTTAAACCAGCGTGGGATTGGTGCGCCGGGAAAAGACTTCATCAGCCTATCGCGCCGGGGTTGGAGCCATCTGATAGGGTGACTTGCACGCCGGAATAGCCAGGCGTCGAAGGGGATTTAGCGCGTCGGGATCAGGGGCATCGAATGAGGGGCGCGCCGGTTTAAGGCGCGCCGGGCTACTGCTCCTCGTGCGCTTCAAGCCAGTCGATGAGTCCGGGGATGATTTCGGGAGTCACCGTGAACATTATCTCGCCAATGCCCCTCGAAACCTTGGCGGGATGTCTTGTCGAAGCTCCCAGGTCGACGTACGGCCGTTCCTGAGACTCCATATAGCTTTGATTTGATCGTACGGGCTTTCCGCTGACACGGCCTTCGGCTCTACGATCCATGCTGTTGGTCCGACCTGGCTCGTACCCAGAGCTCTCTAGGGGGTTGGATAACACCAGAGATAGTTCCGCCCGAGCTGGGCGATCATTCGGCCACTAACGGGCCCATCTTGGTGGGAAGCCGTGCCCATGCGGGGCGATCGGGATCTTTCACCGATAGAGCTTTTGGTCCTCCGTTTCAGGAAGGCAGGGGGAAACTCCTTTATCTTCAGGAGAGCCTTTCATGAGGTGGGTAGCCACCGGGTTGACCGCTGTCCTTGATAGGACAACGGGTGTAGTGTATGCGGCATGACAGAGTCGATGCCGGTTCATTGGGCAGGCTTGGTCGCACTGCCGGTTGGTTGTGGATTCATCTCGGCTCTCCTGAGGTGAAGTCCCCACGTCCATACGGAATGACTCGAGGCTCTGGCAGCTTGAGAAATCCTCGATGTGTTGATCTTTATCGGCTCCCGCGCTTCGGTGGGCCGGGTCATTCGTCCTTATGGCTTGGTCACCGACGATCATATTTTAGGTGCCAACAATGCTCGAACACCTTAGATGTATAAAGGTACAAGATGAAAGGCCAAGTTCAAGTTGAGTTATAAGTTTATGGATGAAGCCTTCTTGCGGCGAAGCAACTTCATCAATCAACTGGAGGCAGAATTCCTGATTGTCACGTGAGTTCGAAAGTGAAACTGAATGGGGGCACGTGATCTGAGGTGACTTCCCAGTACTTGGGAGATCTCTAACGAAATCTCTTTCCACGTGGTTGTAACTTAAAGAAATACGCATTGCTTCATCTGACACGTGGCCAAGCTTTCCCAAAAATCATGGGCGGGAGTGTTTCTTCCACGCACCCAAATCAAATCTTGTGGGGGACCACAAGAACTCCTATTGACGAGGATAAATAGAGGCCAGAGCTCGAGCGGCAAATAATGAGAAGCTCTGCATCTATATCTGAGAATAAAATCAAGAGAGGAGCTAAGAGACAAGAGAAATGGAGAGATCTAAGAGAGAATGAGAAGCTATGCATCTATATCTGAGAATAAAATCAAGTGAGAATAAAATCAAGAGAGGAGCTAAGAGAAAAGAGAAAGGGAGAGATCGAGAGAGAAGGAGACGTGCTGCATCTATATCTGAGAATAAAATCAAGAGAGGATCTAAGAGAAAAGAGAAAGGGAAAGATCGAAGAGAGAATGAGAAGCTAGGGAAGAGTGTGAGAGCCACTACGAGCTTGAAAATTTAAAGTGCAGAGAAGAGAGATAGAAAGCAGAGTATCGGAAGAGGAAGAAAAATTTTGAGAGAAGAGAGAGTCTGCGAAGAGTCTGAGTTGGTCTTGACATCTAGATCAGATCTAGAGTCGAATTGCTCTAGAATAAGAGCTACAGCTATTTTATTTTTACTATCTTCTTTGTTTTCTGTTGAATCATTTCTGAATCATCTGTAAGCTGTGTAATCAGCAGTTCAAGCTGTGAGGTAGTGGCGAAGAGTGTTCCTCGGACAGCAAGCTGTGAGGCTCAGCAATTTGTAAGCTGTGTATCAGCGGTTTCTAAGCTGTGTGTTCAACGGAAGCCTCACTCTATCGAGTGAGGGGTGGATGTAGATCTCAGGATTGAGATCGAACCACCTTAAAAATTTTGTTGCAGTGTGTGTGTGATTGTTTAGCTCTTCATTGATTCGTCTAGATGTATGGCTAGGACCGCTTATGTCTGGAATGTAATTTCTCTAATACTCCCATTCATATAATGTGCATGAGTCATCAACCAAAGGGTATATAGAAACGCATGGCTGAAAAGAAAGGTTAAGCATATCCGGAATGCCACACCTTGCGTGAGGAGATCCTAGATTAAACCTCCGCCCAGTACTGAACTTGGTTGTTATTTTCTTCTGCAATTCTGTGTGGTAATTCATTTAGAATTATCTTTAGCCTGAATTAGATATACTCTCTGTCAATTCAACTTCAATTGATTACTCATTTCACAATAGATTTTTAATTCCTCATTTATTCACTGCTGTAGAATTCGAATTTGGGGTAGATCTATTCACCCCCCCTCTAGATCTATAGTTCATCCATTCTCGTCAATGAGAAGATTCGATGAACCGTCAGCCTCAGTAGAAGAACCTACCAAAGAAATTAACTTGGGAACTGAGGAAAACCCTAGGATTGTCCTCATAAGTAGAAATTTGCCACCATCTGAAGAAGAGACACTCATTCAAGTTCTCCAATAGTATAAGGACACGTTTGCTTGGAGTTACGAAGATATGCCGGGTCTAGACCCTGCGCTAGTTGAACACCGCCTAATACTTAAGCCAGGGTCTATCCCAGTCAAGCAGCAATTAAGATGTTTCCACCCGCACATAGCATTAAAGATGAAAGAAGAGGTCGATAAGCTCCATAAGACTAGATTCATTAGAGTCATCTGCTATCCAAATTGGGTGGCTAAAATTGTCCCGGTTATGAAGAAAGATGGAAGAGTAAGAATTTGCATAGACTTTCGGGACCTTAACCGCGCATGTCCGAAGGACGATTTCCCCCTTCCTCACATAGATGTTCTCATTGATAATACGGTAGGGTTCGAGACTCTCTCTTTTATGGACGACTTCTCTGGTTATAATTAGATCCGCTTGGCTGAAGAGGATCAAGAGAAGACTTCATTCGCTACACCTTGGGGTACCTATTACTATGTGGTCATGCCGTTTGGACTTAAGAACACCGGAGTCACCTACCAAAGGGCTATGATGGCTATTTTTCATGATATGATCCACATTTATATCGAGGTGTATGTTGATGACTTGGTAGTAAAATCAAGGACTAGGATTGAGCATCCTAGGGTTTTAGCCAAGGTCCTACAAAGAGCGCGAGAATATCAATTGAAAATGAATCCCAAGAAGTGCATGTTTGATGTTTCGTCAGGGAAATTGCATGGATTCATTGTTAGCAAAAGGGGTATTGAGATTGATCCCAACAAGGCGAGAGCAATAAGAGATATGCCTCCTCCCAGTAATTTGAAGGAAGTTCAAGGATTAATCGGGAGGTTGTAATTTATTCGCTGATTTGTCTCCCAGCACTCACAAAGGTGTAGACCGTTCTACGAGCTTACCAAGTCGGGAGTCAAGTTTTATTGGGATGACAAGCGTCAGGCGGCTTTTGACGAGTTGAAGGATTATTTGGCTATCCTCCTGTCCTCAGGCCACCAGTTCTAGGCAAACCACTTGTTCTTTATATTTCTGTTCTGGATGGCTCAGTAGGTGCTGTCCTTGCACAAGTTGATGAAGAAGGTAAGGAAAGGGCAGCTTACTACTTGTCTAAGCTCCTCAACCCCTGTGAGCAGAAGTATACGGCTATGGAGAAAACTTATGCTGCTCTTGTCTGGGTGGTGCAGAAACTGAAGCACTATTTCTTAGCTCATGAAATCTATCTTATTGCTCGCATGAATCCCATCAAATTCCTTCATGAAAAATATGTTCTCACCGATAGATTGGCATGATGGCAAAGCTTCCTTTCTCAGTTCGACATCACTTACATTCAGTAAAAAGTGATTAAAGGCTATGCCATAGCAGAACATCTTACTCATCACCCTCTCCCTCGATTTGATCTTGTTCACTCGGAGTTTCCAGATGCGGAACTAATGTCCGTCAATCAGTTCGATTTGATGTGGACGTTACATTTTGATGGAGCTCTGAATTCGCAAGGTAAGGGGATCGGCATTGTTCTTCTATCACCTGAGGGAGTCACCATTCCACATGCCTTTCAGCTTGCATTTCCTGTTACAAATAATATATAGCTGAATACGAGGCACTTCTGGCCGGACTTGAGGCGGCCCATCTTTATGGTGTCACCCAACTGCGGATTGTAGGTGATAGTCAGCTTATTTTGTGCCAGGTGCTCACCAAGTGTCGCACTCTTGATCCTAAACTTAAACCCTACCATGAACTCACATCCGTCTATGCTAAGTTCTTCGTTACCATATTTATCATAAAGTTACTCCCTTTTCCCGTCCATATTCCTAGCAAACAAAACATCTTAGCTGATGCTCTTGCTTTACTTGCTTCCTTCTTGTCGTTTCCTCTTGGAAGCAACTTCCATTCTGCCATCATTCATAGGCATCTCTCTCCCGCTATCAAGGATCCCGTGTTCCTTAGGGTTAAGGAGGAGTTGCTTAAGAAGGTTAAGGAAGGAGAGATCATTGAAAATAAAGAGATCATGCTAATGGACCTAGAAGAAGAATTGGATGACGAGGAAAAGCCATGGTATTATGAGATTGCCAAATATTGTCAAGATCAGTCGTATCCTGAAGAGGCCACTGTGGAAGAAAAGAAAGCTACCAAGAGAGTCACCCAAAGGCACACTCTGGTTAGAGGCGTGCTGTATAGAAGATGTGTCACTGGTGTTCTCCATAGATGCCTTGACGACGATGAATCATGGAAGGTCGTGGAAGAGGCGCATTTAGGAGTCTGTGGGGGTCATGTCAATAGCCAGATGTTAGCTAAAAGGATTTTTAGCCTAGGCTTCTATTGGCCCACTCTTGACGAAGATTGCTCGATCTATGTTTGAAGGTGTGTTAAGTGCCAACAACACACCGACAAGATTCTCCTACTTCTTCACTCCATCCTATATCCTCCCCATGGCCTTTCTCTTTGTGGGCTTTTGATATCATTGGACCTCTTGGTGATGCGAACCTCCTCACAAAACTAAAATCATTCATACTCACGGCCACGGAGTACTTCACCAAGTGGACGGAAGTAGAAGCCTATGCAAAAATTAAAGGGTCAACAATATGCAAATTCATAATGAAGAACATCATCGCCAGATTTGGCATCCCAAGTTCCATCATCACCGACATCGGTCCTCAATTTATCTCTCAAGAGCTTCAAGACCTCTACAATAGCTATAACATTGCATTGCATCATTCATATCCTTACTATCCACAGGGCAATGGCCAAGCAGAGGCAACTAATAAAACTTTGATTAAAATCATCAAGAAAACGTGTGAAGCTAACAAATTCGTTGACTGGCCAGAAAAGATGGTTGAAACTTTATGGGCCTATCGTACTTCCATTCGTACACCCACTGGGCAAACCCTGTTCTCCCTTACTTATGAGATGGAGGCGGTGGTTTCCTATGAGATTCTTATACCTTCTCTTATAGTACAATTGGACAAGGAGCTCTCTATTGACGAGCGCCGCGAATCGCTCCTTGCTCAATTGGAACTCTTGGATAAGAAGCGTCTGGCCGCCGCCGAACATGCAAGACTTTATCAAAATAGGTTTTCACGATTCTATCAAAAGAATGTATTTGAGAGAAAATTTAAAGTTGGTGAAATGGTAATTAAAAGAATCTCTGTAAAACCTAGTGGACCTCGCTTAAAACTCCAACCAAACTGGGAATGACCTTTTGTAATACGCGAAGTTTATCTTGGCAATGCTTATAAAGTGATTAATGCTGAAGGGGAAAAATTGGCTCACCCATGGAACAGAATATATCTTAAGAAGTACTACCCCTAAGTCTCATAAAAAAAAAGTGGGCTAGCATGGTACGTGGGCCACGAAACTCGAAAAATTAAAATATCTAATTCATTCTTCACTCTTGGTAATTTAACCCTGGGTCAATACACACACACAACACACTTAGCTCTTAAACTCAAGTGGTGCAAAATCCGAGGAAAGTCAAAGCCAAACTAAGAGTGTAAAAAATTTTACCCGATCTCTTCTCTTCAGTTCGTGAGGGGGGAAGTGAGACTCTGGGTTAGACCACCAAGCCTACCCGCCGCCCTAGTAGGTGGAAGTCAGGGCCCAAAAGGGAACAATATGTCACAAAAGTCCAAGTACAATTAGGTCTTTATTTTGAAAAAAAAAGTGAAAAATCATATCAACAAATATAAAAAGAAAAGCATGTCAAGAGGGTAAAGTCCCTGCAGGGAAAACCCTGGTCGTAAGCGTGCATCTCACAAGGGCAAAAGGTAACAAAAATTTCCCTAAGCCAAAGACCGAACCCCAACAGGCAATAGGGTAGGGGAGGGAAGTCTCCCGGTCTTTCAAAACCCCTCGTGAACTTCCCGAACATCTTCTTCCATTCCCCCTCCGTGGTATGTCATAAGCTTGAAGGATGGCAATGACGGACTTAGGAGGATGGGCTGCACGAGGTTATGAGTGAAAGCATAAACTTTAAGCACATTGACCCTTTGTTAAATTATTTAAGAATGCTTAATGAATTTACGATGGTGAATGTGTAAGGTTTTATGACCTATGTACCATGCTAAGTCCAAATAAAACTTTCAATTTCAAAATAAAATCTATTTAGCGACATCTATCTGGTTGCCCATTTTAAAAAAAAAACCATAATGAGCGTCCACGCAGAGGACGTTAGTTAGTTAATTAGCGAAATCTGTCCAGTTGTCCATTTCAAACAAAAACAAAAAACAAAAAAAACATAATGAACGTCCACATAGAGGATGTTAGTTACTTAATTAGTGACATTTGTCTGGTCGCCAATTCTCAAAATTT
The DNA here is from genome assembly GCA_022559845.1 of Amorphophallus konjac. Lineage (NCBI taxonomy): Eukaryota > Viridiplantae > Streptophyta > Magnoliopsida > Alismatales > Araceae > Amorphophallus > Amorphophallus konjac. The sequence goes on along the minus strand of CM040128.1, from coordinate 200,065,893 downwards.
TATTTCAAAAAAAATAAAAAATATATAATAATAATAATAATGCAATTGACGCCGTCTGTCTAGTCGCCAATTTCCACAGAATGCCCTGCTTGTTTCACCCACCATTATCATTTGCTTGCTTGCATTCTTTTCAATTCCAATTGACATCTACTTGCTTGAATGTTGCATTTTCCCGCGTTATGTATTTTTCTGCCTTAGTTGATTAAACGCTTGGCCCCTTGACCCCCTACCAAGGTCAAAAGGACATCCCCTTGCTTATTGAGCAAGGGGCCAAGTCAAACAGATTAACTAACCTGTTTGCTAAAGATGTGACACACATGAGCGAAAGGACACAAGCATACAAAAGGAGACTGCTCAGGTAATATCAAAATATTTTCATTTATATATATATGTGTGTACAAAAAAGTCTAGGAGGTGGTATATAATAGTCTCTCTCTAACTCTCACCACCACCCTCCTCTCTCCTGCTCTCTGCCTCTCCTCTCTCATCTCTGTCTCGGGCTGGAATTGTTGGGGGGCCCACCGACCCCTAGATGGCAGCCGATCTCCCAGATCGCGCTCGTGCCTCCGCCTCGTTCTTCTACTATGTAGAGGAACCCGCTAGGTAACTCGTGCTAGAATAGGCGATGGGTCGCCCCTCTTGCTGTGCTCGCTCCTGGCCTCTCCGGTAGCGCTCATCTGTGGCTCGCGTACGCTCCATGAGGGCACCTAGGCAGATCTTCAACACCGTCAACTCGCGCTCACGCTCAAGTCGCTCTCATAGCAGCTGCCCATCGCGCTCCTCCCTCTCTCGGGCTCGCTCCCTCCTTTCGACCTCAAGGAGGATCCGTAGCTCGACCACGTCCTGAGGCAGCACCTCAGTCTCTCTCTACCTCCTCTCCTCCTCTAACTCGGCGACCCGCTGGTCACGGATCGCGAGCTCGGTCCCGACTAGAGTAGCCCGAGTGAGCGCATCCTGTAACTCTGTAGCCTTCATCATTCAACATATTCATAAGCATAATGTTATATTTTGTAAAGAATTGAAACATACACATAAATTTTGAAGGCTTACCCGCTCAACTAGGTCTCGCTCTGCCACCTCGGCACGAGCCACTACTCCTGCGAGTCGCTCCTCTAGTGAGGCAATCTCTGCAGTCGGGTCCCTCATCCTCGAAGAGGCACCTCCTTCCCCTCTGCTGCCGCTCCCTGCTGGGCACGCTACATTTATTGAGATTGTCAGTGGCTAAGCATTAACAATTCAGGAATAATTAATAGCATATAGTTAGTGCATACTCACGAGGGCCTCCAGATCCGCTCGCGTAGTCGCAAGCTCGGCCTCCACACTGTGGAGACAGACCTGTATGTCCACCACCACTGCATCCCGCTCATCCTGCAATTGCACACATTAGTTGCATATCTTAACAAGCATATAGTTTTAAAAATAGAAAGCATTCATACATACCCCCATTAGCCTCATCTGAGGCCGGCCGGTGTATGTCTCCCAGTAGCGCTGTAAATATGCCGAACTATCCGATGCATGGGAGATGACTGGGGTCCCGCCTCTCTGCCAATCTACAAACTGCTCCGGGAACCGCAATCGCCAGTCCGTCGTAACAGTACCCCCTCAGGTCTTCTGCCTGATCCCGCACAGCTTGGCTACCTCGATTCACTCCTGGTGCAGGCCGAGTGTCCTCATCACCAACCTTAGCCGCAATGGCTCGATCTCGTTCAGGCAGTGAACCCAGATGTCACGCCCAAAATGAGGTCGGCCCGATGCGACCCTAGACTGGCCCTCATCGGTCATCCCCTAGTATGGTCTCCACACAACCTGCATGCATTATATCATCATATCTTTATAAAGTAGGAAATAGAGCAAATGCATCATATTTACACACGTACCAGTGAAGCAGGGTAGTCGCAGAACTCCCGCCTGAGTACTCGTAGCTCATAAGCATGCGGGGTCCCAATCAAACATGGAATCCATCATCGCGCCAGTGGGTAAGCATCTGCATCTCTAGGTCGGGGGCTAGCCCAGTCCATAGGCATCTAGAAGTGACTCCACACATGCATCATAATCATTCATAAGCATAAATAGGAACATAAGCATTTAAATAACAACAACAAAAATGCATACCTGAAGAAAAGGTGAAAACCCGCTGACAGTCGTCTCACGACCCATCCCCGTGGACAGGTCGGCTATCAGGTGCGCTAGCAGGGCAGCACCCCAGGCGTATCGCCCCACTCCATCCAGATCCTCCAAAATCCCTAAGAATCTGTAGTTCATGTCATCTCCCTTCATCCCCAATAGCAGCCTCCCGAGCATCAAGAGTAGAAACCTCCTCAGATCCATATCCACTCGCTCCCTCTAAGTCGGGTCATGGCAGTAGACTGCTCTAGCCCTCGAGGTCATCCTCTCTGCGAACTCCTATAACCACTTACCTAACCTCTGTCGAGCGTATTCTAGCCCCATGGCACCCGTCAACTCCGTCTAGTAAATCATCCTATAGTTCCTAGGGGTGTCCGTGACTGTCTCTAAACCTAGGAGCCTCTGAGCTAGCTCCCCATAATCTAGAAGGGTCACCCCGCTCACCGCCTCTCCGTCTACTCTCAACCCTGGAATCCTCGCTGCATCCTCCAAGCTCGGCACCATGTGCCCCCAGGGCATCAAGAATGCCCGGCTAGCTCTGTCCTATCTCTCCCTAAGCACCTGAATCAGAATCAAGTCGGGTCGTACTGGCTCGATGCTGAGGAAGGGGCCAAACCCCATCGCGTCCACCCTCACTCTCTGGAAATCAGGCAACCCATAGTACGCCGCCAGCACCTGAACCCAGGAAATGGGGGTCCGTATCAACCCCCACCGCAAAATAAAATAAAAACAAATATCAATA